>JAWWLV010000088.1:143898324-143952766 GCA_035041135.1 Platyrinchus mystaceus
TCTAAAGATCACCACCCCCTGGGGGTTTACCATTTTCTCACCTTCAGAGGGGGAAAAACTGTTTTCCCCCACCACAGGTCTTCATTGCGTTCAGAAAACAGATCATAAGGTACACATTGTGGACTTCAAAAACACTCACATTTTTTAAAAGAACATATTTCTAACAAGTAACCCAGCTACAAGAACACAGAATTACTCGGATTCTTTATTTTGTATTACTATAAGTAATTACTAATTAACACTGTCTAGTCCTCCAAAATCCTGTTCAAAATGTGGATTAAACATTGGTGTTTTAAACAATAGGCAATAATTTAATCTGTCAGTCTTCCAAATGTGCCTAATCCCTGAGGTACTTAAATTCATTAGATGCTGGAAAATTCCAGCTGCTCGTAAGTTGCCTCAGTCTATGGAGGTTGAACTCACTTTTCCCCAATTCTGATAGAAAATTCTGGCCACCTATTGGCATGATACTGGGGGGCAGGATACTTCCTTCTTTTCTCTTGAGTCTGAACCTGTGTGCACTCAAGTGCAGTCTTGATTCCAGGCAGTAAAGCAAAAGGGAGTCTACATGTACTCACAATTAAAGCACTTAGTAAGAAAGGGGCAAAACTGGGTCCTCAAACCAGGTCCCTGAAATTTCATCTGCATTTCTCTTTAGAAGCAATGCCAGGTGACAGCTCACTTGAGAATGGGTGCATCGCTTCAAGCACAGTGCTTTTTCTGCAGTGCACATATGAAGGTTTATATCACTTATACTTGATAGGCAAAGATTGCATTTGTCTCTTATTTTTTTTATTATTCTTTTAAGATAACAATGGACTCGAAGAACAGGAAAAGGAAAAAAGGCGTCTTGTGATTGAAAAGTTCCAAAAAGCGCCATTTGAAGAAATCGCAGCCCAGTGTGAAACCAAAGTGAGTTTCTGGGAAATGTTATACAGCACTGAAGATATTGATGTAGGCATTAATTGGGATGTGCTGGCTGCAGGTGATTTATGTTGTGTCACTGCTGCTGTTACTTCTGAAGAAGTTCAGTTCTTTGTTTTGTTTCCACTGTTATCAATGTTGGGAGATTCCAGGAATTTAAAGTGAGCTTTTGGTTGTTCCTAGACCCTTTGGAAAGGAATGGATATCTCATACTCTTCACCTTAATGTTTTCCTGCTATCTTTGAAATCCACTTTCATAGTCCATTCCTATTTCATTCTGGAATAACTGAAGCAGTATTTACCCCATTATATATTTTGAGCAACTAAATGTATTTCAGGTTTGCTAAACTCCCGTCTGCAACAGCAGAACTTCCTATATAGTTCCTGGCACTCCAGGACAGGCTCACTCAATCTCAAATGCATCTTCAAGGCTAAGAATCCTTTCAGCAGTGAGAAACTGGGACAGGAATCGCTGCCTAGATTTGCATCTGGCAATGCAGAACACATTCACTGAGTATGGCCTGGCACATTCATTGGAGCTCAGTTCAATATATAGGAGTTAATAATTCAATTTTTATTTTTCTTCCCTAGGCAAACTTGCTTCATGACAGACTTGCACAGATACTGGAACTCACCATTCGGTAAGGCTTTATGCAGGAAGAGTGTCATGAGTGAAAAATGAGTTATAAAGCAATTGTGACTACTTTCAGTTGGTTATGTCATGGTGTTCTTAAACATATGTAATAGGGAGAACATAATGGCCTTAACTGTGGTCTGTGGTTGAACCCTGGTAGGCATTTCAGCCTCACATAACCACTGGCTTACCCCTCCTCAGTGGGATGAGGAAGAGAATTGTAAGGATAAAAGTGGGTAAAATCATGGGTTGAGATAAGAACAGCTTAATAGGTAAAGCAAAAGTTCCACATGCCAGCAAAGCAAAATAAGAAATTCATTCACTTTCCATGGGTGGGCAGGTGTGTAGCCATCTCCAGGAAATCTGGGCTTCTTGGAAAGAAATGCCATCACTCTGAATGTCCTTCCTATCCTACTTCTTTCCTTAAAGCTCTTATTGGTGAGCATGACACTACATGGTCTAGGATATCCCATGGGTCATTTGGGGTCAGCTGTCCCATCTGTGTCCTCTCCCAACTCCTTGCCCACTTCCATCCCTCACACTGGCATAGCAGCATGAGAAGTAAAAAAGATCTTGACTCTGTGTAAGCTCTGCTCAGCAATAACAAAAACATCCCTGTGTTATCAACACTGTTTCCAGCACAAATCTAAAACACAGTCCCAGACCAGCTAATGTAAAAAAAATTAATCCCAGCCAAAAACAGTACACTAAAAAAGAGTACTCTTCATGACTTTGATTTTCTTTCTATTTTGAATCTTTTTGATAGTGGAGACTCTCCAGAAACCATGTCACAGTGTCTTACAGTCTTACAGTATTTCTGTGTCTATCAGTAGTGTTGCAGAATGCTGTTGTTTTCCCATTGCTGCATCTGTTTGAGAATGTAATTAGATACTGAGCACCCAAAATAGTACATGGCATTATTACAGAGTTGTGCACATCCATTTTGCAGAATAAATAGTTTTTATTAGCAATAAAATGCATTTGGATAGTTCTGTAACATCTGTGAAATTGATGATATAGAAGAGAATACAAAAATCCCCAGGGCTTGGTAATTTCATTAGAATTTCAGGACTAGGATAAAATACTGTTGGTTGGGGGTGGGGGGATAGTTTACTCTTGTTTCTCAGCTATTAGTGTGTAAAATTATAACAAAGCAATCCATATAATTATAAATTACATATATTGATTGTGCTTCTCACACAGTCCTCCGCCTAGCCCCTCAGGAACGATGACCATTACTGCTGGACATGCTCATTACCATTCTGTTCCAGTCTATGAGATGAAGTTTCCAGATCTTTGTGTGTATTAAGTGTCTTCTGAAGTCTGCTGGACATTATTTAGAATAGAGTACAATAGAAAGAACAAGATGAGTTTTCAAATTTTATTGTTTACTGTATCTGAACTAAGTAATATAATGATGGACATGAGCCAAATACAGATTACTTTAGCCAAATTCATGAAATTGTTTTGTTTTCTTCTGTAATATATTGTAAGTTAGGTTTTTCATAGATCATGTTGATTCATTTTCATATTTGAGTACATGTAAAAGTCAGATACAAACTTGTCTTGCCATACAGGTGAATATTTCAGTTACTCTAGGAATTTGTGTTGCTGCAAATTCCTTTAATTGGAGATACTGTAACTGAAGAACCTGTTAAATCTTTTTTTTTTCCCCTTTTTTTGTTGGTTTGTTTTTTTTCTCATCTGCACCTCAATTCTTTGTCTAACTAGAATGCTTTTGCCTTGCTTCATCTCATTAAATGTAACCAGTGGAGCACTACCTAGCTCCCTTTGGTCATACTGTCATAACTAGTCAACTTCTTTGGTTTGGAATATATGGAAAAAAAACCTTACATGTGTTCAAGTATAATGAATGAATTAATGGACACTTGTTAAGTATTTTTGTGATGCATCACATAACATGCTTTATAGATAAATATGCCCAGTATATGTCCTGTGTTTCTTGCTAAAAGTTTAATGCTTTGCATAAGAGAGGAGAAATCTCTTGAAGCAAGAAATTGTGCAATATTTTTCATGTCTTAAGGTGTATGGTTTACAGACTGTACTTTTGAAAACATAGTAGCATTTTACTGTCTGCTTTAGTATAAATACACGAGAGATATATTTAGTATAGCAGAAAATAAACTGAGGGCATTTTAAATAATAATTAATGAAATTAATAATATATTCTATGAGGCATTTCTCTGTAGTTTATTACAGCTTTTTAGTGATATTTTAGAAATTGAAAGAAAACTAAATGAAACCATTTAAAGATCAAGCATTTATTACATATATTTTCAAGCAAAAGCATTTTTAGAGATGCATCTCTGTGTTTGTTTTTGTTTCATTTCTCAAAGCTTTAAGGTACCTTTCATAGGTTTATGTATCTGAGCATACTATTCAAATGTAAATAAAGTAAAATACAGGAAATCACTGACATTTGATGGTAATTGCCAGGGCTGTCTTTATGACTCACTAAATTCTGCAGGCAAAAAAGAAAAATAGCATTCATTTATGGCATGAATAGTAAGTTTGAAATCTCTTAATCTCTCCGAATCTGACTGAGGCAGCACAAACATGAATGAATGCTCTCAAAAATCTGTAATAAATGTAGACATTTAATTTAGCTGGTGGTTTGCATGAACAGTGATCAGGCCATGAACAAAGTGATCTAACTTCAGTTATCCCTGCTTTGACAGGAGCTTGGTTTAGATGACTTTCAGAAGTCCCAACCTAAATTAATCCTTGATTGCATAACTCTACCATCTAAAGGGTTATCAGCCCAGCTAATTTGCTGACTGTTTGAAGCATTTGCAAACCCACTGTAAGAAGGATTTTAAGTTTTTTGAACTGTAGTCCAGTATTCTGCTGGACTACTTTTAAAAGCCTGAGGTACCATAACATCAGAGAAATATCAGCTACTTAAACCTATGAGGTGACATGCTGAGACTTTCAGAAGGCATTCACAAAGCTCAAAAGGTAATTGAGACCTTCTTTTCAGTTTAACAGTGCAATCACAGCTGTTAGTGGATGACGAAACAGCCCCTTATCTACAGCATTCCGTTGTGATTTTTACTGCTGCAGCGTATCAGCCTGATCAGACCACAGTCTACACATAAATAGGACTCTAGCCTTTAGTTTCCACTTTTTTTTTTTTTTTTTAAGGTAAGACTAATAGCTTTTTGGCCTATATAAAGAGTGTAATTTTTTGAACCGTAAATCTGACCTAGGGATACAACGTAAAACATTTCTCCACGCTGTCATTTTTTAAGAATATCACTCTGCACTTTTGTACAAAAAGAAAATAAGGAGTCTTAAGAAATAAAGAATGTACTTCTGTTTGCACTCATGCAGTATGAAGACTGTGCTGTAAATACAGGATTGTTTCTGTGATTGGATTCTGTTGCATGAATGCTGCATGTGAAAATAACTTAGATTCAACATTTCATTTTCTGTTCTTTTTATGAAGTATTTTTCATTGATGCTAACAGTAGGTTTCCATGTTTCCAGTGTTGAAATGAGCTTTGTTTGGTAAATGCAGGTGTTGTGCAGGTTTTGTGCACGGAATGAAGTGCTTGTAACACTCTGCGTGTTCACGTGATATTTAATTTCTTCCTTTCTGGAAATTCAGGGAGTCTGTAAGTTGGTAATTGGTTCACTTTGGCCTTTCTAGACATATGGGAGATGGGAGAGACTGTAAAATGCATTGTTTTGGTAGCTATTGGTATATGTAGCTAATGAATGAAACCAAAAGAATTAAGAATGCTGTTTGTTGTATAGTATGAAGCTGCTGCGTTTCACTTCTCTCTTTATGTTCTTCAGACAAGTTGCAGAACTTTAAAAGCTCCTTATGCAAACTGGTCCTGTTTTATCTGTAACATTTTGAGCACTGTCATAATGGTTATAAATTGATACCCAGCTGTTTAAGTGTATTCCAGCTGTTGCTTTGGGTTCTCTTTCCCATTATGTCATTTTGAAAAAAATATAGCTTTTGTAGTGGGTCACTTTAAGGTAAATTAAATCTGTGGTAATTTCAAAAGATAGAAATAGCCTGTTATCCAAAATCAGAGTAGGGCTTATTTGTCTGTTGTTCTAATGGTCATATATTCTGTACTGTGCGTAATGAACCAGTTTCAATAAATGTAAGAACACACTGTGCAATCTATATTTAAGCAATAAAATAAACCAAAATTTCAAATTAATCTTTTCTAAGGTGTATCAGGGTTTTTTTTACTGCTCACAGTTAAGATGTCAATTATATTATTTTTTAGCATTTAAAATGGAGCTCATTTTACACACCATTTTACTTGGGTTTGCAAATGTTACAGCACTGCAGTATTATTAAAATACTACATTTATTTACTATTAAACCATTGCTATTACCAAGACCACTAGAATTTGAGACTGCAACGATATAAAAATAATTTCCTAATAAGCTTCAAGAAGATAAATAAACTGCTTTTCAGGCCTGCCTCACTGGTTAAAAACCTGTTGGGTTTGTAGTGTCAATTCTAGTCACTTGATACAATTGTGTGTTTTCTGCCCCTTGTTTTGGGAATATGGTCATAAAATAAATCAGGCTGGAAGGAACTCCCGAGTCTTCCCAAGTGATGGTGACTCAGAGCGTACCTGCTGCTGTTCCTGCTTCTCCTTGAGCCCTGTCCTTACACAGTCTGGGAGACCTCACTGATGGGAAGGCACAGCAGAGGTTGTTCAGTCTCTGTGCTGGGAGATTTTCAAAACCCCACTGGATGTGGCCTTGAGGTACCAGGTGTGGCCTCTTAACTGACCCTGTTCTGAGCAGAAACTGAATCACCTCGGAGGTCCCTTTGAGTGTCTCAGCTGTGTGTGTCTGCTCTCCTAAACCACCCACCTCCTTCAGCAGGTGTCCCACATTTTGGAATGGGCTGCCCAGGGAAGAGGTGGACTCCCCATCCCTGGAGGTGTCCAAGGAATGACTGGATGTGGCACTCAGTGCTCTGGTCTGGTTGACAAGGTGTTGGTTGGCCCCAGGTTGGACTCGATGATCTTGGAGGTCTTTTCCAACCTAAATGATTCTGTGAATTGAGCAACAGACCTTGTCTACCTGGACTTGTGCAAAGCATTTAACACTGTCCCACAACACCCTTGTTTCTAAACTGGAGAGACAGGGATTTGACTGATGGCCCACTTTGTTGGATAAGGAATTGCCTGGATGGTTGCATTCATGACTGATGTCCAGGTGGAGACCAGTGATGAGTGGCATCCTCAGGTGTTGTTATTGGGACTGACACTTCTTAACATCTTTGTCAGTGGCATGGACAGTGAGATTTGAGTGCACCCTCAACTAGGTTTCAGCCAGCTGTGCCCAAAACCTGTGAAAAATATGATGTAAAGTGACTGTGAGAATGAGAAAGAAGAAAGCTATGCTCAATGTCCCTTCTTGATCTGCTTGACATTTTTCTATTATTTTAGCATTGACCTCTGAGAATCAATAAATATAGCCAATCATAGCTAGATTATTTAAGACTTCTCTTTATCAACACAATTCATAGGGTAGTAATTACAGCACAACTTGGGTGTTAAATTCTACCTGAAGTAAGAGATACTGGAAAAAAAGCCCAAAGAAATTAATGACAACATTGCCTGAATAACAGCATATTTATATTGTAATTTCTCTGTTACGTGATCGATTCAAATGATCCATCGCTGTCTCTGCAATCAGAAAATTCAGCATCATTGAGTGAGTATGTGCATGTGTTATTTGTATAAACATGAAGTTAATACTGGTTTCTAATAACTAGCAGGAATGGGTTTTTATTTTTAAGATGCAGTGTTCAGAGCAGCAGCACTGCTCTCATCAGAGAAATGAGCTGGTGATATAATTGCTCAGTAGTGCACTTCATTCTCTTGTTTAAAGGCCAGTTTTTCCCATTTCAGCTCATTATCTCACTTTTTCATTGCCATCTTTATTTATAAATGCTGTAAAACATAAAATAACTTTTCATCCCTACGATAAAAGGCTGATGAAAGTTCCAGTGTAATGCAGATCTCATCCTCAGCATAGGGCAAAAATGGGCATTTTGCAGCTGTAGCGTTTTGCTTTAGTACTGAGATATCCTCTTTCTTTGGAGCATAAGGGGGGATTTAATTAAAATCTTGTCTGCAGATAGGATTTCTCACATCACTTAGCTATCCTCTCAGCCTTTCCTTAAAAAATGTCTTTTTATTCTGTTGTGTTTTTTCACTACTGCTGATGGTGTGGCCACTGGGATCCACTGGGATTCACGTGACCTAAGCACCTTTGGGGGTCAATTTTGGGAGTGTGTGTGGTGTTTTTTTGCTTTTTTGTTTGGGTTTTTTTGAGATTTTTTGCACTGCACTAATCCTTTGCAGTTTGAATGTAGGAAAAATCCTGAGAGGGGAATAGTATCAGCCAGAGGTTTATACCATATAAACTGCTCATCCAAGAACATTCCCTGGCGTTTTCACCTGCAGTTCTTGCACCATTGAGTTTGCACAGATCAAATGCTGGGGTTTAGGTAACTGCTGCATGATCTGGAAAAACACAGCAGGGGGATACAGTCACTGGTCTGTAACTAAAACTTAGGTGACAAAGTTCAGCCCTGTAGAATGAGGTGATAGAGAAGAAATCCAGACCTTTCAGAGCAGCTGAATCCCTGTGAAGTTTGTAGCAAACTTTTTGCTCTAAGAAATGTGAGTCATAGAATCATAGAATGGTTTGGGTTGGAAGGGACCTCTAAAGGCTTGTCACAGCCTGATATTACCCCTCTCTCCCTTCAAGTCTGTTTTAAAGCTTGTCAGCCCTGATAGCTCATGAGCAAAGGCCTTCTTTCCCCTGTGAGAAAGGTGAATCCCATCTGACACCAGCAGGCCTGGTGTCGCAGTGACACCAGCCATGGAGACAGATATTAATAGGCTGGGTCTGTTTCTGGAAGGATAGGGCTAAAAATGACCTGTGCTCCACATTCCCTGACCAACCATTCCAAGGTGCTGAAGTCTCTTGATCACCCTTGGATTACACGTTGTGACTTCATCGCCCCCCATGTGGAAGAACAGTAATGAGTAACAGTCCAAGGGCCATACCAAGCTGGGAAGCTTCCTAGTGATATCCTTAACTTGGGTCCCAGAGAGGCAAGAAACTTCCCTAAGAGAAGGGTCTGTCCAGCATTTTGGACCTTCTGTTCCCCTCAGAAGTGAGTCACACACAGCTATAGACAGAAATGGAAAAAGGAGCTCATCTTCATGTAGTTACTTTAGCTTTCCTTCTGTGTGTTTCCTGCTAAGCTCAGTAAAGGAAGAATGTCTGCAAAAGGAGTTGCAGTAGTTGCAGATTGGTTTAATTAAAAACCTGAAATACTTAGCCACCATCAGTGAGATCCAGCCTGAACCAAGCACACAGTAAAAAAAAATCAGTCTGTGATCAGAACAGGTTTTACATAGAAATCAAGTGAAATTATACAGAATACTGTCAAATAATTATTTAATGTAGTATTTGACCTAGATAGATGGTCCGTAGTGCCGACCTCCCTACAGTAATGAGTTAATACAGCCTAACTCTAGTACCTAGTCTATGGTTACATCATCTGTGTGCTGTGTAAGGCAGCCTGTAGAGGGTAAGGAGGAGTAAGGTACACGGTGGCTGCCTGCAAAAGGCTCTGTGCTGCTTCCCAAGCCCATGAAGGTGGCTGCTTATCTGCCTCCACGTCCCACAGTTCTGGAGTTCCCAAGGGAACGGTGTGTCCCTCTCTTGGCTCTTCTTAATTGTCTCTGCAGTGGACCTTCCTCTTCACTGCTCTCCTCGGAGCTGGAAACACCTGTGCCTGTTTCTGTGCCTATTGGGGGCCTTTCATAAGGGTCACTTTGACAGGAGGGTTTCTCCTCCCGACACTCCTGCCCGTGTGGAAGCTTCAGGCTCTCGTTGAAGAAGGCAGAGGCCATGCACTCGGCCGCCGCCGAGTCACAAGCACAGAGGAGTTTCTCACATATGCTCCAGCCAATGCCTTAAAAAGAAGAGTTTAACAATTAATATTTGAAAGCAGTTAAAATTAGTCAGTGTGTGATAAAATTTTCAAATCTGCCTCAAATTTTAGTCTCCAAATTCACTTTTAGCCATCTAAAAACAAGCCTGACACCGAGGTGCTGGGCAGCAGAAGGTCTGACTGGCTTTAGTTGAATTTACGAATGTAAAGACACAAAGAACTGACTCCTATCTGCTATTACAACATGTCTGAATGTAATTTTCTCAACCTGACCTGGTCACATCATGCACAGTGGTGGAATAACCTTTGTTTCGACTGGGAAAAAAGCTCTAGTTTAAAGTAAAAGCCATTAACTTTCTGTAAACTAAATATTTCTGTCTCCATACTCAGCCCTAGCAGCTCCCAGTCATGGTGGCATTCAGTCTGTTATGCTGATACACTGTCAGGACATGAGAATTTCCTCTAACACAAACTTACATTTTGGCATATGATCAATACATAAAACTTCAGATCTCGAACTTCTTTCTGCATGACATCCAAGTTTCTTAACTTGTTCCATACAACAGTGATGAGAGAAGCAGCATCTAAAATAAACAGCAGATGTAAATGCAAAATGCTTAGTCTTCCTGCATCCCAGAGTGCTCACAATTATTTGTATGTCTTTACTATCAATGCCCATTAAAACTAAGAAATTTTAGAAATTTTAGAAAATTTCATACCGTGGAATTTTTTTTTCCTAAAAAGAAGAAAACACAAACTATTCCTACTTACCTCCTATACTTGCTCCTACTTTTTCTTCCTCCTTCCTAATTCCTTTGGTGTTCATGTGTTTAAGCTGTTGCTTTTTTGGAAGGGGGGGAGTATTTTAAGGCACATAATTACAGTTGTGACCGTGACCTAATCTGCCATGAGAAGTGTCTTCAAATCTTGCCTGAAAATATGAAAACTGCATCATGATAGCAGATCACTGGCCTTCATCTAGTCTAGTTTTTCATGCAGGGGCAGTCTTACTTGTGTGCAAGTGTAGGAAAAAGGTGTGTGCTGTCTACCAGGTGCTATATTTAGATATTTATATATGTGCCCCAACTATCATGAACTTCCACACAGGGAGAGATTTTTGGTTGTAAATCCAACACTCTCAGAGGAGATTTCTTTACTTTGGTTGAATTCTCTGCATTATTCCTCATTGACAGCCATGCCATGACACCCATGGAAGGGCTCTGGGCTGCAGCTCCGGGAGGACTTTGCTCCAGCTCTTCTCTCTTCTGAAGGACAGTGCAGTGTGGGTGGATGTTAACTCCTCTCTTCATAAATCACTTTCCAAGCCACCTCTTAGCCAAGTTTCACTTGTCCTCATCCCTTTTAATATACCCTTCCTTCTGCTCTGCTTACCTCCTTTCATATTTTAATTATTTTAATTGAGTTACTAAGTCCTCTCCAAAACATTGACGCAACAGTAGAATGAGTATTTCGTGTGTTACTTATTTAAGTGGACTTTTTTTTCCCCAAAATGTGACCTGACTACTGATACATAGCTATACAATGCCCAACAAAAGATGCACTGATCTTTCTTGGTCCATGGGCACCCCAATAATACCCACAGTTAGTGGCAAACACAGAAGAGCCCACACCTGTCCAGTGCATCGGTGGGATGACCCCTTCCCTCTTGGCCACAGTAGCAGCCATAAGACTCAAATTCCTCTGGGCATCGCTCAGTTAAGCAGAACAGCATTTCTCCAAGCTGGGGCAGCTCCCTCTTCGCTCTTCCACTTCCTCTCTCTTGCAGAAAGGTTAATCGTTCACACACTGCAAAGCAAAGTTGTTATTTGACACATCATGTTTTCACTGGTTGGGGGCTCCCTTGTGATGACAGAAGTGTTTTCAGAGCTATCAGAAACTTTGAAAGACAACACTTTATAATCTGTAAATTATTGCTCCAGTCCATGAATTATGGCTCTTAGAATTCTGCTGAGCAAGACAGCAGAAGGACAGGGAAATACTTAAAGGGGAGAGAGATTTCCTCTGAAAATACAATTACAAGTCAAATTGGATTGCAATGAGAATGCTTTGCAGTCCTTTGTAATCCTTCATAGCTAAATTTTTCTTCTGAGCATTCAGTGGCTTCTGTCTCAGCTAATTCAGCAAATACAGACCTAACCCCTTGTTCTTGCACAGTGATAGCTGGACAATGACCATGTTGTGCTGGAGGAAACATTATCTTTTTTGGTTTAATTTGAAATATAATTCAATCAATAATCCCCCTAGTCCTGATGAAGGAATGATCCAATGTAGTGGCTGCTGTGATGCTGAGGTGTTGGCATCACCATGTCCCAATCCTAATGTCTCTGTGGCTCCCCTCACTCAGGAAGAACTGATACTGTTGGAATTATTCCTAAGATTTGAGAGAACACTGTGTTCCATATCAGGAAAAAGATGTCAAGGGGGCCTCTTCCAGGACTTTGCCAGGGAAAGGACTTGAAGGGACTGATTGGTTGGATTGCAGGAGAGAGATGGAGGGCTTCTGTTCCCTCTGCATCCTCCTTGCTCCCATGAGTAATCCCATCTTCCCTTCTGAAGCTCTAAACTGCTTCTTCCAGGGACAACCCTGGATTACTGCCTCCAAAAGGAAATTCTGCCCATGTGCCTGCTTGAGTGTTCACTCTCTCATGTTAATTCACTGAGAATGAAACCACAAGGTTCATGCATTGACATGTGCTCTCTAACAGCTAATATTTTACAATCAAATTTTCCACTTTGATGGAAGGTTGGTTTGATTCTTCATGTCTGCCCTTTTCCTGTTCTGGGGCTGCTTCTCTCCACTGGAAAGCCAAACCAGATGGATGGGACAGTCTGTGATTGTGAATTTACAGCAGTGTCAGGTCTGGAAATGTCTTGGTATTTCTGGGATCTCTGAGGAGGAATGGGCACAGAATCAGAAATGGTGAGGAAAAGTCCAGCTCTGGCAGGACTTCGGCAAAAGGTCAGAACGAGGAGCAGGGAAGTTTCTAATACTGCTTCTGCTTCTGCTGTAAAACAAAGTAACTTAAAAATGTGATTAAATTACTACCTACAAGCAAAAGCAAGTGGGAACATTCACTGAGCTCATTTTAGATTTTGCACTGTATGAAAAATGTTCTTATAACCTAATTATAAGTAGGTTCTTTAAGTGTTAGTGATAGCACATTGGCAGAAGAGGTTACACTGATGGAAGGTTTTGCAGATGTCTGCACCTCCTGTTATAAATACCAATACATCTGTGCTTATCTAACTGGTTTAGAGTAACTGTAATCTCTATATGTAATATATACCTACTTTTAATATAGAGGTAGCTGAATATTTTACCAGCTATAATGGGGAAATAACCCCTTATTTACCTTTTCCTGCAGGTTCATCGGGTCCCCTGTCAGACAGCCCCAGTTCCAGAGCTATTGCAGAGGAAGCAATGCTTGGGCCACCTCTTGTAGGACTTGTCTCTGGAGAAGACAGAATGCATAGATCAGATTTGTGAAGGTAGAATAAATTCTTCTTCCAGTGATGTGTCCAAAAGTGCATATTCAGAAGCACAATCAACTGGCAGTCTTCTAAAAATTTTAAATTCATAGTAGGAGGCTGTTCATCAAATGCTAGTTAAGCTTTCCTTGTCAGCTGACAGTGAGCTACCCTTTCCAGGGCAGTCAGTGTTGTGCACCCTGCATTCTGTGTAACCTCTCCAGATTTAGGGAGAAAATAGCGTTATTCTACATATCCATGAGAAATGCTGACTCCTAGATAGCTGTGAACAGGAATAGAGGAGTGCTATAAATTAAGTGTAATTCATTTTTTACTTGCCTTTCTCTTTTGTCCTTGCAGATGTGCCCGCGGAAATCTTCTCAGTGGGGACAATTTTGACTTGCATTGAGTTAATATCTTCTGGGAATGAGGCTGGGGAGGTGGTTATCTTTTCCTCTGGGACCACAGCTGCCATAAATCCATCTTCTTCTGAGTAAGCAGAAACAGGAAAGCAGAAGAAGACATGGAAAATAAACAGCGAGATTTTCATTTGAGATAGCTGGTCAGAGTAATATCCTCAGGCAGAACCAGGGGGAATTGATGGTCATAGAGAAAAAAAAATCAAGAGGAAAATTGGAAAAGCAAAGAGCATCCACATTGGTCATTTCTTCACATCCCTTGCCTTTCAGAAGAAAGGACTGTGGTTAACTATGATCAGTTTAACTGCTGATTTTTTATTTTAATTCTATTTATGTGTACTGAGAAAAAGAGCTGTGCCAGCTGCTGAAAACCATGTTGTTTGCTTCTTAGTCAGCTGTACTGAGAGATAAAGCAGAGGTGAGATGTCATGAGATGTCATTTTCTGAGTAAATTGCTTAAAAAAAGGTGACGGTTCACCTGAAGGTTCCAAAACTTGGAGCAACATTAGGGAAAGCAGGAAATTATTTGACTGATGCAGAGCTGGGTGATTGAAGGGTTTACTGGGTTGTAAACACAAGTAAATATCAGGGGGGAAATAATTTGACATATAAATACATTATTTTCAGGAGATTAGTTTAAAAATTAAATTGGTATATATTTATTGTTGAGCAGGAATATTTTGTTAAATTTGTGGATAATTAACATCTTTTTTTCTTTCTTTTTTAACCTTTTTTTATATAAGCTAGCTTGTAAAAGAAAGCACTGTTATCAAAAGGTTTCATTTTTTCTAAATGTCAATATGAAGAATGTGGCATTTCACAAACTAAATGCTTTGAAATACTAGTGAGCCTGAGTTTTGATATTTTAAGATCTTTTCTTTTGAATTCTTTGGCTGAAATTTTTAATTGGACTAAACCCAAATTCATTAAACTTGTCTGACGTTCTGGTTTTAGTATGTTTTGAAAATAACCTGTCATAGGATAAGGGAACAGATTAAAAGAAATGAAAGTACTGCTAAGAACACAACAAAGCCCATGAAAGGTGGCAGAAAGGGATCAAGTCACACAGTAGTTTTGATGGCTCAGCAAGATGCACATTTTATATCACTGTGGCAGTGATGTGTTGAAATGAAAGCGATTCTTTCCTAGATGTAGAAAATAAAACCAGAGTTTGAGAACTTCTGCACAAAGAATAAATATTACAAATAATCTCCTGGGAGCTGTGCAGACCTGGAACACAATACACAGATTTTCTGATACATTCAAGTTAATGGGGGAGAACATTTAGTGATTTTGACCAGTGTTTAGTACAGTAATGCCAAATTTCTGCACTGAGACGGGAGACAGGATACTGCTCAGTGTAATTAGAGTAAAAAATGATTACTTTCTACTCTCCATATGAAGTGTTCCTTCATATTTTTCTGGTGCATTTTATCCTGCCTGGATAATCCTTACTACACAAAGAGAGCCACAGTAAAGTTCCAAGACTACCAAGGTGCTCCATTTTTAGCTGTACCTAGTGATATGGCTGTGCTCAAGCACAAACACCTGTGAAAGCTGAAACAGGTTTTAGACTGGTAAAGAATTTGATGAAATTATCTATAATAAAGGAGGAGGCAAAATCAGAGTGAGCCCTTCTGGCAGCAGATGCTATGAATGTAATTTACAGCACCAACCATTATATTTGAAAACCTTACGTGAAGAGGTTTTCAGAAATACTTGGGTGAGGAGTGCAAATGAGTGGCTGGAGGCAAGAAACAGCTCGTGCTTCTCAGTCTGGTTTTATTGTTTGTGTATCTGCTATCTGACCCTGATCTAAATTTGATTCTCTGGCAGCCCTGTTGTCACCACGCGCAGGGTTTTTACTGTGATGCTTTTAGAGAAAGAATTGCTGTGTCAGTCAAAGAAAGAGGAAAGCTGAGGGTCACTGACCTTTTATCGACAGGATGGGAGGAGCAGGAGCTGTTCCTCTGTGCTCTCTTGTAGTTACTGTACAGAAAACAGAGGCATTGTGGTAGTGACCTATCTGCTGCATTTCTGCTGTGCATTTCTGGAGTGACTATTACTGAAAGCATTATAAAGCTTAACCAGACATCACTATTAGCCTGGTTTTATAAAGAGGGTAATTAGGAGAAAAGAAGGGGTTTGCTGAAGGATGTGCAAGTCACCAGAAGTGATAGAAATCCTGTGCTGCAGATTTTTGACTGTGACACCACAGAGCTTCATAAATGAAAATCCATCTTTACCTGGAGTCAAGACTGCCAAATTCTTCAATAAAAGTTTAATCAGACTCTTACCTCCAGCTTTGGGAGTCACCAAGATCATTTCTCTGGGCTCAAAAGAAATCACTGTTGAAGACAGAAAATGTAAACTCAGGAAACAAGTTGCCAGCACAGACTCTTATGAATAGTTGCTGAGGAGATTTTTCTGACAACAGGAAGACCCAGGCATGTCACGGAGAGAGATTTGCCTATTTTTCTCAGTGGTGTATTGATTGTTGTAGACAAAGTGATATTGATAAAATAATCTCATTGCTGCATGCAAATAATGTACTTTGCACTAGCATAGGATTGGAGCTCCTTTGGGCTTGAACGAGCAGAATTAAATGATAGGTGGTTCTCCAAATGTTTCCTTCAAAGTCTGACTAGGTATGTTATCTGTGTTACATTTTCAGCTTTCTAAAATTCCTAGTTCAGGTTTTTATCCCTTGGTAATATTTTAAGCCTTATGTTGGACTTACGCCTCTTTGGAGAGCACGAGCAATTGTTTTTCAGGAGGTAAAAGATTGCTACAGATGTGCAGATACAGGTGCTCTCACTCCTTCAGGAGTTCTCAGTTTTCTATTACCAACCTTCCCAGAAGCAGCTAGAAAAACATGGCCCAACACTGGAGCTGTTGCTAGGTGAAAATGAGAAATATCTGGTAAAAAACCTACTTTGATAATACAGGAGAGATATGAAGGAAGAGCCAGCACTTACACTCAGCCTTTTCAAGAACACACACTTACGCATGTGCTGTTTCTGACTTTAAAAGTCAGATGTGTTGTTTCTTAAAAAAAAAAAAAAAAAAGATTCTGTACGATTCTCATTATTTCAGATTGACAATTAGGGCAATAGCTCACAGAGAGGAGCACACTACACCTTGAAACCAGGTTCTGAAGTTCTAAAAAAATTCGACTTTCCACCTCTCCCCAAGCAACCAAATCTAATGGAAAGTGTCCCTGCCCACAGCAGGGGTGTTGGAACCAGATGATCTTCAAGGTCCCTTCCAACCCAAACCATTCTGTGATTTTCTGAGTTAAGCAGTGGTTTGGTTGCACCCACCCAGTGCTCATGTGCTTGGCAGATATGGGGTCTCTGAACATGGCAGTGGGACTTTGCTTGTGATGGAGCCTCATAGCAAGAGTTCAGCAGCTAAACTGGGCAATGGATGGTCCAACACTGGTCTCCTTCTCTATCTCCTGCCTGTATGACTTGGCCCTCACTTACCAGGTGTGCCCTCCCAGAGGTACCAATGGCTTTGGGTGACTTCTGTCCCTGGCCTCTCGTGTTGCAGTGCTCACTATGCAGGCAAGAAAAGAGTAGTTTTCTCATACTGCAGCAATGAGTTTTTGCAAGCATTGACTCCTTAGTAAGAAAACCACTGATTGTAGCAGAAAAAAAATGAGGACTGTCACAAGAACCACTTGGTCTCATGGTTTAGGGACTCACCCAGAAGGCACCAGAGCGAGAAGATTTCAGCCTGGATCTCTGCATTACAAGAAAATAAACCACCAAACTGCTGCCTCATTGCCACAAACCATGCTCAATCTTTCCTCATGCTCCTGCTTGATCTTGTGGAATTAAACATCTCTTCAAAGACAAGAAATAAGCACCTGGCTGTGGGTCCAGTGGGTGGCACCCACACAGCACATCTCTGCCAAACAGCTCACCTGCTCCAGCCTGTGTTCCCAGGGGAAAAAAGGCTGTTTTGATGAAAACAGATTTTGTTGTAGAGTGCTCATTCTCAGCCCTTGGGAAACTTACTGTAAACACTGGCTGAACACATTACATGCACAAAATTGAAAAATTGCACCTTCCCAATCAGTCTTGAATTCAATCACCAAAACATATCTGCTTCTACATCAGTCCTTTTAGAAGGGCAGAAAGAAAATGAACAGCTTGTATTCTTTCAGCTTTTGGGAGCTGAAAACAGAGCTTCTTGCACTCTAAGGTACAAACCTTCTTCCACAGATGCAGTCACTGCCCGTGTTTCATCAGTCCCACGATGAAGGAGCTCTGCAAAAAGAAAAGCATTCTTACTCCAGAGACTCGTGACTTAGCATGCTCCTTAGACTGGGTCTTGGCATAACATGATCAGAGTCATCAAAAGAGAACTTATTTCTAAATATGATTATTGTCCTTTTTGTGCAGTTATTTTATGATATAAATCTAGAAAATATAAACATAATTACAGTAGCAGTATTAAAATTCTGATTTAGTACTTATACCATGCTGATACTAAATTCTACTCAGCAACACAGAGTATAACAATAAAAAATAATCTCAAAGAGTTTCAACATAAAAAGAAAAAAGGAATTGGCTAGCAATCACCATTCTTTAAATTCCTGTTTCAGCAGCTAATTTTTCTGAGTATAAATTGGTCTCAATTTAATACATTCCAGACAAAGAATTACAGAGATGACCTACCCTCTGTATGACGTGTTGTCAGCTCTCTCTTGCTGATTGTTTCTGAAAAAGAGAAAGGTCTGTCATAAAATGTGAGAAGGGGATTTGTCACTGTTTGATCTGAATAGTCCAAATCAGGCATTCATTGAATGTATTCCTATTAAAACAAAGGTTTAGTTAAACACGTGCCCATTTTTCTCTGTAATAAAGAATCTAATAAAATCCTTTTCCTGTAATTTTATCAGATAAGATTATTTTTTTCCCTCAAAATCTGAACTGAGCAGAGCAGCTACACAGAAGGATAATAACATGAGTGAACATTAAATAAAAATGTTTCATTCAAAGGCGCTTTTTTTATTATTCAGAAATATAATCAGGGACCTAAAATCAGTGGAGGTATCCAGTGATTGAAAAATGAATCCATCTTTATCAGCAGTGTAAAAACAGCATGATTTTCCTGTTAGCACCTAACAATTTCCCCTTTATTTGCAGTGTGTTGGAACTACCATACTGTATATTAGGGCCATCTGATTCCAGTGAAAGATTACTGTCTTAAAAAAAGAAAGAAAAACAACCACGAAAAATCCCAAAAAGCAACCTGGCTTCCATGCAAACTTGCCTGAGGCATTTTCTTCTCCCTTGGCCTATTCAGGAGGGGATACACACATCCAGAGCATGATATAGAGGTATATGCCTGATCTCAGCACTGAGGTCTGTGACTATGAGCCAAAGGATTACAAAAGCTAATGTTGCCTTTTCAAACCTCCTCACTTTGGGAGTCCAGAGGTCCTCCCCCTGCTCCAATTGCAATCCATATGAATGAAGTTTTTAATCCAGCCCTGCTCCCACAGGACAGGTATTTGGTCTTGCAAGGCTGTAATTTCAGCTACAGAGCTGGGATCAGTGTATGACAATGGACATAAACATCCCCTTCATCTTTAGCAGGGATTTTATCTTCAAAAGTGGAAACCAAGTAACTGACCAGAGTAAGCCTGTTTTTCACTTTTCCAGTTAGTTTTCGCATGGTTCAAGGGAAAATTTGGGCTAGCAATACCTTTAGTGTTCCTGCTAGTGACCTCATCACAAGTATCATTCACTCCTTCCAGCTGGAAAAAGCCTCACAAGGCGGACAGGACCTTCCTGAAGAAAAAAATTTCTTCATATCTAACTGGAACTTCCTTGTTGTAGTTGTGTCTCTTGCCTCTTGTCCTGCCCCTGTGCACCTCCAGGAAGAGTCTGGTTCCATCTTCTCTACACACCCCACTAAGTACTGAGGACAGCAAAGAGATCTCCCCCGAGCTTCCTCCTCTTTCATCATGGGCTTCAGCCCCCTCCCCATCTCAGTAACCTCTCCTGGACCTGCTCCAGGACAGCAATTAGTCTGCTGCCTTCTCTCCTGGTATTCACTCGAGTAGCTCTAAAACGGGAAGGACACATGAAACTGAGAACAGAACAGACTGCCAGGATTATGGCAGGAAAGCACCCAGCTACTGCTTCATTCTCCTTGGGTCAGATTCAATACCAGCAGACAAACTGGCAGGAGGAGGCAGTGAATCAGATCCTTATTATTACCTGTAACTGGAGATGGACAGAAGGAGACATCCAGCCCATTCAGGGAAGAGTTAATATGTGCATTCACAAGGCATTCAATGGCATCTTTGTCACAGGTGCAGAGGAACTGTTCACAGGGATCCTCAGACTCTGGAAATAAAGATCCAAACAAGGCACTATTGAAAAACCTTTTCCACCTGCTTTTTCCTCCCTTTAAGGTTTGTGCCTGTATTGATTAGTGCAAACCTATTTATACTGAGCTTCTCCACGCTAAACACAGTGAAGTTTCATAGTACAACACTGATTTTGAAACACAAACCAATGAAGTCTGGCATGACTGGATTATTGCCTCTCTGGTTCGTTTATAAAAATCAGACCTCCATACCTCAGAAGAGAATTGTTTTTCAGGTCTCTACTCAGCATCTGCTGCATTTCTGATGTGTGGAGACATCTCAAGCAGTGTTTAGTGGTCCTGAAAAGTCAGGGAAACCTCAGGGAGAGGCTGCCTGTTACAAGAGCCCTGGCAAGCCCTGGTGGTTTCTGCTTAATTTGTCTATGACTTTTGGTAGATAGACCAGAATGCACTTCTGGTCATGGTGAGGCTCCAGTGTTAGCTCTTGTGACAGGTTAATCTCACCACAGGTCAGGTTTTCAGTGGAGCAGCTGACATCTGTAGAAATCTTTGATGGGTCCCATGTACACTCCATCTCCAGTGCTTCCTCGTAGCATTTGCGGTGTTGGAAGCAGCATCTTAAAAAATGAAAGAACAGAGAGTTCTCACAATGTAGTTTCAGTTCGAGGTCACACTGCAATGCTGCCATGTTGCCCTTACACAACAACGGAAAAGGTGCCAAAGGAGAAAAGGGGATCCATGGTGTGATCCCTAGACAAAACAAAGGCTGAGTGCTGCTTTTCCCTGGGTGAGAGCAGTTGGATAAATATATCTGGATGCAGAACTGAGTTGCAGAACTGTGGGAGCAGCTCTGCGTGCTGTGGGTGACCACACATTTCTGTCCTGCTGTAGTACCTGAGTACCACAAGTACAAGGAGTCTACATGCAGTTTAAATAAGAAATCCACTATCAGTGCCCAAATACTTCCCCCCAGCACTGTCACCTCACTGACAAACATTGTCCCATGGCTCGACTCTAAAGGTCTTGGATCCAGTCCTATCCCAACCTTTCCCACTGCAAATTTGGAGAACTACACTGAACCTGGCACTCAGGGAGGGTTAATGGCTTTGCAATGCCTTTCAGAACCCTGTGTCTCACTGGGACTGCATAAATACTGGTAGTGTCATCCTCTATTGCTTTTACTTCTATGCAACAATTAGAATTAAAATGCACCACTGTTCCATGGGAAAAGGCCACAAAATAATTTTCTCACAATGGAGTGAAGCAGCTTTCTCCTACCACCACACAACACAGCCAGTCAGAAACCTTGTGTTTTCCTACACAAGTGCTGTCCTGCAAACCCCAAATGCCTGCGCGGCCACTTTAGCTGTGAATAGCAATGAAAATTCAGCTAAAACAGCAAGGTCTTCATCAATCCTCTGCTCTCTTCAGCTGTTTGTACAGATAAATCATCTGCTTTTATATAATAGCAGCATCTATGTACTCTGACATCAGCTGTAAATGAAACACCAGTAAAAAAGTCATCATATACTCCATGTAAAATTTTTACATAGATTAAACAGGGGTTTGCTGTTTGATCTAGTCTGAAATATCTTCATTTCAGAGAAGTGGACTCAGAACATAGGTCTGTTATTGAATTGCCATTGGCCTGGACCATACCAAATGCAAAGACAACATCAGCAACCACATCCAGCAGCTGCTGCCAGGAAGGGTGAACTTGTGATCACAAAGTAAGGAGCAACATTTAGTTATGCTCATGTGGGATATTTGTTAAAGGCACAGGGAAAGTGTTATTACACATCACCCACAGCCCTGAGGCATCGGTGGACAAAACAGTCCTGCAGTGATTAGAGCACAGAGCAAACACCTGCCCCTTGCCAGGCTCCCTTCTGGGCTACAAGTGCACTTTCTCACTTCCTATATTTAGAAAGCATTTAATATTTAATCACTTACTATATTAATAAAGCATGATTACAATATTTAATTTGTCCTCACAACCAGAGGAGTCCAAGTAATGTACCTAACAAATGAAATGGCATTCAGCAGAGAGGCCCTGATGGCTCCTCTGCACCACAAATTCTACCGTGCCTTGTTTCAGAGATGAGGCTGAAGTCTGTGAGCTCCATCAGCAACAGGCTTTTAACGATCTAGCTGATGGCTTGTCTCAAAACACTCCTGTCTCTGCCTGAGGTCTAGTGAGGTATTAGCATCTGAAATCTCCTCTAGCTGCATAATTAGTCTAATACAAACTCCCTGCAGTTTTTGTTTGTTTAGAGCATCACAATTACATCAACACTTACTGCAGCAGTTAATCTGAAAATTTACTTACTTTGCCTTTGCAAGCAGGAGATTGTAAGGCATGGATTGTCCCCTGGGCATGCTTCTCTTTCACGTGGACTATGGAGGTAGACTAGGCTCCTAATTTAGATGTGACAATTAGCTACTCTGGGAAATGGGAAAAGGTTGGTTTTATAGGCACTGAGGCACTTTCTAATGCCTTAAAAACCTGCAGCGAGGTGTTCAGTCCTTCCCTATGGAACAGAAATGGCAAAACCCAAGGTTTGCTAAACTAGCTTTTAAGAAATACATAAGTGAAAAAAATTGCAATGTGTTGGTAACTGTCTCTGGGACAAACATATACCAGCCACTGTTTGGAGGCTCTCTTGACCAGGGGAACATCTGTGTCAGTGGCAAAGCAATAATCAGCTCTGTTCACTGCACACAGCAGTGAGATTTCCATGCTGCTAAGAAAACCTCACCCTAGGGCTGGAAACCAATTTGTAAACACAAACTGACTCTGTGGATGTTTCTCAGGACAAACCTGATGATAGATGGTTCTGTAGTTTCTGGTTTTATGCTGCTCTACATTAAAATAAAGCTGAGTGAAGCAAAAGCCCAGGTGCTCAGATCTTTGGGTATCAATCCATTGAACTGACTCGAGCTCTCATTTCAGGATGTCATCACAATTGTTCAGAAAACCTTTCATAGAGAAGTTCCATGGCTTTTTTCCAGTAGCAGAGTTAGATCTCCATTTTCCCAGCCATCCTGTGCTGCAAAGTGGATGGATTAATTTCCATTTAGATATAGGCATCAGCCCTTTCTGAGCCATTGCTGTCTTCATGCAGGGAATTAATACATTATATTGTTGGAAAAACTTTTTTCTGCAAAGACATGGATGTATCTTGATTCTCTTTGAATTCCCTTTCAAACCCCCTGCTGACACAAGTCAACAATCATCTGATTGTCCTGGCCCAGGATTACATTTTTTCTCACTAGCCCTGTCGGGGTCTGGGGCAATGTCCTTCCAAAGCCCAGAGTGGAGTTTGGGTGGTTTTTTTCCTGGTGCATGGAACTGGGAAGAGACATTGAACTACTTTGCTCTTCTCTGGCCTTGATGCTCCCGTGTCTTACAACCTTGTCATTTACACAGGTACTCAGGGCAAGATCTACTTAACCTCCTAATGCCAACTAAAGTCATACTTAACTGAAACCTGACTCTGCTGATGCTTAAATCCCCCTCAGATGCCAACATTTTTATTAAAGTCTGCTATGAACTTAGATTGCTGGTTTATTACACAGCCCCCAATACCAACAGTTAAACTGCAAACCCACCAAACTGCTCAGATTAGAGCTCCCCCACTCCCCTTATTAACATGGCCTCCAGTTTTTGTCACTGATTTACGTGTGCAAGAGAATTCCCCTCTACAGAGGAATGAAGGAGGTCTTGTTCACAAAGGTCTGTTTCCAAGCTGTTCTGTGAGGCAACTGGCAGGGGCTGCTGGTCCAGCAAAGCAGACAGTGCTCACCAGCAGGTAGGAATAACACAGGAAGGGCTGATACACCAGACTTGAAGTTGTCCTTCGTGGGTCATATCACATATTCCAGTGGCAAGTGAGTGATGACTAAATTAAACAAAGCCAGATGGTGTGGGTTTTATTTACCCCCAAATAAACATTTTTTTCCCCCAATTGTCTTTAAATCATTTACACACGTGTTATGCCTTGGATAATCAAAGCATGAGGGCATTTAGAGCCAGTCAGGGCAGAAAAGGACATCTCATGGGTATGACTTACTCATCAGCTTCATCCACGGGGAGCCCTTCCATCTCAAACCTGCAAGAGCAACCATAGTCTTCAAAATCCCTGGGGCAAAACCCAGTAATACACTTCATCTTGTTCACAAAGTTGAGAAGGGCAGGGAAATTGGTGAAGATGGACTGTAACCAGGTGAAGTGAGAACCCAGGCAGTCTGGAAAGGGAACAGTCATAAAACACATGGTAAATGGAGGTTAGCCAGGAGTGGGTCATTCATGTAAACATGGAGCCTAAACAAGGCAGTAACACAGGGACATTGAGCAGTGCTTGGCACTCAGCAGTATTTAGTATCACAGTAGTCTTTGGGGAAATCTACAGCTTCAAAAACCCCTGTTTCTTCTCAGCAAACATACAAAAGCAAACTCCACAGGATTTCTGTTCAGTGCTCAAGTACAACTGGAACACATACTTACCAAAAAATAATGCAACACTTTCCACATTTTGAAAGACTCCGTTGAAGAGTGTGGCATTGTCTAAACAAAAAAATAAACAAATCACACTTATTTTAAAAAAAGTAAATGACAATAACTGTCCCCAGACTGTTCCTGGTTTTGTTGTTAAACCCTTTTGAGATGAGCTCCCAGCTATTTGCTCACAGCCCACTTCCCTGCAATGCTTCTGGAGTAGGAGGGATTCCCCTCTGCCATGCAAGAATGCAGAAAGTAAAGCTTAAACCATTCTTACTCAAGATTCTCTCAGGCGTGTTAAGAAGCTCTGGCAGGAATGCTGGCGGCTCCAGCTCTTGGCCACCTATCTCAGCAAACAAATTTGAGAAGAAAAAGGTTTTTAAAAAAAAACAACAAACCACCACAACACAGTAAACCAGCAACATATATTTCCTTATGACACATACCCTGCAGGCATTTTGAACACCTTCCTTCACGGACAAGCTGATTTATCAAAGCCATGAAGCACTTGCTCAGCTCCACCCACACCCAGGGAAGCCCAGAAGCACAGTGGTAAGTCACATCCACTTCAGCTCAAAAACCAGTCTCTATTAGACAGGTATTGCTGTTGAGGGTGTGATAACCTTTGTCTTCCTGTGCTCACCTGAACATTAGCCCTTAATAAATCAGTAAAATTATTTAAAACTGTTTTAGTGCCCAACTATTCCCCAAATATTTCTACTCTGTAACCCTGTGCTCTTGTTTGAAGCAAGGGTTTTTGAAGACAAGTACTTTGGTTTTTCTGAGTCCTTTTTGGCTAGTACCTTATTGCCTCATTGCCTCTCTTCCTATCACTATTTACTTATTTATAGTTAATTATCTCTTTTTCTTTTTGAAGATGTTGTGGTATATTTGGTATATTTTCAATACTTTCATTTTTTTTCTGTTTGCGAAATCCTGAATTAGAGTGAAATCTAATACTTGTTATCTCCCTTCCCATTTTTTAACCTGTCGTTTCCCTCTTCATGACTTTAGAAGACAATGTGTTACTTTGGATTTATTTAAACTTGGTTATTTTTTAAAATGGTAGTCTTAGTCTCAGGATGCTTTTAGATAAACAGAAATTCATCAGAAATGTCCCTTGTTGCAGCAGGTCCAAGGGGAAAAAATTGCTTTCCACAAACCAGAAAAGGTCTCCTGAGAAAGGCAGTACTTTTCACAGAGCTGGAACAAGTCTGTTGAAAGCTTGATGCCCATGAGAATTCAGATTCAAGCAAAATAATGGCATGACTTGCAAAAACAGCATCGAATGCTATATTTGTATATATGCTTGCTAAAGAAAAACTAACCCTTATTTTCAGGCTTAAAACCTGTATTTCCTCTGCAATGACAAACATCCTTCACCTGAGCTGTGTTCTATCAAGTGCATCTAGAGCCAGGTTTGACATACTGCATAACACCATGGCTCAAACTCAGTGTCCACAGATAAACAGCCAGTGATCATTTAGTCCTTTCAGCAAAATTCTGAAAACATGAAAATCCCATTGATTTGAAATGCATCAGAGGAGAAAATTGATGGAGCCCTATATATCCAGGGCTGCTGGAAGCTGTGATTGCTCCAGTATCCTTCACTTGCACTTAGTTCTCCTCAGCAAACTGAGCTGTACAAGCAATTAACACATAAATGTTTGAAGTTTCCCCTGGAAAAGAATCTCTGCCATGGGTCAGCAGTGTGGTAAACCATTGACTCTTCTAATCCTCTCATTACAAAGAACAATATTTCCAATTGTCACTAAGTCAAGATCAATGAACCAACGTTTGCTAACAAGATTGCTTACTTTTGTTTAAATTGTGGGGGGAAGAACAAAGAGAAAACACTTCCTGGACTAATTATTCTCTTTTCTTCTTTTGGTATCATGTATTGGGAGCTACTGGTCCCATGTCATTCCCTGTGCAGCCAATGAAAGATTGCACTACAAAACTCAATCCTCTGAATCTCAGAAGACCCTGAGGATGTCAACTTCTCTCACCTCTCTCAAAAATCTGCTAAAAAACTTGACACATATTTCCCTTTGTATATGGTATCAGTGGAATTTCTTTCAGCATTCAGTTACATGTAAAATGGTTTCTGTACTGCACCTGTGACTTTCCTAGTCTGACAAGTTTTCTGAATTGTTGCCTGAAAAAAATTCCATCAAAAACCCATCAGTGCACCTCCAGTTGGTTTTTTTTTTGCAATTATGGCTCATTGAAATGTCAAAATACAGGGTACAGATACAGTCATTATAATCCTTGGGGAGAGGAAATATCAATTGTACCAGGAAAAGTCAGGGTGCATCAAACCCAACCTATTTGATTTATTCAAGGTAAATCACATTAACTCCTCTCAAAGATGCAACTTCATGTACAGATATTTGCTTCCGTCTCAAAGCAGAGATCAGCAGAACAGATCCCACGCAAACATAAATCAATTATCCTCTCCAAACTTAAACATGGTAACATTTTAAATCTTTGTGCTCAGATTGTGCTTACCTGGGCAAAAAGAATCCAAACACTGTTGCACAGCCTTTTGAGGTCATTGGGGTCTCTTTCAAATGTTATGTGAGAAAAATTTATGAGTGACCAGATATTTTTGATTGCATTATCAATATTAAAAAAATTTAATAAAATTTTTCAAAAATTTAAAATAATTTTTAAACTTAATAAATGGTGCAGGTATTTTAGCATTCTTTATCACTGCAGTGGGAAATATGAATATTCTCACTGATTTCTCTCCATATAGGGGAGACTTCAAGTTCAGCTTCATCAATATATTTTAGCCTGTGTGGGTTTTTTGTGTTAGATCCAGACCAGAAATGGTGTTAGACCTTCTAAGAGTCCTTCTCTTCACTTGCATATCACAACCCTTACTGACATTCCTACACAGTGCAGGGACTGCAGAAATTTGAGATGTTTGACCATCCCTGTCTCTGGGAAGTTCATTCAATCATAACAATAAAATCTAAAGAGTTGTATAAAGAAAAAAATCCTATTCATAGTAAAATTTGAATGAGGAGCTTTAGCTGAACATGGGATATATTTCAGGATGCACTGAGTAGTTTGAAGAATTAAGACAGTACACAGGTACTTAATGAGCAGAATCTCTTTATATGCAACATGCAATTTTTGGAGTATAAAGGATTTAAATAGACCAAGTGCTAGCAAAGGGAAGTTGCAATTTTTTGGTTATATTTTTAGCCCCACTAAATATTTCTTGTTTCACTAGAAGTCCTGAGAAAAATATTTTTATAAGTACTTCATAAATAAACCTTTTAAGTGCATTTGGATGTTGAACAACGAGGTTTGAGGGGAAAGAAGGAGTGTTTCTAAAGGATTGTTTCCAAATGCTCATACTTAAAACAGTATTTTGGCACAATGTCAAATAATCATAAAAATACATTGCCACTTACCACTGTACACCACCATGGACATAGACATCAGCAGAATTACAATCATTTTTTGTTTAATCCAAACACAAGATAAAAAGCCACACAGCAGACTGGTGTGCCTGGTGAGTTAAGTAAAATATAAGGCAGAATGTTATCTCTTGACTCTGAAAGTGGGAAGACATTAGCTTAGGAAATCATCTTTTGTAGCCTGGATACATTTCTGCTTGATACAATTAATTTTTTACCCTTATCATAACAAATGCACATATTAGAGAAATGATGATGTTTATGTATCCTTCAAATTTTACCAAAGTCCTCTATAAATCTGACTAAAAATATCTATTTTGGTGTTGTTTTAAATGAGTCAACAGATTCTGTGAAAGTAACATTTAGCAATAAAATGATGCAATTGAAGATTCTTTTGGTCTGCAGTTTTCACATTTTCCTTGATCTAACAGGATGTTCAAACAATTCTTCACAAGTTTAAATGCAGATATCATGAAGCACTGTGTAAATGAAAAGATATTCTGGGATTACTTCTATTAACTCCAGTTAATCTTCAATATTAGTTTGATTCATACCACTAAAATCTCTCCCACTTTGTAGTCAAACATTTATTCTAATCTGTGCTGAGACTGATCTAATGTATCATAAATTTTCCTAATGACAGACATGATGTTTGGAGATCTTCAAGTTCTGGCTATGCTTGACCTTATAGAAATGTGGAAAGAATTCTGAAGCTAAAAGTGTTGCATTGATATTCATTAAATGGAAGATAATAGATTGTTTTTTAACTACAGTCGCGGGTTACTCCAAATTTAGAATGATTTTCCAAGTAAGTCAGGCACGGAGCTTTTTACAGACAAATAAATGAATATTTATATATCAGTTTTCAAATATGTACCTCCTGATGATTATTTGATTTTCTAAGTTCAAATATTGCATTCATTTCTGTTATAAAATTTCTGTAATATTTCATCAGGAAGTGAGGTTATAAATCTAACAGCTCTAAATATTTATAGTCTACTATCCCAAATTTCTTACCTACTCTTCATTCTACAACTTCACAGTCACAAACAGCTTATTCTACACCATTTTCCTCCTGATTCCTGTATTATAGAGTACATCAAGAAAGGCTTACCTTGAGGGATATTATTTGAAAGCAGTTGGATGGAAGACAAATGGATTTCAACAAAGTCAGTACTAAGTTATTTATACCCACCTGTATATAGACCTCACCCATGTGATCACTTCCTTTATCAAACCCACTTCAACATTTATTAATTAATTCTTCCATGAAATTCCTTAGAGTCATTATGCCCTGAGTGTATTTAGTAATATGGCTCCAGACATGTAAAGGATCTATACTGAGAAGTCTGTTCTGCAGGTGCACTCACTGTATTATAACTTTCCCTAATACTCTTGGCTGTAATTAAATAACAATCATCCCTTTGTTATTAATCACTCACCAAATCTCTTGGGCATGTGAATATGGCTTTAATAGCTTACCAAGAGGTAGTTTTCAGCGATGAAAGATGAGTGAGAATTTACACAGCTTTAAACACTGGCATTCCTCAGGGCTGGGAAGTCTGTTCTTGTCTATCCACCGAGTCTCTGATCCAAGGCTGAGAGAAACCCAGGGAAAGGTTGAGTCAATGAGCTTTGGGAAGGCTTCTCCTCATTGGGAAGGTGTGCTTCCTGCTAGGGCCAGACACAGCTACCCTGCAAAGAGTCCATCAACAAAAGCAAACTGTCCACTGAATTTTGGCATGGAGAAGTGAGAAGTCTGACAGATTTGAAATTGTGAAAATACTCACATGAACAAAAGGCTTGGCTCCTTCAGACCCTGTGAACTACATGGTGTTCAGAAAGGCCTTTGACACGGTGGGCCCACCTGTTGATACTTGTGCTGGATGTGCCTGGTGAGGTGGGTTGAAAACCAACTGAATGGTGGGGCCCAGAGGGTGGTGGTCAGTGGCACAAAGTCTATTTGGAGGCCAGTGACTAGTGGTGTGTGCCAGTGGTCAGTGCTGGGTCCAGTCTTGCTTAGCATCTTCAACAATGATCTGGATGATGGGGCAGAGTGTACCCTCAGCAAATGACACTGAACTGAGAGGAGTGACTGATATTTCAAAGGGTCATGCTGCCATCCAGAGGGACCTCAACAGCCTGAAGAAACGGGCCAACAGGAACTTCAGGAAGTTCAACAATTGCAAAGTCCTGCACCTGGGGATGTACAACCTCATACACAAATATATGCTGGGGGCCACTCAGATGGAAAGCAGCTCAGCAGAAAAGGACCTGGGGCCTGCTGGGTTGAACTTGAGCAAGCAGTGTGCCCTTGCAGCAGAGAAGGCTGAGGATGTTCTCAGCTGCATTTGGCAAAGTGTTGCCCACAGATCGAGGGAGGGGGTCCCACTCCTCTACTCAGCACTGGTGAGGCCACACCTCTGTCCAGTTCTGGGCTCCTCAGTGTAAAGACAGACATGGACAAACTTGAGACAGTTCAAAGAAGGGCCACAAAGGTGATGGGCTAGAACATCTCTCACGAGGAGAGGACAAGAGAGCTGAGACTCTTCATTAGAGAAGTCTCAGTGGGACCTCATCAGTGCCCGTGAACACCAGAGGGGAGGGTGCAAAGAGGACAGAGCCAGCCTCTGACAGGAGCCTCTCATGACAAGAGGCAATGGGCACACACTGAGAATGCTGCTGCAGAGCGAGATCTCCCACAGCATCACAGTACCACGGCCATGTTAACATTCCCAACGTATCGACATTCCTACTTATCCCATTAGCCTAACCTTCAATATGAACTGTAATTGGTACTACTCCAATCTATCCTGTTCTTTGACATGACAGAAATGCTTCTGTCATGGGCACAACAGTGAAATGTATCTTACTTTAAATACGTATTTCTTCAGTGAAACATCAATGTGCACCAGATAGAGTGCAAATAAACTTCTTTTTTAAAAGAATATTAATGGCTATCTCCACTTTTGGGGTGATAGTAGCATGATATTGCTGCAGGGTAGCAAAATATGGGCTCATGCAATTGATTTGGTTATTGTTTCATTTTTTAGAACCAGCTTTTAGTTAACCAGATTTGCATATAAAGACGAACATAAAGTGTTCAAGACCAGGTTGGATGTGGCCCTGAGCAACGTGATCTTTTGGATGGCATCCCCACCCATGGAAGGGGGATTGAAAGTAAATGATCTTTAAGGTCTCCTCCCACCCAAACAATTCTATGATTCCATGTTTCTATGAATCCTGGTAAGCTCACAGAAATATATCTCAGAGTGAAAGTACAAGAGGCCTGAACACTTCCTGGGTTGACCTCTGCAATCCATGTGTTGTTGAGTAATAAGAAACTCTTGATTTAGAAGATAATCTGACTGTGTTTAACACTAGGAAAGTCCTTCTTGTCTTCAGTATTTCAGGTTGCTTTTAAATTATTTTGTGCTTGTTCATTTCGCTTACTATGTCTTAACTGTAAACAAAACTAGTATAAACTATTCTCATTCACTGGCCAGCCATATAAATATCCTTTATAAAATAAGATTTTTAAAAGCCTTTCAATTCTTTTATTGCAGTTACATCACTTGTATAAAATATATCTGTTTGTACACATTATTTTTACAATGCCTTGGAGGAAGAGAGGTTTCTAGGTTAACATCTGGTTAATAGCTTTTCTTATTACAAATATTTGCAAAAAACATGTTGCATTCTGATGTTTACACTGAGAAATCAAAAAAGACAACTAAAACTGTCACAGTCTTCCAACGTGCAGTGACATTTCTCAATGCTCTAAACTGTTGCACAGATGTTTTTGAGGCATTTTTGCTTTAATGCTGGAAGAACACAAGAAAATGTTCATTAGAAGAGGGTTTATGAGGAAATACTAAAAACATACATGAAGGTCAAATAATCCCTTTTTTTCAATCCCTTAAAAATCATTATCAGATAAAATAGCTATCTGATGAAAGACAGCAAATAGTCTGTGGATATGTACAATTTTTTGTTATATTTAGACAATAAGGTGTGTAGAGATATAAAGAGAAAATGTACTTACTGTGGGAGTAAGTAACTCTTTTGACTCTTTCACAGACATAACTTGCATTTTTCACAAACCAGGAATAGTATTCAACACAGTACCTGAAGATGTAGTTAAAGTTAGGAGACTAGTAGCTTATCTTTCATTAAGGAGAGGGACTTTCCACAAGTGCATGTAATGATAGGACAAGAGGCAATGGCCCTAAACTGAAGGAGAGCAGGTTTAGTTTAGACACTGGGAAGAAATTCTTTACTGTAAGTGTGGTGAGGCACTGGCACAGGTTTTTCAGAGAGGTTGTGGATGCCCCATCCCTGTAAGTGTTCAAGGTCAGGCTGGATGAGGCTTTGAGCAGCCTGGTATATTGGAACGTGTTCCCTGCCCATGTCAGGGGGATTGGAACTGGATAATCTTTAAGGTCCCTTCCAAACCAAACCATTATATGATTCTATAAGCACAGCATATCATGGTGGTACTACTGAATATGGAAATAAAAAGCTAGAATCCAACCACAATGATGTCACTAGATACTTGGAAAAATGAAGCTGGGCTTTATTCACTTAGTCTGAATACATGAAGCCAGATCAGGTATTGATCAGTGCTCTGGGACCCATCTGGGTCTCAGCCAGTAGCCACAGACTGTCAAAAAAAAAGCATTAATGATTGAAAATTGTCATTTGGAAAAAAAAAACCTGATAGAGTATTTAAAGCACAGAGGGAAAGAGAAACTAGTGCCAGGTTTTACCTCATGGCTTCCTTTCTGGAATATCTTCTCTGACCGACACAGAGGCACAGCTGAAAGAACCTGCAAAGCTCCATCACACAGGGGTTGATCTTCTGCACTATAAGAGTGACAGGAGGGGAGGTCACACGGGGCTCTCTGAGGATTGCCTGTGGGCACCCTGGAGAAAAAAACACAGCTCTGAACTAGACCAAATACTTGTCCCACTAAACTTCTTGCAACACCTTATGTGGGCTATGAGCTCCAGAACAACGTCTTCCCTACTCCAGCACTCTGAAAAATAAGGGACATCCCTGCAAACACCACCCTGGGGATCTGAAAAGATAACCAGGGCCCAGGCTGTGAGAAGGCACATTTTGCATGATATGGGTGTCCCCTTTACATGCACCCATTGGGGTGGAAGAGCTGAACAAGCACTCCAAAAGTGGCCGCCGTGTGATTGTCAACTATTTTGTCCGTTTGTGTAACCAGCAGCAAGGCTTTGGCCATGTGTGGATAAACTGACTTACCTGCTGAGTATAATCCCCTTAGACAGTGTAATTGCATTTCCAGGTTCACATGTCTCCCACACTTTATAGCTTTGGGCCATCTTATGTTATGTGATAGCAGAGGTTACGGGGGTTAAATTTGGACTAATGAAGTTCTGTTGAAATAAGCTTGAGTCATCTAGTGCTGACAAGAAGTTTAATATAAAATGGCATTCTTGGGCAGGAGGAAAATAAAGGCTCTGCCAACCTACAAGAGATTGCTACAAAACTATTTCTCTTCTGGCAGCGCTTGCCCAAGGTAGGAGGAGTCATGGAGGAGTAAGGGGCAGACACTGACAGCTCCCAAACTCACAGGCCTACCTGAAAACCAGTCGTGTGTCAAAGGCACTACACAAATATCAGGTGTAATTAGCCAGAGAGCCCCATTTCTCTTAACCTCAGCTAATTTGCATAAATGCAATTAGGCTTTGTCCACTTAATAGCATTTTACACACCGTGATATTTTTCCACTCAATTAAAAAATCAATGATTTCTTGCTTTAGTAAATAAAGTTCATGTTAATAACCAAACATCAAAGCATGAGGCAATGAGGTTTCAATATAAGTCGTCCCTGAAAAGTAATGTTACAATTGATGAGAATGATCCAAACTTCCTAAAGGCTACTGCCCTGTGAATCCCAGCCTCTGCCAGTGCGGCGACTCCTATCCTGCCAAACAGGTGTTAATACTTAAACTACATGTTTTACCAGCAGAAATTCAGCTTTATCTAACTGCACATTGAACGATGGCAATTTCAATTTGGAGTCATCTTTGTGAGAAAGAGAAGTCAAATAAAAAAGCTAAAAGCTAAGGAAATTGCTCTGGTTTTCATTTTTGACAACATCTTAATTTTAAATTAACACTGCATTCGCATACTACTGTATTTATTTAATGTTGAAATTCTTTTTCAATTCATGTTGTATTTAATTTCTTTTGGAATGCATAGTATACTCACATCATAAAATTGAAACTAAAATTTTCAGTGATCCATAGTCACGTTTTATATTTCTTCTGTAATACATATCATTCCTAAGCTCATACAGATTTGGATTGAAATGAAAAAAAAAATAATTAAAAGTAGGAATTATTTCAGAACTTTCTTTTCTAAGAATGCTCTTTCCTAAGAAATTGATTGAGTAAAAAGAGACCAGAAAAGGCAGGGATGACGCTCACTGTGCAGAGCTTTGCTCCTGCATATTTGAAATTGCCACATTACTGACACAGGCAGAGAAGTGACCAACCCTTGAAGTAAGCAGACAGTTCCTTTATTAACTCAATATCACATCTCTCTGACACTGAGATTAAATTTTGCTGCCAGTGAAAAGCAACGTTATGGTTACTGGAAATGATTCAGACTTAAAATATCCCTCCCTTTATGCTCTAATATGCACATTTGCATATTTTCCTAAGTTGACACCCACTTTTGTGATTTAATAAATGAATTATTGGAATAATGTCTCAGCGCCCAGACCAATGTGGATGCCCTTCCTTTCTTTGTGATCCCACAGTTCAATTTATTTCCCCAAATACATGATTGCTAGATGCAGGCAGACAGCCTCTGTCATCATGCTTCTGGTAGAGAGGCAACTGGTGACTCTCCATGCACTGATCTCATTGAAATCCATGTCTCCCAGCCTTTTCAAAATGGGCTGTTCCCAGTCCTAGGTTCTCCAGGGTCTGTAGAGTTGCCCACCTGACAGCAATGGGCACAGGAACAAACTCTGGACATCACAAGTCCAGTCACACATTCCAGCAACTTCCAACTGTCTGGCTGCTGGTTAATCCTCAACTCAAATTCACCCAAAGCAAATATGGCATACAGACAACTTCGGTCTTTTGCAGAATCTTTGATGGATAAGAATTGTTGTATCATATTCTTCTGCTCCCGATAAGTTTCAGTTCATCCTAAATTCTTCTCTTCAAACCACCAAGAGTGTCAAGAAGTCAAACTATATTCCCATGTTATGGCATTGACTCATTTCCTTCATGCAATCAATGTATGTCATGTGGGGTAAGAGAATACTCTGGTATTGGGAGATCTTTAAATGAGAGAAAGATCATCTGTTTTCAAAATTCAGAAGCATTATCAGAGTTAAAAAGATGACTATAAAAACTGAAGTTATTTGACTTCCTATCTCCATGGTTTGAAGAGTGTTTTACATTAAGAACTGCTCCTTGGCTCAGCACCAATGAGTCTTTTCCTTGGAAATGAGTCTCAGTTGATAGGTTTTTTTACTGCTGTGTTCTCAGGCCTCCTGGGCAATAGTTTCCTCCCCCTCTGACACTGCCTGTCTGCAGCAGCTGTATTTGTATGATCACTAGATGATATTGTCAAACTTTGGGTTTTATGGTCATCTTCTTAACTTGAAAATGCTACTTAATTCTGAAAACAGATGACCCACTGAGAAATATGCCCTTACATACTTTCTTTTCTAATAGTAAGGGGAAAAAACCAACAACAACAAAAAAAGGAAGGCAAGCAACCCAACATATGTTGATAGTTCAGACAACCAGAATGGGACTGGAAACTATAAAAAACCTGATCTATATCAGCAAATGCTAAAACAAGTAACAGCACAGGATCCTAGTCATGGATTGCTGCAATAGGCAAAACCAATGGAAGAAGCAAATGACACCAATACTGTAAGATACTATTGCTCACAATGCAATTATTCCCAGTGACAAAAAACCTGAAGATTTGTAAAAGAACCTTTCTCTCCGAGTCACATACGTTTACCCCCCAAAAAACACCTTTACAGATAAGTAAAGCTGTGTTGGAATTCATCAATGAGCCAGCAGAAGTCAATAATCGAAATATGATTAGAAATTGTGAGATTAGCAGGGAATCCAGATCCAAACTTGCATTTCAAGCATCCAAATAATCCCAAAAATGAAGATCCAAAGGTTGCCTATACAGAGTCAGGAGCTGGTGGCACCCCTGGTGCTCTGGGTCAGCTCCACTAGCGGAGGAGGACCACAAGGATGCAGTTCCCCTTCATGTACAAACCTGATTGGTGATGCTCAGTTTTCACCTCACCTCTCCTGTTTTGACAGGTAGAAATCTCCTCTTACTCAGATTTATTAGGAAACCATATCAAAGACCCACAATTTCGTTTGACAATGCCAGAATAGCGCAGTTTATTTTTCCACGCTTCCTGTTAATCCATCACAAACCATATAATCAGCATTTCTTTTTGCTCTCCTCACCTACCATCCTTCAGAGTCTTTATGCAAGTCTTTATTTGCTCATTCAACTTAACAATTTTTCTTGTTTTTATTTCCTAGATGTTCAAATAGACCTTTGAAAAATATGTTTTGCCTGGTATTTTAGTTCTTTAGACTCCTCCGGTTTTATCTGTAATAGCAGGTCCAAAGGATATTGAAGATCCCTGCAATTTAGTCCAATATATTCTTTACTCTACACAGCATCTATGCTTTTCTGAGACAGCCACCACACAGAAACACAAGCGAGAGACAGATTTCCAAAATTGCCTCCATCAGTCCTCAACACCCAGCCAGGCTCACATTCTCACTTATTTGAGGTAGCAGGAGAGTCAACTTCAATGGGGAAGGACCAAAACCAGCCTCTTCCCCGAGCATCCCATGGGCTCAGAGCTCCATCACAACTCTAAGCAGCCAAACTGGAAGGACACAGTCCTAATTAAGGGAAAATATGGAACTGAGCCACTTGCTTTTTTTGAAAAAGTGGGGACCATTTTTTCTTTTCTAGTCTCAAGCTGAGCACAGGCACTGCCCCAGCATCTTGTACTATAAGAGCTTTCACACCAACCAGACACACACACATGCTCAGCATCAAAAGTAGCTGCTGGACTCTCCCAGAGCTCAGACTGTTCTCTTGGCATTGAATCAGGTCCAGTTTTTCAAACTATGTAGTTTCTTACAAAATACTTCTCTGTAAATATAGTTTTGTTGTCAACATAGGTATAAGACACTTATAAATGGAGTGACTCATCATCTTACTCTAGCTCCTAATTTCTAACCTTTTATCTAGGTACTTAGAAAGAAGAACTGAGCTTTCATGAAAATCTAGTTGATGATCCTTCTTTATCTGAGGAAGCAGTTTGCAGTATTGGAAATTCAGGACAATTCTGGAGATTTCACATGGCATGAGTTGGCTTCATCTTTTTATTTGTAACAATAAGGAGATTTAAAGCATGATATTTTCTTTCAGAATGAATTTTAAGATTCTCCAATAATTAATCGATGCTAAAATTGGCACACAGAGTACATATGTTAAATCTATCACCACAGTATAATCTATGCTTTGAACGTGCAGTTGTGTATGAAACAATTATGGAAGCAGTCCCTTGGACATCTTGGGTGGTTTCTATACATAAACTATCATAAGCAAATTAAACATGTATGTTGTGTCTGCATGGGAAAATTTGCATCTTGCATTAGTTTCAAATATTTTTGCTGCATAAGGTACATCTACTTACTGGTAGCTGAGTAAAGTTTCAGTGTCACACCAGGTCTGTAGGAGGGTGGCACAGACAGTACTGAGGAAGGCAAATCTGAGGGAAGGAAAAGCATACAGCTTGCTTTGATACCTTAAAACAAAAAGGAAGGTTGATTGAAGGAGTAACAGAAAAGAAAAAAAAAACACTGAAGTCACAGTTCACTAATAAACACTTACATAGACATTGATGTATAAATACATTATCAGTCACTTATTCCTAAATATTACTTTCTATTTAATAAATGTGCCAACTGACACACTTTGTTGCTATCCCAGACCAGTCTTACCTGGCTCTGTTTGCATCTGTTTGCTGACTTGTTGTGGAGACACCGTCTGCATCCAAAACATGGGCATGTCAGCTACAGGAACAGAGAGACATGCACTTCCTGTCATTCATAGTTGTTATTTATCTGTCTGCTGAGAAGAATTGCTATGTATGAGACAGCTCAACAGCCGGAGTCCCTCACCCAGTACTGCCAGTGGCATATAAAAATGTCAAGATGAAATAGGAAGGACAAATGCTGTAGTTGACTGGATCTTGAAAGACCTGTGGGCTATGCAACAGCAGGATTTAAAGAAGTTGTGTTTATAGGAGACCAAGAGAAGCAGCTCTGTATAGCTTTTCCACAGGTCTGCTCACCAAATTTGGAGCAAAATGTGAGGGAAGACCCAAGTGGCAGAAGCATCTATGAGGAGCAAGACTGAGTTTTTCCCTACAGGATAAGAAACTACACGTTGGTTGCCTATAGCTGATTTTAGCACTTCTGCAATAAAGTAATCAACTCACTAGTGACCCAGAGTGGGTTTCCCTGAAGGGCCTCCCAAACTTCACCTCAGAGACATTTGGCCAAACGCCACAGCCAGTGGGGTGAAGCAGATTCCAGTCCCCCTCCCTGTACTCACTGGAGCTGGGCTGTAAGGCTGGGGATGGGACTGAGCTCCTCCCGGGAGTAGGAGGGGATCCAGCTGTGCCTTGTGATCCGGAAGCTTCCACGTGGGGGGATGGAAACCATGATCCAACTGTCTTTGGCCATGGTGGGAATCCTGTGGTGGGTGTTTCCTCCCCTTTCTGAGCAAGAGGGGTCCTGGTGGCTGGAGAAGCAAGAGAGACAGAGGGAGGGCACCAGCACACTGGGGATGCTGGTGTCCCAAGGCAGCAGAGAGTGCAACACACTGGGGGATAATAATATCTAAAATACACCAAGAAAATCTCATCTACTCCTTGAGTGCTTCTCTAGCAGGTGAGTGACTGTGCTGCCGTTTCATTTTAAGTATGAAAACATAGGGAGTGCCAATAATGTTTGAAATTTTAACCGATAACATTTTACTGTGCAAATTCTCATAAACAAAAAAAGTGTTTTGTTTCTTTTCTTCACATAATTTATTTTTTTATTTCCTAAGCTGCTTCACTATAGAGGAAAGAGATAAAAGATCTCTGTGTGAAGGTGAGCAGGCAAATACTGAGAGGGCAAATACTGCCGTTTGAGAACTGAAATAACACTCATTGCTAGCAGAGATAATAAAGGTTGGCCTGTTGTTAAGGAAATTAAAAAAGTCCAAAAAAACCACATCAGACTGACCATGGGAAATGTGGAAATTTTTTAGCAGAGAGATGCAGCTGCAGTAACAAGGAGGTATGAAATCAAGGTCTGAATTTCTATTGAATTTCTATGTGCGAGCAAGTGCAAAGCCTTGTTTTGTGGCTTCCAAAATGTGGCACACCAGCACTTGAAGCCCTGTGGCATAGTTAAATCTACTGAAGTTATGAAATGCTCAGGTGAAAACAACTGACTGTCATATAAAGAGGAAGATAGAGACAAATACAGAGAAAAATTGCGATAAAAAAGAAGAGGAAAAGATATAAACAGTCTTGGTTTTTGGTTTGAAGCCAACAACCAGTTTTTCTTTACTTCTCTGTCCCTTTAAAAAAACATATTTTTCTAATAAAATTACTTTTTACAATAGTTTTTCTATCCTCCATCTATTCCATGCATTACTGACCTCACCTTCTATTGTTTCAGACAAACTTTTATGCTGCTTTGTAATTGTAGGTAATATCACAGTGCTGTGCAGCAAATATATATGATCACTTGTCAAAGACATTAATCAAGGATGGCACAAATTTAGTTCTGAGAATATGTGCTCACTTTTAAATGTCCACACATGTTCCGCTGATGGATCCAGGGTCTTGTTTGGCTCTTCCTGCAATTTCACGAAACTTGAGAAAATCGATTCTAGGTCTTTGAGGTACGAGAAGACAGGGTTAGAGCGCTCACCATCCATCACATATTTTGTGATAAAAAGGAAAGAAAGCAGGTTCTGGTATCATAGAAATAGCTGTTGTCTTTTTTAATTAAAGGTTTTTGTGTTTGTTTGTTTGTTGTGTTTGTTGTTTTTTTTTCAAAGTGTCTGGGTTTTTAATTTTTAACAGGAGAGAGGGATCCTACAGCTTTCAGCACACATAACTTGCCACTGATTTCACTGTCTATCTGCCCACTTTAATCAGGCTGTAAAAACAAGAGTCATGGGCAGCAGTGAGGGGTGAACATCTGCAGTGCAGCTCGCCTGGCGAAGCAGCTTTGGGTGGAGGAGCCGTGCAGCACACTGACCACATTCCACCCCTTTCTGAAGGTAACTCACATGGGAGGTCATTGGTGCTGAGAGCTGAGGAGGATTAGAGCACTAGGGACCCTCCCCAGCCCAGTGCTGACTTCTGTAAAAGCTCTCGTCCCAGCATGTTTATTTGTTCCTCCACCAGAAGACCTTGTAACAAATAATTTAAAAGTTTGTAAAATTTACTTATATTTATGATATGATTATTATATTAAACATACAATAATATAAAATATAATTTTATATTAATTATAGTATCATACATAGTAATGTGTAAATACATAAGCAATAATAAAAATATAAAATAACATTTAAAGTATTTTTACACTATGAAGGTGGAGTACTCATTGCAAGTGCTACATGGATGTGGTTTTCACTGTTGTTGCTGTTTCCTTTTATACCCCAGGATGTACTTACCCAGGTCAGATGATATGTTACTGGAAAATGTGTAATTAATAACAGGAGACTTCTCTAATATTTCCCAAAAGTCAGACATATTTTTCCCTGAAAATAGAAATGCTTACAAATATCAAGGAAGGCCTTTTTTTTTCTGGTGTAAGTCATCACTGAGAATAAACAGGGCAATGTTTTGGGGTGGAATTGTTTTAACTTTTACCTGTCTGCCCTGTCATCACACAGATATAGATACAATCTGAGTCATTGCTCTGACGTACTGAAAGGCAAAAAAATGTAAAAGGGATCATTGTTACCACTTTTCATCATATAACGTTATCTTAAACAGTTGAGAAAACAAACAAAATATGGTATGTGGTTATGGCAGCTGGTCAAATATTTTCCTTCTCATCTGATTTTTGACAAAACCTCAAACCAGCATCAAATCCACATGTTAATATTTTCAGGGAAAACATTTCCATCTAATTAAAATTCTAAATTACAAGTATTTTTATACGGAAAAAAATATTCCAATAATAGAGCTCCTTATTATTCTTGGGAATCCTAATTGCCCCAAATGTGAGTATTTAATAATGATTCTCAAAAATACCAGGCTTTAGTAATTATTAACCAAACATTCAAACAAAACAGAGGTGCTCATAGAAACACGTCACATTATATACATCTCTTGTTCCATGCTTTGCAAAAAAATTGCTGCTGAGTAACAGCAGTAGGCTGTTATCTGCGTTCTGTGCTTGTTTCCATGACAGAAGTAAATGAGACAAATAAGATAATGATAAATGTTAAAAGGAAATTCAAACCTGAGAGAATAGAAGTGGATTTAAAAATTTCTGTGAGATAACTGGTGGAGTTTCCAATGATATCAACAAGTAAAGCTGTAAAATCTAGAAAACAAATAGAGAAAATTTACCATTGAAGCACATAGTCCAGCGTATATGCAGAGTCAAAAAATCACTTTTACACGTGATGATATTTTGGATATATTTGATGTATTTGGATATATTTGCTCATATATGACAAAGTTGAAAATATTTTAAAGTTCCCGATGTTTTTGCTGGATGGGACTGGACTCAAGAAGCCACGATAATATTCTGCAGAAATATATATCAAAGCTGATATCCAAAATAACACCCATGTGCTTAAAGGTAAATTTAAATGGAATTTATCTGTTCAAGAGAACATTTTAAAGTAATACTCTACTAGGTTTCCTTAAATGTAGAAGGAGATCTAAAGCCTGCAGGTTTTGCTTGCTCTAGCTGACTGACTGCTGTGTAGGATCTCCCAGGAGGCATCAGACTGTCTCCTCAGACATACAGATGATGTTGTCAGCCTGAAAAATGGCTGCTGGTGGTGTAGTGGTACCTTTTAGCAGTAACAGGTCAATATTCTCACTTAGGGAGTGATGGACATGAGCCCTATGTTGAGCCCTTAATTTTTACTACTTTGGAGAATGCTCTAATCACCAAGATATTCTGGATGTGAGGTAGAAAGATTGAAGTTTCTCTGTTATCATCCAAGGCAGAGTGGGTCATTATGCAAAAAGGCTCTTGAGATGTGTGGGTCCAGAAACAGCCATGGAAGCTACTGTGGCTCATATGTGGGGTCAACACATGCAGCATAGAGGGTTTGGGTTCTGGCACCAAGCTGCTGAGCTTGCTCCTAATACCTTACGTTAACCAGTCATAGAATCCAAGTGCTCAGATGCATCCTGAAATATTAAAAACTGTGAGATAAGGGGTGTGAATGAGGATTACAGGTGAAGGGTTTGCCCAGCAGCATTTCACACTCAATAAAACTGCTCTATAAAATTGGTCCTTGCTTTTCACTTCTGTTGGGCTCATTGAAGTTACTGGAGTCCATTGGTGCAGAGCAGCCCTTGTGGGTTATCTCAGGAGAGCAAAAGTGGCCAAGGTGATGGATTATACATTGCTGCTTGTCTCTCCTGTGCTGCAATTTGTATTCCAAGGAGGAAAGGGAGGTCTTTTTGCCAGGCAAACCACTCCAGCCACTTGACTGATGGCTCCATCCCAGACTGGCTGGCTGGGCGCAGCCACCTGAGACCTGGCTCACTGAGTCAGAGCAGCCATTCATCATGAGTTACGGCTCTTGATCTCAGTATGGTGATGCTACTCATAAGGATGCAGTCTGCAGAATTCAGGCTACAGCTTCAGCTCCAAAGGAAATAATTCAGCTTAAACACATGCAGTTGCCAACCTCTCTTGTGTGCTCACCTGTCAAGTCGTTTGTCACATTGTTCAAACAGTAGCAATAGTGCATAGGGAACTTGCCAGGGTCAACATTTTTTGCATTAGAGACTGTAGAGAGAGACAGAGAAAAAAATCAGTATCTTGTTGCACAGGCTGTGAGAGAGAAACCACTCCTGAGCAGAGCAAAGCACCAGAAACTCACTGTTATAAATGGTGACTGACACTTTGTGGAAGGCGAATGAGCTGTAAGACGTGACACTCAACAAAGAGAACAGTTTTTTGGTACCTGCAGAAACACATGCCCATGTCATTAGCAGTTGGAACAAATTGTGAGAGCAGCATTTTCTGACTCTGCTAATGTCTAAAGGATTCCTGAGGTGCTGATATGATACAGCTGCCTGACACTCAGTTCCTTCTCATTTCCACTGAGGGAAGGATCAGTTATATTACTTCTTCCCTTTTTTTTTTTTTTTTAAATTGAAACCTACACTGGATTCATCTAAAGCACTTTCTAAAGGCATCCTGTAAGTAATTATGTTGTGTCTATATATAAACCCACACTAATTTCTAAGTTCTTTTGGTCAGACAGCTACCTGCATTATAAATGTGTGAGGCTAACGTGCTCCTAGAAGCAATTTTGGAGGCAGGCAGCACATGTTTACAGCTTCTCCTGCTAATGCTGTTAGTGCTTTATCTCCTGCAGTGCTGGGCTGACAGGCTGTGACCTCCCCAGCTGTGTCCCGTTACCTCTGAGCGCAGAGCTCAGCATCCCGTTCACCAGCTCCGTCAGATTAATAGCAGCCAGGTCCAGGGACTTTGCAGGCAGCTCTGAAAAAAAAGGGGTGCATAAAGGTGCAAGGAAATGGCTGTTCATCTCCTGCATATGTACTGTAGAAATCTTCTGAAATGGGAAAACCCAAATGAGCAGATGATGTACCAGAGCACACCAAAAAAACACTGATGAAAAAATAAAGTTCCAGAGAGGAGACTGGAAAATAGCATGGTATAGCAGCAGTGCGTGGTGGGCCAAAATTCGGGTCTGTCAGCTCTGCCCTTGAACATGCCCTGGAACAGCTGCAGGACCCAGCCAGCCCTGGCGAGCTGGTGCCCCCTCCTGCTGGGCAATGGGTGTTTGCTGCCAACAGAGTAGTAGATCTCCCTTTGCAGGTCAGAAGCAGCAGAGCAACTGCCCAGGAAATATTCCCCCTGCCCCAACCCTACAAAAAATACTGATTTTTTTTTTTCCAGCTACCTCGGTGGCTCTACTGTTACAACAGAATAATTTTATCGCAGCTAAATCACACTGTTTGTTTTATCATGCTTTCTTTCTGTCAATGTTGCTTATTTGTTTTTCCCAAGTCAAATTTTCTGAAGATGTTCTCTTGCTTCCCTCACAGAAAGTCACGCTGAAGAAGAGCAGCTCAGTGTGTGTGTGAGAGGAGGAAGGTCTGTGTGTGCATGACAGGGAGAGGAAAAGCAGAGCAGGTTGGAAAATGAAGCACAGAAAGCTGAGATGAGAACAGAATCAAATTTGTGGAGAAATACAATTTTCCAATGACATCAGTGTTGTTTATAACCAATTTGAAGCCAAGCTGCACCCCAGGGTTGAAATCAGTGCTTGTCCACAGCACAGAAGAGAGGAAAGGAAAAACAAAAGTGAATGAAGAGCAGGGAAGGAGAGAAAGGAAAAAGGGAAAACAGATTAGATTTTGGAAGGACAGTGGTTAACCTGGCCTGGGACTTGGGTAAGCCCTGGATTGGATGAGGTGCCCATACAGAAGGGGGTGGGTTTGGGCTCACAGACTCTGCAGGAGAAGGGCCCATCTGCTGCCACCTCCATGCCCAGCACAACACCTCCCACTCCCGTTAACACTCCCAACACCGTGTCTCCTGACGTGCTGCTTGTTACCTGCAGTAGCCAATACTGCCACTTGCTTCTCTTTCTTATTTTCTCTTCTTATGCACGAAGCTGAAAAGTGAAGAAAGAGACTGAGGAACAGTTTTCCCTGTTGAGACACCAGACAACTCTCTGTTTTTTAACCCTTCTCTGTCTTTACTTATAAACCTTTTTGTCTCCAGATTATTGGTATGTGATCCACGGAACAGACATAATCAGGTCTGCCCTGCGGCATGGGACCTGCCCTGGAGCTCCAACCCATCAGCCTTGCCTACACAGAGTGAGAGAACCAAGCCTGCCACAGATGTGGGAATGGGTCTGTGGGAGCAACTAGAAAAAGACACCTGGGTTATTCCATGGGGAGCACCAAACCATCATCCTTACCTGTGCTGAAAACCAGAAAAAGACACAGAAATCCCAGGCTCATCTTCGCTGCCACATGCCAGCAGAACCACTGCATTATGGATGCTGACTTCCAGCAGGTTTGGCTGGTCTAGGAGAGAGAAATACTCTTTTGGTGATGTTTTTGGTATTGTGCAATTTTGTCCAGCTGTTGTCCCCGAATGATTTGACCATGGGAGAAATAGTAGACCTCTGGGATGCAGAGAAAGATTGATGGTGGAAATGGCAAAGAAACAGAACTCCCACAATCAGTATTTTCTGTATACGTGTGGGTATCATGAGTTTAGCATGTAACTCTTCATTTTTGAGTCCTAAATAACTGTGCCCTTTTTTGGGACCTGGTAAGATTGGTGATACAACCCTCTTCTCTGACAGGATGATCTGTGCCTAAATGACACTGACACATCAGGTGCCTAAATCCTTTCTGTTAAAACAAGATAACATTTCCTTATGTTCAATTTCAGACCAGATATCGACTGAGCTTCTTTTGTGCAGAAATGTCGCTTGTCCAGTCATCCCTAGTCTTGTATTTCTGTAGTTATTGTCACCAGGTTCTGTCTTGTGCTGCCTTGTCTACCTGCTTGGGAAGGATTAACAGTGTTCTGCCTTTCAGAGAGCTCCTTTCCAGATTTCAAAGATGTGATTGAAGGTGGTTAGGGAAAAAAAGGGTTTCTTTTCATGTTTCTCCCATTTTTGTAATGTTGGAACATGCCAAATAACTCTGTAATTGTCAGAAAATGAGGTACCATATGAAAATTAGCAAAAAAAAGTCCACTTTTTTTTAATATCCTCTCAAAATAGCTAATCTTGCAAGTGCACGGCAAATCATTATCTTGAAGATAATACTCTTTGATTAGCAAACTATTATCATCATATTTAAAATATTTCTCATATTGAACTCACTAGAGAATTAACACATTCTGAAAATGTGGTAATTTGTACTTAGTGGCTCTAAAAAGACTCTTCCTTGGGATGACGAAACAATACCAAGTATTTCTGTGTTTTAAATGTCTGTATTTGCTTGTTTGATGAGTCAAAAGTGTGTAAGTGCCAGCTCTGCTAATTCAAGCAAAGCTCTGAAAGCTTTCAGGCAGTCCATTCTATCTATTCAGCCCTTCTGCCTAATCCTTTTCACTCAGCCCCAAGCCTGGACTCATCCATGGTTTCTGCATAGCATGTGCAGAAGAACAGGACTGAGGCAGAGAGAAACCATTGGCCAAATCTTAGTCCCAAACTTTGTACTCTATCACCTTCCTGTGAGCTGGACTAATTTTACGTGGGCAGAGTCCAGTGTCCCGTGGACCAGTCTAGTACCAAAGAATCCTAAACTGAGCTCTTCTTGCAACAGTATTTGGGATCTGACGAACTACTAGACTACAAACCATGAATATATTGCTGTCCTGAAAATCACAGGGCCTGACACCCTGCCTGGCAAGCTGTCCCAACTTCCACTCTCCAGTGTTATGAAGCTTGCTGGGACTTGTAACAGCTTTTTTTCACTGATCTGTTGACTCTGTACTTAGGGGAGACTAGTATATTAGCTCAAGCCCGCTCACATCCTGATGTGATGGAAGCAGTGGTGATTTAGTCTGCATGGAGACAGATATAAAACTAATCCACATCTCTGGATTCTGCTCAAGTTTTGTATTTTTTGTTGTTTTTGGTTTGGTTGAATGAAATAGAGAAGCGTTAGTGAGAGATAGACCTCAGTGGAGCTGAGTATGAGGAAAAATCCACATTTCAAAGGTGCAGGGATATGGCTGCTGGGGAGAGAAGGCTTTGGAAGATGGAGAGTTGGGTGATCATGTAAAGGGAGGTATGTAATTTCATGTATTTAGGAGCAGGGGGTCAAGAGTGGCTGATGCATCCAGTTAATCAAGTGTCCTGTTAAAGGGGAACTACTGGGTTGTGTCTTTGAGGTCAGAAGTGGGTTGATGTGCTGGTTTATGAACAGAGCATTATGAATTTGGATTGTACTATGAGAAGTGAGTGTCTCCTAGGATGAGTCATGCCTCATGATGATGGTTCAGTGTTTATGGGCCACAGACCCTCTGAGCACGTTCCTCATGACCTGTTCCCTGCACGCAGCTGTGACCAGGCCAGTGCTGTCTCTTTGCTCACTGACCCAAGGGACATCAGCAGAAAACATGGCCAACAGAAGTGCTGCCACTGTACTGTCCCTGAGGTGTGAGGCTGCTTGGCTGGAGGGTCCCTGCAGCCCTGAAAGACCCCACACCTCTTCCCTTCACAAGGATTTTGTCTGCATGGCAGAAAACAGACCCAGAAGGTGGGAGAAGAGGGCATCCCCTTCCCCATTTTCAATTTGCCCCTATAGATCAAAGGCCAGTGCTCATCCAGAGTGAGGAAACTTGATTTTCAGGACCTTCTTTGAGGAACATGGGCTCTCCTGGGTCACCAGTGAATCACACTTTGACTAACACTGAAATCCTTGGTAAAAGCATTTCACAGACTGATGGGCAAACACAGCTGTTTTATAAAGGTTTGTAAGTAAAGTGGTAGATAGTAGATAATTTCCTGTCAAAGAGCTAACTTATTACTGTTGTATTTAAACTGGCTCAGAGTTTTTCGTGGTGGTGGGACAGAGAAAAGTCATCTGACATCAGCAGGTGAGAGCAGGATCTAGAAAGAACACATTCCTAAGAGAAGAGGCAAGAGGATTAACACAGGAAAAGACCGTCTTACAAAGCATTGAAAGAGAGAGAGAAAGAGGAAAAACAGCTGTAAAAGTACAAACAAAATAGGGTGAGATGCAAAGTTGTGCTTGGAAGCATTCTCTGCATATTTGGAGACGCTTTCTCGCTCACCTAACCTGTCAGTTCCCTGCTGTCCTCCCTGCTGAGCTCCTCCTCCAAGCTAACAAACACAATTTTCTCCACATACAATGCTGACTTCCAGCAGGAATTCAGAGAAGGCATTAGTGTGGCCGTGACACATTACAGGCTCAACCAAGCAAAGCATCTAAGGATTGGGACAACAGACAAATATAACCTGGAGGGATGGATCGTAATAAGACAAATCTTGTTCTACTTCTAGCAAAGAAATATTAAATATTGTTGGTATAAAATGATGAAAAATCCTCCATTCACGGGAGTGTTTGTTTTGCCTGAATGCCAGATTTACCCCTGGCCAGTACAAGATGCTTAAAAAGAAATTGCAGATAAATCCTAATACTGGGGACATCACAACAGACTACCTTTGCTCCTCAGTTGGTAGAGGCCGATTTAATTTTGAATCATTAGCTTTTAGCTGCTTCCCAAAGTCTTTTTCCAGCATTAACCCTTTGAAATTTATGCTGTCTAAATTTCAAAGCCATGTGTGAAAAAAATTCCTAGAACTGTTGCCTGAAATACCTTATCTCTCAGCAATGTGAATATTAGTAATATTAAGTCTTACAATACACGTCAGATTTGCGTTGCTCTGCTTATTTGATAACTAATTTTCATTTATCATGGGCAAGTCTTTATTACTATGTAACTGTATCTCTCTTGAAGTGACACTACTGTGATGACTGAAATACCTGTCCAGATTGCAAATATGAAACCCTTATTGTCCTCCAGCTCAAAATCACAATTTCCATTTCCAACCACGCTGAGATTCACAGACACTGAAGGCACAGGTGCCACACAGCTGTGAGCGGAGAGACAAATCCCATAAACTGACTCCAAAAATGTTTTCCTTCCAAACATTTATCTAATACAGACTGAAGGTCAAGCCTTTGGTTATAAATTCTTGTTCACCTCTACTGGACATGATAATCCTCCTCTGTTTATTTTAAGCTGAATGATATTAGTAGAATTCATTTTACTTAGAACTGTTGATCCAGAGTTCCCTGAACTGCTGAATTGAAGATTTTAATCCTGTGCAGATTACCTTTATACACTCATGAAGATCTCTTATTAAATACCTCTCTGTTACTCTGGGTTAACAGCAATTTGAAACCAATGTGTTTATTAGCTATGCTTCAGTAGAACTCATTTTAATGTGGCAGGTAACCATGAAGTTTGAATTGTTTCCATTTTTCCTGTACAAACAGAGTGCAATGAGATATCAAGTAGTTTCCTCGTGTCTTCACGCTTAACAGAGCAGAACAGAAGTTAAGAGAACAAAGAAATACAAAAAGGAAAGACCTTGAGTATGAATTTCCTTACCTTCCTTCAGTTCCAACATCTAAAGGTCATCTCTCATTTTAAGCAGACCATCATGCACCAGCTCTAAAGAAACATTTCAAGTTAATGTGAAAATACGTCTGTGTTACAACTTCATGCTTCATTACATTGCTACAACTACTTTTCAAGTTCATATTTATTTGTGTGAGAATGCAATAAAATGCAATAAATATACATTTAATAAAAATACGTTTAATTTGCTACATTTCCACTGAGCGTTCATAGCACAGCTGAAATGGTTTCCTCCAGGTAAGTGCGAAAACACCAAGATCTGGAATAGTTAATATCAACTTACCTGCCTTCTCTTGACAAAGATTGTAATCTTCAGAGCCTATATAAAACTGGAGGTTATTGCCAGGTCTTAATGAACACTTTGTGAAAAACTTTGAGTAGACAGGCTTGACAATCTTTCCTTAAAATCCTGTGAAAATTGGTATCTTAATCCCTGAAGAACTAACTAGAGGTAACACAATCATAAGCACACAAAGTGCCTGTTGAATCCTGCATGGAAAGGCTCTGTGGCAGGTCAGGTGGGTATTGGAAGCTCCTTTTGGCAGTAGAATTGAATTGTGGAGGATTTTTTTTCCCTTTTAAAGGAACAGCTCATCTTACTGCAATTAGACCAATGCCACCTTTGATGGTGAGAGGTAGGCAAGGTTAAGCCCCTTTGGTAAAGCTGTAGCCACCCTTCAGTTCAAACAAGGGACATTGTCAAGATAACAGAGATGAAACCAGAAGAGTATCTTAAGTGTGGAACCTCAAAAGGAATAAAATGACAGGGAAAACAGAAAACTGCTTGGCATCACGGTGAAGTGGTGAGGAAGGGAGAGAGAGAGCTGGTCACAGCGATGACATGGGGCAATTTCTGTGATGCTGAGTGATGTTAGTAGTACCCAAGAGATGATCACTGTTGGAAACAGTGGATAATATTCTGCTCCCATTTAATCTAGTGGACTGAAAGTGATTCTTCTGAAATCAGTAAGTTTAGATGCAAACTGTTAAAAGCCAATGGTTGTCCATTCAGTAATTTTATCAGAAGCCACAGAACATTTCAATTTGTGAAATAACACACAACCTTGTAGAAATTAATAAAAGGAAAGCTAAGTGGATTCACAGTCAGTTTATGAAATAAAAAGTGCTTTAGTGATCAGGTTATGTGTGTGGTTGGGCTTTGTCTCTGCCTGAAAATCCTGCCTTCACCAAGAACTTCAGAAGCTGGAAAGCAACTGCAGCCAATTTAATAGAGCTACAGCTGGTAAATAAGATGCTTACACATGTCTGTGCACATGCATGCACAATCTTACCTTTGTTTTCTTTCACTCTGCCTTTCACAAAAAAGTATTACACAGTGGTATGTCATTGCATCTAAAATGATTTAATTCTGTATGGAAGTTACTGGTGTGATAAAAGGAAAAATTTCGTGACTTGTGACTAACTGCTGCAGCTTGAGGAATACGGAAACACCTTTTCTTTGACAAGACTTACTTTTACTGACTTAATTACCAGTTGCTCAATATCACATCAGGAAGGCTGGGATGAAAGTCCTCTCTGTAACAGCTGACAAAACCAGGTATAGCCAGGAAGATGTGTGCACTGGGATCAGTTCCAGCCGTTTGATGTTTGGCTGTGAGGATAATTAGACTTTCAGCAGGTTTTTGCCTCATGCTGCGTTTTACCCTGGGACTCTGTAATTTTAACTTTCCTCAGCTGCCGAGCAATGCTCAGGTGACCAGGGAGGGGGCTATTGTTCAGCCCCAACTTTGACTCTTGGGGACAATGCTGTGTTCTCACTCAGAGCATCCCTCTGAGCAAGTAGCTTTCTCAGGAGTATAGTCTTTACATGACTTTTTTTTTCCAGCATCCCTTTGTGTGGCAGCATTGTGTCCATAATTAGCATCCCAAAATCCAGAACAGGAAAAGAAGACATTTTTAGTGTACCTTAGTAATAGCATTATAATTCATATAAATTACTGAGTAGATGCATTCATCTGCTGAATGTTAGGCAGGTTAAGTCCCTGCTAATGCAATTCAAGTAAACACACATTCAAGGAGATGCCTGTGGTTTATATGTAAAGGAGAGGACAGCGTAGCATGATGCTCTGGTAAGGAGGGAGAAAACGAAGTCTGAATGTTGGTACTTTATCTCTCTGGGGGCTGAGAACACAGTGTGAAAACAATGCATTATTTCTTCCTTCTGGCTTTTTCTTAGACTTTTAAACATGTTTTAAACACCACATTTTTACATAGCAATTGTGGTACGTGTGAGCGACTGCAAGGGCTCCAGACACGCGTTCTTGTGACGGCATCACCAACCAGCACCCCTCCCACCTGCTCTGTCCTGGTCTGCCACTGTCCTCAGATAGCACCACCCTCCATCCTGGCTGAGCTATGAACCATCTGGGCCCTAAAAATGAGCTGTGGTACACGGAGTACTGTAGTACCTACAGCATCTTGCAAACCTGTCTTATGTGCCTAGTAGGAAAACACATATCCAGTTGTGCCCTTCTCTCGTCAGATGTTGATGTGCAAAGAGAAGGAAATGCTGTTTTAAAATAAAGAATAAAGAGGCAAACCTAACCCAAGCTTACTCCAGAGGATTGACTTTTTTACACTTCATTATACTGTGGCAAACGTTTCCATCAAACCACCTTTGAGTAATTGTTTAATAAACTTTGTTTAGAAAAGTATCAATTCTGTACATTCCATTTGTTCTGAAAAAGCCTGATTGCAGTTCAACACTTCTCTGTTAGTCCTCTGTCGTTACAATTTTACAAGATATTCAGTTTATTTTATTAAAAAATTCACTAGCGCTATCAAGTTGGTTTTCATCTGAATTTAATTTCACATGTTAGCAATGTTCTTTATTTATGCAAAAGTTCTATTAAGGATAATTTTCTAAATGTAATTATGTTTATTTTTCAATCGTTTTTAGAAGAATAATATTTCATCTCCTAAAACTGTATATAAAACCGTAGAATCATGAAGGTTGGAAAAGACCTCTAAGATTATCGAGTCCAACTGTTAACCCAGCACTGCCAAGTCTACCATTAAACCATGTCCCCAAGTACTACATTTACACATTTTTTAAAGGTCTCTAGGGATGGTGATTCCACCACTTCCCTGGGCAGCCTGTTCCAGTGCTTGAAAAAATTCCTCCTAATATCAAATCTAACCTCCCCTGGTGCAACTTGAGTCCATTTCCTCTTGTTCTGTCATGTGTTGCCTGGGAGAAGAGGCTGACCCCCACCTGGCTACAAGCATCCTTTCAGGGAGTTGTAGAGAGTGATAAGGTCTCCCCTCCTTTTCTCCAGGCTGAACAACCCCAAGTCTCTCAGCCAGTTGTCATAGGATGTGTGCTCCAGACCCTTCCCCAGCTCCGTCGCCCTTCTCTGGACACACTCCAGCACCTCAATGTCTAACCCAAAACTGGACACAGGATTTGAGGTGTGGACTCATCAGTGCCGAGTACAGAGGGACAATCACTTCCCTGGTCTTGCTGGTCACACTATTTGAGATGCAGGCCAGGATGCCCTTGTCCACCGGGGCACACGCTGGCTCACGTTCAGTGGCTGTTGATCAGCATCCCCAGGTCCTTTTCCTCTGGGCACCTTTCCAGACACTCTTCACCAGCCTGTAGTGCTACATGGGGTTGTTGTGACCCAAGTGCAGGACCCAGCACTTTGCTTTGTTGAACCCCAAATATATAGTTATAAACATGTATTTATTCCAATTTGTAGAACTTTCTTTCAGAAAATGTATTTAGAATTGCAAATAATTCCTGCCGTTTGTAACATTCATTCTTTAATTTTTCTTATCAATATTTTGCTAAGATTGGTACTAGCACCACAAAACTTCCTGGAAAGAATGAGCATCAAACTTTATGAGCATTCACTTTTACTGTTTTCAGTAAGAATGTTTTATATATTTGTTTGCAAGGAACACTTTCTTTTGAAGTTTCTGATATTGTAAAATTTTTATGAATTCAAGCATATTCTTAGGGGAGAAAAAGGAGAAAAACTGGAATAAAAGGAGGCATGGAAATTGTGAAAATATGAAGGGATGAGAGGCATGAAGTCCGGGCGGTCTTCTTTGTTATCTGTGTGTTAGATATATCACATGAGGTATTTACAGACCCACACGCTGCTGTGCACTGCTCCTTTGGGGCTTCTGAAGATGTTAGTTTGTGATCAAGCATTTGGCATTTGTAAATGCAGAGTCTCATAAAGCTTTGATAAGGTACAGAGAAGTTGCAGCCATCCATAACTAACTTAGAAAAATATTTAATAACCTATCCAGCAATTTTATTTCTGTTTGGATGTGTGTCAGACACCTAACTGATCCCATCAAGTCTGCCAAAACATTCATAGCATATCTCACATCTTTTTTCATGGTTCTTGGTCTGTATTCTGCTGACCATCTACATCTGACACAAGCAGGATAAAAGCTGTGGTGCTGTCTCAAGCACACTGGGCTATCAGCCATCATCTTAGAGGGCAATTTCTTTAAAGACAGTCTATCTCTCCTACTGCTCTGTGCCATGGAACTTGGCTTTCCTGATTCCATCCCTTCTCTGTGCTCCAAGAGGATGCTTTATGTTAATCAAGTGACCATTTTACCCTGGCAAGTCTTAAAAATTAAAAGCATCTTGAGAAGAAAGAGAAGGATACACTGAGAAACTTCCAGTCCTGACACTGTTGCTTGAGCTATACTGGATGCATCAATATTTATCCTTTCTAAACTGTTAAGTCTAAGTCTTATTCTGCTTAGGAGGGGGACAATTATGTAAGACCTCAGAAGTTCCATATTAACATAAGCATAGCTTGCTGGAGGCAAAAACTCCCTGGATATAAGCAGGGCTTTGCCTAAGGATAGGTATCACACCTTGTTGCCATTTTAGAATCTGTTTCTTAAAAGATCAGACCCAGTGCCTTACTGAAATATAGTGATTTGTCAGGCATCTGCATTTGAGTGACAGCCAAGGGGAAATCTTAATGCAATACATTTCAATGCAGGTGGAAAGCTGAGTAGTTCCCCCATTGTGTCTGTGAAACACTCATTTAAATGTCATTGCTGTGGCTGCTGAGCAGCTGCTCTTCAGTTCAAGCTGAGACATTCACTGCTAAGTCATCAGTGATGATGTGGGGTAATACTGTCTATAAAAGTGAAGACATTTGAAGTACCTTTGTGTTTTCCTCAAAAAAAATGTAGGGAATAAA
>JAWWLV010000088.1:143952866-143969795 GCA_035041135.1 Platyrinchus mystaceus
TGGGGTAATACTGTCTATAAAAGTGAAGACATTTGAAGTACCTTTGTGTTTTCCTCAAAAAAAATGTAGGGAATAAAGAAATTGCTAGTGTTGTACGTAGACCGAACCCAAGAGATTCAGAATTCCACACTCTGGTGCATTGGTTTCAAAAACCCCCAACTGTCAATCTTTGGACAAAATGATAGAACGTGGCTGTAAGAGCCTGGCATTCATCCTGTTATTGATTTATTATTTTTATTTAAATCATTTAAACTAGCAAACTAACTCAAAAGCACCACAACATGATGTTGCAGTACTAAAGGGTTTTTTAATTATCCCCACTTCACAGGGTTACGGAAGTGGGATAAGACATGGAATAAATGCTGAATATTTTTTTACTTACCACAAAAAATTAAGAAACCTTTTTCTAGGTTGTATTTCAAGTGTTGAGTGGAGCAGGTTCTTTGGTGACAGCCAGAAAGCCACAGGGAATGCCTTGAAATTACCTCACTGAGTGCAGCTGTTTTGTGAAGAGGTGACTTTTCACGTGTTTCCCTTCCTGTCCCATTCAGACACAAGACCACATAGAAATGCTGCAACAGAACCAGGGGCAGAATTCAAGCAAATTCCCTGCAGAGGATATTCTGTTCACTTGTGTGCCATTAGTGTGTTCTCTGTATATTTTGTTTGCAATTTCATATATTTTAGCACATTAATGTCTCTAACATGAACGTATTTTCCCCCAGTTTACATTTTTCCCCCCAGACATATGCTCAAAACCATATAAGTCACATGGACACTAAATCAAAGAAGTCATAAACAGTGGGATCTACTGTGTACTGTATTAAAACAGGACTAGCTGTGGAAGCCAGACAAAACCTACTATATAGCTGTGAGTTCAGACCTGCCTAGATAAAGTCAAAAGGGTCTTTGTCAATGTCTTTGCTGGGGGTAGATTTGAATAGATGTGAAGATATTGTGATTTAAACAAAAATAAATCCATCCACATCATAATTGAAATTTCTATTTATTAATAAGTGGTGCAGTTTTTAAAGACAGAACATAAAAAAATCAGTTAAGAAGTATTGTTTGCATAATATATTGAAATAAACATATTAAAGTTGTTCAAATATTGGACAGTGCCAGAATAGAAATTACACATACAGTTTAAAAATTACAATAAATAATATTATAAAGAGCACTAAAGGCCACTTGTATAAAAGTTGTGTTCCCTTGTCAGCCAGAATCTGAAAAAGCATCTTTGTAGCATGGAGAAAATTTCAGTGAGCAAGGCACAAATACTAGTAATAATAAGATGCCATAACTAGAAAACAAAATGCAGTTGGCTATGTAACCTTCAGTCCCAGCGTGTTCTCGACGATGGAATAGGATCCCATTTTCAGTATTTTGTTTCACTTAACTTCAGAGGGAAGCTACTCAAAGCTGAATTGGGAAGGATCAAATCTTACAGCCTAAGTGATCAGAAGCAAAAGGGATACCCAGGATCTTCATTCCCACAGCGCCCAGCTAAAAACACCTGAAAATGGCCCCTTTTTCCTCTGTACCTCTGAAAATAGTCTTCCAGGGTAAACATCCACATTCAGCTGGGCTCCTGAAAAAGTGATATCCCACCAAATTAAAAAAATTTAGGTTTGCCCCTCTTAGGCACCTAAAGCTTAGTGGTGGGGGCTGTGGGGTGCAAGGAATCAAGGTCCAGCTCTTTCTCATGTGCTCTTCAGTAAAGCAGGACGAATTTAGTTCTTACCTAAGCGGATATGACACCTCTGCAGCACCTGGGCTCCCAGCAGGGCACAATTTGCTCCTTACTCTGAATTTTCTGACTGCTTTAGGCTGAGATCTTGTGAACTGGTTGGACCTTGGTGCTCGCCTGAAGGTCACGAGGCAGCAGCCCCGCTACGCGCAGGTTCAGGTTGGGTTGAGTTTGTGGTGCTCCTAGGCCACAACTTGGAGCAGAAAAATTTTAAACTACTTCCACTCTGAACCATAGCAATGCAGCAAAGTGACAGATAAAACCAGAGCAAATATAGCCAAAGTCAGTTAAGGGACTTTTTAATCAATCTCTCCACATGTTGAATTCCCTTTTTATTTTGATGGGAGCCAAACTGATTAATTCAGTGCAGGGAAAAGCCAAGGCAGGGACAACAGCAATTACCTGACTGGATTTTTTTTAAAAGTTCTCCTTAAATAGAGCATAAACCACATTTTCTATACCCGCATACTTCAACTAAACATTCCCTTCTGTCTTAATCAAGTATTCCTACTTTGACTCTAAAGTGAGGAACCTCAATTGATAATAATGCTGCAAAGAGAGGCACACAATGTAAACACTGATTCACCTTTTTGAAAACTTCCAGATGTGTGGCATTCACAAGGGACTGAAAATCAGTCTAAAAATGTAGCCAAGAAAAATGTTTCCAGATCAGTGCCTTTAACAAGGAAATTCACAAATAAAGGCGGATTAGGACTCAGCCCTGCTCCCACTGCATCAGTCTGAGAAGGTTTCTGACTTTGAGGAGAACAGAGAAAAGCTCCAGTTTCTGATTATGAAAAATATCTCAAGGACTGAATTAAGAGTCATCAAAGAGTGGATTCCAGTGGTCAATTCTCCTTTATATTAACCACATGTAAACAAAGTGTTAGTGTCAGTTGAGATGCTAGAAAGATCTCTCCCAAAGAGCATTGGTAGCTCTTAAACTGAACCATCACACAGAAACAGAAAGTATAAATCTAATTCATTCCTATTGTGAAGACTATTGTTGACCCAGACAGCTCTCTCAAATGAAATTGTGAATTGCAAGTGGAAGAAGGTCCTGACCTTCTAAATTGTTACCAGGGTCACACATAGTTTATTTTTTGTCCAGTATATATGGCAGGCACATAAACTGCAGTTCAGAGATGGATGCACTCCACGGACTCATCTGAACTGCAGTCTGATGAAGTTTGTATGCACATCCCAGATCAGGGATGGTCTCCAGATCTCACCTGGCTGGTGACACCTTGACACATTTTCTGTTGTCAGCACAGACAGCAGAACTGATGCACACCCTATTTTTAATCCAGATGATGTAGAAGGCAGAGAGCTGCTAAGCACATCACCCTTCTGAACAGAGCAGCGACTGGTTTCAGTGTGAAGAAGTGTGTAGGAAAAAATAAAATAAGCTAATCAGATCTTCCTTGTCCCATTTCTTGGGTCTCCTCCATAGGATCTACAGATGTCCCCTGCAGAGGGTCTTGTTGAGTTTACGACCAGTGCTTTTTAAGAAGAGGCAGACCTCATCTGGCCAGTTAGCACATCATTAAATATTTCATGATGTGGCTACTAATACCTGACCTGGTGCCTTTACGCTGCAGAACAACTGTAGTTGAGCTGCTAAGTGTACAGAGTGCAGGGCAGCCCAAATCCTGCTTTCTCTGGGGCTGCACTCCATGAGGTGAAGACTCATCCAAGTCTCTGCCCTTGCCTGGATTTTCTCTTGGAAAGAACAAACCTTTATAATGAGGCTATTTATGGATTTTCAGCCAGGTTTAATACTGAGGGAAGATTCCTTTTATATCACCTGGCATGGGAAAGAATAGGAACTTGAACTGAAGAATTTAAGTGGGAATTGGAGAGGGAACTGCATGGCAGAGCCACTGTCAAAGACAGTCACAAACAAATTTCTCAAATTGTGCCTACTTTTTGGCTGCCTTGATTTTTGATTGCTCAGATCTAGAAAGGACCAAACTCAGATGAAATCGGTAGGAACGACAGGCCCTTGACAAATAAGAAAAGTGAAGCAGGCTTGTCTAGCATACACTTACACCAATTTCAGAAGTGTAGCAATGTCAAAATAATTTTTCATTCTTTTTCATTCTCTTGTCATGTGAGGGTTAAATCTCTCAGGTTGCCACAGGCATCTGTTCCTATATCAGAAAGCCTGCACCAGGTGCAACACAAGTATTTCCAAGAATCACCAAATGGCCAGAGAATTCTTCTCAATATACCAAATTATAATGAATTTGTCAGTTAGTTTTATTCTCTGCAAACTTAGCCACAAAAATTGCACCAAACAGAGATTATCTTTCATGTCAACGGCTATTCTGTCAATTAAGTAATTAGCAAAATTGTGCCTCATGTCATCACAGTTACTGGCCTCAGAACAGACTCGGACCAGTCTTCAAAGGCTGTAACTGGTCTGCATTATTTACTCCACTAACAACAGCAATTTGTTCTTCCTGAAGATTCATTCCAGAAGGATGCAGCATGATTTAGCAGAAGAAGCACATGAAGTAAGAAGATCCTAATCCTTTAGATGTCTCTTCCAATACAGAATAAACAACGAGGATGAAGGCAATGCCTACATCTGGAAAAGAACAGAAGCTCCCTGGATGGAATGACTGTTAGGAGATGTCAACAACGCTGAGGAATTGAACATGAAGTTTCCTATAGTGGACAAAACCCAACAAAATATTGTCTATTCAAGTGCACTCTATCCAGGGCTGTTCAATACCCAGTAAGTAGTGGGAATCACAGTAACATGTTCTTGTGCTCTGTGCTCAGTTATGCAGCTGCAGTATAATACCAGCAGTCCCTACAGAAAGTGCCCTGGCCATTGTGTGGAGTGACAGGGGTCATTCTTGACAGGAACCATGGCAGAGAGGCTGCACCTTGGATCAGTGGGGTTGAGGTGAGAGCCTTCCCACTGTCTGTGGGTGTCTCTGACCATTTGACATCTAAGCAAGTCACCCTCTGCTCCCTGTGAAGCTGGTAGAAATGTGGTCATTGCAGATAGTTGAGTTAAAGGTGAGATTAATCTCATCCTAAAGCTGACGTGTGCCTTGGTTCTTGTACCCTGGGCTCACTGACTGTACTGCCTTATTTCCCACTAGCTGTAAAGAGTGTACAGTCATCAAACTTGAAATCAGATGGATGTTATTTTATGGACACCTTGACTGACACCAGGTAAGACCTGCATAGGATATTCAGATAGGCTTAGTTTCACTAGCTTTTCAGGTACTACATTCCCACTGGTGAGATCTTAGATTCACTTCTTCCCAGTGGGTGGAATGAATTTCCTGCTCTCCCTCAATATAATATCAAATTTCTGTGAAATTAATATTTGGCCAAGGCTTAGGGAGCATACTTACCCCTCTGCTGCTCAGGGACAGGTGACAAAAATGGTGTTTATTTATTCATACATTGATCTTAAATATGGCAAACATTCATGGATTTGGAGCAATCTATTTCCAAGAGAAGCAGTAAACAGAGAGAAACAGATCCTGGCAGCATCCCACACTGTGGGACTCACAGAGGATAGAATAATGATATTCTGCACATCTGAGGAGCTCAAAGCACTTGGCAAGTATTAGTGACTTGATCCTTACAAACTGTGTTTATGTGGGGAAGTATACGTCCCAATTAACAGATTGGGAAACTGAGGCAGAGTTACATTATGCATCTTACTTAGCAGCACATAAATCAATAAAAGAGTGGAGTGTATAAACCTGGAGTTCCCTTCACTGAATAACCGTATTTTTGGAACAGAAAGAAAATTTGGCCCCATAAGTAACAAATCGACTTAGCAAATGATTTTCTATGAAATAGCATTGCAGTTTCACTGTGAGCAATTTTATAAACACTAGTGAAGATTTTCAAAGCAGTTTGAGGGATTTATATTTACATTTTACAATAAATAAATAACTATGATCAATCCCAGAAGGTGGCTCTGATGATTTAAAATTCTACCCTTAATTTAATTTCAACATTGTATTTCAGGGGTAATTATATAAGAAATCACATAAGAAACACTTAGTTCACAAACCCATTTCAATAAGGTCATACTTTGACTCAGCCTTTTCCCTGCTTTTGGTATTAGAAGTTCTTGGCTAGGTTGGTTAGAGATTGATTGACTTATATTAGAAAATCATTAATACATTATGCTTCCACAAAGGAATACTGCTCCTGAAAATATTTTTACTTTGCTGCTCTGTTCACAAAATGTAGCAAGGACCACCATATCTTGCCTGTTATCAATTCACCATTGTTGTATTGAAGAGTATCAGATAGATATGTATCATAGAAGAAATCAGCTGTACCATTTATATAGGGTAAAGTCATGCAAACCATGCTCAAAACTAAGCTCCTTAGTTTTGGTAGCATGAAAAAAACTGCATTATTAAATTGTATGAAATGGTGCAGAATGACTACCACTAATATCACATGCATCTTATGCAGCCATTGGTGTTTTGAACTAGTAAGCTTTGGGTGTAGAGTAAGTGAGATATACAAAGTATGCTTACATTACAAGGAGAAGTCAACCAGTGACTGTCCCCACACGCTCTTTTAAACTGGCTTGTTCGAAGGGGTCCATATTGAATCTGAAATCCCATCTCCTGTAGAAGACAAAGGCATGGAGCCACTTGGTGTGAAAGGGTCTGTGTCTGTGTCTGTTTCCCCCTCTGCTAGGTAGCGTTTCTCTCTCATCCACGCCGATCCCCCGTTGGGGCCAAACGGGAAGTCGTCTCTCTCCTGGGAGATACTGAAGCCACTTGGGGAGCGCTCGAGTTCCTCATGGTTGACTGAGAGAAGGGACAATGGAGTGTCACTGTCTCTTGTCAGGCTCCTTCTCTGCCTTGGAGACACCTTGTCTGAGTAAGGGCTTTGTAGGTCTCCTTGGGAGTGGTAGCTAACCTGGGAGTCCATCAGCGTGAATATCGGCAGAACTGTTGGCCTTTCTGCATACGAAGTTGAGGAAGGTGTGGCTTGCAGTTTGCCAGAGTTTTGCCCACCTGTTGATAAAGGTTGTGAATGAGTCATACGACCGCGTGCTGAGAAACCATAAGGACTGACTTTGTTGACTGGAACCTGCTGGAAGTTGTAAGGAGTTTCACGAGCACACTGCTCAGTGTATTTATATATTATTGTTTTTAATTCAGAATATTTGTTTTCTTCTCTCTTTTCCCTTGCAGGAGAAGCAGTTTCTCTCAATGGACTTATCTCAGCGACTTGTATTTGCAGCTGTTCCATATGATGCATATGCATATCAACAAGAAAATCCAGTTTCTTCCCCATGTCATTTACCTGAAAAATACCAATGTCATGACATTGCCTCAAGTCAGTTGTTCAACAGAAGAGTCCATGCTCCCATACATGCACTGCCCCCAGCAATGGTGTGCTGTCATCTTTATTGGTTGTGAAGGTAATTACAGGATAATCATGACCTTCCCTTGCAAGCTTGGCTGCAGTGGATGGCCAGCTTATCCTCTAACTGCCTCAGAATAAGAAAACCTGTCCCTATGAACTGTGCCAAAAAATTTCTTGGTGTAGTTGGATATTTAACAGTCTGGTATCCACCAGCAGTCTATAACGTTAATACAAAATCTTGATACCATATGGTAAATAGCCATTACCAAAATGCAATGTGGAATTTCCTTTGCAGACAGACCTATTCTCTAAGTCTTAACAGTCCCACAACATCAGGGTTACATATCAGGACTCATTTCCCTTCTCTCTTGATAGGGCCCAACAGTAACTTTGGGGGCAATCATTTTGAGTGCCAGACCCTGCAGAAGAAGGGGTTGCTCACAACAGAACACCAGGTGTGATGACTATACGGCATTTAAGGAGATGAAAAAGTCCCACTTAAACGTCGTGGTCAGGATCTTCTGCCATATATAATGATATTGATTCCACAGGTTTCAAAATGCACATTTCTATCATGAAAAACTAACAACCAACAGTAAAATTCTTCCTGGGTCAGCCAGAGGCATACAGAATTTATGTCAGCTCAACTATTTCTGTACAGGCACCTCAGCCTCTATCACTGTCATGAAATTACATACCTGTCGTTCAACTTTAACAAATTTGCCCATCATACTTTGGTCTTCAGTGTCTGCTGTAGATGCTTTGGCTACATACGGATCATTTCTACAAAGAATTAATAACTCTAATTAGTGTTCAATTTTTGCACTGCAGTAAGCACTTTCTATCAGAAACAGAATTCACATCTTGGTGATGTATTCTTATAGATCCTCAGAGACCATTTAGTTATTTATCATAAAAACTTTTATATGATTCTAATTCAATTCTAAAAATTGTACTCTTGATTTTTAATTTAATTTTTTGTTTGTTCAAGATTAAGATGAAAAAACAAAAGCAAAAAAAAGTTCAAAATAATGTTGAAATTAATCTCTGACTTGGTGGAATAATTTCAGGTTTGTGAAAAATATTGAGATAGTCTAGTTAGTGGGTCTACAGATGGCCATGTGTTTTCAAATCTAATTATTTATAATTAGTGTATTTAGAGACTGAATCTGAGTTTCAAAGATGAGTGTTATTTTTTTCTCGATTTCATTAAACCAAATAATAAGTGGCAGAGACTGAAAATGCTGAAAAGAGACAGTCTGGCAGCAGATTCCAGGATAAGTTTTCATCTATGTAATTTCTTCCTTCCTGTCCACAATATGGACAAACTTCAGGAGGTAAGAAGATGATCTCTAACTAAAGAGCTATGATTTATAACTTCATGGGAGCTAGGCTGCTCATGATCAAGTTAAACCTTTATCAAGTGTTTTCTAAACCAACCTCAAAGAAATCTATGTCTTCCCATAACCTATGCCAAAGTCTAGAAAAACAATTTCTAAGCACTTGCTCTTTAACATCAATTGTAACAAATACACTCTAAAACTTCTAACAAGTCCAGTTCTTCTCTTTCTGACAAAATCCAAAATATAGCTGTGATTTTACCAGAGCAGAAACTATAATGAAAATATGTCAGATTTTCCCCATTGTGTTACTGGTGATAAGACTCATTCAGTTTTTGCAATCTGCTTTGTTTCCCAAATGATCTCTGTCTCTTCCATATTCTTAGGTCTCTGTCTTACCATTTACATGGGTTCAGATTTTTTCCTGGGTGGATAATTTATTTCTGTAAGATTGCTTTTGTTCTGAGCAACTACAACAGCTTTGGGGACAGATTGTTGATGGTCTTGTGTGGTTCTTGATGGGTATTTATTGACAGATTGATAGTTGTAAACAACAGAAGAAATGTCATTTATTATTGAATTCGTGCTACCAGGAATGCAGCAATACAATAAGATGCTGCAACTTTCACACTCTGAAACCTGGTGTTACAATTTATTTTGAGCATCTCTCACCAATCATTGTTTTAAAACCAGCAGCATTAAAAATCTTTGCTTGGCATTTGGTGGGGGCTATAATGAAGCTTTTTTCACTTTGGGAAGATAATTAGTTTACTTTCAAACTATTGTTAATGTCAAGCTTTTAAGTGAGTTTACTAATTGAATGTTAGAAATTCAGCACATCAGCAATCAAATGTGTGTAATTAATTTAAAATCATATTTCCAAACTGTGGAGAAGCTGACACAGACAAATAAGAAGCCATTGTTTATATTTCCATCATGCACTGTTTTCAGGGAAGGTAGTGACTTTCTGGCTCAACATTTACCCACATGTATATCTTACAGCAACATACCCTCTCAGTATCATTACTATAACTGTGGATGAATAAAGGTCATGCTTATTGATATGAATTAACTTTTCATTTCTGTATTGGGCTGTGCTAAATACTAGGCATAAAAAAATTCACCTGGGAGACTGTTGTGAAGGGTAAGAAAAAGCTCCTCCCTTTTGGGATTTCTTATGCTTGGGAGTAGATGGAGGTCCAGGTGTAAAAATCATATCTACTCTGAAAAAAAAGAAAAGTGCAACTGCATAAGTCCATCTCCAAATGCTAACACATGACAGAATAGGCTATGCATCTCTGAAGCAAAGATTCAAAAAGAAAGCAGATGTTGATTTGGCAATATATTGAGGGTCATGGTGTGTTTGTTCTGTTCTAGGTCCACAACCAATGTATTGAATTGCAATTACGTGGTAATTGCCAAACAGCATGATTGTCAAAAAATCCCCAATAGCAGCTGCTCTTAAAAATGTCAGGAGACCTATCAGGTTTTGTGCTGCATAATGAAGATCAGAACTTGGTGAAAGGTAGAATTACTTAAATTCTTAATAAACCAATGATATTCTGGCAGTTGCTGTATCTAATTGTTCAGTAATATTTTTGTATTTACTAATTGGGGTTTTTTTGGTTTGAAAAACATAACTTTAAATGAAGTTTCATAGTGAATTCAAAAAGATATTACTGCATAAAACTAAACTCGTGTGATGTAGATCTCATTTTAGAGAGTAACAATGGTGGTTTGTGGTACAGAATTAAAGAAAGATTTTCTAGAGCAATAATAGTGAGGTAGGAACCAGATACGTTATATACTTGAAAAAGAGATAGCCCAGTACATGGAAAATCACTTTGAAATAAGAAATTACAATGTGCAACAGAAGGAGCAGAGCAGCCTTACAAAGCCAAGGTCTGAATGTGCAGCAAGGGTTGCACTCCCTCAATCCATTCATGAGAGAAATTAAGATGTCTGTGTAGCATTTTGCTGCTCAGAGTGACTGGAGGCCTCAGGGAATGTGGACAGTGCTGTGCTGGGACTGAGCTCCTGTAGAGCAGCTATTGCTTTTATTTATCATCCATAATATATGGATAAAGGAGAGAAACTTGATCCAGATCAAATATCAAATTATCCCTGCTAGCTACTCACTTGCCTTTTTTCTTCAGGAAAAGGTTTCCTTATGGACCAGCTACACTGTGCAAAGTCATAGGTGCTGGGTGACCTTACACAGGTAGGCCAAGGATGCCTTTGTTTTGCCAGCAAAGCTAAACATCTTCCCCATTAACCAGAAGATTCTTACCTTGCCTGAAGGTATTTTATTCTGGAAAGCATATCGAGATGCCCTGCTGAGTATTGCTCTATCACATCCTTTACATCATAAGGCCTCAAAGTCTCCTTGAATTTTTTTTTATAGAGACGAAACTGTAATATTCTGCATAATAAACATAAAAATATTAATTTATTATATTAACTCCATAATGGTAATTCCCAGTTTCATCAAGTAATTGATAAATACACTGGGTGTTTGGAAATTGAACACGTTATTTCCAAACAAGGCAATAAAATATAAGCAGAGAATCTCTAACATCATACCGCATTTGGAAATACTTAAGAGTTGGCTTTTCATAATTAATAGGCTAAAACAAATGGTTAAAAGCTACAGAATCTTATTTGGAGTTTGAATTTGAACAACACAAGCCATGGGAGATTTTGAAGCTGTGAAGTTGAAGTTGCTTTTTAATGCTTCAGCCCATTATAAAGCTAATTTATAGTATATGTAATGCTGAATAATTTTCATCTTGGTTTTCATTTTGCACCTGGGAGAAATTTGGATAGGAAATGCAAATTAGATATCAACGTGGAAGTTAGGAAGTTAGCAGTAGTTCAAGTTGTGAAGAGAAGAAAAATTGTTAGAACTGTCTGAAGTGTCCTTGAAAAAAACAGCAGTAAAACATTTTTGTTGTTGCTGTAATGATAATAATATAATTGCTGTTATTATTGATATTATTATAAAATGACTCAGTAATTAGTAACAGAATTCTTATAATAAAGACCACTGCTGGCCAGAGCTCTTAAAAAATATTTTGCATTATTTTTCTTCATTCTTCTCTGTTTATCCATTGCTTTAAACTGTTAAGTCTTGGTAGATTAAACAAATAGAAGAAACATGTTTAAAGAATTAAATCTTTATCTTCCTATGTTTTAGGCTTGGGTTCTGGGGGTTTGTTTTCACAGTAGTCTTCATGTTCTTGTTGGTCAGAATTGGGGAATTCCTGTCATCTGTTAAGATTCTGACTTGGTTTTTATTTAATGTTGGTGAATTTTGTAATGTTTTTAAAATCTTAATAAACTTTTATTTAGCAAAGATAATTCTATTACAACTCTTTAAGGGCTGTTAACTCTTCAACTCTGTTGCTTGTAAATCATTCAAGATTTCAGAATTATATCTATGCCTATTTTAGCCAAATCATATATGATAACAGCAAAACTATACATTAAAAGACATAAATGAAAAATAGGAATCACACTGTTAGCAATTTCAATTTAAAATATCCTTGATCATGACCCTGAAATCCATTAAGTGGTGTTGTCTGAAAGAATTACTTCCCATTAACATTCAGGGTCTGAATAAACTACACAAGAAAAAAAAAATCTTGGTTCCTGATTGAGTTTAAAGGGAAATTACATGAATCAATTAGATTTGGACAGGATGTGGGAAAGAAGTTTTGCAAAAGTAATATGTAGCATGTCTCTGAGTTGGAAAGCAAGCAGGTATCAGGGAAAGAAAGGGAAAGCTATGGAGGACATAGGGATGAAGAAACTTCCAATGGAAGGGAAGCAGTCATGGGTAGCACAAGCAAAGCCTGTGGGATGTGGCTTTCAGTAGGCTTGAGAAAACTTGGAATTTTTAGTGACTGGTTCTTCTGCACCCAATTGGAAAAGAACCAGGAGAGCACATCCTATGGTTATATACATACAAATATATGGTTATATTTTTACAACCATCTTCCTTGAAGTTTTTCTTAGATAATTTTGGGGTACTCCAGACTTGCAGTATTTCACCTGAAAGGTGCAAAGTCCCTGGCCCAAAACTTAGTAACTTCTGGAATAAACAGCAACTGCAATGAAAGCAGAGTATTTTTGTATAGGAATTTTTCAAGGGATGAGAAAACAGAGCATTGACTAGTAACAGAGCATCAGCAAATGAATTCTATTTGCTTGATGTGCTAAACACATTATCAAGGCTTACTAAGAGTTTTCTAACTCCGGGGAATATCTCTTGTGAGATGAAAATAGAGGTGACACATGTCACAAGCCAAAAACTGCTGAAATGGAGACCTCAGCATCTATTAAAAGATGGCAGCTGAAAAATGTATTGCACACTCATACAATTGTGAATAAAGAAGAGCTGAGTCAGCTCAGAGTTTTTTGTTTAGTGAAAATTCCAGTTTAACGTAAATATTAGTCACTAAACTGAGTAATATATCATATTTATATAGTATTTTAATATGGAACTGTATACAATATTATTTTATAATAAATATACTTATGGAGTTTCTTGCAAAAATGACATGGTCAATGTTTTTGAAAAACATTCTTCTTTCTGCATATTTTGAACAGACTTTGAACAGGGTTTGTCTTGTGCTTTTGAATTAAGCCAGAATTATCTATTATATTGCATTTTAAAAAAAGCAATAACAGCAACAATGAATCAACATGTAGCAACATGGTAGAGTGATTTCCTGAAGCATAAACATTAAAAAAAAAAGGAAAAAACAAGAGGCAAAAAAAAAGGCAAAAAAAGAGAGGAGAAAAAAAAAATAGGCATTGAGGAGCACTAGAGATATTTACCTGACAGCTCGGATGGCTGTCTTGAATGTGGGGATCATATCTTCCATAAGAAAATCATTACTGTCGCCTCTGTCTTCTGCCATGGGTTCCCCTGTTCCTGCATCTGCAAAGCAGGCCAAAAACCAGCTGTGTGAACGTCTGACCACACAGTAATTAGAGGGATGTCTGTCTGACTAAAGCGCTGCTTAAAGTAAGTGCAATTAAGTAAAGGAACATCACTTACACGTTCCTCTTTTCACTGTTCAGCTCTTGAAAGGGATTTAATAGTTCTGGGACAGCTGTAAGTCACATTATTTGAAGGTTCTCCTCTCAGATTCCAGCATTTCTGAAACATTAGAAACTTTTCTTCCTTTACAATGGAACTTTGCCCAAATATTTTAGGTAAAGGCTAAAACATATTTAGATGCCACAGGCCAAGCTCTCCTTTCACTTGCACTGCTTGGAGCTCATGTACCTTCATGAAGAAGAATAATCAAATTCCTGGTGTGGAACACCCAGACTACATCCATGGTAGTATGTCCAGCACTGATGCCAGCTAGCTCAATAAAGGAGAAACTGTTATTTAAAGACCATTTGGATGCCATAGGTGAGACGAGGAAAATGTGTGCTCAGGGAAGCTGAGAGGAAAAATGCCCTATAATGTTGTGTGGACACCCAATGGAAATCTGCTGAGGGGCAGAGGGCCTGGGGAGAGAGGAGGGGAAGAAGACTTTGACTCTATAAAAGGTTTTATGAGATGGCAAGGAGAAGATATTTGAGATGCCTGGACACAGGCTAGTGCAGGGCTGAATGCAATCAAGGAGGGAGCTACCTCAGCATAGCAGCCCTGCTGATAACCTGAGCCATGATGGCATGTTTTTTTTGGGGATATACATTCACTGCCCAGTGCACCCTCTTTTTCTAGGTCCAATAGGCTGATTGGCTTTATCCCATATCAATTGCTGTTTTCATGGGTAGTTGCTGTCTTTTTTCAAGCACTGTGCTGCCTGGACTCCAGGATTCATTTCCTTGGGCTTCCCCAATTGTACCATGTGAAACCAGATACCAGATATGCTTGGCCCACAAAGTCAAAAACCTTCAACAGAAAATGCAGAGGAACAAAGTAAAATGGGGAGAACAGGGGATGCATAGGAACAAACCAACACAGACGGGCTACCTTCTGAGCTTTGCCAAAAAGCGTACGCTTTCATTCGGAATGCAGTGCGAAAACGCTCCTTATTATTCAAGACAACATTCTTAGGCTCTTTTGAAGGACTTTCTTCAATGGCATCTACATTCAGAGGGGTAAATAGCTTTCCTTTAGTATTGGTACCACGAACCCGATCCAAGAGACCCAGCTTTTGGCTACAAAATAAGCAAAAGTAAACATTTTCGTCCTTTGTACACTATTAACTTTTTTTCATGATGCTTTAAGTATATAATGGGTTAAATAAATGTTTTGTATACAAGGACACTGCTGGGGCTACCACAATAAATGAACCTCTTTGTCAGCAACAGTTAAGCTCCACAGATAATTAAGTGCTTTTTATGAGCACTTTTGTATCAATGTTGAAAATGTTACCAGAGGGTCTTACTATCTTCTCTGTGCAAGGCATCACAGTGCTTCAGCTCACGTAGCATGCCTGAAGCATTAGTTTTAATATTAAGACAAAAACACCACTACTGCCATGAGCAGGGACACCTTCCATTAGACTAGGTTGCTCAAAGCCCCATCCAGCCTGGCCTTGAGCACTTCCAGGGATGGGGCGTCCACAGCTTCTCTGAGCAACCTGTTCCAGTGCCTCACCTCTCTCACAGTGAAGAATTTCTTCCTAATATCTAGTCTAAATCTGCCCTCTTTTAGTTTGAAGTCATTCCCCCTTGTCCTGTCATTACCTGTCCTTGTTAAAAGTCCCTTTCCTCCTTTCTTGCAGTCCCCCTTTGGTTTTTGGAAGGTGCTCTAAGGTCTCCCCAGAGCCTTCTCTTATCCAAATGCAACAACCCCAACTCTCTCAGCCATTTATTCATAGAAAAGCTGTGCACAGTCAGGAGTAAAAGAAAGTCAGAGGTGCTGTGACCAAAGTAAATTACCAGCAAAACTCCAGCAAGGCATTGCCAAGCAATGACTATGTGTCTGGCAGGGCAGGCTGCCCTGTTCTCTCCAACATTTGCTGTCAGTCATCTCTTGCTACCCCAAGAATTAAGGTGACCTATGTGAGTTGTAGTGAAGTGACATGTTTTTTTTTCCTCTCATGATTCCTTGCACTGTCCTCTCACAGAGTTACTGCACAAAGACACTTGTCCTTCAGTGACAACATATAGCTAGAATTTCATCTACCTGCCATTTTACCAGCATCACTAACCCTGGCTGCCTGATGACTGAAACCATCTAAAAGGCAATCACTAATACCACTGAAAAGAGCAACAGAAAAGGACTCTCCTAGGGAGTATATGAGCTTATATATGTTCTGAACACTTTTTAGGAGATAGATGGTATAAATATCCAATTTGCCTGTTCACTTTGCTGCTCAAAAAATCCTGCCTTTTAACACATTCCTGGATGCTGCAGCATGGGACAGCTCTGGGAGAGGCGAATTGTGCACACATGATCAAGAGGCAGTTCTGTGTGGGACACCAGGTCGAGCAGGTTGAATGTGGGGAGAGAAGGAAGGAAGAAGCCATCATAGCTGGAATGTTTCTGAGAGCCACATTTGGAAGCAGAGCAGGATGAACAGCCATGGTCACCAGAAGAAAGAGTTAATAGGTATCAAGTAAGGGATCTGTGCAGTAGGATCAGCTGAAGCCACTAAACCTGCTGGCAGGAAAGGCAAGTCTGGGGAGGTTCCACCATGGAAGGACATAGTGGACAAAGATGGAGAATTAGCTGCTGACCTTGCAAGTGTGAAAGAAGGATCTATTTCTATCTCAGAGCTCTGTCTGTTACAGTATTCCACCATAATGGAAGTTCTTAGGAAATTCCTATTAAAATGATAAAGGAAAGACTTAAAGATACTCATGATGACAGCACAGCTTTCATAAGAGTGCTAACTCTAGTAAAAGTACTGTAATTTACAGCATACAAAATTCGCACCTGATCTGAGCATTGAACATCACAGCTGTTGCAAGTTGTTGTGTTGGTTTTTTTTCTACATTAATTACTGAGGTCCTCATCTCCACTAGCTGTTTCTGATTAATAGATCTTTGACCCAGGAAGTAATGAAATATGGGCTTCCTTGTCACAAAAAGATGAAAGCACTAAAGCTTTGGGTAGGAAGTTTTCTCAGCCCTTCTGAATTTTCTTGTTGATATGCCAATACTTGTGAATGCAATTTCTGCAGCCCAGTAAATTCAGACACTTGCCCTGTCTGCATGTATGAAGTGCATATGTGTGTGCAAGTATGGAAGTGGAAAATAAGAAGGACTTGTGTATGGAGACACACAATTAGCCCTGATATATCAGCATTTCCAGGAGATAAAAGCATGGATTTGAGTGAAGAATTAGAACAGTCTAAGTGAATGATATCAATATTACTTAGACTTTGCCCTATTGTAATTTCCTGAGGAATTCATGGCACAAAGTGCAGACAAATGTAATGAGCAAAAATCAGGGATTACCTCCTTCTTTGTAAAAAAATATGAGATGTT
>JAWWLV010000088.1:143969895-143993045 GCA_035041135.1 Platyrinchus mystaceus
ATGGCACAAAGTGCAGACAAATGTAATGAGCAAAAATCAGGGATTACCTCCTTCTTTGTAAAAAAATATGAGATGTTGCTTGTTGATGTCAGTGACAAACTATGTTTTGGGAACCCATTTTAAAAATTACTTCAATAGTTCTTGCTTTTGGGCTGGAATCTTGATCTGATTGGCCCACCAAGGTGCTCTAAATGGTGAGTGCAGAGTCCCAAAAAGGGGTTTTTGTTCTACTAAGTTAGGAAGAATCCTGTGACCTCTTTTCTTTCACTTCTCTGTTTCAAAGGCCACGTTTGAGAGCAGTATTGCTTTACAAGACAGATGTCTTAACTCTGTGGCATTTCTGTGAAATTTGGATTCTTCAAGCACTCGGCTACCATACATAAGAAAAATATACACAGAAGATGACAACTACTGAGCAAGTTTGAAAGGGCATGAAAAAAATAAAGGTGAAGAAGTAAAAGTCAACAGAATGATTTGTATGGGGGGGTTTGGGGTGTAAAGTAGGGAAAATAAATTCACACGTCTCAATAATAATAAAATCAAAGTTTGAATGAGGAATTAGTTTTGAGAAGGATGGTCAAGAAGAGCCCGGAATCATGCACATCACTGAAAAGAATTTTAATGCAAAGAAATGCACCAAAAATCTAACTGAGTGATAACAGAATCAGCCAGGCAATACAGACTGATGAGCCTGAAGGTATTAGAGAGAATGAGGTTGTGAGAGTGAGCATTTCTTTAATATAAAGAAAATAGAGCACTTAGGCAAGCATGGTATGGTGGTGATCTTTGTAGACTGAAGGAGACTGAAATATGCTATAAGAAGGAAGAAATTGAAGCAGTTTTAGAATGAGGAGATCTGTTCAATGATAATAAAATGAAGAAATTTGTCCCTGGGTCTGAAAAAAAGGTATGTTCAAAAGGCTTTTTGTGGAGATCAGCTTTTTCCTGGTGGGAGGATTAACAGGTCACCAATGATAGACGACAGATGAATCTCAAATGAAAGGAAGAGTGTAGCCCACCTATTCTTCAGGATTTTAAGATTCAATGTCTTGGATCAAGAGCTTTTGGAGAGACCTTATGGGATGAGAAGGATTAAATCTAGCAGCGAAACTCAGATGATTTCAGATTATGAGGTCATTTCCTCAAAGGCAAGAAGAGGTCACATACTACACACTGGCTTCAAGCAACATATTAAATGTCATAAGCTTTAAATTAGTAACACTACAGAGAAGCTCTCAAGAGAAGAATACGCTTAAGGCACAGAAACTGAAATATGAAGAAGCAGAAAAATAGATTAGAAAGAAGATTGCTATTGTTTATAAAAAGCAATTTAATACTATATTAGAAGAAAATACTTGCCATTACCGGTGGTCTCTGACTCTCTCCCCAGAAACCTGCTTAGTCCTTCAAAATGCATATCCAGATGTCCCAAAATTTCCCCCTTAAAACTCCTGTTATAATTGCCTTCCTTACCAAAACACAAGGAGCCAGAAAGTACATTGCAAGGCTCTATAAGGATCAGACCAGAAAGAAAAGGGTCAGTGGATGATGCAAAATACCCACAACATTAGTGAATTTTTTTTTCCAATGGAATAGGAGACATATGCAGAAATCTCTGTCATGGAGCTATACAAGAACAGAATTAACCAAAATTTGATATCCTCCTCATAGATCAAAGCAGATCAAAATAATCCTCTGCACTGTCGTGGGTACAGGTGGCTCAGTTTTTGGTAGTAGGGAGGTCATAAGGGTGGTTTCAGTTAGAGGCTACTAGAAGTTTCCCCTGTCTTATGAAAAGCCAACGATAGCCAATAAGCTCTAGGAGGGATTTCCTGTTGCTGGTCAAGGCTGAGCCAATGAAGGTGAACTTCTGTGATAACATATTTAAGGACAGAGGAAGAGAAGGCTGTGTGGCAGAAGAAATTCCAGCCCAGAGAAGAATATGGGATAACAAGCTGACTCCAAGGTCAGCTCCAGGAGGGGAAAGGAGGGGCCCAGGGGGGGCCTCCCTCTCCTCCTCTAATAGGGAAAAGACTGAGATCCGAGGCCCCTGCCGCTGGTGGAAGACTATTGGGGTTTGGAGATTTCCACACCAGACCCTGCAGCTCATGGAAGAGCCCATGCTGAAACTGGTGGTTACATGAAGGAAGCTGTGACCCCACAGGAGGCCCAAGGATAGGGCAAAGTCCTGCAGGAGACCTGTGCCAGTGGAGAGGAAAACCCATGCTGAAGCAAGTTTTCATGGGTAGGACTTGTGGCCCTGTGGGGGACCCACGCAAATACAGCTCATTCATGAAGGAATGACCCATGGGACAGCAGACTGGGGAAGAACTGCTGCCTGAGGGATAGACTCACGCTGGAGAAGTCCATCAGGGGCTGTCTCCCGTGGGAGGGACACCACAGGAACAGGGGAGGGACTCAGAGATGTCCCCCTGTAGCCCATGGTGAAGACCACGGTGAAATAAGTGTCCCCTTATACTACCATGGAGGGGTAACCTACAGGAGAACAGAATGGGAAGAGTTGCAGCCCAGGGGGAGGGACTGAAACAACAACAATCCCCTTTTTTCCGTCCCCCTGCACTGCTGGGAGAAGGAGAGGAGATATGCAAAGAAAGAGGAGTGGGGGAAGGTGTTGTGTTTTAAGACTTTTATTTTTTACTCTTTAGCTCTTATTCTGTTAGCAATGAATTCAGCTTTTAGTTTGCTAGTAATAAATCTAAGTTTTATTCTCACTCTGGGTTTGTTTTGCCTGTTGACAGTGCCTTCTCCTAGTTCTTATCTCTTCTTAAAAATCCTGGCTGTTTTTTTTTTCTCTCTCTCCTCTGCCCACTTGGAGAGGGAAGGGGGAGGGGGGAAGCGGCTTTCAGTGGGTGCTGGTATCTGGCCAGAGTCAAATGACTACATGCATTCAGCACAAAACTCTACTTTTTTGCAGTGACGTTTTCTACTGGATATAAATGCACATTCATTGGGGGGGGGGGGGGGTGCCTTTTTTTTTTTTTTTTTTTTTTGTGGGGTGGGATTTATGGTAGATAATATGAACTAAAAGCATTCCCAAACTCTCTTTCCAGGGAGTTTCTCAGCTATCCCCATTAATAAATGTCAGTTTAGGAACAAACTATTCTCCCAAGACTGTTGTTCTGGCATCTTAAATTTAGGAGCTAGAATTCATCTGATATGACTTCAGCTGTTAAAAAAGCCTACCTTCCCGTCTATGATTAATCTTTAGACCTATTTCTGTAATCAGTGGGAAGTTAGCAACCCTAACCAGTGAGTGGGAGCAGTTGTGGTTCAGCTTGGGAAGACTTTACACTTAGGGAACTTGGCTCTTGTTACTGACTACAGAAAGAGCTAGATGAAAGGTCATTTAAAAAGCAGGTCTCTAGTCTAAGTTAAAATTACCTGAGCTGAAGCCCTCCTTGTTAATTGGATCCTAATAATTAACCCTTAAAGTAACATTCAGATTCGTAACAGTAAGTTTATGCAATAAATATGACAATTGTGTTCATAGCCAGGCAGCCAGAGCAGTAGAATCATCAGAAAATAATTAATCAGCTTCACATCCAAAAATACAACAGTATGTTGTATACAAAAGAACCCAAAACAAAACCCAAGCTTCTTTCCAGATAATGACTAGCTGTCATCAGGGAAAAAAAATGGACTTTATTCTCATTTCCAAGGGATGAAATCTGGATCTGCTGGGGTTTTTGTTTTCATTGATCTTTTTTGAAAAGACTGAGGAAATATTTGTTCTCATGACACAATCTGCTCCATTAAACCAGCATGCGCATGGCTCAGTCCCAGGGTATGAAGCATGCGCAGATCACATCATCCTCCATGAGAGTGGCTAGGACAGTGGTTCCCACCTACAGCTCCATGCACTGCTGCCTGTCTCCTTCAGAATTCTCCAGCTGGTGTTAGCTACTTTTCCTCCCCTTGGAACAGTGGTCCTGTTTCATTTGGCTCTCTTACATTCAGTAAAATGTGATTCTCGACTTCCCAACACAGTTCCAGGAACCGGAGAGATTCAAATGCATCCCAAATACGCTGATAAAAATGCAGGGTAGTTTCTCTGACTACCTTGGATATGTTTCCATTGCTTGTCTTGCATGCTATTGCATCCTCTCCCTCATGGGTTCCAAAAGCTATGTGTTTGAAATGGGGACCCAGGACAAGAATTCCTTAACTCTGTGGTAGATACATAAAGGGAGGAAGGTGAAAGCAGTGCAGACAGTTTCTTCCTTCCTAAAGAAAAATTCAACTCTCAAATTCTTTTACCCCAAGAGCAGTGGGAATTATTTTGGACCACCTGAGAGATTAATTTGGTGGGTGGATATACAAGAGATGTCTGGCTTCTGCAGCACATGTTTTACCCTTGCTCAGAATAAAGAGTGGGAACCACTGAACTAGAAATACTTTTCCAGAAACAGTCATGCAAAGAAACAATGCAGTAACATCCCATCATGCAAACCAGATACTCTCCTCTCTGTCCTCTGCCTAGTATTGGAGTTTCATAAACAAATGGTACATGTATGAGGAGAAAAATAATAAATTAATGCTAATAGTGAATGAAACAGCCCTCTGCCATGTGTTTACCATTTTCACCTAACAAGAAATAAAAATAATCCATGAATTTTTCCATATTTTTCACAAGTTAGCTAATCACTGGATTCAGTTAATCTCAAGCAACTGGAAGCAAAAGGCAGTCATGTTTACTCCAATATTTTTATAGCTTATCAGCTGAACTTATATGGGTGAACTTAGATTTGAAAAAACAAACATTCTAAATGGGATTTCCAGAAGTATTCTGATTTGAACTTTCCTTAACAGAAATTAGCACAAAACTCATGTTATGAAGGCAGACATGAATCCTTCAGTGAACATGTTCAACTGATCTCACAGAGTCCGTGAGTTTTCTTAAGATAAAACAAAGAACATTCTGCACTTCCAAGGTATTTCTGAACTTTGGCCAATCAGCTTTCCCTTTTATTGAGTAACATTCTTTTCTGCAGAGAGGATCTCACAAAAATGTTTAATCTCAAAATAGTTGACCCCAACTTCCTGACTAAACTAAAATCGTCACTTTGCATCCTGAACCTTGAGGTTTAAATTTACAAGTTTCTAATGTCTGAGGAGGAAACATCTCTTCTAACTCAACCAATCTCCACAATCTTTGGTGATGTATGTCCTCATTGGTATTTAAGGGTGAGTGTGACTTCAAATTCAAACTCATCTACCACCCAGATTATCTACCCAGAAACGTGAACACAAATCCTAACTTGGGCTCAACCTTGATGCCCTTCAGAAAGAGAAAGAGCCCTTGTGCACACTAAAGGCTTTTGCTTAGCCCCTTTTCTCATCCACACTTTCAAAAGTGACTGGGAATGGCTAAAAGTAAACAATGTCACATAAATCTGGGGGAAGAATAATACAAATCCAATTCTCTGTCAACACAGGATGGATATTTTTCACCAGTGCATGCAGCCACTGTAGGTAGAAACCATATGGATGTTTGACCCACTTCTTGCTTTGAAGTGAACATATCTCCATGTATCAACCACTAGAAAGCAAATCAAACTGCAAAATCAATGTCTTCTGACCATTTTTTATGGGCCAATCACCAAATGAAAAAACGGACAGTTTCACTAGCTGCTCTCCAAATGTTGAAGAGCTTCAGCTAGAAAAGCTGAGTTGTGTGTGGATGATTTCATGTTTGAGGAATGAAGTGGGAATGAGAACAATGAACTGAAGTTGAATGACAGCAAAGTGTTTGTGTGGGATAGGATAAAGTGCTTGACAATTCAGTCAAAACATTATTTCTAATGATATTTCTTTCTTATTCCTGAAATGAGAAGGGTTATCTTTATGACTCTTTGAAGGAAGATAAAGTTCTTGCCCCTCATCTTAGGTCACAGTTCAGCAAGATATTCAAGCATGTCACTAACTTTTTTCAGTTGATCAAAAGCATCCACTTGTTTTCCATTTGCTGAACCAGAACCTGCAAATACACATGCAAAGATGCTCTTCCAGTGGACTCAAATTCCAAGTAACTTGCATGAATTTACGTTGGCAGGGTTGGGACTGCATAAGGAACAGTGTTTAGCTCTTACAGTATATATTTTTTGCAGTAAATTTCAAAATGATTTGCAGAGTAGGTTAGTATCAGTCCCATTCTATGAAAGCAGAGAAAAGCACTTGTTTCTAAGCATATCATTGGGAGAGCCAGGATTATATCCCATATTTTCTGAACAGCAGAACAATTAACTATTTGCAAGGTCATGCAACTTTCTTTTTATGCTTAATAACTTTTCAGTCTTATCGCCCTTTACTTTCGATGGTGCTTAGGTGAACTACTGTAGTAAAAACAGAAAGTGCAGGCAGGGAATGGCATGCAAGAAATATGAAAAGAATAAGGCTCAACTGTTACTTGAATGTATATACCTAAGTTTTCTTGTGAGGCTTGATCCAAAGAATGACTCCCTACTAAACATGACATTACTGTAAAGTGAAGAAAAGTTATTAAGATGAGACGTTAATGGTTACCCATGAAAAGCTCTATGAAAAAGAATGGGAACAGCCTTTCATTTGTAGTTAATGTAGTGTGGAGGTCAGAGTAGCTTTTTCCTCCTTCCTGTTTTTAGGGCAGATGTATTAAGATGAAATGCTGACAGTGAAATTTTACACCTTGCAAGGTATGGCTTTATTTTCATTTTGTTGTTAACAATGACAATACAAAAGTGAGCCACATTTTATGAATTCTTTCATACATAATAGGTAGGACTGGTAGTGATTATGCCATCTAAAAAAAACGAACCAACTTTCCAAAGGTAGAGAAATATTATTTATCTTGTCGAGATAAGGAAACGGGGATAAACGACTTTTCTGCAAACACATAATAACAGATCTAGGAATGAACATAATCTCCTGATGCCTAGTTCTACAGCTGGAAAATGAGGATTAGGAACAGGACCCTAGGACAAAGCTGAAAGCTCTTCACTAAAATGCCTGTCCATACAAGTCATTCAAGTGCTGAAGTTTCAACACTAGTCAAAATCAGATGAACAGCTGCTAACAACAGCACTGAAAAATTAGGCTCAGTATTCATTACCCAAACTTAGACATAAAGAATTGGTTCAGAATAAACAATATGTCCATCAAGCAAAGGCCCATCTTAAATGTAGGTCAGGCTACCAAATGTTTGCTGAATGATTTGCTGCACTCCAGAAGAAATGAGCATTAGGGTCTCTTTCTCATCTCAGTCTTCGTTCTTGAGAGATAAATAGATGAAAGAGCTTTGCAATACTGGCAGAAGAGCAATCGCTATCTGAGATTGCATGGGACTGGTAGGTTTAGGCATTGATTAAGGAAAAAAAAGCTGGAGGCACCTCTGGCATAAAGTCACTAAACTCCCCACCAGTAGCCATAGATAGCACAGCCCCAGTTCCTCCTGGTTTGGGGAACTATACAGAGCCTATAGGGAAAATGCTACTTTTAACAGAGCTGCATCATATGTACCACTTCCCTTCACTGCTTGCAGGACCCTGTCCAGCTCCAGGGCAGTCAATTGTCCTCTTCATCATATCTCATATCTTCACAGTTTTAGTTTAAAGGGAGCTTCAATGAAGCCTTGAAGGGGCTGCTGCCAAACTTCAATTGGTTTTCTACTATAAGTCCTTCCTTGCAACCTTGCCTTGGGATCCAACTTCTGAAATGGACTCTTCCACTCTATTGTGTCCTCTGTGTTTTTCCCAAATAGTCTAAGAACAAGGAGCTGTATGTAGCTGTGTCTTTTTCATAATGCCAGCTCCTGCTTCCAAGGAGAGATCATAGAAGGATCTGTCACAGTGTTTAACTCTAGAACTGTGGAGTTCCTAAAGAGTTTTCACACCACTCAATAGAAACCCTCCCTCTTAAAGCACCCCCACTCCTCAAATTTTGAAACAGCCAGGTGTAATTTGTAGTTTATTAAAAGCATCTGTGAAAGCTTTGGACCAATTTTTCTCTCTTCTTTATCAACCACTGATTAGACAATGCCATTTATTACTGCAGCAGCTTTCCCATTAAGTACTTAACTGATGGAAGAACCTGGAGATTGAGGGCATTTATGGGCTGTTCTCTCCAGTAGTACCATGTTCCTTTATTGCTCATTTATTTCAATACAGCCAAAGCACAAACTGCAGTGGAGTATGAGTAATACATTCTATACTAAATCACTGTAGGAAGAAGAAGGTTTTTTTCCCTTTTTTTTTTTTTTTTTTAAATTGTCTGGTCTGTAAATAAGAGTTTTATGAGAGATGGGAGGTAGGACTGTCAAAACAACCAGATTTTATGGCTCAATCCCAGTTCTACTGAAGTCCCACAAGTACCATCATTTGTCTGTTTACCTGGAGGGTTTCCAATGCATTTAATTGAATGCTTCATTCCATAAACACATTCCTGCTAACAGGAAGGCTCCAAGGCAGGTTTACTGATGATTTTGCTGGAGGTTATTACATACGTAAAAACACAAAAGCAAGATATATCCAGCTAGAATAAGGGGCCTTGAGTTTATAGTTTTAAAGATTTTGAGTTGTGAGTCATAATTTTCCATTTTTAATTTAGTGTGTCAACATAAAACGATTTCTACTAGTCTGAAAGTGACAGTAACTCAGAGACTACTCCACAAACTGTTCAGCTGCTGCAGGTGCAGGAGCTTCTCTGGGGGAGCTGTGACCAACAGTCAACTGCAGCAGCCATTCACTTACCTAATTGTAATCTGCTGCTGTATCTGAGTCAGAACATTTTGACTCGAGGTATGGAATTACATACCCAAAAGGATTTCAGCTCCTAAACTCTCTCCGAAATTTTAAAGGCCAGAATTCAGCTGTTGCTGACACTGCAGGTGGTTGAAATCTCCAGACATCGACATTAGTGACTGCTATGTGCAGTGCTATGGATGTAGAGAACCTAAGATTCCTGAGGGTTCCCAAACTACGTGGCTCCCACCCAGGCAAACTCTGAAGAGGAGCAGGTTAGCTTAGGATTATGGTGGCAAGAGGAGGAAGACAACCCTTCCCAATAATTTGTCACTACAACACTTGCCTGTATTGTAAGAAAACTTGGGATAGGTTTTCCTTTTCTGTTAAAGGAGGTTTGAACTCAAAAATTCAGAGAACAGCAAGTGTTTATTTTTTTTCCAATTTCCTTTATTGAAGCTGTCATGTGTTGCATGAAATGTTTAAAAACAAACAAACAAAAGATAATTTTTCATCAGGCCAGGGACTGGAACTCAGGCCTGACCTCTGACTAACAGTTTTCAAATATTGCTACAGTTCTTGTCCCTTTTCTCTGCACTGAAAATGGGGTTACAAACGGACCTAGCTTCAGCTTCAGAAATTTTTCTTTTAATTGCTATTGAATTTCACTATGGATTATCCATTGATAGCAGTTTAGCTTAAACTTTTGCCTTAGAATTACTGTATGTGCCTTTGACTCTTCTACTTAGCTGAAGAGGGTTATAAATATATCATTTCCATTTGAGACCTTGCAGGTTGACTGACAATGACTGCTCTGCTGCAGTCTTCAGTGACTGACCAGTATTAGGATTGATGACTCCTTAATTTTCAGTGCTTGTAAATTCCCCAGTGTGATGAGGAGCTTTCCCAGTATTTTCAGCAGGGGTGGGACCAAAGACTCAAGTTTAATGTAGATTTTACAGTACTGCCAGAGAGATTGATTATCCTGCTGTTCCATCTGAGACATCCATCTTAGTTTTTACTGTCAAGAAATCTTTGCACATGGTGAATCAATAGAGACTTCATCCCTTACACCATAACACTGCTCTATGCAAGACTATGAAACAACACCATGAAGCAGAACTTTAAATTCCCCCCAGACCAGCCTAGATGATAAACCCTGGCTCTCTGGCATGGATCAGGAGAAATCTAAACCATGATTAATCATAACAAACAATAAAGCTATTTACAGACAATCAGCAAGCAACTCTGCCTCTATACAGTTAGCATTTTAGCTGTGTTGTTATATTTGGAAAAAGCAAGCAGTTAGAAAATGGATTGGTTAATCATTTTTTATGGCTACCTATGGTGTTAGTAGCATGTTTTAGTTAACAGCTCATGAATCCACAAACTTATTTAACTTGCATCTCCAATAACTGTATTAAAACATATATATAAAATAATGGCAGCCACATACCTGGCAGTACCATCCAATTGCTCTTTCCTTTTATAGAAGAGAGGAAGCATTGCAAGAAAACAAGGAAAAAAGAACCACATATTAGAATAAAAGAATAAAAGCTACATTTTCAACTAGCCATAAAACAAAGAAAGTGATATAGATTCCTGAAACCAATCTCTGCTGCTTAGATTTGCAATCCAGTCTTTGGTGAGAAGTGATCTCTTCTGCCCTCTCTCCCAGAGCCTTATTTGCAAAACACCTATTAAATTTCAGGTTGTGTTCAAATCAGAAGAACCTACATACAATGAACAAGCTTGAAGTTACAGTAACGAGTCTGGACTCTTCACGAGTCTGAGAATTCTCCTCTGAAAAAAGCCTGAGGTCCAGAAACCCTCTAGAAATTACTCTATAATGGAAAATGTGAGAACAGACAGATAGTGAGAAAGAACAAAGAAAAGGAAAGAAATGTACTGAACCTTAATTAAACACTTATGGTGGGTTTACTTTTAGAGATTTCCTTTTTGGAGTACTTGAAATTGATCCTAAAGAAATATATTGTAAATGAAACAAAGAGTTAGTATTTGCAATTTGCACTTTGTGAAGGCAGGAGCCTGAAAGTTTTCAGGTCAGTTTTGAGCAACAGCTGGAGCTGCAGGATTAGTACAGTGGACACAACACGTGGAGAGCTCTGTTTGAGCTGAGCACTAGTTTAAAGGAACTTTTTTCAGAATGAGGCCAAACAGTAAGTCCAGAATGAAAGCTTAAAACATTAAGTTGGATAACTAATTCCTATTATTAGCAGCTGGTAGTCTATTGCTAAAAGTCTCGGCTTTCATAGGGCCATATAGGTTTTTAAGCAACATTTTAAAATGTAAGACCTGAGTGTGAGAAAAGTGCCTCTTTGACAAGCAAGAAAAATGAGGATCAGGCAGACTAATGGCCATAAACATATGGGCATCCATTATATCTGAATGTCTTTATGTGTGGAATGTTTTCCAATGAACTTAGAAGTGGAGAATGAAATAAAACCACAACCTCAGAAGAGTTTCCTTTTCCTCAGAACAGTTTTCTGGGAAATATCTGTCACCTACAAAAGCCTCATTGATATGTATAAAGTCTGTGTTTCCTGTCTTGACTGATACTTCACAGAAAATGATGATGGAGAGGTGGACAATGCACTTACCTGAAAAATGGAAATGATACAATTGATTCATAAAACCTCCAGGTAGCTACTAAATCAATCCTATTGGGGTTAGTAGCATAGTATCTCCAGGCAGCCTGAATCACAGGGGAGAGGAAATAATTATTATCAGGTAAAGCTGTTCCCCAGGCTGACTGCAGCCAGACTTTCAAAGAACACAACAATGTGCCTCAGTGACTATCTAGAAATTAATTATTAATCAGCCATACCAAGTGAGTAGCAATATATGGTACAACTACTGACATTGGATTATGATCTGGGAGGCTGTAAAGGAGATAGAACATGGAGAGAACCACCAACATCAGCATGACATTACATTAGACTAAACTGGTTTTATTCTCCTGTCTGGTATGTCTAAAAGAGCTTCAAGCACTGCTGGACTTGTGCAGTAATTCTGGAAGAGTTTAAGATAGTTTTTTTACGTAATGTATCATCAGAGGAGATTTTGCTGAGCAATTTCCTATTTCAGTATTTAGCTCCAATCAAAATTCTCCAAAGAAAATTCTTGAAGCACATATGCAAAACCCACTGTAGCTAAACAAACTACCTGCTAAGTGAAGATGCTTTGATTTAAAAGATGAATTCCATTCACAACTCAAGACTGCAGATCCTTCTTTTTGCTAAAGAGTGTTTTTAATGAGAACAGCATAATATGCCACTCAGCCTGTTTATCCTGAGGACTGGTTTGATCCTGGGCAGTCCTGAGCACCAACATTCTATCTGATATCACAGAAACTTTCTCTGTCCCTCTGTAAAAATGCTTCCATTTTCTTTACTGCCATCAGGATGCACTCCATATCTAGTAAGAGTAACTCCTGTCAAACTTGTCAGCACCAAGACTAGTGATTTTAGGCCTAATTTTCTAAATTAATAATAAAGGCCGTAACTGAAGTCCAGGTGAGATAAGGACTCTCTTCCCACTGAATTCTCAGATCATTCAGTGGCATAACAGAAGATCCAGAGTGTGTTTTAGTTCTTTAAAACCATACATTCTCTTAAAGTTATTTGCCTTGATTGCAACAGTCACTGTCTATTGTGTTACTTCTATTGCTGTTTTCACATCAATAACAACATAACTTTGTTTGCACATAAAAGCACTCTCTCAAAGGAACTGAGAAAACCTGAATATGTTTTCAACAGCTTGTTTTCTGTGATTTTGTGGCACTGATGCAGAAGTTGGTTGGTTTCCAGAACCCAGCAGGTGAGACCCTTTCTCTAAAGACATTGTTCTTCTGAAAGATATTCTGGGAGTTGAAAAACTCAAAAACTGCAAGGACCTCTGGATTATCTAGCTAGGTGTGAAAAAACTAACAAACACAGCTTCCCAAATCCTGGAATGGGAAATGAGACTTTGGGCAGGGGGGAAGTGGTGGCCCTTTTTAACATGACTGAGCAGTCTTCATACACAACACTTTTTCAAGGGAAGGGTAAGTGGCTGCAAACCTGAATGAGTTCAGCTGCTGGCTTTCTTCTTTTCTCAAAATGTTTTTGACGATGTTGCTCCTGGACCTTCAGTGCCAGCCCTGAGCCCAAAATGCCCTGAAAACACAAAGTGATGCAAGATTTTAGACATTCTTAGAAAAGAATGGATTAATGATGGGAAGAAACAGGTCTGTGGGGGTAGATTGAGCAGTACAGCATGTGATTTCCGCTGTTCCATTCATGAGACAGGAGATGTTCATGATCTTCTCAAGGACCACAGACCATGTTAAGGTCCTCAACAGGCTTCTTCAATGTCTCCTGCCTTTCCAAGCTGGAGATGTCCATGTGGTGTATTACTTTCCACTCAGGGCAGAGTGAAAGTGTTTGTGTGATACAAGATCTATGCTAAACCATACTTGGATTTGGGTGTGCAGGACTTGCCATTCTCCATGAAATTCTTTCTAAGTCCCAATCTAAAGGAAAAGTATCCTAAAATCTGGGCTTGGGACGCTTTCTGTTGTGATTCAGCCCATCTCACTCAGATCTTGTCTCATTCTCACCTGAGGACTTGGCTGGTGAGGGAAATACAAGGCTGGGTAAGACGGGCCTAAATCTAATTATTAAAACAGGCTCTAAATCCTTCAAAATATGTCTTGTGGGGGCTATGTCAATACCAGTAAGCTAACATGTGCCAGGGTACAGTCTCATGAACTGCCTTGTGATTTCCCAGACTGTTCACTTGCTGGATTAATTTAGTTGTGTGCCAGCCAGCACTGTCAGACAACGCCCACGCATGATTTGAGGAGTCTTGGGGTGGAATATTGCTCCCAACAAGCTCTGTGCAAAGTTGGGAAGAAACAAGTTTAGTTTACTGATACAGACACCCTCAAGTCTCTGAATTAATTCTTAAAAAGGGATTTGGTTCTACAGAAAGTTTTGTTCACTATGGTTTTTTTGCAAGTGCACAGCACTGGGCTGTGTCTGAGAGGAGGGGGAAGGTACTTACTGCAGGAAGAGCAAAGAAAGACACTCCAATGAGAGAGAAGGTAGCTGCAATCAGCCGGCCCTCCCATGTTTTGGGGGTCTTGTCGCCGTACCCAATCGTAGCCAGGGTGATCTGTGGGCAGAATGACCAGGACTTCCCATGAGAAAAACAAAGCCAACAGCTCTGCTTCACACATCACCACAAAACCTTCATAACTCACTTTGCTCTGTGGGTGCTCATGCACAGCCCCTTGAAATAGGATCTTGATGATGGGCCAACCAATTTTCTTTAATGGTGTCACAGTCCCAAGGCATTGCACGGAGAATGCATTTAGTCTTGAAGCAGCTGCCTCTCTGGGATGCATTTGCTGCCAGGGAACTTCAGGGGACATTGCCTGTACAGTGAGTTTCCTGACCCCCATCAGTGCACAGTTAGGAATGAGACTTGCCAGTTAACGACTGACAGGCCTTTAACAATCAGTCAGGACGAGCTCCTCGTGAGCTCCTGGTCTTTTTAAAACAAAGACGACTTTTAGAAAACTTACTCCTTTCCTTCTCAGTTGTTAATTTCCAATTGTGTACCTTTTCTCACTGGTGAGATTCTGTCTAAATGTCCTGGATATGAAAGGATATAAAAACATCCAGTTGTTCTATGCAACACTTAGTACCTTTCAACTAATAATGGGGGGGTGGGGAGGGCATGGGGATATATCTTGCCATTTATGAGTGAACTACATTAAATAAAAAATGAGCTGCTGAATTTTAGTCACAGCATAATACAGACTTCTCTGACTATCGGTAGCAAAGCAACATGAATGCTGGAATGACAGGAATATTTTGTGATCAAATAAGTTAGTAATGTAAATCAATACACCCCTCTTCATCAGAAGAGACAAGAACAGATGTATCAAAGGTCCCTCTTGTTCATCATCCTACTGTCTGATTTTTGTGGAATACATGTAAGACAAAGAGAATTGCTGAGTTAACCTTTCCAGAAATATTTTTCTACTTCCTGCATCTGAATCCAGAAACATCTTCAATCACCGGCTCCTTAAGAACCAAACTTCCATGAGTGTCTACCTCAACTGCCCAAACTTTTGGTGCTCTTTGTTTGCCCAACAGAATCATTCATTGGCAGCTCTGGTTCTGCCATTTTCTGAGGGATGCAGCTCTCACAGGCAGGACAGTGCTGTCATGAGAGCCATGTCTTCCACAGGCATAGTACAGTTGGACCTGAAGAGATACTCCTCTAAAAGAGAGGGTTCCCAGAAGCAAGGAGAACAGACTGATTTCTGAAGGAGGTTTAAGCACCTAAGGACCTTTGTTTGACTGAAAATCAACCTGAAAATCAACAGGGATGTAAGTTCTGTTATTTGGTTGTAGGGGCACCCCTGCTTTGGTAATTTTTCATGGGTAACATGCCTTTCACCCAAATATAGTAGCCCTTGCACTATAATCTCTAACATCAACATCTTATCTCTTCTTGGGTATGAAGTTTTTAAGAAGGGCATAAGGTATTTTTGGAGTCACTTACCAGCCCCCACCACAGTGCATCTGCATAGGTTTCAAACTCTTCTTTCATTTCCACTCCATTAGCATCCTTTTCAGGAACATCTTTTTCAACCAGATAAACAAGAAATGAGGATAAGATGAGCGTCAGGAACCCAATGTACCAAGCAGTGATGAGTTCCTGCAAAAGAAACAGATGGACATGAAAGGGCTGAAAACATCCTCAATACCCACAGTGGCAGAGTAAACATCAGGAGGAGAGAAAAGTACACAGGGTAACAGCAGAGCTGTCACTGCTGGCTTGGTCACAGACCCTGAACCAGCCCAGCTCAGCACTCAGTGGGAAATAATGCAGAGATTTACAAGAATTAGCCCTTACATGGCATCTTCCTGGGGAACAGCTTGGAGCAATCTACAGTTGTAGTTCTGCATAAAGCTGGGCTACGGACGTAGCTGCACCCGTGACACAGCTCCTGCAGGGCTCTGTCCCTGACCTTGGCTCTTCACATCCCCTCTGCCCCCGGGCTTGGTCAGTCTTAGCCAGCAAATCACAGCTCTGCCCTCTCCCTCCCTCCAGAGAGCCACAGCTGCAGGATGCAGTTCCTTCTCTTTAGCCATATCAAAGCGGATTCCATCATGAATGAATGATGTTTTCAATGTGAATTCATGCAAAAAGAACAGACCTTGAAAAGCATCTGTGTGAAAACAAAACCTGAGCCTCCCTGTTTTAGAGAGAGTGACTGGAGTGTGTGTCTAATCCCACTACAGTGGGAGATGCAGCCATCTAAGTTAAAATCCCAATGTCTGAAACTAAGAAGAAAAATTTTTGGTGAAGTTCTTCAAAAGTGGGTAAAAAAATCAATATTCCAATTCATTTTATGAGAACTGTATTGGAAGAAAAAAAAAGTATTGAAGCTGAGAACTTCATAATTGAATCTTCAGATAAGTTAACTTTCTCAGCTAATTTCCGGTGTGCAATCACAGAATGAAACTGTTAGCACAATTGTTTCTTCATTGTCTCCATTAAACCAAAGTTCTCATAACCCCTTCTTATCTCTCTGAGCCAGCTGAGATCCAAAGGGTTGTGGTGGGCAACCAAACAAGCAACATGTGAATGAAATCCCACAAAATGAAGCCTTAAACAATTTCTAAACAATGTCTTTGGTACACAGACTTCTTCCATGATCTGTTTCCTGGGAAACATTTTTGACAGTGTTAATGTGCCACCTGCCTTGTAGGAAGTTTATACAGGAAAGAAACAGAAGCTGGTAAGAAATGAAGCAGGGTGGGTATCCCCATCAGCCACTACGCAAAAGCAAAGTCTAATTATGCTGTGCCAGCTGGCATTTTAATTTTCAAAACCCCTCTAAAATGTCAGGAATGTCACTCATGGCTAAGAAAAAGCAGTATGTAGCACAGAGTCTACGCAATTTTTCTACACCCTGCGCAGATGAGAAATCTTATCTAGAGGATTATTATGCAGATAGTTTTTAACTTGTAATAATGTTTAGTGAAAATGCAAGAACACAAGTATCTGTCTGGTGCGAGACAGGGTGTGTCTGACTACAGCATCAAGTTAGACCAAACAAAGATGGTTTTAGAAATTTTCCCTGTCTGGGTTCTCACTGTGCTGTCTCATTGCTGTATTGTCTGACCCATGCTTCCACAGAAAAATTTTACCAATAACTCAGTCTGAAACCACATTTCTGCTAATCAGCCTCTTGCCATCCCTCTGGAGTCCTGTCCATCTGTTGATCAGACAAGTCTGAGAAGCCACTACAAACACGTCTCAGCTTCACAGGCGTTTCTGTCAAAAATTTCAGCATCTTTCACCATTAAAGGGTTATCCCTGCTCTCATTCAGTGTAAAGGCAAAGCTCCTGTTGTAATGTGTTGGAATGAACATACTCTCCCTTCCCAGCACCACTATTGAGTGGAGAAGGGTAAAACAAGGGGCAGAAATGGTTCAGAGAATGGAAGAGGGAATAAAACTTAAGGAACAAAACTATTTTTGGAACTACTAAACATAATCCTAAGGCATTGCTGTACCTGTGCATCCCCTCTCTTTCCCTTCAGTCTTTCTCCCCAAGCCCCAGCTGAGCCCTGCAAGCTCCTCACTTACTTTGCTATGTGCACAAATAGCTGATCCTAAAAGTTTCCAGGTGCCGCCCCGCCTGTCCATTCGGAGCATCCGTAGGATCTGAAGGAAGCGGAGGCTTCTGAGAGACGTGGCCAGAACATTGCCCTGGTTCCCAACAGCAACCACTGGCACTGAAGCAATCAGCACAAAGATATCTGCAAGGCAAAAAGAACAAAGCCTGCCAACGAGAGTGGCCCTATCACCTGCTTCTTAATCCCCTCTGGTTGTGCTGCAAATTTCCCATGGCATATTTTGAAGCTGCCTGGAAATGCCTGCCCTTTCCAATTAAACAGCTATCTGCATCTGCCACACAGGCAGCATCACAGACAAAACCTACCGGAAAGCCTCGGGATCTGTTTACAAATTGATGCATTGGACTTGAGATTCTGTCTGAGCTTGCTTAGGGATGCACAGAAACAGTGTCCTAAGGCTGACAGAAAAACAGACTTTTATTCATTTGTACCACAGGAACACCATAGTGAACAGGTCAGCAGATGAGAAATTCAGTTTTGATGGTACACCTAGTATTTGATTCTTTTGGTTGAGTTTTCCTATTAAAATCTCCAAGCCAGTGCTACTATTTTTATAAGTGCTCACAGGACCAATTTGCTGATCAACTGAAGAGGTTTGAAATGCAAAAAAAAAATCTGTTTTTTTTTTTTCTTTCCCTTGTTTCCCTCTTGCTTTTGGATCTTATACACATAAAAGAAGGAAGTGGTACCAAACAGCTTCAAACATTCTCTGGGCATATATAAGTAATAATATATAATTTATAGTAATATAAAATTTATAATAATATATATTGTCTTTATATTCTATTTCCAGCCAAAAAGAGGGGATTTCAGATATATTCACTTCCAATCATTCTCAAAACAAATTTGCAGCAGTGACAAATGAGAGATGATATTCATAAGTCCAAAATATTTTCTGTTCTTTACCCAGATATCAATGAAGATTCATTCTCAGAAGTGAGATGGCAATTTTAGCAAGAAGGCATGAGACAGGATCGATCCCATTTGCTCACACCACACTCTGCTGCCTTCACAATCCTATTAGAAGTATAAGATATATCTATACAACAGTAGCACACAAAGGAGCACTACTAAATTGAGGACAGCACAGATGCACAAACAAAATTTGTTACAATTTTTTCTACCATTTAGACCCAAGAGATAAACAAAAGGAGGAAGAGGGAAGAGAGGTGTGTATTCATGGGGCACCACAACTCCCCAGAGTACTATGTGCTGTACAAATAAAGAACAGAACCCTAGTGTTTGGCCTGAACAGCACTGAAAGAAATGAGAGCATCCTAAAATCAGTGAATGAATGGGGATGTGCAAGACAGGTGCTGGGACAGAGTGAGCTCCTAAATGCTGGTTGGTTGGTTTGTGGTTATGATGAGGAGTTGCAGGAGGGTATTCAAACATGAATAATGAGTAGTTTTATGGATAGTTATAGGCAGTGCCTTCCAAGCCTGAATGACAACAGGTGAAATCATAAAGATACTTCTTTGCAAATGCAGACTGACAATACAATGGTAAAACACAAACATGAAATAGAGCTGAGGAAGATTGGGTAGGGTTGGGATCTGAAGTCGTTTGAAACTGAAGGCAGAGAGAGTCTTTTTGGGGGTGAATTTCAGAAAAATGCAGTGGGACACAGGACAAGGACAATGTGTTTGAAGAGTACAAGGATTCATTTTTTTTCTCACTGATTAGATACATAAGTGTCTCTCAAATTAATTGTTATTGCTGGCTACTTCAAAAAAGTTCTCTAAGCAGGACACAGGTCCTGGCATAAAGGGCAGATCTGATTTCAGTGCTCTTTGCACTGCCATTCACCAGTTCTTTGACATCCCCCCAAACTGGCTTAGAAGGAAAAGGACAAAACAGAGAAAACAGTAGTAGAGAGCATGTGCCTACCCAACATGCACAAAGGCTTCCTGGCAAATTTGAGTCTCCCCCTCCATCCTTTGTAGCGACAGCAACAGCCAGCAGCCCAGATTCTTAAGGCAAACTCTGCTCCAAAGATGAAAATGGCAAAAGTTTCCTGTATCAAGACACAAACTACGTTGTTAGTCTCATAACAAGTTTTGCAGTAATTCTGGACACAAGGGTGTAGCTGAAGGAAATGAGGCACAAGTGTTAGGACACATGTGAGAGAGAGAGGAAACAAGTGGAGGAGAATACAGGTTGATGAAAGAGGCAAGGCAAAGTGGGACATGACTTTCCAGCCTTCTAAGTAGTCTGCAGGAGGAATCTGCCCCTGCTGTTGGGTAAATGTGAAGTGCTTACCCTGCCTTAATGTAAGGGCAATTACTTACACAGAAAGATCTTTTGTTCCAAACAGAAAGGGGAGACATTTGTGAGTGGTGACTGCAAAGTCCCCAGTGCACTCTATACCCATAACCCAGGATTCCCACTAGCAGATCATTCATGCAGCCTCATCTATAGAGACAGGGCAGTACACAGTATATTCATATGGTAATAAATTTAAGGCAATGATAAAGACATATATAGGACAAATTTAAGGCATGTATTTTTCCCTTAAATTTTTGGTGGGCAAAAGAGTGGGATTTTCCACCTTGCTCAATAGCCTTTCCGAGTCTGGGGAGGGAATGGGGAGGAGAGGGTTTCTCTGAGGTGCTCAGCAGAGATGGGCCAAGGGCAGCTTGGGCACATAGTTAACTCTTTCTCTCTCTGAATAGCTGGCAAGGAGGAAAGGGGCACTTTTCCTCATGCTCTAACCCACAGCTCCTGGGTGCTTCTGAAAACCGCTGAGAGCCACATACAAATGAGCACAGGAGGAAGAAAAATTACCTGAGGCATTTTCAAAGGTGAAAGATGGGCTATAAGCAGGGTAACAGAAGCCAAAAGCAAGTTTCACATTCCCTAAGGGATGGGGGTGTTTTCATATAGGCACTTTTTGAGAAGGAACATGCAAGGAGAATTCACTTTTCATTCCTTTCGGCATTTAGCTCTTGCTCAGATCTACATGCCTCTGGGGGTAAAAAGGGAAAGGGAAATTGAGACCCTACAACTAATTTTGCTGGGGATACTTTATACAAGGCCAGGTTAAGCGAGATGTTGTGCTCCCTATTTCATGACAGCTGTGGGAGCAGAGGAAGTTCACGGTTAAGGTCGTTTTCATAAAACTTTGAATATGCCATGTTTATGCTTGGGGGGGGTGGGGGGGTGTCCTCTATTTTTTTCACTCTTCTGCCAAATGGGAGGCCTACAGAAATAAAGTCTTGAGCATGAACTTCAACATTTATAGAACCAGCATTCTGGAACACACAGAGAAAGGAATGTATTTGCTGCTAATACATTTTCTCTCAGAGGCACTGCCTGCAACAATTTCAGTTATGCTGCTATTGGGCACAAGCGTGAGTCCAATTCTGATGACCTCCCTTGAAATAAATACTGGGATTAGTAGAATGCTATAGAGTGAATCAAAATATTTGAAAGATCCCCCCCAAAAATAGTTTTCAAATGTACTTAGGTCTGGCTGGCATGGTCAATAGGAAATTTACTGATAATTTGATGGAAGGACTCTTAGGCAAATGCTCAAAAGCCTTAGGCTGGTATTTTTCCTCTCATTTTCTTTTTACTCAGGAACCTCACTTTCTTTTTACTCAGTTGTAGTTGACAATGGACTGGGAACTCTTCAATAGGTAAGTGTATGGTCACTGCTCCAGTGGCAGAAACCTTATGGCATGCAGAGCTGGGAATAAGATTCCATCCCTGCAGGTGGGGCTGATTTCAATTCAAGGATGTTACCAGGGTGATGCACCAGCCACAGTCTACTTACCAGCAAGAGAAGCCAGTCTCCCGAAACAGTTTCATACTCCTTGAAAGTTGTCAGGACAGCTAAGATCAAACACCCCAAGACAATCAGGAACCTGGAATCAAATAAAAGAAAAAAAACACAGCATAGTTACCCCTCTCTGTATTTGCATTGGAGATATTACCTATAAAATCCATCAAGGGATGGCTGCTTCCTATTGGTGAGCAGAGAGGTGGGCTTTCATGAAGATCAAGTTTTCTCAACCAGGATGGAGTGGGGGAAACTGGCAGTGATGGCAAGATCCTAAGTCAGAATGTTCCTGGGACAGACATGTATTAATTAATTCGTTTGCATTCTTCAAGAATGAGTGATACTGCATTTTTGGAAGGAATTGTATGATATAGCAGAGGACTGTATTGCTCAGGTCTATTCCAAGCTGACATGCTCTGTGTTTCCCAGAATGGCACTGCAGTTACAGGGGAATGAATCTACTTGGCACTTCCTAAGACCTGGGAAACAGTAAACGCTTCTCTACAATGCAGCACCAGGACAAACCCTCCCTTGAAAACTGCACTGCATTTCTTTTTTCTTTTTCTTTTTGCACTCATTTCTATGCAGATGAAAAGACGAAAAGGTTTGAAAGAGAAACGGGAGAGGGTAAATTTCTGCTCTCCAGTAAACACAGTGAGTGATAAATCAATCTGTCTGAGGCTCCAGAACGCAGATATTTGACTGAAAATTTAACTCCCCTGCTGGTAAATTCAATTCAATCTCGTTGATCTGCTTTGTAAAACTATTCCCGGGGTCAAGCTATTCAAAATCCTTTATACGCAAAGAGGTTAAAAAAATCAAGGGAGTCTCCTAAGTGATTACTGTGAAGCAGAGTGGGCGAAGCTCATATTTTGGTACTCCATGGACCCAGATCATGGGCATTTTAATGTACTTCCAAAATCTGATCCACACGAACAGAGGGGCAGGTGGCCATGGAAATAACTTTGAGTTTAGTAAATAAATTGGAAGGATGTCTCCATAAAAGCTCTGGATCCCCTGCTTTCATAGCTAGGGTTCATCAAAGAAATGATAGGCATAAGGTAGTGAAATCATCCAGGTGAAAAAGCTTGTGAGGAATCAAGCTGTGTTTAGTCTGTACCACCTATTTTGAATTTCAATCTGATACCTGTAGTGTGATTTCATTTCTTGCTGAGTAAAACTCCACTTTGTTTCACTGGGTGAAATGAGCAGAGCCACAGCCTGCAGTGTGGAGGCAGCAAACAAGGGCTCAGCTCAGAGACACGTCCTCTAACCTGCCTTGGGTTTTCTCTTCCTTCATGTATGTGAAGACCTAGGGCTAGAGAACAGTGCTCTGAGAATTTGCAACTTCTTTGCAGCTGGAGTAAAAGGACATGAGCTCCAGGTAACTCCTGCTGCCTTTGGGGGGGGAATTTCCTCCAAACAGCATCCACTAGCACCCTCCATGCAAGGAAAAGACAACAGTGAAACACTTCACAGCAAACCCTGAAGGATTACTTTGCTGTGGCTTTCCTAAAATTAGCTGTTCAGACTGAAGTTTTTTATGCCAGGAAAATTTCAGATCAGCCATTTTGAACAAGTTGAGAACAGAAATAAATGTGTTTTCTCATGCTAAATAATTTTGCATTTCTTTGACAAGTTTCACCTTTTTCCACTCACCAGACACGCTCTGGTGCATGGGTTATGTAGTTGGTAGGAAAGAGTCATTGGGTCCAGAATGTGTCTTTTTCCATCTACCTATAACCACACTCCCGGGGACCCCTGCCAAGGTCGCAGGTTCGATTCCCGGTCCTGCTTCAGGGACACTCCCCCGGGTAGATGGAGCTCGTCCATCCATCTAAGAGAAGGTCACTCGAAACAAACCTACGTCCTGAGGACCTCACTGCCATTGTCCAAGCCTGCTTGG
>JAWWLV010000088.1:144016880-144029739 GCA_035041135.1 Platyrinchus mystaceus
TGTACTTTGAATAGACCTATCTGTGTAGAGAACGTGTTGTTAAAAATCATATAAAAGGTGCTGCGAAAGTGCAGCTGGTTGTTCGCTTTCTCCCTAATAAATTTTTCTATTATCTATACCGTGTCGTGTCCGTCTCAACTGCGACAGTAGTTGAATGTTTCACAAGAAGAAATAATGACCTTGACATCCATGGAACCCCAAATGTTGCCCAAATTGATGCTCGCAACATTTTGCAGAGGCATCTGAACACCTTGAACCTCAAGCCCTGCACTTCAGATCATGTATGTCCATACCCATCCAGAAAGCTGATATATCCTGTTGTGTGATAAAATGCTAATGAGGTACCTGCAGTTTGGTTATGTATGGGTAGATGTCCAATGAGGTGACAGGGCTTGTATGTAGTCCACAATCCCCATGTGAGTATGCTATGTCATATGCTCAGGACTTGTCAAAAAATAAGACTTTGAAGCAATTAGCATGTCTCCCAACATATAAAGTTGCTCCTATCACTTGATAACACATTTGATTGCACTTATGTCTCACAGGGCATTGGAGCTGAGTTTGAGTGATTTCTTGGCTTCCAGACATGGTCTGCATGGTTCCCGGGGATGACAAGATCAGGGAATAACACCCTAAGGCAGTTTCTATGGCCTGTGGCTACAACCTTGAAAAATATGACTGCAGGTGATGGTCAGATGGTCCTTCTCAATCTGTTTCACAGGACACCTCTGCAATATATAACTCCTTAGCTTCTTTCACATCCTTTACAGCAAGTCTTTCCTTCTTTGATATGAAACACCATTAGTCAAACTTTTATTGTGCTAACCAGAGTCCTATTTTCATAAGACTTTGTGCAGTGTTCAGTCCTGCTTAATGACTGACTGCTAGGTCTGGACAGAGGGCTAATTATATAAATTATGATTCCAGCTTTAATAGAGCAAATTTCTGCATGACTGCAAGACAACCACGCCTTCTTGAGTGCCTGATTTGAAAACAGAAGCCAACAGAAAAGCATCAGAGGTTTCTTTCAATAAATCAGACAATAGAGAGAGGGTTGTAAGTGAGAGTTGCTTGCCCAAGTCAGAGGGCAGACAGAGAGTTGTTGGCTTCAGGGAGCATAATGTGCTTTAGAGAATTGTTTTTCTGCCCTCCACCATGGGTGCAGTTCTACAGCTGCTGGGTACAACCACCAGGTTATTTGCCTTTGTAGCTTTTTTTTATGCCCAGCCAACCTTCCTTAAACAGAGTAGGAGCAAAGAAGGTGGTAAATATCAAAACCAGCTTTATGACTAGAAAAAAACCCCTGTGATTTCATTGGACTGAGAGACACCTCCCTGTGCTTTTTACAGTCTGGTCACGTTCTCTAATTGCTCTGGTGATTTGTATTTAATCACAGCCATTATCCTTTGCTTCCCATTCCACTCCCCTGTCTGGCCCTGGGATGAAGTCATAGACTAAACGTGTCATGATGACAGTCAATGACATAGTTAGAGGCAGTGTTTTGGTCTATGGCAGATCTGTGTCTTTACTGCAGGATCAAACAGGAGAAATTGAGCAGGGTACAGAATGTAAAGCCTTTATAAATTTCAAGGCAAGTAGCTCCTTTCCATCATGCTAGAGGATAAACACCCAAAATTAATAGCAAATACCCAAAATTAAAACATTAAGGAGAGAGACATTTCTAAGTGTGGGGTATAGTGTACTTGAGGGATTTATGGGAACCCACAGTCCATTCCTCCACTCCTCTAGGCATTATTTTCAATCTAATTAAGCATAAAGAAGAGTACATGCAACTTCAGGATGATGTAATGCATCTGCGTAATTGAGCACTGCATTGTGAAAGAGCATTCAGTGTAATGTTATGGATATTTGATGGAACAATTTCCACTATTAATATTCACTGAGGATTCCTAGAATTAACTGTAATTACTGAGGAAAAGGGCCTAGATATGGCTGAGCACAGCCCAAAGAAAACATCTGTTCAGTGCTCCGTGCTGTGTAACCACAAGGATGGTGTTAGGCTGCATTAGGAAAGGGCAAGGCAACAAAATATGAAAAGAGGCAATTGAAAAAAGCTGAAATAATGAATGGCTTCAAAATAACAACCTAGTTATAAATTCTACTGCTGACCCCAAGAGATGGGAAAGCTGCAGACTATTGACCTAGAGTTACCTGCCTCTGTATGAGACTAGAGGATCTTGTAAAGCAAGAAAAATCTCTATTTTTATCCCAGAAAAAAAAAAAATCCCATAATTTATGGTAATAAGTAGGGAACGCATTTTAAGAACAAAGTGATATGTCACCATATAACTGTGCTGCATATCATAGCCCTGAAAACACACACCCCACACAAAGGAGGAGTGTGAGGGACTGCAGAATGTTCTTTCATTTATTACAAGAAGCCACACAACACTTTTTTGATTCATGAACAGACTAGGTCACAACATGGCAAAGAAAAGATTGTTGGTTGTCTCCTGCAAGCTTGTAAAGTTCTTGCTGATTTTCACTAATGTTTCAAAATTTGTCAGCTCTAATGAATTAATTCTTCAAGTGAAGAGATCCTGTAAAGGTTCTTAAAGGCACATATTTGTCTAAGTCATATTTGCTGTTATTCTTATCTTTCTAGCATTAACTTTTCCCATTGCATTAATAAAAACTTGGTGCAGTAATGAGCTTTTATATTATGATTCTGCTACCCCCATGACAATGGATCCTCAATATTGTCAGCAATACAGAGAAATGCAGGGAAGGAGCCTGTTGAACTGCCCATCCCCTAGTTTGCTATTTATTCTGTCCCCTGTACAAAACATAACTTCTTCTTTGGGTTGGGAGGCAAGTCTGGTACTCTGGCTAAATAACTACATCTTTTTAGGATTTCTGGTGGTTTGAATGTATAACAGGTCTAACTGTCTTGGGAGGTCTCACCTACACTGTGACATCTACCAGTGTCCAAGCCATTGTAGAGTGACATGGTTTAGTCCTGTTCTCCCTGTTTCTAACCTCATTATGAAATTTCTTCCAAGCATAGTTTTGGGATGTACATGTTGCATTTTTCTAAGGAGCAGGGACTCCACATTAGCTGTGATCAGTCAGTAAGAGCATAGTTTGCTCATTCTGGTGTCTTATTATAGATGACCTTATAATAGATGGCCTTAAACTTCTGTCTTCCCAAACCACAGTGTACTTTTGGCGTATTTTGTTCTCCATGAGTTTGCATTTTGGTGCTTATAGATTGGATTCACACGTATGGAGGGTGCCCACACCACAAACTGTTATGTTGAGAATTGAATTCTGACACATTCTTACCTGATCTTACTTCCTCTATAGGTCTAGCCATTAAGTAAAACAAAACTCAATATGAATAGTTTTATCAGGTCATAAATTTTCAAAGCCATATGAAATCCTTTGAGCTGAACAATGCCATGTAAGGCTAAAGTAAGATATCATAACTACTACCACCCAAGCAACTGCACCAGTTAAACTGTTCTCTCTTGGATCTCAGGGAGATGCAGTGTCTTGTGGAGATATAAAAGTCTGAAGCTTTGCATGAAAGTCAAACACACAGGGAACATTTTTTCTATCTTGTAGTAGCAACACATCTGCCTTAACCTTGATGGTACTGGAATTTTTCAATCTGACAGGTTATGGGATAAAAAGACCAGTGGGCAGTGAGGCAAACTGCAAGAAAATAAAACATCTGAAGGAAATCAATCCCTTAGGTCATTACATCCCTGCTCCCATGGGGCGTCACATAATCCTGTGCAAAAGCAGGTCAGACTGCATCTCCATTGCTGTGTTTGTCTCTTCTCTGGTGCTTCTGATGCAAGAGTGTCACATAATCTTACTCCTCAACTAGTCATAACCCTTCTTGTTTTCAGCCTAAATTAATCACAAGCAGTATATTCCCATTTGGTTCTGCCAGCACTGTCCTGTCTGCTGACAATTGTGTTTGCCTCCCCAGTGATCACACACTGATGTATTGACAGCATATATTTTTGCAGCCTCCACTTTGCTGAAGTTAAACAAGCTGACTCAGTGTGTCTCTCCTCATAAGAAAATAATCCCTCTCTTTTGTCATTAGGGTGGAGGGTGGCCCATTTCTGTACCTGACCTAGTTTGAACTTCTCTGCTCTCAATATGGGTGGCCAGATTTGTGTATAAATATGGGCTGTAGCTTTCTCAGGCTCCATCTTTCCTGACGTTTTTGAATGAAGTTGGGGATCCTTTCCAAGTGCCCGAAGGCCAATGGAAAACAAAGCTGATTTTCTGACCTGCCTTTTGTTCAATTCCTACAAATACTCCTTGGACCTCAAATAAAAACCACAGGTTTGCAGTATTTTAGATCTTAGTGTCTCAGCAATACTTCCCCTTCTCCAGTGACAAAAACTTCTGATGCATCCCACAAGTGCATTTGCTCCTTCACACACATTTTCTGTTTACTGCTGTCTTTTAAAAGAAAGAAACTCTTACCTCTCTGCCTGCTCCTGAGGCCAGATTGCCAACCGGTATCTGCACAGATCACCTTCTCACCATTTGACTACAGGTAACATGTTGACTATTCCTGGTGCACATACTGGCACGCAGTTTAATAGATTTACTGAAAACACTCATATGACAATCAATATGCCAGTTTTATCAGGATTCTGGGACAGTCTGATGTTGTCCTGGTGAGAAAGCCTTATTTTCTTTGAGTTTTGTTTCTATATCAGATCTGATAACCTCTTTTATTATGTATTTACTTGTTTGGGGGTTTTTTTTGGCTTGTACTCAAATAATCTTTGCTCTTGGCCTCACTTCGCCTGCATTTCTGTTCTTAGTCTCTTTTTATTTATACTTATAGAAGATCTTCTGTGCTTGCTTTCTATTTCTCTCATAATGTTTAAATCAATTGGTTTTGCAGTTAGCACATCATGTCTTCACTTTCTGCAAAGACTGATTTTCTTGCTCAATTCCTTTTTTCCCCTTATTAATATTTTTTTAACATGGACAGTCTAAATAGGTAGGATTTTTTTTTCCCCCCAGATTGTTTTGCTTTCTTTGGGTTCAAATTGTCAATACCCAATTATACCCTTGGCAGAAGAAATCTGAACTTTATACCACATTCAGTTCACTGAGGTCTCCAGTCCCAATGGTTTCATTAACTAAACATCCACTTTTCTCAAAGAAAAATCTGTAGGAACAGATCTCTTTTCATTTATTCCAAGTTAAATCATTTTAAGTCAATTAATTCAATAGTATTAAAAAAGAAATAAAACAAACCCCATAGCCTTCAATAATGACCTTAATGTTTACAAAATGAAATTGAAAGTGGCATCACTTCTACTGAGTCAGTGACTACTTGGTGAAGAAATAGGTCAGCTACATGTGCAGGAGTAGCTTGAACTGCCAAGTTTTAACTGCAGCTCTTCTCCACATTGCACTGAGAATATTAAAGTCTTCTTTACTGATTGACTTTAGGAGTTTTAGCAGTTTTCACCTCTTTAATAACTTCACAGAGTTCTGTGTATATAATGGACCTACCCAAGGTGTCTCATGGCACGTTCCTGTGTCACCACCACTGTGGAGTCTTCTATACAGCTATCAGCAGAATGATGGAAACAAAGGCAATTTGAACAATTGTTGCAGTAAGAAGTAAAAAGAGAAGCGTAAGGAACAGGATAGCTCAGGCAAGTGATTCTGTAGAACAGACTTACAGATGCACTAGCTGAAGCATTACATTGAGGGTTACATACTAGAAGTGGACAAATGTAGCCAAATGGCTTTAATCGAAGAATAGAGATTCAAAGTATTAAACAGAAGCCTAAGTCCTTCGTTACTACCTTTATTTTTACACCTGTCTTCCTTGGACAGGTGATTGAATTCAGTCAGTCAGCTGTATGTCAATCATTACAGCAACTTCAGTACAGTTTAATTTCTATAATTGTAGATTTGCTGTTCCCCATCAGCAGCTCTGGTGCCTCCCTTCTACTGACTGGTTTAATAAACAAATGTCTCAGTGACATTTGTTTCAGTCACTTTTTCTGGATCAACTATCAATAACATTGTTTTGCCTAAAACATTTATGACCAATTTGAAATGTCCATAAATAATCAATTCTGAGTTGTTGCATTGTTTTTCAACAGGGCCTCTGTTAGTCGAATTAGCTTTTCTCTTTGTTGTTCTATGTGTTTCAGCCTCTGTTTTGTTTCACTTCATGGGTAAGCAATTGATATGCTATGATTATTTCCTTGCCCAAGTTAGAGTTTTGGTTGCCACAATACATAATTTTACATATTTCAAAACCTTCTGACCTGAAATTTCAAATGCCATTATGCCTCAGGTCTCTTTCTTTATTTTCAATTATTTTGTTTTCATAGTTATGTACTTAGAGCCTTGGTTATCTTTAGTAAGCTTCTGTACAGACAGGAAGATTTTTCCTGCTGGGAAAATTATTCTTGTTTTTTCAAGAATTGATTTGCTGACTTTACACACCAGATCCCTCTATCAGTCCAGTCTGGTCACTGAAAGGATTAGCCTCCCCCACCACTCTTTTCCCACTGTGCTAACTTGTGTCTTCAGGCTTGAGAAACCAAACTTTCCTATGAGTTCACCTTCTTGTGTGATCAGTTTAGAACACACTTGCTCATGTGCTTGGTCTCTCCTGTGAGTGCAGCTTTCTGAAACACCATTTCATGTGCTGCCTATTCCACTAAATGGAAACTACTAAAAAGTATTGAGAGTTTCAGAACTACATTTGATTCGTTTTTTTTCCTAGCTCCTGTGTCTTTTAGAAGCTGTTGCTTGAAACTTTCCCTCTGTCAATCAGTATTTTCTGAGTTTCAATGTGGTTTTCAACTCTTCTATCCTTCTTTCACAGTGTTCACTTCTTTTATTACACTCCAGGTGCCAATTCACATTCAGGATAATTCAGACTAAACAGATTTGCATGCTCTGAGTTACCCAATGGACACTTTTTAAAGGACCTGATGGATTTGACTTAACTCTTAGATTCAGATATGAACTCTAACCAAGGGCTTCTAAGTGAAAAGAGCTGTGGCCATGGGAAGCCTTCTGTGTTATGGACAAAGCAGGACTGATTTTCTGTCAGAACCTCTCCCCTGCCCAGAGCTCATAGCTGAATTTCAATTGAAGGCAGTATCCCCAGTGCAGTGCTAAACAGCCAGCTCCAAGTGCATTCAGAATTTAGCATTTACTCTACTTTTTCTTGACTAACTCACATGGTCATCTACTTGCAGAGACAGACCTTACCCTCGGGTACCTAATTCTCTTCACATATTCTACCAGAATCAGACGGCCTTACCTAACCTGTGAATTGAGCTCGTCTCGTGGGTGTTGAGGAGTATATTCTTATATGCTTAATTTTCGGGGTTGGTCTCTCTGTGCTCACTGATCAGTTAAGTAAGAAATCAGAGTTTGGTTCAAAGGGATACCTGCAGAGAAATGGGACTAGAACCTTGTGGTCCCAGCCAATAATAATATGTGAAAAGAGAATTTTCTTGTACCACCTCAAAGCTTGTGGGTTACTTCAAGACTTGTTAGGAAGCATAATTGTCATCTTGTCTCTGTTCCAAACTGGAACAGATCACCAGTAATAATCCAGTGATGAAGACAGAAACAGAACTGTGGCCTTTGCAGTGCATTAGAATAATTTTAATTTAATTTTTCCTCAGGGACAGTTCTGGTTCCCTTGGATATAATATGGGTTTGAGAGTCAGGACTTGCAGATTCTGTTTCAGTTCTGATAGTGAATCTGAAAACTTACTGAGGCAAAAATATCAATTTTGAAGCAAAATAAATTATCTAAGGTTTTCAGATTATTAATTGCATTTTGGTTATAAAGGACAACCTCTTCCAACCCAGTTAATTCTATGATTCTATGACAGACAGCTTTATTTCCTGCTTACTTCTTTTATCCTGGTAGTACTGTGCTGGATATTCCCTCACAGAATTTTGTAAAAAAACCTAAAATCTGATTTTTTTCTAAAAAATTTGCTTTGAAAAAGCAAAATTCAGAGAGTTCTTTCATGAATACAGAATGACATTGTGAGCCTTCTTGTCATTATAGGAGTTGTTTATACTATTGCTCAGAAGGATCCTTTCTTGACTTAAAAATGAAGGTATTCAAGTATGAGAAGAAGTGAGTTTCCATATGAAGGATGAACAACAAATGGAATATATTACTCCATTTTGGCATATTCAGTAACATTCTGTGAAATCTCCTTAGTAGTGTTCAAAAAGAGTAAAACATACTAAATCTGAGACCTGATTTTTACACATCTTCCTGGAAAGACATCAGCTGTGTTCTAGTTAAAGAATGAAATGGCTGTTTAACCAGAGTGCTTTATACTTGTTGACATACCTTTGAAATGCACTGTACACACCTTCCACAGGTGAGTTTCTTCATTTTCACCACACAATCCTCTTGCCACCTCTTTCCGTAATGGGAACAGACTTCTGTGCAGACCTAAGGATCGAGCCACACCTCTGAACCTGCCCACAGTGTTCTCAATCACAGCAGTCTGTGATCAATTGATGACATCTACTTTCATAGAATAGAATCATAGAATCATAGAATCAGATGGGTTGGAAAGGACCTCTGAGATCAAGTCCAACCCTTGATCCACTACTCCTACAGTTACTAGACCATGGCACTCAGTGCCACATTCAGTCTCTTCTTAAACACCTCCAGGGACGGAGAATCCACCACCTCCCTGGGCAGTCCATTCCAATGCCTGGTTACCCTCTCTGTAAAGAATTTCTTCCTAACATCTAACCTAAACCTCCCCTGGCAGAGCTTCAGACCATGCCCTCTTGTCTTACTGCCTGGGAAAAGAGACCAACCCCTACCTGGCTACAATCTCCTTTCAGGTAGTTGTAGAGAGTGAGATTTCCTTCCTTTAGGGAGGGAAAGCTGAAAGGCATTAGACTGCTCAGGATAACTGAAATGTCTTTTCTATTGTAGGTCATTTTGACAGAAATTGGACAGGAGTTTATCCCACATCTTTTCAATCAGCCCTGTGAGAGTGGTAATTCCCAGGTCAAGGTGGTAGGTGAGAATTCAGTTAAGGTGGGGGAAAAGGCGTTAACGTTCTTCTCTATCTCCTTAAAAATCATGTTGTCTACAGTTTAAGAAGACAAAAGTTTTCTCCCTTACCATTTTTCAGGTGAACTGCATGGCCTAGCTGAATACACAGTATCCTGGAAAAGAGATATGAAAGAAGTGTCCTGCTAGCTCAGACCAGTGATCCAGCCAGGTGGTTTTTTATTGGAAACAGAAGTAGGAGCTGTGTAGGAGCAATACTAAAACACATTTTCCAGTCTACTCTCTGCACTCTTCCAACATCCACAGCTGCTATATTAGCAACGTTGGATCTCTCCACTCTGACAGTATCCATCTAAAACACAACTTTCATAAGGACTCCTTCCAAGAAGTTTATCTTGCTAGCTCAGTCAAGGCTGATGTTATTATAAGTAAGTAAAACATAATTTGACCATGAAAACTGGAGGGGTGATCAAACTGATATTGGAATCAAAAAAGTGGCACATCCAAATGTTTGCTGAGAAGAGCAAAAGGTCAGTAGATAGTGAGGGGGGGGATGTTGTAATGTCAAGGGAGACAGGAGGTGACCCACAGTAGAGACTCATGTTTTGGGCAATGGTCCTGATGACGTCTGAAGAAGAAACAAGGACTTGAGATCCCAGCTGCTACAGGCACAACAGGCCTGAATGGTTTGGGCTGCATAAGCCATAGCACAGTGACTGCATGGCAGACTGCATATTTTTTGGGGCCTCCAAGTTTCTACTGAAACAGGAATAAGATGCAAACAGGCTATGGTGGTGGCTCTGGAGACAGGCCAAGCTTTGCACATGTTTCAAGTCAATCTAAATGTCATCAGATAAAGCTGTCAAGTGTTTGGGGGTTGGCAGCCACTATTTCAGAGATTGTCTATGATGTTGTACAGAAGCTAAAATAGGAAAATCGAACAGTTGCACAATGTTCAAGTGTGGTCCCAGCACACCTCTCCAATGTCGTGACAGCACTATAACAGAAGAACTGGCAGTTCCTCCTGGTCAGAGGAGCCCATGAAAGTTACTCAGCCCTATTTATCTGGTCACAGTAGTAACCCAGCTGTTATAAGAATTGCAAGTATGGAAATGATGGCTCTTTCTTTGAAATAATAATCCCAAACAAAATACAAGCATCAAGGCAGGGTTAAGTCTGGGACTAAACACAGGTGTATACACCTGTGTGCTCAGTCCACAGGTAGGCAAGATGCCTCATTTCCCCTTACTATTAGTGGAGATCTAGGGCTTGGTTTATTTGAATTGACATGGTGCTGCCACGAGGAATTTTCTCTGTGTCCTTACCATCCCAAACTAATACTTTGGGTCATCTCAAATGTCATTAGACATATATAGACAATTAACTGAGTTCAAAATGGTAGCTCTTTCCCCCTCCCCAGTCCTGTGTGCCTCTGCCCTGTCACAGTCCTCCCAAAATAAAAGAAAAACAAAAAAAAAAAAGCCCTTGAATAATGCGTTTCCTCATCATAAGATGAAGACAGTATGTTGATATCTTGCACTCATTTTTTATGTCAAGCTCAAGCCTTGAAGTTGGTCTCCTGAAAGTTGGGAAATCATGGGTTCAGTAGTTGCTCACATTGCTTAAATGAATGATGCCTTGATAGTATAGATGCTCTCATTCTGCCTAATATCTGCATGAAAAAAGTGTATAATTGTAAGTGTGTCTGTGTGTGTGTTTGTGTGTGCATGTGTACGTACTGCTAATGAAGTTCCGGAGTTGAAATTCCCCCATTCTTGCTTTCTCATCTAGTATTTGACCTCTAATTTCTGTTTGTAAAGGATGTTCCAGACTCTAGTTTCTTTTCAAGAAAGTTTAAAAATATCTTCTACTCAGAAGTACCAGTCTCCTTTCTGTAAACAATAATTTAATTACATTATTTCTTGAGCTAGTCATAGCATGCCATTCTGCAAACCCCCTCATGTTATTGTCCTGATATAAATACATCCGCAGCTCATTTGCTCAAATCTGACTGTTTGCAATCACAGCAGGAGCTGGAAAATAATGACTTTGACAGACAGTAAGGTAAGGAGGCTAGACTAGCTTTCAGAGAGACTTTCTAAGTACATTAACCCCCTAATGACATTCTCAATTGAATGTTTTTAAGCCAGAGCATAAATATAACAGCAGCATGCCCATGCTTGCTGGAAACAGGGTTTGTTCACAATATTCAGTTAAATTCCCATGTGACACAAGCTAGGGTGCTGTTTCCTGCCCGTGGGCTCCCAAGACCTGCAAAGAGAAGAGTTAACACTCGTATCAGTCAGTGAAATGCCTAAGCCAGTTAGCTGAGCTGGCTTTGGAGGGAAACAGGTGCCTCCACAGGAAGAGTCAGCGGATCTGAGATATTCCTCACAGGGTAAAATGAATTGCTGTATTGCAGCAATTTTAATTTGGAAGCCTCAAATTAATTCAAACTCACAACAGCCCCCTGGTGTGCAGCCGAGAAGTGGTTTCTTTGAAAACAGAAACAGAGGAAAAAAGAAAGTTAAGCAGCTTGTCTTGGACATCTTGCGAATCAGCAGCAGCTGGCAACTGATTTGACAAGTCTTGGATCCCACTGCAGTGATACGAGCACTCTTTGGACGTAAATCCTACCCCTTTGGAAACACAGAGGCCCTGGCAGGCAATTAAATGAGTGTCTGCAGATTGATGAGGCTCCCTGTGCTGGCAGTAGGGACCCACAGGGACCTCTCTGGCTGCTCACTGGGGAACTGGGTGGCGACAGTGGACAGAGTCTTCAGCTGTGCAGCTGGAAACAGTGATGGAAACGCGTGGAAAGAGGCTGATTCTCCATTCCATGAAGGGTTTTTCAGCTGCTCCAACAGAATAAAAGATCATTAACACAGAGTGGAAATGATTCTGTGAAATGTCCCCTGGCACAGCCCACCACAGTGTCAGAGGTTTGGCTTCAACACACCCAACTGCAACTGCTCCCCAACTCCAAATTTAGGCTCTGCCTAACGTGGATATTGAGGGTATAGAAAGGAGCCAAAGGTGTTGATCAGTCTGTAAAACCACTGAGAATGTGCTTCAGAAAACACAGTACTTATTTTATTGCTCAGATTTCAATTGCTGCAGGCAACTGTGCATCTGCAGCCCCTGGGAGCTGTGAAACCCAGCTCACGCTGGGGAGAATCCCTGCAAAGAAATTAACCGACAGCTGGAGAGAGCTGAGTGAGGCTGCATGCAGGGGCAGGGGCACAGGGAAGAAAATCCTGCTTTGAGGTTGTCCCAAAGTAATAATCACAGGGCTATTCTTTTGGATTCTCAGTCAAGGCACAATTTATTCCGGATAATCTAAGCTGCACCTTGTAGATCTCAATTGCTCCGAGAAGCAATTCTTCTGGCAAATTGCAATGGTATAACATAATCAGCATTTTTCTAAAGCCCCAGCTCCTTTAGTTTTGTGATTACACAAGGATCTCTGCTTTTGGCAAAATAAAGGAAAAAAAAATGATCTGTTGATGTGACAGCTATACAGAAATGTCTGAGAGTATCACATATGAAGGCTCTAACTTCAGAAAGCTGTAACTTTGCTTGGGTTTAGCTTTTAAAATTTTATTTTTTATTATTTTTGGGATCATACTCATAATTTCACTAACACCACTGGGGTAGTGGGCAAATAATGACAGGAATCTAACCAGAGACCAGTTGTTCACTGTAATAAAGTAAGTGGCCAGTCTTCGCGAACGAAGAACTGGGAAAGGTGTTTTTTTTTACCTTTCAAGCCTGCGCAATGGATTTTTTAGGTGAGACACAGCCTGCGCTGAACTG
>JAWWLV010000088.1:144032329-144050807 GCA_035041135.1 Platyrinchus mystaceus
AAGGGAAGATGGAGGGAAGGGAAGATGGAGGGAAGGGAAGGGAAGATGGAGGGAAGGGAAGATGGAGGGAAGGGAAGGGAAGATGGAGGGAAGGGAAGATGGAGGGAAGGGAAGATGGAGGGAAGGGAAGATGGAAGGAAGATGGAGGGAAGGGAAGATGGAAGGAAGGGAAGGGAAGATGGAGGGAAGGGAAGGGAAGATGGAGGGAAGGAAGAGAGAAAGGGAAGGGAGAGAGAAAAGGAAGGGAGAGGGAAGGGAACACATTGAAACTAAAGAAATCCCCAAGAAATCCCAGCCTAATATATCTTACAAGGTAGTGGGACACTATACTGACACATAATGTTCTTCTAATTAGACCTTTAATGATTAAGCCTGAAGAAATTTTGAAGTAATTTAATTTCGTAGTATTTCTGAGGTTTGTTTACTTCATTTGAGGTAGACCCTGAAATTAATTTGCTGTCTTTCACTGTGGATAAATTCTTACTGTGCCTTCCTAGCCCCCTACCCCACCCCTATGAGGTGGGCAGCCTTTGACTGTTCTTTGGTCTCTCCTCCACATGGATCAAAAAGAGGAGGCACATTTTGAAGTTACCAAGAAGTTTCTATCACACTTCTTACCTGAAAGCCAGAGTTATAAACATTTTCTGGTCATGCCAGGTGATTAGGATCTATTTCAAATTCAGACTCACTCATGCTACACGGATCTCAGAAGCAGATTTGTTTTCTGAGCAGATTGGCTCATTTCATTAAGTATTATAATAAAATTATCTGGGAAACATCCCAGGCCTTAAAACCCTGTTATTAAAATAACTCACCTTGGATGGCTTGGCTGAGCAACTAAAGCTGTGACACCTAGCATTTTGTAGTGACTTACTACAAACACTCCAGGAATTAGATTGTACTCATTTTCCTGTCCAGGTCAAAGGGCTGTACTCTTTAAAAATCTATAAGGAATTCCCTTGTACAACACATCATGAAGGGCAATGACAGCAATGTTACACAGTTATTTATATAAAACAGGATGCAAAAATGACATTGCCAGTCAGAACTGAAGGTTGAGGCTGCATTGGCAGAGTTTAAGCAAGTATGTTCAGAAGAGCTTCTGAAAATAACTCTGTGTTTCTTTGCTTGAAGAGGAGTATGTGTAGGAAGGAAGGGAACACAGGATTCCTGAGACCAGCTGGGCCTGTACTCAGTCTTTGTAACTGCAGGTAATTATGGACACATTTCATCTGTAAGTACCCACAAAACCTCAGCTCCACAAGTCACCTCTAACACTGTAAATGTACAATGTAAATGTACAACATTGTAAATGTTCAAAGGATCAAAAGTAATCAGAACTACACAATGCAACAAAGGAAAAGAGGAGAGATTGAGGACTTCATTCCTTCAGTTGCAAAAGCACTCAAGTGAAAATACCCTGTTCTTCCAGGGTGGTGGATTATACCCCAAACTACAGAAACAACAAAAGAGAAAGAAAAAACAAACCACCCCAGCTTTTAATCCTCTAAAATGGAAAAAAAAAATCCTCAAAACCATATATCTGATAGTCATTTTAACCCATGTAATGAATAAAACTCTGGAACAAGACATCCAGCACCTGCAGGAGCACCAGTGTGGTTCTGGCCATCATCCCATCTCTTGTCACAGCCAATTTCTGCTGTTTCACATAAAGGTGACAATTATTTTTTCCTATGAAACCAAATGACATGCCAGGTTTTGGAGACCAAGGGGGGAGGATATCCATAGTACTTGTCATGGGCAACCAGCCAGTGTATGGGTTTGGAACAAAATAAATGTCATAAATAAAATAAAAGCTGATCAAGGCTCAGCTGTCTGAGGACTATTCATAGCACTGGGCTGGATCCTGCCCCAGGATATGTATAGCTGGATACTGGTGATGGCAGGACCTTTCCCATTACAAGATGCAGACTGTGCCCCCCACACTGGGAAATGTGAAGGGCAAAAGAAGAAGAACAAATAAATCTCCCAGTTTCCTGCAAATTCTCAATAAAGACCAAAACTAGCAAGAGTTCAGGATAACCCCAATCCTTACTCCCTTATCAAATAATACAGCCTTGTTTTCACTAACAAATCTGCTTAGTGGCAATTATTCTGATTTGACCTTGGTATCAAGGCTGTTCATTACCACAAAACTCGTGTATTCAAGTAGCCAAAATAGATTTTTAAAACCTCTTCAGCCTAAGTGTTTTGCTGTACCAAGAGACACGGAGCAAGGATACTGCCATCCATCAGAAGACCAGAGGATATTGAGCAATTTTCACTATTAACACTTTGTGTTCTCTCCTGCAGAAATTCAGGCACGCTGAGGTGGAAAAAAGCCAATGCTAGTGACCTCCCCACACTTGAAAATTGAACTCCAAAAGCCTGGGAAAAAGAGAGTCAGCCATTCTCAGAGTGAAACACAAGGCAGCCAAGGTCAATAAAGTTCAGTGAAAAGAAACAGATTCTCAAAAATATTTCAAGCTTCTATATTTCAAAACATCCCTTAGCACAAAACAACAGTAGTATGCAGAGAACAATGCTCCCCTATCAGGAACATGGAGAAAACTCACATCCATGCATTAGAAGAGTGAAAGGGGGTGCAGTTTACATGTTCAGGAAAGGTAGTTTTGTGATTCTAGAATAAGGAAGAAATTCTGCTGCTGCTGTAGGTTCAGCTGCTGGTTTTACCAGAGATACGGTGTTATCTGTTGGCAGGTTCTATGGCCTGCCATGGAAACGCTTAACTTCCCTGCTTTGCACCAGGCACGCTGAGCAGTTTAGGTATATGCCTTAATTAACTTCAAGGATATGCTTAGGATTGTACAAGAATTTAAGATTTCTGCTAATTAGGGATAGGCTGAGACATGCAATTAAATGCTTTGCTGAATCATCCTTAACATGTTCAAATCACCTAGCTGGAAAAGAGCTTTAACAAAATTTTTCTCTGTCGTGAAGAAAAGGCACATTTGATGGGTAAGGATTTGAGGTGCAACAGTGCTGGGTAGGGCCAGCAGAAAACTGGCTCTAATTTGTTGGGTTGCCCCCAGAATAACTAATTTTCCTAAGAGTGAATGAAGAGACAAGAAGTACCTTGTGGGATGTGTTTTGCTCAATTATTGAGAAACCACTTTTTGTCCATTCTTGCAAACTCTAGAGGTGTCTTTACTTCTTCTCTGACTAATATAAGGAGCTTAACGCAAAATAGTTCTTGCCATACCCACCTTATACACTTTAATTTAGACAGAATAAATTCTGGCTGAACAGGCAAGGAAATAAACAAAGTTGTTCACTATCTCACATTTTTGTCAGATATGATCTGCTTATGATTAGCAGTCTTTCTATTGCTTCTCTTGTTAACTACTCTGGTGTAATCAACAGCCAGTTTAAATTCCTTATGTCTCAGTGGCACTTAATTACTCCCTAATCTCCCCCCTCCTCCACCCACCAAATCACTCCCTTTCTTCTTTTCATACATACGTATATTTTCATAGCTTTCTCCTCATTTACCCATAATTTCCCAACTGAGTAAAATAGAAACTCTTTTGCAAACATATTTCTGTAATAAGCCTATACTTCCCAAAGCGATCTCAATGCGAGTAGTTTACTCCAAAGACCCAACTCCACTAAAATGCATCTGTAGGATGAGCATGGAATCTGGTACAGAAACATGCAGTGTACCTTTTGAGAGAGATGTCACTGGAGTGGGGAGGACAAACCAATAAGAGAAAACTTCCACTTGAGAAAAAGCTTTTTAAGGTCTATGGAGAACACTCAAGAAGAAAGGGAGTTGGCAGAAGGAGCAACTCGCACCCATAAGCCATGAGCAAAGAAACTTCTGTCACATGTGGTGATCCAGGGTCCAACAGCAGGAGCAGTTCTGCATTAGGCTTACCTGGTGTGTATCCAGCAATACATGTCCCAAAGGTATCCTTTGATGTTTCACAGAATCAGAGAATGGGTAAGGTTGGAAGGGACCACAGTGGGTCATCTGGTCCAACCTCCCTGCTCCAGCAGGATCGTCCCAGAGCACATTGCACAGGATTGTGTCCAGACAGTTCTAGTATATCCAGGGAGGGAGACTCCACAACCTCTCTGGGCAATCTGTCCCAGTGCTCAGTCACACACACAGTAAAGAAGTTCTTCCTCATATTCAGGTGGAACTTCCTGTGCATCAGTTTCTGCCCATTGCCTCTTGTCCCATTGCTCAGCACCACTGAGAGCAGCAAGTGCTAAAAAGCTGTCACTGGCTAATAATCCTGTAAATGAAGGCTTTCCTCACTGAAACTAATCAGTGTTATTCCCAGTGGTCAAAGCATATGGACCATTAGCCTTATTCCCAAAAGTGAAATTTCTTGCCTGCAAAACACCAAAAAATTATTTTGGTAGATATATGTGGATGATGTTAAGACAGAGAGAATGACAGCAAACAACATCTGCACATCAGCAGAGATGTCCAACACCAGGAACATACTAGTGCTGACCTGTTTCACAGCCACTGACCATCTCCATCACTTGAAGCCTGTTAAGGACCAGTCAAAAATAATTTCTGTGATGCTAAGCTTTTCTTCAGGCAAAACACTGTCAAGGTAACATCCCCACATCCCTTCTGGGCTGATCTTATACCTGTTTTTGTGAGAGGAGGATGCAGGCTGGAGCTCTGCCAGCCAGCTCTTTTCACAAACCTAAAAAAGCTCAGTAAAGGAATTTCAATGGGTTCTGTAAAAGAAACATTTTGAAACTGAAGTAGACAATACTCAGATGCAAAGAGCCTACACAAATCTGTCAAAAGCACCTGTACTAATTTTGTGAATCCTCATTTCACTTCCTTTCACATAGGTGCTTGATCTTACTTGTCTCTGTACTTTTAACTGAATCAACTTTTGTAGCACTCACAGAGAAAGGAAAAAAAATGCAGACTTGTGGCTGGAGGTGCAGAGGAAACATTTCTGCTTTGTTGCTTGTTTTCAGCTATCACCAGAGATCATGGTAATTCAATAGGGAAATGAAAGCCATTCTGAAAACTTGGGAGTGTAGAGAAGTGATGAGGCAACCAGCAGGACGTCAACTCCATTTAGAGATGGAACAGAGAAAGCTCTGTAAAATAAGACTTCCTAGAAAGGGACTATAAAGAATTGATGTGATAAATAATGATTTGGCCATGTGAAATATTTCTTCCAGAATGAAATTTGATAACTGAACACTCCCTTAGAAAATATCACCTTACTAAATTAGAAAAAAAATACTGATATCCTCCTCTCTGTCTCACAGCTCTCCAAGCATCTGAACAGTTCATATTCAGTAATGCTTTTCTGGTCCTCTGCTGAGGTAGTATTAAGGTATTAGCCTTATTTCACTAAGGATGAACCAAACCATAAAGTAGATTGAGCTGCCTGAGAGTGCACAGAACTGTTGCCTGATAGGCTCATTTGATAGATATCCAGCAAAAATTGAACTGAGAATTAATCCCAGATCTCTTTAATCCAATCTACCAAATTAAATTTCATCAAAACTGCTACTGGGACTTTAGAAATTAGAAATATGAACACTCTATTTGTTTCCCTCTAAGGCAGATGCAAGTTCAGGGTGATGCCTTGGCAATAGAAAAAGTGAGTAGTGTCATCAGTGGTTGAACATAGATCTGATCAACCTGGCCTTGCTCTAAATTCTTTGCAGAAAACACTGTTAATCACTAAAGGAATATGAGCTACTGTCTGTGGTGTAAATGATTTCTGCTTATTTCAGGGAAAACTTTGGGTATGACTAGAACCATACTTTGGGCATGAACAGAACAACTAGATAAATCATTAGAGCAACAAAATCAGCTGTTAACTCCCAGAGAAACTCAGGCAGAACAATCTGTCCTGCTTGCATGACACCACTGCTTGCACTCCTATGCTGACCTGTGACAGCTACTCTCAGAAGAAGAAATCCCAGTCTTCATCCTGAGGAGTCAAATCCACAAGGAAAATCCTCCTTGTGGCCCTGGGAGTCTCCTGCTACAGCCTGGCTCTCACCCAAGCTGCCATCTGAGGCTTTCACCGTGGCACAGCAACCAGGTATTCTGCATATCCATAAGGAGTAGCCAGGGCTAACTACTCAGGCTGGGGATAATAATGCACGCCTAAATCCCACATTTTAGAGCAGTAAACAGGTAGATCATCTAGCTTGGAGCAAAAACAGCCTTAGCAACTGCCTAGCAACACTACTGCAGAGAAAGGCAGCGCCAGCCAGAGCTCAGCAGCTCCTAGTGCACAAACTGAGCCTTAGCCTTGTCTCTCTCTGCCCTAGAAAGGCAGGAACTTTCTGTCAATAAAGCAGTGAACACTGAAAATATGTTAAAACCTTTCCCTAAAAATCTGTTTTCCTCAGTCTTCTGCCTCACCAGGTTGATAAACTTGCCAGGTACACAAATTACTAGTAATTCAACGGCTACCACTCACTCCCAAGACTGATAGGGTGTTTTTAATCTTCGGTACATACCATCATGATTTTGATTTTTTCTTTTTCCTGCTTATAGAAATGACTGATGGGTTGTGGAACCATTATGGTCATCTCAAATTCCTCCCTGGAACATTGCACAGTTGTAACTTTCCCCCTTGCAATTTATAGCTTCCATAGTTGCTTTATTAACACTGCTGCAAAAGAGAAATATGACTTGGGCAGTATACTGGTGCCCATTAGTATTGCAGACTCAGTGTTATGCGTCACACTGTAAAGTCTCTGATACCACAGCCAAAATGGTTACAGGATGAATGAGGCTATTAACTCCAGGGACTGTGAGCAATTTAGATTCAAATGCTGCTCCACCTTAAAAAAAAAAAGTCCTTGCTGTGGGCTTGGAGTTTGCAAACCAGAAGTTAGCACTTTCCAGTTGGAAAGGCATTCATATGAAAAACAGCTGAAAGCAGAAGCAAACTCAGAAACTTAAAGGAAGTGTTCACTTTGGCTGTCCAGTTGTCAGGTCTTTTTGTATAATAGAAATTATTTGTGACAGAATGGAATGGAATAAAATAGTTCAGTTAGAAGGGGCCCACAATGACCATCTAGTCCAACTGTCTGACCACTCCAGGGATGACCAAAAGTTAAGCATGTTGTTAAGGGCATTGTCCAAATGCCTTTTAAACACTGACAGTCTTGGAGTGTTGACCACTTCTCTAGGAAGTTTATTCCACTGTCTGACCACCCTCTCAATGAAGAAATGCTTCCTAATGTCAAGACTGAGCCTCTTTTGATGCAGCTTTGAACCACTGCCACGTGTCCTATCACTGAATACCAGGGAGAAGTGCTCAGCACCCTGTAGAGAGCGATGAGGTCACCCCTCAAATTCCTCTTCTTAAAACTAGACAAGCCCAGAGCCTTCAGCTGCTTCTCATAGGACATGACTTCCAGCCCTGTCTCCAGCTTCTTTACCCTCCTTGGGACACACTGAAGGACCTTCACATCCTTCTTAACTGGTGGGTCCCAGCACTGGACAAAGGGGTACACGTGAGGCCGCACCAATGCTGGATACAATGGGATAATCACCTCTGGTCATGCTGTGTTTGATGCACCCCAGGACAGGGTTTGCCCTCTTGCCTGCCACAGTTTTGGAAAACTGAATGCAGCTACAAATAAATCTGTGAGGTTATGAGTAGTGATTCATCTTCTTAATATTGGTTTTGAAATTTTAGTTTTAGAACTAAAATGGCAGGATGTCAGTGTGATAGCAGGGTCATTTAAATTATACATAAAAGACTGTAATATCTTACCTTTAGCTTACAACGTATTGAAATATATTTATGCAATTGTATACAAGCTCTGCCATTCATGCTTTCCCTATTCTTTTTATTTCCCATAATGATTATGTTTTGAAAGAACAAGCTTTACTTCTAAGTTGGCTCATCCTAATAAGTTTTTAAAGCACAAATCTGTTGTCCTTCAAATGGTGAACTCCAGAAACTCTTGTTAAGGAATCCAAACGGTAACATCTGTCTTAGAAAGCTCTTCACATTTGCAGCTGGGATTTTATATCATGGTAGGGGACTCCACTTGTTTCTCTAGTGCCTTGATTTCCACTTGGATGATTGTTGGAGTAGAGACAGATTTTTGCAACTATCACTGTGGGGTTTATTTGTGTGTGTTTGTTTGTTGGTGTGTTCATTCCCAGCCTAAATCCCCTCTCAAAGCTCCATAAAATGGCAAATTTAAATTGACGCTTTGCTTTAATTGCTCAGTGCTGCATATCTAAGCTGTGAAGAATAGTCTGGGCAGATCCTGTATCCCTGATACAATGTGCTGTAATTAATTTCCTATCTTTTTCTCAACAGATGTAGGATTTGAGCACCCACTGGTCTGGATGGAAGGTAGGATGTCCATCAGGATACTTTGTCCAGTTCCCACAGAGACATAATAGAAGTGAAGTGCAAGAAAGCTGCTTTTGGTGTCATCCTAAAACATAACTCCCACAGCCTACAAATTATTTGCTTTTGGATGGTAGTATCAGACCTTATTTCATTTACCAGTTTAATGCAGATATTTTCAGTTTTAATTGCTTTCTGTATAGATTATTTCTTCCAAACCCCACCATATGCAAAGGCATAAGTGGCCCTTCACTGTGTATCTGAGTACTGGAATGAACTTGTCAAACATTTCTGTTTTAATCTAAACTACATTACAATGGAACAGAAGCTGTCAAAACCTGAAAGTGGTGGAACCTGTTTAATACAGTTGAATGCAAAATATTCCTGAATGTTTTTCGTGCTTTATAGAAGACAAAGAATATAACATTAAGGTTTGCAATTTTTAGATCACCCCTTACTCCTCTCACACTTGGACCTGAAATGCTTTTCACCTTCTTAAAACTGCACAGATGTTAACACTAAATATTTCTGATCGCCACTAAGACCTCTCTGTAGTGCTTTGTCTTGGTAACCCCATTCTGATAGAAAGAGTGAGACAATACCGAGCTATTCATATATAGAATAATTCCTTTTCTGAGTGTGCCTTGAATAGAGCAAAGCAATGAAAGATTTAATAATTGCTGGGAGCAGAGTTTTCAATTTCCATGTTCACCAAGCTTTCCTTATAAAATCCCTCATTAGAAATACAATTAATGTTATGGGTTCAGTTCTTGGATTGCTTTTCCTGAATACCAAAATGCCAGGTATTTTTCACTATAATCTTGCTTGGAAGCAATGGTAAGGATTAACAAAGCCTACCCAGTATTGTGGCTGTGAAAATGGCTGTGGATTCAGTGATGTGTGAGGAGGAAGACAGGATGTTTATCTGAAAATCACAACTAAAAATTCTGTAATCTCAGTCTTTCATTAACTGCTAAACCAAGTTGTTATTTCAGAATCACAGGAAGTTCCATGATGCTATTTTCTTTTAACATCTAAAATATTCTTTGCACTATTTAAGGACTCTGCTCTCTGCACTGCTGTCTTTTTTCACTCTTCATATAGAAAGGAGGAAAGTTATAGCACAACCTAAGACCTCCCAATCTGTCTCTTCTGTTAGCCCCAGATTAAACCACGTCTTAAATCAAGGAAATTACTAAAATAGCTGAAAATAAAAAACTAACTTGACCAGGTGCAGCATTAATGGCAGAGAAGCGGGAACAGGACTGTGGAAGTCCCATGAGTTTGTAGGGGTGAAAGAGGCTGACCCCATTATTTCACTTGGGAAATCACAGTCTGTACTTGTTGGATAAGCACAAACTGAGACAGGAGGGTCAGGGCTCTGTTAAAAAGCGGTTGTTTACTGTCTTACACCAGTGGGGCAGGGACTCAGAGGGAAAAAGTGTTAAATCCCTGTGTAGGTCAGACTCTCAGTCATGCTGCTGGCTTGTGCTGGCAAAATCCAGTGTAAATCCAGATAGGATTTAAATATAAAGCTGCACCTTATAAAAGTGCATCTGTCTTCTTGTTACTTGTTCTTAACAAACAGCAGGGTGAGTGAAGGAGAAACCAAAGAAAATATCTAAGACATAAAAAATACAGAATGAAAATCAGGAAAACAAAAAAGATGTGCTGAGCTGTGAATCAGACACATTTAACCAGTGCACTCAGAACAGGTAAAGTTAGTCTAGATTAGACAAAATATGGTAAAGAATAAATTTGTGAAGAGCACAGAAAAGGCTAAAGGACAGACAGTTTTGATGTCCTTATGAACTGGCATCGCTACCGGACACACTGACACCAGATCTTGCTGCTTCTAGAACTGCAGAGGCAACAAACATCATCACAGGCTTCTCTGTGCATAATGAAAAGAAAAACTCTTTTTTTAAAGTCACATGAGGTGATTGTTGATACTTCTATCTTAGAAACATTCCATTTTAAGTTGCTCTTATTAAAAAAATGCCTGAAAACCACACCCATCCCCGAACTTTGGTTTCCAGTTTCCTTCTTTTAATATTAATGCATTTTTCAGGGCACAGTAACTTATATGATGATGTACTGGTTTTGCAGGTGAAACTGGATTTTTTCTGTCCTTCATCCTAACTCCAGAATACATAGCAAAAAATGGTATAAATTTATAACTTTAATTCTTCCATCAGGATGTCTGTGTCTTTTAATAACAATGCTAACAAACTGATATTTTCAAATATTGTCCTAATTAAAAATGTATATGGCAATGTTCACGGAGAAGGTTGGATTCAAATTATAGGAAAAAAAAATCATTAATAGTAAATCTGCCAGTCTCTTTGGTAAGTAAATATCTGCATATGAGCTCAAAAGACGAGATCTGACATTTTGTTCTACCAGCAGTTTCACAGTATATAAGGAAACATTCAACTAACAGTCCAGGCATAAGTTACTCAATTGCCATTTCTTTGGATCTGTAGTGGTAAGACTATAAATTGGGAAACATTTCAATCACACAGTTTTAGCTCTTTATGTTTATATGCACCTACCTGACTTCTGTTCACTGCCTCATTCCCATCTGCTTCACTTTGAAAGCAAAGTACTCAAATCAGTTGTTCATGTAAGTCCCTGTTGGTTACAGTTTGAGCAGTTATGGACATTGGCAAAAGCCCACACTATTTATATTGGCCATAAAAAGCTTCTCTTAATAAATTCCAGAAGTTAGGTTGAGTATCAAAATAACAACGTGTCAGCAACAGCTGAAGACTCAACTCTTCTTGTCAGTGACAAAGAAGCATCCCTCAAGAAGCAGCATTTCAGTTGTCCAGGTCCTTTTTATCAATGAACCTCTATAAATCTCTGAAGAGAGGTTTCCAGGGACTCTGGGATAAATTAGCTCCCATTGCCTTAATCTAAACCCCACATAAACATGTAGTAGGAGTCCCCTTTGTTCCAGGGAGGTTTGAGTCTGACCCTCTGTCCATTTAAATATTGGCTTTTCTGCAGAGTGCTTCAAACATCCTGACACTCTGAGCCAACAGCCCTAGGTGCTGGCAAGGCAAGTTGCCAATGCAAAGAGGTTGTCCTGATTTTCTCACTGGGATGATAAAGTACAGGAAAGTAGTGTTCCTGCTGTGATGGCTAAAAAGGATTTCCCCATGATCTGCTTTCCAGGCTGTGAAATGCTGGAGCCATGGCTTTAAGTTTTTGTTCTTTCACCTTTGGTTCTGTCATTCTCATGTGGTTTGTCCCCAGTACAAGACCAAGACAGAAATGTAAGTCATGTCATGCTTTATTTCAGGCTCAGGCCATGTATTGCCATGAATAATGCTCACCTGTTTGGAAATTCAGAGTGATCTGTAGAGATTGGCACTAAATCAAGGTTTATATTTTATTCCCAGAACTTTGGTGCTCAGTAGAAAATAGCCAGTAAAAACTGAGCATTCTAAAGCATTAGAGGACAATGTCACTAAGGGAAATAGCATCATTCTCAGAAGAACAAAGTGGTGAGAAGGCTTTTAACTTCACCCATAGTTACAACCATCTCACAGATCATTTTTCTGGCCTATCTTGTCACTTCTGCCTTGACACTTCAAAACTAGACTCCCCTCTTTGTCAGTGGTCAGTCTGCTGCTCTTCACTGTCATTAGAAGATATGACATGTATTTTCTTTAGAAACCCAATCCATCTTCCATTTGTACAGCACAATGTACAGCACAGCCTGGCTCTGGCATCAGCCTCTGCTGCAGTTCCTCATCTCCTTCCTTGTTAAAAGACCTCCACACCATTTGTAGCCCTCTCACTGTCCTTGCTAAACAAGTCTTTCACACAGCCTCATATCTCACTTTCAATGTTCTGACCTCACACCATTTCTGTTCTCTTTTGAGTAGCATTTAGTTTGATCAATACTTTCACTCTTTCCTGTCTGCTGTGGAGGTTCCCTAAAAGCATCAAGTAAGTTTGGCTTTTTTGCATGTTTGTTTTGCCTGACCTGCTTTTGGTACTTGTATTGGCTGCCTTTAATTACTCCATCCTACCCAATTTAGTAACAACACTAAAAGCCAGTAGTAGTTACTCATGTCTGGTGCTCCTGTTCCCTGGCATTTAACATAAAACCTCCTATATAAAATCTCCTATACTGAAGAGGAATGCCTCCAGATACAAGTGAGCATAGATGTGTCTACAAATAATTACAGAACCATTAAGATTAGAAAAAATCTCCAAGATCACTGAGTCCCACCTTCAACCAATACTACCATGCCCACTAAACTACACTGTGAAGTGCCACGTCTACTCATTCTTTGAACACTTCCAGGGATGGTGATTCCACCACTTCCCTGAGCACCCTGTTCCAGTGATCAACCACTGTTTCAGTGAAAAAAATTTTCCTCATGTCCAATCTGAGCCTCCCCTGGTGCAATTTGAGGCCATTTGCTTTTGTCCTGTTGCTGTTGCCTGGAAGAAGAGGCCAAACTCCACCTTGCCACAATCCCCTAAGGAAAACAAAACCCAGAGGCAAAGTTTGCATAGCTCAGTCCAAGTGCCTCATTACCATACAGGGTCACTGGCTGCAGAACAGAAGTTATTTTAAAGCAGAAAGAATCATAGTTTTTTGCCCTTTCCAACATGGACTTGAAATCAGCAGGTACAATGGTAATGTAATGTAATGTTCCCCTGAAGAGGAAAGGAAATAAAGAGGAATATCAAAACTGTAAAGTTTATTTCGGCCATGAAGGTGAACAGTTACTGAAGTGATAGCACTGAAGAAGCAAAGATTCCCTCTCTTGTAACTTCCATGTCTGCCTGGCCTTGCAACAGCATTTCTAGTGCTCTGCATGTAAAAGATGATTTAGGCCTTTTAAAGAATTAGTGTTCAGTTCTCCTTAACAGGATAATTCTGGCCATTTCAATGTCAAGACTTAAATTTTTCTTTTGCAGTGATTTGATCTGGCACATCCAGATAATGTTTATCTACCGCAAATGGATTTTGTTGAAAGAGTAAGAAAGTTTTAAACAGGCAAGCAAGTGAGAGGTCAGTCAGATTAAGGAGGTATTTCTCTCTGTGTCCTTTTCTTGTCTGTTCTCTCCATCCAGTGTGATGACAGAAAACTTTCTGGCTGAAGAAGGAATATCCCTGTGGAAAAAGAGATCTGTGATGTCTGGAAAATCCTCTGGCAACGAATATGAAGAGGCCTCAAAGAGGTCAGGTTTGCATGTGTTTATAAAGATAAAATTGGCTGAAATCAGCTCCATTGGCTTCACTTCAAGCTCTCCAGGCAAATTTCTTGTAACATGGACACCCTTTGAGAGCCCTGGAATTTCACTAAGTGGTTTTTGTGATGTCTCTGTTTTCAGAACCTAAATGTTGGTCCTGATATGCTTGGGTAGGGCTGGTCCATCAGGCAATCACTGCAGGGCACTGTAGTGATTTTTGTTGTGTTTAAAAGTTGCTACTTCAGTTGGAAAGCAGCTTGTCTTCCCTCAGCCTATTAAAAAGCAGGGTGCTAATATCCCAGATAGCTAATTAAAGAATCACAGAATATGCTGAATTTGAAGGAACCCACAAGGATCATTGAGTCCAACCCTTAGTGCTGCACAGGACTATCCTCAAGAGTCACACTCTGTGCCTTCAAAGGCAGCTCAGGTATTTCCAGTCCTATGCTATGGCCTTTCTATCACTTAGTGTGGACTTACCCTCAGTGTTCCTGTATTTAATATAGCCCATGCTGGGGACTGAGAAAAAATAAGCAACCTTGTGTCTCTGGAGATACTGGCACCGTGAAAACTCATTTCTGATGCTAGAATTCCTAAAGTGTTTTCAAAAGTTTGAAGAATGTTTCATTTTTAGGAACCCATCTTCTAAATCATGTCTGCCACTATGAAAGTGATACACATTTAAGCTCTATACTCTTCATGCATTTTTTAATATTTCTATTTAATTATTTGCTTGCTTGCCTGGACCAATTTCTTTTCTCTTAATAAGAGTAAAATGAAGTTAAAGTGTATGCATTATTAAATTTAATGGGATGTTACAATTGAATTACAAAATAGTAGCTATTTCTCTTATTTACTATGATGTGCTGGTCTCTCTCTTCCACTCACAATGGATCTGCTTTTTCTGCTTGTAAGATATGGGGGAAATGGCCTAATAAGCTGTCTTTTACAGCTGAGATTTTCAGAGCAACTTCAGATGTCTGAATGCCCTCATCCCATTTAATTTAATGAGGCCTGAGAATCAAATCCCTTAAGCGACTACAAAAACTTCAGAAGGGAGGGAGGATATTCCAGCAGCCAGGGCTTTTGTGTGCCAAGGCTGCCTGGTCCATGGGAAACTCCCTCTGTGACTCAAGGCTTCACCTTGCTTTCCCATTGCAAAATGTGGATGGTGCACTTTATCACCTACAGTGGGGACAGAAGGGTTGTGTAGGGATGAAGACATTACAAATGTTGACTTTTTTCACTGCACAGAGGAAGGGCTGTGTACCTAAACCAGAAAATCACTGTATTTCAGAACTCTTTCCTTGCTCTGACACTGCAGTCCTGGCATTTCATACATTCCAACATGATGGAACCTGCATTATTTGATACCAGAAACCATCAGTCCCCCTGAAAAAAAGGGATGAAAATAATGATTTAGGCAGAAATAATGAGAAGAAAAAGAAGCTGTTTGGGTTAAGAAATCATCCTCTCCCAATGTTTTGGGAAAAAAAAAAAAAAGCAAATATTGGCAATGAAAATTTTAGGCTACAAAATTACAGCAGCAGTTTTGACTCAGTCTTACAGAAGGGTTGATGAAGACAAAAACATGAAGTATGATTATGAATTGGATTCCATAAAGTGTAACATCAAATGATCTGATATAAAAAATAATGTCTCTTTCAATCATATTGTACTGAAAACTGTAAGATTCCTTCCTTCAGAGTGAAGGACTTTTTATTAGCACAGTTACCTCTCTTATGTAATTTCAACATGATTGTGATTGAGAGAAGCGAAGGGGAGTAAATGTGCATTGGTTTCTAAGGCATACTGGAACTAACTGAGGGCTATAAGAATTAAAAGAAAAAAAAAGAAATGTTAATCTATTAAAAAAAAAAAGGAAAAAGAGGTTGTAAATCTGGTCAGAAAGTATTGACAGAAAATAATCCACAAACTCCTTAACATGAAGGAGTGGCACAGATCACTAAGGTAGGTGGACTGGATTTCCCACTGCATTAAGGTCAATCTCTCTCCCTCTGTAGTAGGTTTCAGAGGGACCTTTCAGGTCTTGAAGTTCACGCCTGTGCATATGAGGAAAATATAGTAATGATGGGGTGACTCTGATTTAAAATTTTTATCTTGTCTTCTCCAAGGAATACAGAGAGTCTAAGTGATGCAAGATTAATGGAGATAGAATTAATTTAATGGTGCCTCGTAAAAAAAAGAGAAGGGGTTACAAACGTAACTGCTCTGAATCTGGAATGAGCTTGTTTTCCCACTGAACTTGAGAAAAAGAGAAGATAAAAAAGGGGAGGGGAGGGGAGGGAAGGAGAAGGGAGGGGAGGAAAGAGATCATGGCTCAGTTACCTGCTCCATAAGAGCAGAAGGAGCAAGTAGATGTGACTACAAACCAAAATTAATAGGACAGGTTCAAACTTTCACTAACATATAAACAGCAAATATTAAACTTTGATACAGCAGCGCATAGTCCTGACCTTGTGTGCCTGAAAACCCTGAGATCTGGATCATACAGTATTCTGTAGCATTCTGAATTTACCTGAAACACATATGCTATTCTTCCTGAAAGCTCTGACTATGGTCCCTGTTCTTTCTCATAGAAACCTCACAAACTTCAACAAGTACCAGCCTGGTCATAAGACTCTGCTTTTCTGAATTTATTTCCAGGATTAAGGACTGTAAACCCATTGCACTAGGGAATGCTTGTCTCAGATGCTCAGCAACAGATATAGATGTTTTCCCATGTAGGTCATTGGGCTGGATCTGCTCCAGGTCAATAGTGGTCAAAGGTAAATGTTATTTTGTTACTGAAATGTAAAGTGGACCCCACTAAAAACTTTAAATGAGCAATTACTACTTCACCCAATTTCTTATGTTAAGTCTAAAAATGTCTTGAAAATGTCAAGACACAGATGCTATTAACTTAAAGACCAACTCTCAGTTATCCAGGATAACGGTGGGTTCGGATAATTAACAAAAGGAACTACAGATGCAAGTTGCAAAGACATCCATCAGGCTCTTTACAGAGTAAGTCTGGGTCCCATAGGACTCATTAGCTTTCAGCTGTAGCCCTGCAGGATTTGGATTAGTCCTTGTAAACCTCCGGTCACTCCAGTGCCCTGCAGTCCCAAAGAACAGCCAAGGGGGACATGTCCCACTGTACCAATGCCCAGAGCCTGTTCCCTTCAGAGCCATGCTGTTTTCCCAGAGAAAACACTGGGAATGCAGTGCAGAAGAACCACCACTGCTCAGCACTTGCCAGGGCTTTCATTGGAGCCGCTCCACACAGAAACACTTGTACTGCCTCTGTACAAACCCAGCTTGGATCGAGCACTGGAGATCACCTTGATCTTCATCAACTATGCAGGTGCCTCCAGTAGACCCTGCAAGGATCATGGCTGTGCTTGGGCAGGCTGACTAATGGACCTGTCATTGGCAATGGGACTGTCACTGGCAACCTCATTAGTGCACAGCCCAAGGATCTGACCAAGGAAGGGGGAGTTGGTCATATGATGGCGATGGAGTGATTTAGAGATCACGGCCAAACTCATTTGCAATGGAGAAGCTACTACCACATTTAGCAAGAGTTTTCTCCCTAGCTGGCCCACAGAACTTATTATGACAAAAAAACCTCCAGTTTTTACCAACAGTTGCTGATTATTATATTTCTGAAAGTGGACAAGACTCACAGCTTAAAAAGAGGTGAAGAGCACAGGACAGGAAGGGAGTGTATGTGGTTCAGTGCTCTCCCACTTCAATCCACAGTGCCTGGCTGCTGAGAAGATAGGCTATTACAGCTCCCTTAGAGCTCTTCGGTGTGGCTGTGCCAGTTCCTAATCCACGGATCATTGAGATGATGGAACATAGTGGCAGCTTCAGAGCCCCTTATATTTTCAGTTGTCAGACTGAACACAGGGAGATGCTCATCAGCAGAAACTCACTCACTATAGTGCTACTTTTACACATGTTCATGGAGCTTTTAAAATCTTTCATACCAGAAAGATACAAAACACACTGCTCCAGATTTTCCTAATTGCAAAGCCAAATTACCAAGTATAATGAAGCAAAACGATTTCATTTTTATCTCATTTCTGAGCTAAAATGTTACAATTACAAGACCATCAGAGATTCAGAGTACTACTTCTGTTCCATTCCTTAGTATCTCATTAGAAAATACATTTTTTTAAGTCTGCTTAACATTACTATGCACCATTACAACTTTCCTGACAGATCTCACTCATAAGCACATTATTGTTTAGAGGTGAAGAGTTACGAAGTAGAATCCAGAAGGGCATCCGAACAGCATTCTGTCCAAGATGCAGCTTAAAAGGGCAGTAGCCAGGGCTATAAATTAAATCACACCTACTTCCACCTAAAAAATTTCAGCATTATATTTCAGATCTCTACACTTCCCTTCAGATGTATAATACCGGAGTGGGTAAAAGTTGCCAGCTCTGTGATGAAATGAGTGACAAGCTGAAATTTTATATATGGCCTGGCAGGTAAGAACAACAAATGCTAAGTGTGGTTTTATTGCTAAAGCATTGATGGGCTTGTCTTGTTTCTGGACAAAGGAGGAAAAAGTCTTTCCTACTTTTCCTCCACTTAAAAAAGTTCAAAAGGCAAAGGCTATAGCTTTTTCCTCAGAAGACAGAAATGGAGAACTTTTATGGAGGTCAGGATGACTGTACAAGATCAATGAAATGAACTCAGCTATCACCATTGTCTGAATCACTTTAGCTTCTTTCTCTTGTGTCTGAGCTTGTCCCTTAAGATGACAGCCTTGATGACAACATATTGAGAGCCACTCCAAAGTCGTCGTCGTGGCCAGTCTTAGCGAATGAAGATCTGGGAAAGGTCTTTTTACCTTTCAAGCCTGCGCAATGGATTTTTTAGGTGAGACACAGCCTGCG
>JAWWLV010000088.1:144050907-144074954 GCA_035041135.1 Platyrinchus mystaceus
GGACGTAGGTTTGTTTCGAGTGACCTTCTCTTAGATGGATGGCCTTAGGGGCTGACGAGCTCCATCTAGCCGGGGGACCCTGAAGCAGGACCGAGAATCAAACCTGCGACCTTGGCGCTGAGAGCGCAGCGTCTTAACCGCTAGACCACCAGGGGTCCCCTCACTCCAAAGTAATTTACAGCAATATATAATTACTGTGGGGCTGAAAGGTCCCAGTTTACATATCAGCAGCAGCTGTATGAGATGTGGCCCATCTCCCAGGATGACAGCTCTGCAAGCTTCTCCAGCCTCCTTTGCAAGCAAATAGCTTACCCACTTGATCACAAAACAATTCACTAGGGCTCTGTAGGATCCAAGGCCCAGCTCTGTTCTCCTTGAGGAACAGCATTTCTCCAAGGACAAGAAGTCTGCAGTTACTGCTACCAAAGCAAACATCAGTGAAAGGAACAGGATGGGCCTTAGCAGAGTAAGTAGGGAGCAACAGAAGCACAGCCTCCTCACACTAACCATAAACCTGATATTAGAAAGATCAGCTCTAATGGGGAGCTCAGTCCTTCATTCATTTGCTGAGAGGGTCATCAGAGAGCTTTTCCAGACATTCACAATGGTTCAAGCTGACATTCAGATCCAAAAATCCCTCCTTACGTGCATCTGGATTTATGGTTCACCAACACTGCTAACTATGTCTACTGCTTAATCTTAGCATTTTGGATGCAGCTCAGCATGTACCACATAGGCCATTAGAAAACAATAACCTTTCACCATCACTGTCTGTAACCAGGCTTTTGTTCCCAATAGAAGTTTGGAGTTCCTCTTTGGAGTCTTTTCTTTGTGGGAACAGGAGATGCCTCAGTTACTGGATATGTGTTTTGAAGGGATGCTGGTAAATAGCAATGACTTTTGTGATCCCTTCCTAATTCACCTTGAAAATTATTTTGTTACTGCTTGAATTTATTTGTTCTCTCCCTCAAAACTCTCATTCAGTATACACTTGATAAACCTCCCTTTGAGCATGTACATTACTCAAATAACTGTTTTAACAAATATTACATATTGATAAGTTAAGAGATGACTGTTGATTAATAAGTAAACAGAGGGTTTTTCTCCAGAAGTTATATCCAGAATGACAGAACTTAGGAATAGAAGCATCTTTAGTGATCAAGTAAATGATTAGGTCTGGAAAACTGCAGAAGCCCACTGAATTGTTTAACATTTCAGAAAGCTCAATATGAAGTCTTATTCCCATATCCTGTTCCCGTACTCTGACTAAGCTGTTTTTCATGTTTCACTAATGTTCATCTGTGATAACTTTGAGCTACAAAGCAGAACATCTCCAATCTCAGGAAGCCATACATACTGCACTTGCTAAATCTGATTCCCTGCCCAGTCACCAGCCAAAACGATGAGAGTCCAACCCCTGCCTTCAGCCGGAACAAAGCCATCCTGGTTGGATTTGTCTTACATGAAAAGCAAACCCAAACTTTACAGTCAGCCTCACAGCACAATACATCGCAGCCTGTAAGTACAGTTACACGTCTCAGATCTTAAAAAATCAGAAGATAAAAATAGTAGAATATTTTTTTTTCATCTGTTAGACTATTTTGACACACAGAGGTGCTGACCAAGGCAGGTGCCTCACAACCACAGAGCTCAGCGTGTTCTGCCTGGGTTGGGCCTGCATGGAGGGAAGGGATTGTGCAAAATGATCATGTGTAAAAAATGCCTATGCCTATGGCACGGTTTCCCAGCACTGAGAAAACAACACAGTTCCTACCTGTGCCCTGTGATTCAAGGGAGAAGCCCCCATTATGCTGATGAGACCACACACTGATGGAGAAAATGTCAGGGTAAAATAACAGCAAAGCTCTTTGATGCTCTTGAATGAGCTGCAATTACTGCATTGTCTAGAAAAGTAGCTCAATTAACAGAGATACATGCATGGGGGATTACTGTGGTAAAGAACACTCTCCTTCTAATGATTTGCTACAGAAATTTTTACTCAGAGGGGATTTTAAACATATTAAATTCTGGACAAAGAGAGAACTGCAGGTAAAGCACAGCTGCATTATTCAATTTTAAAAGAACAATTTATATTACTGGAACATTTAGAAACAATTCAGGCAGAGATAATAAGTGCTTAATGACTGTCAATAAATGGTTGGTCAGTGGTTATGACAGTTAAGAATCTAAGAGGTCCACAGATTTACTAATGTGATGGAATTGTACCACATAAAAAGTACATGCTACTCCTGCTAGCAACACCTCTTTATTTTTCTTTAGCCTTTTCCAACTATTTATAAAGATGAACTGAATAGTAATTAAAAAAAAAAAGAATGATTGGGTCCTGTTGGTACAATGTTTTTGAACTCCTGCCATTCACTTTTAGCCACAGATAAAGTCCAGAGGTCAGTCACACCAGTGACATACTGGTCTGGTGTGTCAGGAAGAAGGACAGCTGAAGCAGACACTTGTTATTTATTCTCTAATGACTTTTTCAGTTTGCACTGGCCTTTGTACATCTGTGGTCCCTCCAGGTTAGTCCCAGAGGGATTTCTACCTGCCTCTGCAGCATTATGGTCCTCTCTACAGTCCACTTTCTCCTCCCTGCACATTCTACCTTCCTTGCTTGCACTGCCAAGTCACAGCTACCCTCCACTATTGCAAGGATGGATTCAGAATCCATCCCCACCAAAGCAATACATCTAGGGCCACCACAATCCTTCATGGCTGGGAAGCACCATTCCATGGTCACTGTCAGCCTTTATTTAGCTACAAAAGTGATTCATGCTCCCTGCTATGCTGCTGACCTTTTCAGAATTACACCCACAGCTCATCCTGAAGCCAATAAACTTTTGGTGTGAAGGGAAATAAACTCGCCTAAGCCCATTGCAGGACTTTCTAATTATATCTAAAATGTCTTTGCTCTTACAGCAGATCTGGGGCATCACTGTATGATGGAGCTGACACACAAAAGCTCCTCCCCATATCTGTGGGAGCTACAGACTGTTCTAGAACAGGCTGACAATGTCAGGTTTATTTCTGAGGACAGGTAGATGCAGATGCCACCTCTGTGCATAACATGTTCAAAATTCCTATTACCCTGCTGCTGGCAAAAACAGACACAGGTGACACAACTGAGGTGTCCCAGCTTTGTTACACACGAGCTATTGCCCAGATCTTCACCACTGAATCAAAACCCAAGACAACAGAGTCAACAGGGACCAAATGTAGGTTTAGGATAAGGCAAATTGTGTCCTAAACTCTACTGATGTCACTGACCAGCTCTTTCCCTGGATATAATGGGTAGGCAGGGACAGTTGCTCAGATCTGGGTGTTCGTATTGCAGATAACCACATCACCCAAGCGAATTTCACCCTTGTTTATTAACTATTGATGGAAGAGAAACAAAATTTCCCACTGCAATTTCAGCCTGCATTGAAGGGCTATGTTGAATTCTGAGGTTTAATCTCCCACTGCTGTATAAAATGCTGTCATTTCATGAGCTCTACACTGCACAATGGTTTTGTGAGCGTCTTATACCTGCCTCACCCTGTAAATACTGAAGCAAAGATTTTTCACAGTGTTGTTTTGGGATTTTTTGTCCTGCAACCAGGCTGCTTGTTGTAACAAAAACTAACTGAAATAACACAAGATATTGTTAGGAAGATACAATTTTTTACACAGCAGGGAAGGTACTGATTGACAAAAGTCAATCAACAAATCTTGCAGTTGCTAACCCTTTTCCTTAGATGCCCAGCTAGATTGATGCATATTCTCTCCCATCTAGTCACTAATGTAGCTGCATAAGCTTCATGGGGTGACTCCAAATTTACCCACTAAATACACTGACAGTCCTGCAAGACTGGAACAGGAGTACATTTTCTTTAGCTCCTGACTGAATAATCAACTATGCCAATTTTAAAACACATGATCTGTTTCTTTTACTCTTTCAGGTTACAGACAAGACCTGACAGTTCCAAATCATTTTCTGAAAAATTGAGGCGACTGACCTATCTTGCTTTGTTAAAGGCACTGTGCTATTTCGTTGGAATGAAAATTGCACAAATAACTGACCATAAGTCAGGAAATGTAATAATTTCATGTTCTAGTGCATAATTCCCCACACATGGTGCTCAAGAAATGTATTGCCTGCAAGAAACTCTGGTGTTATCTGCTGTGTACAGGAAAGCCAAAAGTGAAAGCTGAGGCTGAGAGCAGAATATAGTCGTGTCTACACTGCCTGTCAGGCTCATAGGCAGGAGAACAAGGCTCAGACCTACAGCAATCCAGGCTTTCAATAATCCTTCTTTCTGCATGAATGGGGGAGGCAGCTTTTCTACCCATAGAAGAAAAAACTCCCTTTGAGGTGAAATGTTTCCCTTCCACTGGGATATTGAGAAGGTCTGGGCCAGACATTCACTGCTTCTGACTCCATCTCCCTACCATGGAGGAAACCTCTGAACTCAGGGCTGTCTGATGTCCTCAGTTCCTCCTCAAGGACTTGATTTCCCTGAGGATCCCACTTGGGATGACTTGGGATTCCACTTGGTCTATCCTGAGATCCAAAATGCCTGAGTGGTATTCCCAGCAGTGTCAGACATCCTGGGCATAGGTGGGGGCTGCAGGACACCGTCACTCTGGAGAAGGAAAGGTTCATTCCAGCGCCTTAGGAATTGAACAGATCCGGGCCCAGACTCAACCTGGGCAGCTTTAAGCACCTACCTACATTGTGTGAAATAAGGATATTGTCACTTTAGGCTCTCTTATAAGCCTGTACCATCAATTTGGTTTGGTTTTAGTTCCAAGAGCACCCTTCACGCTCTGGTGATGACCACAAAAAAAACACAGATGGACTCACAGACTGCTCTATAGTGCTTCAGTTGGGGTGATTTAGGCTTGAGACACACAGCAGGAGCTCATGAAAACCTGTGCAAGCTTAGTTCCTGACCCTTGAAAACCTTACCAATGCTGTGCTTTTCATGGAAAGCTGAATGGACCCCTGAAAGGCAACACAGACACCTGCTGGAAATGAATTCTATTACTGAAAAGCTCTATTACTGGCCTTAGCTCAAGATTATGGGTGTATCATCCTCACCAGTTAGAGATTGTCTGTTCAACACAGTTAAAATTGAGGATAGAGGTGATCTGGGGAAATTATTCATGTTTTTTTCAGATTCAGGTACTTATTTGATTTCTGTCTCTCCTCATTAGGAAGTGAATCAAAGGCAGATCCACATACACAGCTTCAAAACTGCTGCTGTGAAAAAAGATAGCAAGATAATTAAATTGCATGCTGTACTTGAGCTGGAACAGAAACTTTCTGTGTTCCTTAGGTTGTTAAATTGGTCAACACTCAAACTTGTGTTAGTTTTAGGTAAATTATAAAGGACCCTCAGAGCATGCACAAGTCATTCCTCAAAAGTCCTTATCCTGTCTTTAATTTCAGAGAGCATATACCTCTTTAGGATTGGCTCCACTGCATCCAGTCCCTTTATAAAACCCTACCGAGCTAATGAGAGCTGATCCTGAAATGCCAGGTCTTGCTTCCTGTCAAGCCCTTTGTTTTGTTCTTCCTTCACACTGTTGGCCTGTATACTTCATCTGCCAAATTATTTTTTTTAACTAATTCCAGATTCAGTAATCACTACATCTCTTAAAATTCAATCATTAGCAAGGTGTGAACAACAGAAAATGCCCAGCAAACAAGAGCTGCAGTTTCATCTAAAGAATAATCAAATTTAAGACCAAAGTACTCTGTTTTCCATAGCACCCATATCTCCATTTTTAGCCCTTTCCTGTGTTTCAGCTCTTTCTTTTTGTAGTTACTTAGCCTTAATTCTGTCTTGAAATGTTAAATGTTCAAGTTGACACCTGGCTACCCTGGAGTTACACTAGTTAAAAATGTATCTGAATTAAAAATGGCATATATTGGGGAAAATCAGATATAGAGTAACAGCTACAAATTTTTTTGACTGTGATAGCGATAATATTCTCTACAGTAGCCAGTTTGGGGCTGTTGTTTGGATTTGTGATGAAAACAGTGCTGATAACACAGGGATGTTTTTGTTACTGCTGGGCAGGGCTTACAGAGGGTCAAGAGCTTTTCTGCTCCTCACCCCACCCCACCAGCGAGGACACTGCGGATGCACCAGGAGATGGAGGGGGACACAGACTGTCCAAAGGGATGTTCCATACCATAGGTCAGCATATAAATTTGGGGGAGAAGGAAGGGAGGGTGGTGGAACAGCTAATCATTGCTTTTTTTGGAAAGCATGCTTCCCTTGTTCACAAACAGGCCTTTGTAAGCACTGTAAGCACAACAGATTTGTAAGCCAACCAAGTAAATAGAAGAAAAAAAAAACCAAAAAACAAGAAAACTTTATTTTTTTACACTCTAAGTTTTCAAATCATCAGATCTAAACCTGGGTGTTTCAGGCAGATTTAATCAAAATATAAGATACTTTACTCTCTTACATGTTGAATGAATGCTTTATAATTTGATGCCTAACTCAGCACAGTCATTACAAGGTAGATTCTCATTTGGTATATGCGTGCTTAGAAGATCTATCAGTTTGCCAAGTATTAATTTAGACACTGAAGTTTAGGTAAGTACCACTGTTATTTGACTTTGTTTTATGCAGCACTGAGAAGCCACAGTTATTTTCAATGACAGAGAGAACGTGGATACAAAAGACGCTGGAAGGACTTTTGGGAACAAGGCTGCGTCTATCTACACAGCTGATCCAGCTCAGGTGCTACTCTGTATCTGCTTATATTCTATTCTAGCTATACTCCTTCAAGGATATTTTTTCTGAATGAAACAGGAGGCATTCAGCATGTCCAACCCAGCCCTGGTCTCTGTTGGGACAGGCTGTGAGGTTGCTAAAAGTGAATGGCATTGTTACTAATAGCATGGGATGGTTACTGTCCTCCTGTGTCTGCCCTTGCTGTTGGACCATGAGTTTGGTTACTTAGTCAAGGTCAGATTCTCACCCACTGCAATTTTCAGTACTTCTGCAGATTTGTTTTCTCCCACTTTTACTTGCATAGTTGAGACTCTCTTCCTAAGGGCTATATCTGCAACCTTTGTTGCCTTGTAATTTGATCATTTTCTTTAAAAGTTCCCAGATATCTTCATTTGAATGTGACTCCCACCCACTATTGCTTTCGGTCAGTCCCCACTTGGTGGTACCTGCAAACTGCCTAAGAAGGTTTTCTATTTCATCCTCCAGGGTATCAGTGAAAATAATAATAGGCCAGACAGGCCATTCAGCTCTTTAATCTCACTGAGTACAGACCTGCATTCATAATAAACCATTTTTTGTATGTTTTTCAGGCTATTGTACACAAGTGTTCAGGAAGTTTTACTCAAACCAAGTATCTCTAGATCATGCATTATTTATTGTACACTAGCTTGAGTGAGGTGCCTTGCCATGTCTCCAAAATCAAACCCTGAACTTTTCTTTCTCTTCAGGTTCATCTAATGCTCTCTTGATTATCCATTTCCTGCCTACATCTTTCCTGAAACACTACCTCTAAGTTTCCCGTTTTGTCAGACTGACTCTCCAACACCATCTTTTCTTTCCTTCTGTTGTTTCTCTTTGATGTGGGCTGTTAAGTCTTTCGGGTGCAGCTTTTCATTGGTGTTACTGACTTAACTAGTCTACTAGAAAGCCCTTATTTCTTAACATTTCCAAAAGAGGACTTACACACACAAATAAAGTGTTTGCACTAAAATCAAAAGGGAATCCCAGCACAAAAATGTGTTGATTGAGGGAACTTTTGTTCTTTTCTTTATATAATAGGTGGGATACTGCAGGAAAAATACCCATCCTGCAAAGAAAGCAAACTTCTTGGCATGGATTTGTTTTCACCATAGCTGAAATTTTGCCTGTGGTTTGAACTCAACCATTTACCCTGGGAAAAATCCAGTGTTATCTTGTGTGGAAACCAGTTCAAGGAAACATATCCATCCACATAGGTGCCTGTCTGAATGCTGCTTATCTTAAGCTCTTTTTGCAGCAAAGACATTCAGTCAATACAGCCAATGGGGCATGAGGAGGGAGTTGGTCATGGAGACACCAGCTGCCCACTCCAGGATAAGCTGAATTACTCTCTGGCCTGCACTGACTTCACTGACTGCATATCCAGAGACAGTAGTGGGATCCTTAGTCAAAATGGGCTCATTTCATTTGTCCATGTGGGTCTATATCCAGTGTCTTTGAGATGATCCAGGGTATCATTCATTTGCTTCTCCCTGGGGTGCCCCCGACAGCAGTAAGCTAATGCATCACTTCTTCACATGCTGTTCTGTAAAGGTAAAAATTTCCTTTTGTCTGGAAGACCTAAGCTGGGATAGCTGAACTGGGAAGAGAAAACTATTTTCAGTGGCCCTTCTCTAGCATGTATGTCACATTTCTACACTGACTCAGAAAGCCAGAAAGAGCTGACGCAGTGATGAACATGAGGTCTCTACTCTGTTTGCATCTCTCCCTGTTAAATTGGCTGTAACAAGGCTGGAGAAAAGCCCTATGTTATGTCCAGGTCCCAGAATCCTTGCCTAGCAGTTTACCCAGAAGGCTCCTTCCTTCTTGGATGTATCCCTTAGGATATCACACTGCTGTGTTCTGGTCTTGCTTTACGACACAGTGGGGACAACTGCACAGAGAAACCCTCTGTATGTGTTGTGCATCAGCAAAAATGATCAAATTTAATAGGAATGCGTGTCTGAGAAATGTGTCAACCATGGAGACCCTTCTGTCCCACTGTAAGGCAAACTGCACTCCTTGGAAGTCACTGTCTTAGGAGAATGAGGGTAACTAAGGAAGCTGTATAGGAATTAACTTTGAGGAGCCCTGGGCTTCACCCTCACCCCATTGATCAGTTCACCTAAATGACTTATCAGAAGCTCAAAAAAAGAAAGAAAAACCGTAAAAAACAGCTTCCTGAATAGATGTGTTGTTGGGGTTTATGAATAAGTCTTCTCCCTGGATGGCTCTTCACCTGTCACCTTGCTTTGCTTTGCCCTTCTGTTTCTGAGGTTTGACCTATATTTTATGCCAAAATCCAAGTTCTGTGCTTTTAACAGAAAAGCATTTAACTGATGGCAGTTAAATACCCTTTTGGCTGATATCAGCAGAAAGATATCCCATTAATCCCATGAATTTGTGCATTAGCATTGTGAAAGAATGATTGGCTTTAACAAACAAGTGGGATGACCCACAGTCTCTGAGGATACTGTGTGCTAAATAAGTGTGTGCTTCCTCAAATTTTCAGGTTGTTTTGGAATGAAGGCCTAAATTCATAAAGGTATTTTACTGCCTGAATCTCACTGAAATTCATGGGAGACCAGAGCAATGGTGCTACTGGGAATCTTGGCCAATGTGCCTGAACTCTAGTCCAGCTGCCAAGGACTAGAGGCAATGGCAAACTTCCCATACAGATCAGTGGAACAGGCTTCAGGAGACTGTTATTGTTAAACTCTAATGTTAAGTCAACTCTTCAGCTGAAGTAAACTGTTCAAGGCTTGTAGAAGTCGGTGGATCTTGTACAACTGAAACAAGCAGGGACTTACCCCATTTCTTTCATTGTTTTGTGAGTTGGCTCTCGTTTTTTAACAGGAGGCTGTTGGCAGAGACCACAGTTGGACTGTGGAATGTTGGACCATTCCTGAGAATAGTGAGACAGAACACATTCCCATGGAAATGGAAACTCCATGAAAATGGAAACTCCATGGAAATGGAAATGCCACATCTTTAAGGTCCCTTCAACAGAAGCAGGAAGACAGAGAGATAGAGAGGTCTGGAATACCCTTGCATTTGCTGAAGTCTCCAAGATACTAGAATATTGCCACAGACACTTTGTAAAAGTGGATCAGTAAGTAAGAAGCTACAAATCCAGCTGAAACACGGTGCCAGGTTGTAGCATGCCTCCCCATCAGTTTCCCTGCAGAACATTAGGTAATCAGCTTTTAAATATTTTATTTGCAGAGAATTTCAAGCATTTCCCCAGCGTGCTGAAATGTGCCAAGGATTGTGGCTTTTGATATTTAAGCCAAAACCCAATAATCTGTTGACCTGTCAAATATGATATTCCAAGTGTTTAATAATAATTTTTAAAATCCTCTAAAATTCAGTTCAGAGAATATTCCTCTTAAACAGACACTGGTGGCTGCTTTAAACCCTTCACTTAAGGGCTGTGTGGAAGAGAGTTAGAGATAAGACCAAAGCCAACATATCCTTTGAGCACTGTGATCAAAGTACATAAAAGATACTTCAGCAGAAGTATTTTGCTGTCAAAATACTGCTGGTACCCTATAGCTCTCGCAGTGCACCACTGGAGAAACTACAGAAGCACTTCTTTCTTTAAAACACCAGCCTCTCAGTATGAAGCACAGTGGTGAGGCCCAAACTCCACAGACACCAGTGGAAGCCTGACCAGTTGATAGGGGGGGCTATGGATCAGATTGCTTAGGGCCTGATTGGACTGTTCATTTACAATTTTTACAAGGAAGGAATCCTAACTAATCCCATTGATGGGAACACATTACTCCTGGCATGTTGATGTGCCTACACACAATTCCAGAGCAGCCAGAATGGGTCAGCAATGGTGTAAATTTGTACCAGCACCCCCGGGGAATAACTGCATTTTTCAGACCTGAGCTGCAGGACAGATGAACTTCAAAAGACTCCTAAATTGCTGTTCCCATCACTGAATGTATCTGTGGATACCTGCACAAGCAATGTGATGGTTACAGTCCTTGTCTCCTCAAGCAAACACTTATTTTAGATATTTTAAATTTTTCTTAAGATCTAAGCACATTGGAACTGAACTAGAGACTGAAGAGAATGGGGTCTTTTAAAAGCCTACACTAATAGACAGCAGAATAATAATTTGAGTTTGCTGAATCCTTTAGAAAGGAGGATGGGCCCTGGGTAGCACTCCCCATCACTGCTGAAATCAAAAACATGACCATATGATCCTGTTGGAAAGGTAATCAGAAAGGGAACTTGATAATATACAATATGAGCTTGATTAATAGAAAGAGATTGATCAAATTTTGTATTTCCAACTCAGTTAACAAATAAATTTAAATGACCTTCCTAGCTGGAAGCAAATGGCATCTTAAATTATTTCCACTTTAATTAATCAAGGTAGCAATTAGTAAAACTGGTGTCTTGTGGAATTAGCAGGGATTTAGAATGAGTTATATTTGTACCAGGAAAGTGCTTGTGATTTGTGTTTTCTGAATAAATAGGGAAAGAAGAGGTTCCTGAGGGATCCAATGATGGCTAAAAATTAATGCCTGTGTACTAGAAATGCAAATCAAATCCTAAGCCAAGAGCATGGACCAGTGTGCTACTGTTTTCTGCCAAATGCAATAAAGCCTGGGCAGAAAAAATCCTAAAATTGCTCACATTTGAAATGGGGTTATTGCTGAGATCCCTAATGCCCACAATGTGTGCCCAGAATAGCCTGAGTCAGGGAAGGAAGGCAAGCTAGGACAGAAGATGTTTGAAGTGTTCTTCATCTTATTTGGTTTCCTTATCTTTCCTGTGTGCTGGACATTGTCTCTCTCTCGGTTGGTTAAGCCTCTCTGCCCAGATGGTGTGCCATGTCCCCTCCACACAGAGCAGCCTTGCCCTCAGCTCAGAAATACAACCACATTGTCTCCAACAAGAAAACTGGCTCGGACTACACGGCTGATGTGCACATTGCATCTTTCCCTAAAATAAGGTTCCTAAAGCATACCCATTTGCTTTCCCTGAGCATATCAGAACTGCTATATCAAGACAGAAAACAAAGAGAGAATGTATGGAAACAATAAGAAGACAAATGCCTAGCGGAGGGGAGAATAAGGCTGGTTATCTCTGAGAGCAGCATACCAAAATGAAAACACTGTGGGCAGTGCACCAAACCATGCTTCAGAGCAGCACCCTGTGAGCAGTGACCCCCAGCTGGGCTCCACAGAGGAGCTGGCTTACCACTGCAAGCAGGTGGAAACCCCAAGGTTTTAAACTTCTTTAACAATTGCCTTCTCTCATGCTCTTTCTGGTCCCTGAGAGGGAAGAACAGGGCAAAACAAATTAGGGAATGCTGATCCCTCTTCTTTTTGGCAAAAGGTGCTCCTTCACAACCTGTCATGTTTTTCTGGTGCCTTCAGGTCTCAGACTCCATTCAGCAGCTCTTCAGGGGTTCTAAGCATAGTCCAGTTGGCCAACCACCAACCACTGCAACATTTGAAACACCTCCCACATCTACCCTGCCCACCGGTAAAGCAAGACTTTTGAAGCACTTTGACAAGTTACCAGTGCAGGGTACCATGACCTCTAGCTCTCACCCTCAGCCAGCCCTTTTTGTGACATTGGCATGTGTCCGAGTCTCTTGGCTCCCCAGTCTTGGGCACTGAGCTCTAAGTAGCCTTCTCTTAACTCTAGCAGGAGGTTGTAAAGCTGCTCTAAAACAATACATGGTCCATAAGAACAGATGATAAAACAGTCATTCCTTGCTGCTCAAGGGAATAAACCAGGAATGTTGTGGGGTCTGGAAGTCCTCTTCTGTCTGCCAGTTACAGAGCAAAGTCCCTCTGTGACCAAGAACTCATTAAATGGTGTCTCCCACTCTGCAGGAGCCTCTCAGCAGCTCATGTCTGTGCTCTGTGCTTTGGTTGTTCTCTCCAGTTTGTCCTTTCAATGCTGTCTCAGGGTTTTCCTTAGTGGAAGTTCAGAGATGCTGCTGCCATTAGACATCTATTTTCTCCAGACAGTTCCTGAGGATCCACTAGCTACATCTATACTAGTATATAAAAGGACTGGGACTCATTTGCTGTCACTTGTGTAAGGACTTAAAGAGCACGGTTGCCTGTGTCAAATACTGTCAAGGACACAGAAGGAACCTGCCATAAGATAAGCCACCACAGCGAGAACTTGCGATAAGCACAGAAGGGAGGAATTTGCGACAGGAAGGTGCTAATTCCAGGCCTGGTGGAGGCAAGAGCTGGTTAGTGCATCCTGTTTAATGCATCTGGACAAAAATTCCCACTGTGGGAAAGGAATTAAGTGCTCAGACATATACCACTCCAAGTTATGGGAACAGCATCTGTGATCACCCCATGCATACCCAGAACTTGGACTGCATAAAGGTGGTGCCTCCAGAAGAATGACTTTGGGACCCCCACCACTGGGAAGCCCAGGGTGAAGAAGGACTAACAGGATGCCTCTGGACTCATTGGTGGTGACTATCTTCTACTTGGTATCTCTATCTCTCCTCTCTCTTTTCTATTTCTTTTTATGTCCTAACCTCACATTTATTGTGAGATAAAATCCATACTATTGACTTTGGCATATGGTCTCGTTTGCACCTTAATTTGGGCAGAGGCATCTTCACTAATGGATCTTAACACCTCAGTGTAGCATTGCAGGGTTATAGCACGGCATTACAGGTTGCCCAGAGAGGCTGTGGAGTCTCTCTCACTGGAGATATTCAAGAACCACCTGGATGCAATCCTGTGCCATGTGCTCTGGGATGATCCTGCTTGAGCAGGGAGGCTGGACCAGATGACCCACTGTGGTCCCTGCCAACCCTACCCATTCAGTAGTTTTGTGATTCTGTGCCCCGTATTGAAACCTCTCTCTCCCCCTGTCACAACCCTGCTCCTTACTGGCAATCATGGTTGCATGTACTGTTCCTGAAGATGTGATCTCTGTGGAATCTGCCCTGTTTGCAGCCACGCAAGGGGCATGATAACTTTGCACAGTCTGGACAGTTCTTGCACCCATGTCTTAAACCTGTTGAGTTTATTAATTCAGACCTAAACACCGATTCCAGCTTAAACCTTTAAGGGCAAGATTCTTCAGACCCAATGTCTAGGATAAGATTCAAACACATTTCTACTTAAAAAACAGCCTGCTGAAAGTGGAGAAATGGATACATACCATGAGTTTTAAATATGTCGACATATTCTTGTATTTCCTACATAACAGATGATTCTGCATGTGGATCACAAAAAATAACTATGGGATGTGCAAGTGAATACAGCAGGCAACAGTGAAATGCTCTCTTATATTTCAAAAGAAATGTCCTGCAAGACTCTTTTTTTCATTTAAGTTTTTCAATTGCTGACACATCAGTATTTGAAAGCTTCATTCTAGTGTTAGTAAAATTGAGAAAGTTATTTTTTCATTGCACTGTGATAAAATTTGCCAGAATATTAGAATGTTTTTCTGTATCTCTAAGGCATCAGTATATTCAGGATTCATTGGATTTCTGACTGCAATATTGTTAGTGAAAATATGACTATAACTAATAAGTACTTGAGGTGAAACAAGAAGTTTGTGTGCAAGAGAGAGAGATCTTGCAACCCCTGAAGGGAAATTTCTGAGATCTACAGCTTCTTCCTGAAAATTTCCCTTGCTGTAAATGGTGCTGATGCACTGAGTGCATCCAAAATAACAGCAATTTCCATGGAGGTCGACTGTCAAGCACACAAATACAGACAGCCTCTGTCAGGCTGTTGTTGCCAAGCAAGTTGTTAATTTAATAGGTAATAAGAGACCAGCCATACTGGCTCAGAGCATGTGTGCAAATAGTCAACAAGAGCTTTATATTGGATGTGGATTTGGTAAGGGCAGAGGGAACATCATATGGCCATATGCAGCTAATGAGATGAGGGACTACATTCAAGACTTCAAAACAATAGTGAGAATGACAGAGTCAATATGACGGGTTTAAGTCAATTTACTAAGGGCTTACTCATGTCAGAGAATCAAGTTCCCAGCCCACACTTGCGAAAAAGGCCCCGGTCGACCAACATATGCAACGTGTCACAAAAAGGTGAGGGAAAGCTATAGAAAAGTGGTTCCTTCTACCTTAACCAGGGGAAATGCTCCGGCCTCAGCTCTGGTGTCAGATCAGGGTTTTATTCCCGTGTTGAGTCAGAGGAGAGCAGGCAGACAGGTGCACATGGCCCACACTGCTCCTCAAGAACCACCGTGATTCACCGTTCAGGAACAGCACTTCACACTGGGGCGCAGATTTACTCACCAGGTAAAGCTACCAGGTAAAAACAACCCCATGAAATCCCTTCACTTCTAGACATATTTGTGCCCCTTCCTGGGCTTGTGTTTTAAGGCAGTTCACTTTGATCTTCCCCAGAAGACATTAGACTTCAATGCATCAGGAGGCTGCAGATGAATGTAATGTCACAAACCATTTACATCTGACCCACACAGATCCTGATGCAAAGTGCAGTGAAGTCAAGGACAGACTTTCTTTCCCATGGCACTGGATCAGGTTTGTGAAACTCCAACTTGCAGTGGGAGAGAAGAGCCTGAACAGGTGGTTACCCCAGAATGGAAAACACATTGCTTTTACCTTTCTGCTTTTAGAGATAGTTGAACACGTTTTTGCAATCTAAAATGATGTTTTCACCCCAGAAACCAGGAGACAGAGACACCCTTGTATACAGCCTAACTAGGACACGCAAGCCTTGGGCAGTGATGCATTAGTCACAAACATTAATATCGGTGCAAAAAGCAAGGGGATGGCTCAGGAGGTCTGAAATTTTCTTAATTCTAAGTCAGTAGCAGCCTTTCACATTGCAAATGACTCGTTTATTCATGTGGTTAGCTTATGCTTGCAGCTTGTTTTCCTTTGAGATCTGAAGCTGGAAAATCTTGGGTTTGGAAGATCTGTTTCAATGGGTCTGAGCGACAACAGCAGCAGCAGAATTAAATGAAGAATTAAATAACAAACAAGAGCTGAGATGGTGAGAAGTCAACACAACCCTCAAACTAAATATTTTTTGGACATTCTTGACTCCTATGTCATTACTTCTCTTGTTCAAACAGAAGAGAGCAGGAGAGAGGCAATCACTGACCTTACTGACTACCAAAACACCTATGACACGTGCAGCTGGTGAGCCAGAACACTGACCAGCTGATTTCCTGGAGGTGCTGGCCTAGAGGGATGGAAATCAGAAGAGAAGTGGCACACTGGCCGCAGCCACAGTGCCCTGGGGGATGCAAAAGGGAAGGGAGTTTAAAAGAAATGACCATTTCTCTCCATGTCCACGGCCATGTCCTCTCTCTTGTCACCAGACAAGATACATGGCTTGATTTTCAGACTTGCCCTGTCACAGAACTGATAGTTTGGATCAGAGCTATGCTGGCTCTCAGGAGAATGAGTAAGGGGAGAAGGAACAGGAGGGGAAAAGCAGTGCAAACATTTCATAGTAAAGTATTGTCAGATTTTGAAACGTCTTTGGAAACCAGCATCCCTCATTTTCTTCTGCGGGTAATTGCTACACAGCCTTTGACATCAAAAACCACACCCTTTAGGGAAGAAAAGGAGAAGATGGGAATGACCTCTGTTGCTCTTATTTGGGTCATAAGCAGTTTCTTTGGACAGAATAACAACAGGATACACATAGGGGAGAAAAAAAGAACAGCAAAGATAAAACCTGCCATTTCTGATTGTGGTGCTAACTCTTGTAAACATACTCACTGTAGGAGACAGACAGACACAACATACTTTCAGGCCACCTGGAGACCTGGCAAACTTATGTCATTGTGGTGCTCTTTAGAACATTGCTGTTTAGCTGCCTTTCTGGTGATGAGTTCACAGCCAAATGTTCTCTGAGCATGATCCATTTTTAAAGCACATGGCAAGAAAAGATGAGAAAGAAAAAGTAAGTGTAGAAAGGGAGGGAAAACATAAGATAAAGAGAGATAGTATAACTGCTATTCCTTGAGTTGTTCAAGCCAACTGAGAAAGGAGGAAAAAAGCTAAACGATTTCTTCACATCCAACTTGCCCAGTCATGTTTCAATGTGAATATACTGAAGTTCAGCAACATCTATGATGTTTGGAGTTCAGCAGATGGAAGAAATAATGACTCTGATCCTTTCTACCTCTTCTCCAGTTATCATTCCCATAATTTCAAACAAATAAGCCCAAAAAATTTATTAGGTGAGGCACGGGAACAGGCTTCTCAGAGAAGTTATGGATGCCCCATCCCTGGAAGTGTTCAAAGCCAGGTTAGATGGGACCCTGGGCAACCTCATCTAATGAGTGGCATCCCTGCCCATGGTGGAGGGGTTGGAACTAAATGAGGCTACTTCCAACCCAAATAATTTTATGATTCTATGAAAGACATTATATGTCCCACTGGCTCTTTTTCTTCTTTGCCAGTTAGTCCTACTTCCCAACACACCAATTTTAGTCTGTTGATTTCAAGCTCAACACTTCTCTTGTTTACAAAACAAGTTTTCATCACTGTCCTTGATTGGCATCCATAGACCCTCTCTATTTGGATAATCTATCTTTAGCTCTTGATGCCATATTTGAACATTCCTCGATATCAATCTGAATCAGTCTTTAATTACTTTGGATTATGTGAATTCTAGACCTCTACAGAAGCATTATGTTCTTTGCTCTAGCTTCCTCCATGATCTAGGAAACCATCTGAACCCTGTATAGTATTGTTTTCTAGCTGAAAAATTTGGGATATATACGAAAGTCCCATCTGCTCTAGGAATTATGTCCGTGAGCAGAGAATTGATACCAAGAGCATGCTGAAATCTCTTCAAAAGTATCTGTTCTTATGAGGGAGCAGATGTTTTACAACCTGGCTGTAGTCCTGATTAACTTGAGTTAGACTAGCTTGGTATCTAATCTAGGACACCATCGTGCTACCCTTGAAAAAAACCTACTGGCAAAACCTGTTTGACCCAGTGAACTCTGCATTCCTCTTTGTTTCTTTGCTGTTTTGAGATGATCATTGTAGGGAATGATTTGCATACCATAACAGTGAGTGAGGACTCTTAAGATCCAGAATGTAACCCACAGCCAACCTGGGGCCAGGGGTTGACTTTTAAACATCTTTTTGTTTAATTAATCTAAGAGGAACTTGCTCTTCCCAAGAATCCTCAGATCCAGGGTTGCTGAGGTGAGCTGGATCTTTTGAAATGAGGAATACAGCACCTTTTTGGTCTGGAAGCTGCTCCTAAGCACCAGACAGAAAAGAGACACCAACTGACTCCAGCCATCAGGAAGTAAATCCCCATCCCCAGCACGCCTGGTCTCTGCTGTCAGCTGATCAATAAAATCCATGACCAGCATAAAGAGCATGGAGGGACTCACAGTCAGGCACAGGATGGCTGAAACTCCTGCCTGTCTTAAGGTACAGAGGTGGTGAGTCAAAAGGTGCACTGGGATCAAGTGCAAATTTCCATTATAGTGGGGTTTTACTCTCATCATCAATATTGCTTCAATATCGATGCATTTCACTCAATGTTAAGGAGAAATACTATCTTTTCTTATGAAAAAAATTCTCACAATGTCTTAGGTTTTTCTTTTTTTCTTCTTTATTATAATAACATTATAAGAAAAGAATTAAAAAATCAGGGAAGAGGCTCCCCATTCTTATTTTGGGATATAATTTTTAGCATAGCATTTTCTTTTATGTTCTGTCACTACCCATTTTTTTCTGAACTATTTCTATTTTAAATAGCCTGATGATAAGAATTTCTCATTTACACTATAATTAGGGTGCCTCTGTTAAGAAATCATCTTTATTTACTTTTCAGGTATGCAATGAGGAACAATTAGATAATGATAGCAAAGGTTATTGAAGATAGAAGTGCCAAGGCACATCAGTATTGCTGCTTAATTCTAGTCATGCACTGGCAACAGATTATGCAACCCAGATTACTAAAATTTCACTGATTCTCAAAAAAAATGCTTCCTCTTTATTTTCTTCCCTTAGGAGTATAGACTCTTGCTCTGGAAGCTTTTTCAATATTATAAGAATATATTATATATTACATTAGGGATTAGTTGTCAATTTTTTTCAGGTTGCACACTGATATGTAACTGGGAAGGTTGCCTCTGCAACACTATGTCTAAGTAGGGTCACTGATGTTCCAGAAAAAGCAGTTCATATTAAAGCAAGTCAAAGACCAATGACATGCAGAAGAGAATAGAGGCTCATCTAAGAAGAGAGTACCAGGTGATAATCTGGTCAGTTTAGCCAAATTAAAGTTTTTTGATTCATCAGGAGAACAAATAATAGGGAGCCAAATGAAGCCAACACCAACAAAAGGTAGGGGTAATAAAAGAGTATATGGACAAAGGTTTTTAAGTATCAGATAGTGAAGCTCCACAAGTGACATTCATTTTGGAATTGTGAGAGTGAAAGTTAAAATCTTTTCAGATTGATCTTGATATCCGCAAGTAAGGAGTGGTAAGAAATAGTAGCAACTGGAATTGGTCTTGGGTAACTCTCTTAGGCCCCTCCAGTCCATAAACATAGTCCTTATTCTGAAAATGTCTGAATGAGATGAACAAGATGATGTATGAAAGAAACAGACATAAGGAGAACCCGTCAGTAAATTTGCTCAATTTGCAAGTGAAATGATCCCCACATACAAGCACCAAATGCCAGCCTTACAGATATAATTGGAGATCTGAAAGGCAAATTGTGAACTTTCTGCCTCTTTCCCCTTCACCAGGAATAAAGATATTTGTGATCAGAATTTAGCTGATTTGAGGGGTTTTTTTGGTAGTACTGCATGAGGCAGAATATCATCACCTCCTTTATCTAGAGACACGTTCACTCTGTGAAAGTCAGATTCAGAGTGTGGCAGACGAGAAATGTGCCTGAATCACACAGAAAAGCCAAATCTAATGACTCACAAAATACTATTTTTACCCAGATCCCTGGGTTCTTCTTTTATTTTTACAGCCACTTATTGCAGGATTTGTGTTTAAATCCACTACAAGATAACTCAGAAAGGCAATATGGGTCAAATTAGAGGCTCAGATGAGTTTTCACGGTGTGACTGATTCAAGGCAGAGGCACCTAGCACAGCATAGAAGACAGACAACTGTCTGATTAACCTGGCTCTGTTATATGAATGCACTGCTGAACACTCCAACATATCCTCACTACAGAAATGCCTACGGTGATGCCTCCATGTATCACCTACACAGCAGCTTTAGTAATGGCAGAAGTTGTCCTACATGACCTAACACGTATTTTTCAAATGCAGACTCCATGAATCTAAGATGAAACTACTAATCAGACACAGAGAAAAAAAAATATACTGGAATAAAAGGAGGGCAAAATGGGTCACAAGAAGTAAATTAGAAGTATTATGTCAGTGCTGCCTATAATGTGTTCTAATAATAAATTAATCAACTGTATGATGAAAACCTATAGGGAATTCTGTTAACATAAACTAGGCAAAATCTGACTTTGAACGTCTTTCATGGAGCAATTTCCTGGGTTAGTATGTAGGTCAAATGACACACTGCAGCTCAGCATTCACTAGAATGGCAAAATGAATCATACAGCAACTCCAGGCTCTTTTAGTCAATAATCCATTAATGTAGAGAAGCTGTGCTTGATTCATAGCTACAGACATCTGGGGACATGATTCTGCTGTCACTGGAAGCATGGAACATAACTCAGAGAAAGTTAAAGGAAAATGCAGCAACTGACCCCTCTGTGAGACAATGCCTGACAATGCCTGCAAGGAAGGTGCAAAGCTGAAGTTCTTCCTGCAACTCTCAATCACACACACACACACCAAAAAAAAAAAAAAAAAAAAAAGAAAAGAAAAAAAAAATTAAAAAAAGGAAAAAATGTTTCTATAATTGATTCATAGGGCACAGCATCCAAAAGACAAAATTATGAGAGCTGTCAAGTCTCTGGCCTCCAGTGTGGTATGACAATAACTTCACTTCCAGAAAAAAAGATGGACCATTTCTCAAAATCAATAAACCTCAGGCAGGGTTTGGATGGCAGGTAGATAAGGATGGACAGGTTGGTCGTCATAGCCAGGAGAATAAAATGCAATGTACAAAGTAATCTCACCTATTTTAACTAAAGGAAAAAATAATCACATACCCCCAACAACTAAATAAACATAACAACAAAAAAATAAACTAAACTAAATATTTATTCTCAAGCTGAATATTATAAAATAATGGCATCCATTATGACTTTGTACTCCTCAGGGAATTGTAGGAAATTCTTTTTTCATGTTTGAGAGGAGTAATGCAGGGCATATACTTGATGATTTTTATGGCTGTGGAAAACAGTCATTGGAATCTAGGTAGTTCAACTGGTCTATATCCATTCTATCTCCTTCTCATATTCAGAGGAATCTGTTTTTTGATATGGTCCAAATTTATATGTCTATGGACAGAGTCAAGAAAATGACCTTCAGAAAGCTGGGGGGTTTATGAGTGTCTTCAGTCAAATTGCTTACATACTTTCCAATTTGTTCTACAGGGAGAATCATAGAAAATAGGACTGGAAAGGTCTTTTAAGGGGTCATTAAGTGTACACTCATGTACCAAAATTCATTCTTATCCAAACATTTTCCAATTACAGCATTCAGTAAAATATATAATTTAGATGTGTCAGCTGCTCATGGTAGACTATTTTTTTTTTTTCTAATGTAATCTTCCCAAGGTCCTCGCTTTCAGTTGAACTTTAAAATACAAAATCAACACATTTACTGAATTTAAAACATCTTACTGAAATGTTTTTACATGTTCAGTTCTTCTCATTTCAGAACAGAGGACATGAACCTAATGTACTTTTAGACAGACTGTAAAAACTCTAGACAACAGAAAACTTGGAGAGGACCTGGGAGAAGCTAAAGCAGCATTATTGACACTACTGTGTCTGAGAGCTTGAGCAGAATAGGAAACAGTGCAGCAAGGCTTTGTACATTAATACCTTCATCACTATCTTTACTTTCTCATTGAAGAGAGAAAGATTTCTGGATCAATTTTTATTATGACCTTGCAGATGAGACAAAAAAACTATCCAGACACCAAAGCAGTGGGTATGCCTTCACTGGGTTTGCAACTAAATGGTATTTTTAAGCTGAAATGGGCACCAATACACACAAAACACAAAGCTTTAAGATATCTTCTTCAAAGCCAAGCAAATAAAAGAGAAGGAAGAAAGGAAAAAAAGAAAGCAAAACCAGCTTTAAAATAAATTTCCTTCTTTTCAATACAGATTTCCATAGTCTCCCCTTTTCTGCATTGCTGTTTGGATCAACACCAGTGACCACATTTCCTTTCAAACAAAATGGTTGTTGGTCGCCACACGGCTCCCTGCAGCACAGGTGCCCTATTTTCCAACTACAAAATCTGCTGCTGTTCACCTGTCCTAGGGCAGCCAAAAATCTACTGCTCAATAGCCCTGGTTCCTACTGTGTCTGCCCTACTTTGTGACATCAGGGTATGCTGTTATCAATCTAATCTACCATGATTAAAAAGAATAATGTTATCAGCATCTTGCATTTCTAACCACAACATGCGTAGCATCTCTGGAGTCTGACTGAGATTCCCTTAAGAGCTCTTGGGCCATACTTAAATTCTTGCTGTATCAAAGGTTTTCTTTCAGAACCAGGTCCTGATCCTTTGTGATTGAAAGGGATTTTTTTTTCTGCATTTCTAGACCCCTGCATGAAATTAAACTTCCTATGCATATTTAGATATTTAGACATTTAGATAACCAGCAGCCTTAGTATCAAGTGTTAATGAATACTATATTTTTAATCTAAAATGAGAAATATCTATGAGAAATACTACATTTTTAATCTAAAAATGAGAAATCATGGTTCTGCATCCTCAAGTCTTGAAGTCTGCATGTACTTTGACAACCATTCTGCCTCTCAATGGGAAAATGTTAATCCAACCTCTTTCCCTACAGGGTGATCAACAGTTTGCCTGATAAGACATTTCAGATCAATTGTGAGATAGCATTCCTCTTACTCCACAGGAAGATCTATAAATGTAGATGTCTGCATCTGAGCAAGTTACCAAAGGCTTCCCTGTGGTCAACAGAGATCTAACCAGGGTGTTCAATGGAAGTTAGGCTGAGATTCAATTTAAATGAATGTTATTATTCATATAATCTATGAGTTATAGCAATATTCTTTACACATGATGAGGTGATCTCAAGAAGAGACCAGATGATTGTCACACCTTACCTGCACTGACTATAACAAAAGTCTCAATTAAATCTCAGATGCAGATACCCACATCATAGATACCTAAACATTTTGTCAGGCAAATATACCCTGGATATCTAAGTGTCCTTATAAGCCATTAATTGCAGCTTATGGAGAAAGGCATCTCCATGAGAGGATATGTTAAACTGTGTTAGACATCTCTCTTGATATTACAGCTCTCCAGAAGTACTGGGCTTTTTCCATGGTTATTCCATGAGCCTAGATGAGCAGTGCAGATTGGGGACCTACCTATCAAAGAGCTACAGACAGGTGAGATGAGATCTGCAATTATGTTCTGTGACTTTAATGGACACAGACACCAAATTGGGTAAAAATAATGCTATTAAAAAATGATTATGCACAGTGAATCAGCCATAGCGTGGTTCCAGTGCAGGAAATCCTGCTTCCTCAATAAATAAGCTGTGCCATATGCTTTTTTCATACAGTACCTCTTTCCTTCTTAGAAAGTTTGGTGGTCACCAAATTTTCAAATTATCATTGAACTGAACAGCTTCTACTGTCAACACTGTGATTCAATGTCTGCCTTCTTAACAGAATGAGAGGGGCATGGCCAGCTAGAAAATCTGGAAAGATTTTCTTCTTTGGCTCATCTCTTTTCAGAAAAACACTTCACATTCCTCTCTCCTTGTCCAGCACATATGCAGATCTCTCTTCAGGCTTCTTAGTATTGCTGCCTGCTCTGGCAGTTCTGTCTGTCTGCCATTCTGCTCTGAATTTAAAACACAACACAACCATGACAAATCATAACACACTCAGTCCTGCCAAAGGCAAAAGAATTAGTACACAGCTAAGACTGCATTTCTAAGAGCTGTGGTTTTCCAGGTCAAGAACTAAAAAAACTATGCAATGGTATCCTGTTATTTTGCATGAAGGACTAAAATAGAAATGTGAGGCTTTGTTTCAGCCTTGGTAATAAAAAAAAGGTAAATGGCCAGTCTTCGCGAACGAAGATCTGGGAAAGGTGTTCCCACCTTTCAAGCCTGCGCAA
>JAWWLV010000088.1:144075054-144090561 GCA_035041135.1 Platyrinchus mystaceus
CGGGGGACCGGGATTAGAACCTGTGGCCTTGGCGCTGAGAGACCAGCATCTTAACCGCTAGGCCACCAGGGGTCCCCCAGCCTTGGTAATATTTAGTTGCAAAATCTATATTCTGCTATCGCTACTTTTCTTACCTGAATGACAATAAAGTGTCTGTGTTTTCTCACATCTGGTAGGTGCAAAATACTTCAATCTAATTATTCTTTAAGGTTTGCAGAAGAAACTTATAATCACAGAATGGTTTGGGTTGGAAGGGACCTTAAAGAACATCTAGTTCCAAGCTCCCTGCCATGGGCATGGACACCTTCCACTAGACCAGGCTGCTCAAAGCCCCATCCAGCCTGGCCTTGAACACTTCCAGGGATGGGGGCATAAGATTCTGTTCATGGAAAATGAGGTTGTCAAGCAACATGGAAGAAATAAGAGCCCTGCTTAGCATGGTGTAGGTAGGTGCTGGATGTGGTTCCCTGATTCTCTGTTCCAAGCTCCGTGGAGAGCAGCCAGCAGACTGCACACCCACTGAGCACTCAGCGAGCACAGCAGCGCTGTGGCAGCTTCTCCCTGCCACGGCCTGACAGCAGAGCGACAGGAGCACGAGCTGGCCTGGCACATCAGCTGCTGGGGTGTTTGGCATGGTGCTCTGGAGAGCAGACCGTGAGGGAGCATCTGTCCCTGAAAGCAGGAGAGAAGAAATAAGAATGGGGATAATAGAGACACGCTCTTGGACAGAGCAGAGAATCCTACTGATGCAAGCACAGGCATGAACAAAGGGTCATTCTGCTCCATGCCCTGTAATCCAATCAGCTAATATCCCTTTTTAATTAGCTACAATCAAGTTAGCATAATGAGAGCCTTGTCTGTTTACAAGCTTCATCTGTCCTCTTCCATTCTTGCATCCAAATCTGCAGTGCAGTTACGGATGGGTTTTGGCAATATTTGCTAAACAGCTTGACTGAGGGTTGTCCCAACCTCCCCATTAACCTCAGGGGCACTGAAATGCACCATTCTTAACTATTAGGAATTGATAGAGAATATTACACTACCCTCATCCTATTCAATGTTTTGTCCTCCAGAGAACATCCCCCACCTCTGAAGGAATATTCATATATTGGCAATAATCTGATCAAATGCATCAGGAGTAAGAGAGCCTTGCACAGCCCTTGGACCTGTGCACAAGTAGAAGTATGAAGGACATTCAAGGAGCATTCAGGGTACAGGCAAGAAGAGCGGTTGTCTTTGAAACCTAAAGGGTCACCTATGTTTATTTGTACATCAAAGGCACTAAAATATGCAAGATATTTCTAAGACTTAAAGGACATTTGTAGCAATAGTCGAGGACAAAATCTGCTTTGTAAGAATTTGCTATGGATCCTCACATTAATGCAACAAAATAATTCATTTCACAGCTCATGATTCTTTGTCAGATTATTGCACAGACTGCTTTTTTATTGCTCAGTTGCTTTTAATTGGTGTACATTGTAGGAAAGGAAATATCAATTCAAGAATGACTTAGAAATGCAAAATAACTAGGTTATTATCCTATTTTACAGTAAGCCTTCTTTTAATAGCCACTCATTTCTGCTGTTCAAGCAGCCCCTGTGAAAAGGGATTTTGTCCTTCAGCCAGAATAAAAGACATCTTGATGCTAAAAATAAAAGAAACGGGAATCACTTTCCGGAGCTGGAATCCTCCCTTGCAAGAAGGCTCTGACAGCACTGAGACTGGCAGAGGAGCATCATGATGGAACAAAGGCAACAACAGCCCTAAGACATATCCCCTGCACAGCAGGAGGAAAAATTGATAAGGGTCTCTTTCTTAGAAAACATCCAGTGGTGCTGTGTCTACTCTCAGACTCACTACAATAAAGCAAATCTTTTCATCAGCTTCACCAAGCTTAGCCAAAGATTTTTTAATGACCTCCTGTAAGCTAGCACAGCCCAGCTACAGCAGTGCAAATGGGGCCAAAATAACGTTCTATGGGTTAAAAAGTGAAGTTAATTAAAGCAGCAAACTGCTAGAGTTTGTCCTTTATTTTGCACTTGCCCGGTTGTCTCTTTTCTTTTAATCCCCCCCTGCCCCCCCCCATTTTCCTGAGCCAATACGTATCTGCTGCTGAGATAAATCAAAACAATTCCTGGCTTCAGCAGAGCAGTACTGGTAAGCAGTATCTTGAGATCTAGCAAATACAAAATTTGATGTTCCTGCTGTAAGAAATATTTGCCTGCAGACAGTCTGCACCTGCGCTCAGACAAAGAAAATTGCTAAAATGGGAGATTCCTCCCCGTAAACTGTCATCTTTTTAAAACCCAGCTAAGAAAGCTGCTTTATGTCACTGCTCAGCCACCAAGTGCACAGCAGCTAATTAAAATGCACAGCTCCAGCTAGGAAGCTTGTTCTGACTTCTGGCTATAACTGGCAGGTTTCAGCCTGCTCAGATAAAGGGTGATGGGAACATGCAATGTCAGACAGCTCGCTCTCCTCGTCTTTGTTCCTTTTGCTGCACTCATAAGGAGCCAACATGCAAAGAAGGGTCAAAAGTCAGGAGCTGCTCAGTTTTTCTCTTTTCAGATAGCAAACAGTCTTCCTGTTCCTCAGCACTCATCCTAACAAGCAAACCTAGTTCAGATAAGTGAAAATCAGTTTATCTCTGGTGAGGCAAGAAAGCCAGAGAGGTACTATTTACAAGGGCATGTAGTGACAGGACATGGGGGAATGGTTTCAAATTGAAAGAGTGTAGGCTTAGATTTGATATTAGGAAGAAATTATTTACTGTGAGGGTGGTGAGGCCCAGGCACAGGTTGCCCAGAAAAGCTGTGGATGCCCCATCCCTGGAAGTGCTCAAGGCCAGGCTGGATGGGGCTTTGAACAACCTGGTTGAGTGGAAGGTCAGGGGAGTTGGAACTGGATGATCTTTAAGATCCCTTCCAACCCAAACCATTCTATGATTCTATGATTGGTGTTTGGAGAGGACAGTGGAAAAGACCAGGGGTAACCTGACTGAGGGCCAGGTACTTACTTGTGTTGGCTGGCATTTCAGCATCAACCTTGGACACATCACTCAGAAAACTGCCTCTATCAAGCCTGTAACATGAAGCTTTAAAACGTGAACCTACTTCTAGCTAGGCATCTCTGGAAAACAGTATGACCACACATGCAATGCACCCAGCTGCTGGGTCTAAACGCAACAGTGGAGTCAAAGGTGGTGCCCAGCAAGGTCTCATTCCCATTATGTGATTGATGATGGGCAGAGAGCATCAACAGTCTCAGAGATACCTTGTTCAAAGACACATTACTTTCACCTTGTCTGACATTCTTTAATTTCTCTGTAGCCTTCTTCTCTGGGGTAAACAGAGAGCAAACCAGAGTCAGAAACAGCCTGAAGCAAAAAAGTGTCTTTCTCTGAGATGTTCTTCACTCCTGCTATGGCTGTCTTGCACATGAAGGAATGCACATTTCTGCTGATCCCCTGATCTGTGCCTGAAAAGCAGGTTCACTGCTGTGTTTCACACAGCACCTGCTGCAAAACAAGAATTGCTCAGCTGCCATTGTACAGAGTTTAATGAAACAACCTCCGTAACATAATTACACAGCAATGACAATACATCCCTTCCTGCCTTCCAGGATTAATTGTAAAACACAGGCAAGCTGTAACTCACCACTAATACAGTGGCACCTACAAATATCTCATTGTTAATCCTGAACTCCACAATTCCAAGATGCTCATTAGTATGTGAGATGTTTCCACCTTTCCTCACAGTAACAGTTAATTTACAGACTATGCCTGTTCAAGATCACTCTCCATTTAATTCTTAAATCAAACTTGACACTAGCACCACTTTCTGTGTTGGGTTTTTATTGTCTGGGGGGTCTTTTTGGTTTGTTTATACCTCAGCCATTGCAGAGATACTAGCTCAGATGAAATGCTGCTGAAGTAACTTTAAAAGCATGGAGTGGCCCCGACAGAAATACAGAAATACATCAAGACATTCAGAGTTGCACTGAATGAAGCAAGCTAGAATTGAGTTCAGAGAAAGGAATGATCTTGATTGGCAAGAAAAAACAATCTCTCTTTTAATGAGGTCTGCCTGCCCTGGTTCCTCTCTAAGGAACTCTGAAGTTCCCTAATCCCTTTCTTGGCAATTCTTCCATATGCTGGTATGCTGTTAGCACACAGCAGGGACATAGATTTCCATGATGCAATTCGCTTATTTTTCTTTAGTCCCTCACTTTGTTTGTTTAACTTTGCCTATATGCTTCCCATGGCAATCTCAACTTCGATGACAGGATTATTAACAGTGGTGAGGGTTGATGGGGAGTCTCAAGCAGAGTAAACACAAACACATACTGTTGTAGCACAGTATTTGTTATTGCATGTGTCATGGTAAAGCTTTGTGAAAAGAAAAAGAAATGTTCCAGTTCTTATAAAGCCAGTCTCACGGGGCACAAACTATTCCATCAAGAAGCTCTAAGGGGATATTGTAAATGAGCTTTTTGGCCCTACTGAATTGATATTTATTACCACTCATGTCCAGAAACGTATGTGACACAATAGCAAGATTTAGGGTCAAACCATTCAACTGTCAAGAAAATACCAAAAAAATGTAACAGCTATTTAACCTTCCATTCCTTTTTATTCCTACTTCATGGGTACTATGATAGCTTTTAACGACATAATCACAGACTGGTTTTCCCACTGGGCCCCGACCTCATTCATTGCACATAAACACGATGTGCACTGACCAGGTAGCTGTTCAAAACTCCAATTTAATGCCACTGTTTAATGGTAACCCTGTACCATTTTTGTCATGACTCCAAGAGGGATCTATTTTCATAAGACTTCAAGAGCATTAATATCCCCATTTTAAATATGAAGAACCAGGGTTGAGGGAGATATTGTTAGACACACTGTCAACTTCAAGAGCCCAGTTTGTTATGCCCATGGACTGATCTTTCTGAATACTTTACATTTTTGTGGCATTTCTGTCCACAGTTTGTTACACAGACACTCATGAACAAAGTGTTTGTCAAAGACTAGTTTATTGGGATCTTGGCACAGGATAGCACTCGTGAGGAAACAAATCTCTCAAACTTGCTTTGTTGCCACTGATGATGGGCGTCTGTTGTGAATATCCTTGCAGTGACATCTTCATCCAGATTGGGTAAGGCTCTGCTGCTGAGTTCCTATACTCCAGCTGGCCTGTGGTTCTTGTGAACACCTCAACAAACATATTTTTTTCACTACTTATATATCATAAAAAACCTCTCCAAAATAAATACACTAAAAAGACTGTCCAATATAGTCAATTCTGCACCTGCAAAAATATTTTATATTTACAAGTGTCTTATCTAAAAACAATTTGATCACTTCCAGGAATCTCCTGCCTAGTCATTCTAACCAGGATCATAGAATCATAGCCAATTATAACCAAAAAAATTGATTTTCCTAAATTTTCACTCGCCAGTAACTTCAGCTCCATAAATCTTGTCACTAGTTCCCACAGATTTCAGCTGAAAAACCCAGTGCTTGACTTTCCTTCTGCTGAAGCCCAAGCCCCAAGTGTCACACACCTCATGAAAGAAGACCACCTTGGTCAAGGTACAATTTACCACTCTTAAACAAAGGTAAGATTCAAGGCTCAATCAGAATCAGGTATGGGCATGGGCAGCCATCTAGCTAACCAGCTAATCTTGTTATACAAATTATTTTTAAAAGAACTAGGATTCACAGCCCTAACATCCAGCCCTTCCAGAAGTAAGACAGAGCTCCTTCCCTCCTTCCCCTCTTCCTCTCTTACTGTGCTGGTAAGAAAATGATAGGCTATGAGAACACTAACATTGTCTTTCTGCTTTTGAGAGCTTGCAAACAAATAGCAGTGTCAAGGTTCAGGAGCCAAGGGGATGAATCTTTCTGGGCTCTGGCACTTATTCAGTGGCACAGGGAACGGGCTGAATGCCAATCACTATAACACAGTAGGAGAAGCAGAGGAAGGACAAAGTTTAGCATAGTTAGAACTGTGGGAGAATTCAACTCAGACTCCAGGAGGATCACAGAAATTAAGATCTCAGATCTTTGACAGTTTCAGGCAATTTTTCAGAGATTTCAGAAACACCCCAACAGGAGGTAAAAACCACAGCTGACACCTGCCTTTCAAGGCAGGAAAGCCTCTTTCTATAATCTGCTTCTTAGGAAACTTCTCAGGGTGGCATATAACAAAGTACCACCTCTTTCTGTGGGCTTAATCTTCACATTTGCAGCTGACAAGGGCAAACTCACTCAGGAGAAAAGAATATTTAGCTACTTACCTTTCCCTGTGCATAACTGCATACAGTGAAATCTGGGATCATTACAAAGTGTTTGTCTGAGCATACAGAACCTTGGGCTAAGGTCCCTGCTCTTCCACAGCCTTTCTTGCATGACTTTGAGAAGTCCCATAAGGCCAGAACTTCCAATTTAGTTAAGAATCTCACAGTTGAAGTGCCTGCTTTCCTCTGGATCCCATCTCACCTACATACCTTTGAACATCCAGGCTTTACCCACCCTGTTTCAGCTTCCCCTCTGTGAGATAAAGGGAGTATTCCCTGAGCTTATGGCAGGCTGGGAAAGATAAATGAACCACAACTAGTAACATGCTTGGTAACTCACAGGCAGCCAGGAGGCTGAGGAAGTTTTGCATATTATTGTTATCAGTCCTAAAAGCATTTTAATTTATCTGCATGCATTACTGCCCAAGATGGCTGGTAAATTTTAATCAAAATAAAAGAAATTTAACACGGCAAAATTAAATTAACAACCATGAATTCCCTGAAAAATAAAGGGAGTGGGGGGGAAGTGAGGGGGAGGTGTTGTAGTTCATGGAAAGCTACTTGCTCTCCTCCACAGTCTGCTCCTCCCAAGCTTACAGCAGAGATCTGGGGAATCTTTGACCACAGCTGCCCTGTGGTGAAAAGACTTCAGTGTTGGTGGATGCTCTGAAGGCACACGGAGCCCACAGGACATGTAAAAGAGGGAAGAATATGTTATTACATAGTCTCATACATTGAGATGGAAGTTACTTGACTGACTGGGATTTATGAGGATTTATTAGAACATTTATCGTTTGCATTAGGCAAATATATGCACAGCTGTGTGCTCCTTTCCTTGTTACTCAGTTTGCCATGGGTGAAGGAAATTGTTTTGAAAAGGCTGTCACAGGAAGAAAAGGACTTCTAGTCACCAAGTGAAGACAGACCATGTCTGAAAAGTGCAGCCTACATTGGCCTAGTCTCTGAGAAGGAGGGACACTGTGATGGAACACAAACCTCATGAATCCAGACCTGATGTCTACAGGCTGCAAGAGAGGGAGTGTAAGGTGAGCTACTCTCTTAGACCAGGGCAATATGGTTGCACTACATCAAATTAAAATAAAAATGGAGATTAATGTGGCATTTACTACATGACCTCCTCTTTTCCCATGTTAAATCCTGGTAGGAGTGTACTGGTCTCATGGCACGTGTCCTGCTCTCTAGCATGGAGTCAGGTATTACTTTAATTAACATCAATGGTCGCAGTGACTTCCAAAAGGAGAGAAGGCCAGCTAAGAGCACCATTTAACATAAAAATACATTAGACCTCAGGAAATGGGACCACAAGTACATAATACTTTATGGACACATGCTGCTAAGCAGACAGCTCCCCTGACCTGAAGAGATTAATTTAATGCATGTATGACACTCCCCTTTTAAAGCATCATTCATATAAGCACAGTGTTCTTCTCTATTCTTTTGACTTTGTGCCAGAGGGAGAGGACAGCGAAGCTGCCCAGCTTTAAGAAAAATAGACCTTCAAACACACTATCACCAGATTTCTGCGCTAGCATATTTTGTAGCAGGGCTGGTAAACCCTAAACCCATGGGCCAATTTGTGTTTTAATTCATACAGCAAATTGCCTTGTGACAAACTCAGTATTAACTCATTTATCATCTCTTTTTTCTGCTCAGCTCACCAGCTACAGCTTTATTTGCCGCCTAAATGCCGAACTATAGATAGCTTGAGAGGCAGAATTTGAAATGAAAAATGAATGCACCTTACAAACTTAGCAGCTTGAGCAGTGATCCTGTCAGCTTTACAAACTAAGCAGAATTGGGTTAGGCCTGCACTGAAAGGAGAGCTATGAAGAGGGAAAGGCAAGAGGCAAGAGAAAGCAGAAGCTGACATTCAGATTTACTTTCATCAGAGCAGGGGAGAGAAGGTTCCCTTGTGTAGCCCAGTGTAGGTGTTGAAGAAAAGCCATCAGCTGGATCATGTTAATGTTGTTAGCTTTGGTTTCCAAGGCATTAGAGTTCTGCATTGATGATTTATATGATTGCAGGGGTTTGGTTTCTTTTTTTCACCAGATCATGCATTCACATTGCATCCTCCTTTTGCAGTATTTGCAAGTCAGACTTGTACCTTCTGACAGGGGAGGCAGCAGTGCCCGTGTCTATGGCAAAGTCCAGTGCTGTCCATCTCAAGCAACTTATAATTACAGAATAGTTTGGGTTGGAAGGGACATTTAAAGGTCATCTATTCCAACTTCCACCAGACCAGGCTGCTCAGAGCCCCATCCAGCCTGACCTTGAGTGTTTCCAGGGATGGGGCAGCCACCACCTCTCTGGGCAACCTGATCCAGGATTTTACCACCCTCATCGTAAAAACTCTCTTTCTTATACCTAAGCTAAGTCTATCCTCCTTCAGTTTAAAAATCCCTGGCCTATTGTAAATACCCTGCTGAAATGTTTGTTCCCATCTCTGCACTTGTGTGCCTGTTTTCTAATAAAATAAAGGAATAATGCAACTGCTGCAAAGCAGAGACACCAGGAACTGGATCAGCTTAAAAAGTAAATGGACTAGAGGAAAAGAACAACCTAAAAAGAAAGAAAAATAAATATAAAAATGCTGTGATGATTGCAAGCATATACAAGATTGAAAAGAAAAAATACCATTGCTTAGACAATTTTTTAATGTATTTCTATGTTTAACCATATTTAGATTTTGTACAATGAAATCAGCCTCTTTGTTGTCATTATCACATCCCCTCATCTTAGTCTGATTCCCTCCACCCTTTTTTCCTAATGCATTTCAACACTTTTCCCATAGCTTTAGGGATGGGATGGACCATGTTGCCTATTAATGCCTCATTGTGGGGATGGACCTTCACGCCTGTTAATGCTATTCCATGAAAGGCAGGCTTTCCCATAATTTCCTGCTATTCTTTATGATTGACTTCCACTGCTAATCAGCAGAAAAACAACAAAACCTCCTCACAAGAAGAGAGCTCTGAAAGGCTAAAACCTCTAAAGTCACTAGCTTTCACTTGAAGCTATATGCTGTTCCTGAAGTCTGTTTTCTATTTCCACTAAATTCAAGTGGTCTTTAAATGTCCTATTGTAGTCTATAACAAGCCAACCTCCTTGGCATGCACACTTTTATATAACAGGCTAACAACAAAATGCTACTGCCTCACAAAATTAAAGAGGATGGATGGTCTCAGTAACAGATACAACTCCGATTCCTACCAGCTTCCTCAGCAAATCAAGCTATGACACTTAGGTAACTTTTCAGCATTTGCCCCTAACAGGAACAGCAAAGTCCTCAGACAGTTTATCTGGCATAACAGGTGACATGAAGCACATGGGACAATTCATCACACTAAAAGCTTCATAGAGGTAAACTGCTTTTTCAGATGTCTTGGGACAAATATCAATGTCCTCAGAATAACACAGAAAAAAACTGTTGAAATACAGACTTTGAATTACCTCTCCCAACTCAGACAATTATAACAGGGCAAATGAGGGAATCCTTCAGTGCACTTCACCCCAGTGTAGACATCTATGGAAGTCTGCAAACACTGAGCTATCTGCATGAAAAGTGAACTTGAGCAAAAAGAATGAAATAAATCTTTGTGGACGCGGTGAGTTTAATGGGACAGATAGAGGTGTGAAGGTGCTATGGGAAGCAGCAAAAGCAGATGTCTGGGTGTCAAAGGCAGGAGGGAGCCTGAGGTAGAGAAATGGGGCCTCAGGGAAGAGGCAATCCCAGCTGTATGCTCGAGTAGTTTTCCCTGCAGCAGCAAATTCATCCATTATATTTAACAGCTGCTGCTGAGGCAGTGCATGGGGGGGAGAATCCAAGACAGTGCTGTGAACTTCTTTAGAGCAAAATGGTGCTGCTAAAATACCATATATTTTATCTTGACAAAACTGCTCCCCTATGTAAGAGATGCTGACACCATCAGGGGAGGTATAGAAAGGTATCTGATGGCATAACTAGCCCAGAGAGACAGAGAGATAAGTTATCACATTGTAAGCTGTTAAATACAGCCTTTGCAGAGTAAAGGGTTTTTCTGGATGAATACATGTCATTTTTCAGTCTTCACCTTCCACACACTGGAAAAAATTAAATACATAAAAATGTTTTAATCATTTTGACTTGACAAAATAGGGCCTTCAACTAACCCAAGTTCTCCTCAGGTATGCTTTGTCCCTGTTTTTTTGACTTACTAGATAACTACAATTGTAAGGACCCAAGAAAGCCCTCTTGCCTACATATTTGCATCTTAATGGTGAAGAATTCTCTGCTGTATTTGTGTTCAGAGACTCATTCTCCATCCTCATCTTATACCCAATGCACACAGAGAGTTTCCAAGGGGCAAGGGTTGTAGTTTAAGGCAAAGCAGGTCACAAAGGGACCACATTTTGTGGCCACATTATTGGCTGCAAAGGCATCACACGTCTGTTGTGGACTCCTCCTTTGTAGTGATTTATATTTGTTTTCTCCTATCCTTACATACTCATCAAATATTTCAACAACATGCAGCACCTGAGACACAGCTCTCCCTGAAAGAGAGCCTGCTGCATAGGCAGGTAAGAGGCATAGCACACATACTGAGGATGAAATTTCCAAAGCAATCTCAAAGATTCAGATGCATGTCCATTGAATACAGTATATACCTAAAATCTGACTCCACTTTGGAGATCGCAGCCTATTTAATTATTATTTATTTATTTTATTATTTTTGGTCAGGAGTGTGGTATTTCACAGTTACAAGGTTGTAATTTTCTCCTGGACAAAAATCAGAGTTTCTTATTACTGTGGTTATCTGCTTAGTACACAAGATACACTCAGATATTAGATATTTATCCTTTTTAAAAGAAAAACAATTAGTTTTGGACAGGGAACAATTTGGTTAGGGTTTACCTATGGAAATATCTTTGAAAGAATTATGTGGAGTGACAAATTTGGCTCATGGGATACGGCTTGAGGTATAGAGAAAGAGAGGGGAAATTTATGACATGTTCAGTCCAGGTAATATCCCAATTCATAGAATTGTAGAATCATTAAGGTTGGAGAAGACTTCCAAGATCATTGAGTCCAACCATTAACCCTACACTGCCATGCTGCCACAACCCATCCTGTCTCCAAGCACCACATCTTTATATTTTTGAACATTTCCAGGGCCTATAATTCCACCACTTCCCTGGACCTGGATGGCTTGTGCAATGTGTGATCGCCTTCTTAGTGAGGAAATTTTTCCTAATATCCAATCTAAAACCTCCCCTGGTGCAACTTGAGGTCTTTTCCTCTCATCCTGTTAATTGCTACCAGGGAGAAGAGACTGACCCCGACCTGGCTACAACCTCCTTTCAGGGAGTTGTAGACAGTGATAAGGTCTCCCCTCAGCCCCTTTTATTCACATGATTAAAAAAGTGTTTCCTGACAGCTACGTTGAGAGGCTTTGTTTGGGGTCACCCCTCTATTTGGATATTGTTTGCATGTCCACAGGCATCTTGGCAGAGGTGCTTTCCCAACAATGTCTCCTGGCTGTAAGTTGAGGAACAGCAGCAGCCAAACTCAATGTGTTTGCTGTGAACAGCTTTGTTCAAAACTCCCGTCCATCACTGCTAATGTAACAAAACAGAACAACACAAAAAAGCCCAACAGATTCAGAAAGCCACGAGGCATCTCATTCAAAACAGTTCCTGGACATGGTATGGAAAACAATCCCCGAGAAAGCAGGGTCTGAGCCAAGCATGGATTCAAACCAGGTCATTTCTGCAGTTGGTGAATAGAGGCCACGAGCGAAAGCTGTTGCCAGCAAAAGGACAGATCTTTACTAAACAACAGTATGTCCTGCAAATTAGGAATTTAGTACATCTCAGAGAAGGACTGCAAAGCACTTTGCAAAACACAGATAAAGCCTCATCATATTCAGAAAGGCAATCAGTGCAATTCATAGAGGAAAAAAACTGTTCAGATTATCTTGACAGTGGTCATACATTACCGTCAGTAGTTCTCTACCATACCATGACTGATTTCCTGAACCCTCTGAAAGCAGGAACTGTGTACAGATTAATGCTTTTACCCTACCGTGTTTCCCCTCTTATGAAGCTTTTCCACACAAACTTTGTGAGGCACACATGGCAGGCTCTTGCATTCACTGCACATCCATCACAACCACAAGGCTGCCTTTGCAGACCAATGGGGGGTCCCCAACATCCCCAGAAGAGGTCATGCAGCCTTCACTGCTTAACTGCTCCCAGAAGAAACTGCTAATCTAACAGAACCTATTTAATTTAGTCTCTTAATCAATACATCAGGAATATAAAATACCATTTAACTAACCAACATAGGAAGGATTTATAGCAGCACTAAGTTCTAAAGATGAATATTAAACAACCAGACTCTTCCTTGAATCAGAATTTAGACCTCAGTCCCTCCAAGGATGAAATATGTGGTCTGTACCCTCACTTATTATTACTGAAGTGTGCTGTTGAATCATTAATAAATCAGGATGAATTTAACTATATTTCTGGCAGTTTTGTTTTAAAACCAATAGATAACTATTTTGGCAATATATTATAATCTGCACTGTCAGATTATTCACAGCTACCGTTTACCATGGCATCACAGATGACTGTTCAGTGGTGACAGTGCACAAAACACGGTTTTTGCTTCTACCAGCCACCTCCTGGGGCTGGAGCTGACACATTCATGCTGGGGGCAGCCAAAAGCACAGACATGACCAGCCATCACAGCATGTGTTAAGCTGTGTGCTAATTCACTCCTCACCTCTCCCAAGGCTGGGCCTCAAGCCTTGTTGTGTGGTTAGCCCAAGATCACACAGAAATTTCGTGACAGAAAAAGAGCGGGCTGCAGGAGTTCCCTGGCTGGTGACAGCATTCTTGTCTTGGGATCATCCTTCATCTGTAATTGTCTCAAAGGAAACCTGGGTAGATGCAACACTGGCAACTCCAATGAATATAAAACACTGGGGAGAGGTCACCCAGAGCTCCATTTTTCATACTTCTCCTCTTGCTGCTGCCTCTTCCCTGTAAATCATCAGTTCAGTACCCAAATGCATCCCTGACAGTCTGATTTCAGACTGGGACCAATGCAATAGATAATGGAATACAAGTCTCTAAGTATATTTGTTCAAACTAATTCATTCCCTTTCATGTCCCTGACATTGAGATAGGGTGGAAGAAAATGTGTCATCAACTGACACATTACTTTTCCCCTTCTCTATCCATCTTTCCCAATGCTTATTCAATAGTTACATGGCTTGAATTCATCACACCAAGTGTACACTAAAATTGAATTAAAACATTTTGAGTCAGAAAGCATACAGATGCTTTCCCATAGCTAAGGACATCCTGTTACAGTTGTACAGCTGCAAATTTTGAAACATTTAAAAAGAAAATTGCTTGACATGGGGAAAGGGAAGGAGAGGAAAAATGCTTAAACAATTCATATTCTGCATTATGCTGTCTGGCATATTTTTTAAGTTTTAGAAAGGGGAATGCTGGGTAGAAAGCAGGAAAATTCCATTAGTGTCTTCATAAAGGGTTTTAAAAATGCTCTATAAAGTGTTTCAGCACTGAAGAGCATTCTTTTAGGCACGTTATGCAGGGGAAAATTAGACACATTCTTAGTCCATGGAGAATTTAAAATAGAATTAAAGAACACATGTTTACAGAGGCTTTAAGAAAGGTATTTCTAATCTAATGTAGGTGACAAAAAAAAAAAGGAAAAAACCCAGTGCTAGGATCAGATTCTCAACTGGTGCAAACTAGTGGTGTAACACAGCTGAGAACCTGACCATGAATTTCTGATCAACGTCAGTTTTCATTTTTACTTATATTTCAATGAGAAGGAGATTACTTTGATTTACTGTTTATTTAATGGCATGAAGAGCTGACCAAAGGCAGAACTCAGAAGATACTCAAAGCAGAACTATACCAGGGAACAAGAATCTGACAGTAAACAATATCTGCAATCAAGTCCTCCTCCACATAATTCCACAGCTCCATAACAGAGAGATACAGCAGCAGTAATCAGGATGCAGGGTTTGCCTCCATGGGCTTTATTCTGAGTCTCCTTTCCTTACAGGAAAATAGGGACCCCAGTTGTTTTTTGCATGTTCAAGCCTTTGCCTTTGTATTGTGTCTGTGAGCAAGGGTGTCATTTACTTCTATCATTTCCAAAATGCTGACACGTTATAATCATCTACATATAGCTTCTAATTCATTTAGCATTGCATACATATAAATAGCAGAGTATCAAAGCATTCCTCTTGCATAATTTCTGATTTGTGCTACACAGAATCATTGTCAGGAGAATGCAGATGAAAATCTAGGCTTCTCCAGAAACAACGGCTTTTGTCTTTGTTTTCAGAGGTAGCACAAGACAAAAGGTGAAAAACTTCGTTTCAGCTCTCTGTAGGAAAACTGTTGTGGAGTTTTGCTGTCCTTCATGTGTTTCTTTTCCACAGACTGCAAGTGAAGGAAAAGGTTGAGAAACTGAACAGGTTAGGAACCTGTGTGAGTCCCCAGCCCTTTTCCCCCTTTTTTACTCTTCCAACCATCCAAACAGCTGGTTGAACACCCATTTACTTCCAACAGTAAATGGGTATTCAACCAGCCAAGTTTTTTGTCCCCATCTTTGTTCTGTCCAGACAAACAGTAACAGAGAGAACTGCTCATAAGGTTCACTCATCCAAGTGTCCAAATCACCACTGCAAGCAGCTTCTCATTCCAACAACTACAAATTGGGACACAGGGGTCTTCTGTAAGAAAATGACATCATATGTGTGGTTTTAAAAGAACTCCTCCCAAGGATCCAGGTGATTTACATGATGACTTATTTGTAGGGAGTTGAGTATGGCCCCTATGAAGAGATCTGTGGAACCCAACTAGACTGGATGGTTCTGTGTCCATTTCAGCCAGAAGAGTTCCCTTTGCCCCAGAGGATTTGGCCTTGGAAGTGACGAAGTCCCAACTGCCCCACTGACACAGGTATGGCTGTAACTCCAGATGCCACAAGGCCTTTGGAAATGGGCCAGACCATCCAAACCAAAACCTCTTCCTTTGGAAAACGCATCACAGGGTATTTAGTGAGTGTGTATCTCCAGGATAGGGGACCCCCGGTGGCCTAGCGGTTAAGATGCTGGTCTCTCAGCGCCAAGGCCACAGGTTCTAATCCCAGTCCCC
>JAWWLV010000088.1:144090661-144158351 GCA_035041135.1 Platyrinchus mystaceus
TCCATTGCGCAGGCTTGAAAGGTAAAAACACCTTTCCCAGATCTTCGTTCGCGAAGACTGGCCATTTACCTTTACCTATCTCCAGGATAAGGATGCCTGGCACCGCAAGACAAGAAGAAATGCAAGACTCAGCAGTCTCGTCCAGCTGACACATATTAAATCATCAGCCTGACCTGCGAATACACCCAAGATTAATCCCTAACAGCATTTTTATCCAAGTTCTAACTTGGCTTAATATCAGCTAATTTGGGACATATAAAAAGATCACAGCAGGAGATGATTTGGCTGTATCTTCACATGCCCCAATTCTTAACTATTGAATTTTCTAATTAAAAAATGCATAAATAAAGAAGACATCCAAAAGCTTCTAGGTTCTTTTAATTAGAACACACAAATAAAGCCACACAAGAATATCCTGAGAAATGCCAATAATGCTAACCAAATGTGGATTCATTAAACAGTTTCTTACAGCACGTCTGGAGCTCCCTTTTTATTCATATAGATAAGGATAAAAATTATCATTGTCCGTTAGTAAAAATCATGCCAACAACTTTCTTAAGCTGAAGTATCTAAAAGCCAGCACTTAAATCCTCATGTGTGCAGTTTCACAAAGAAGGGTTACCTTTCAGTGGTGTAGAGCAGAATCACTTGGCTAAAAGGAGGCAGAAAATGTCACCTGACATATCCTGGGTTATCTGATCTGACCTTGAGAAAGTCCAAAGAAGATTCCAAAAGCTTAAATACCCTTCAGATCTCATTTTTGTCACCCTATGGAGTTATCTTGGATAACCCAGGGCTTTTCACGCTAGATAACAGTGTTTAGGCATCCGAATCATTTCCATCAAACAGCACTGCATCTTCAGGCAATGTTGAACACTCAGACATTTTAGGGAGTCAGTACTGGTTCCCAACCAAAGAAATTGATTACTGCAGACAAACTTTTCAAAGTAAAACCAATTACGTATACACTCCACTTGCTGACAAAGGAAATCTATAACATCCCCAACAAGTATGGTTCATTCCAGCATAGCATATATATCCTCCCAAAGTACACTTTTAGTCTTCATTTGAGGAACTACTTCATTTTTTTGCCCGGAAATGAAACAACTGATGTGAAAAAACTCTGTGATGTCACAAGTCAGATGGAGACAGTGAAAGGATGAACAACTTCCAGGTGTCTTTTCAACCAAAAAAAATAACATAAACCCAGTAAGTTCCAGTTAAAAAAGGCAAAGAAAAAATGAGAACATTCATTACATGCTGTGTTTAGTGGTGACTGTAGATAGAATCTATTATATAATGGGAGAGAAATCAGATGGGCTTTACGAAGAAAAGAAATCAGAAAATACTGAGCTAAAAGTCTTAAAAAACTGGGAAAATATTCTGGAAAAAGATCAGGATATAGTCACCTTAGTCTTAATCTCTTTCTTTCTATCCAGTTCAAGTAAGTATTGGGAAGAGGATCCTGAGCTTGTAAATATTTTCTGATAATGAAGACTCTTATATAAGCAAAATGCAGGTGTAATAAATGCTGCAAGTGTTCACTGGGAAGAAAGAAATACTGGTGACAAAAAAGACCTAAATGTTCCTGACTTCCTTTCTTAATTATTACTCTTCCTAATAGGGTGCAAATCAGTAAGACTACAAAAGATTTGAGACTTCCTAGTGTAGGGAAATACTACCCAAACAAAAATTTTTCCCCTTGACAAATATCTGTTGTAGACAAGGTTCTTGGTATTTTTCTGACCTCACAGCTGAGATTCTATGTGTTGTCTCATTTCACAGGTGACAGAAGATGGATTATAGGACAGTGCTGCAGCTGGTAATGTGAATTAACCAGTGGGGCTCCTCTGAAATGTCTTCTCAGTCTGCCTGCTGCAGGGCTTTCCACAGACCAGGGACAACATGGCTTTGTGCTCCAAAGCAGAGGACAGAGATGGGGAAAAGCCATGTGAGTCTTCTGCCTATCACAGCTCATCTTCATTCAAATCCCTTTCTTTTCCAGGAGTACAAACATATCCTGTCCCTAAAAATGGTTGAGAATTAGGAACTCCTTACACCATGTGGACATGATGCTACATATTTCATCATCTCAGGGACACGCAGGAAATTTTGCATTTTTAAGTTTTCCTTTTTTCTTCTGAAATAAGCAGTTCTTGCAATATCCAATCTCTTCATCGAGTTTGATTTACATGCCTGTGCTACCACCCTGCTTGTCCGATGCAACTTCCCCTTCTGCCCTTTCTTGTGCATCCTCAGCTCTACATGATCCCTCTGTTAGTGCTCAACTGGACAAACCTTTGGCATACTTATTGCAAAATTAATTCCCACAAGTTAAAGTGAAGAAGCTACCTGCTCCAACATCATCAGAGCTGGACTCTAATCCCCACAGGAAACGGCTACAGAGGGTGGTGTTTAAACCACAGGAGTCCGTCGCCCAATTTCTGCTCATGCAACACCCAGCACAATGGGGAGTCCCATTTAATTTCCTTCCTATGTTCAGCACTGTAATAGAAATAAATAGTAATAATACTGCAGCACTGATCTTGCTGTTACCTGCCACTAGTTAATACATTCTCATTATTATATGAAGGAAATCCAAGTGTGTGTGTGTGTGTTCTGTAATTAGTCATCTATCTGCCATATACAATAACTAGTCCTTACGCTCTCCCTAATGATACAGATGCTAGCAGGGGGGCTTACAAATGCATTCCCCTTTAAAGACAGACTTTATATGTTTCACTTCTTTTAATTATCCTCATTTTAAAATATGTTAAATAACGGTACTTTTCGCATCTGGTCCTCCTATAATTTTATCTAACGGCTCCCCACACCCTCAGAAGGGAAATCTTTCATTTTAATTGCATATTAGAGTTTATTTTCAGAGGGGCAGACAGCTATTTATTCATTCAGCTAATTCCTCTCAGAAACAAAGCAGTCCAGCATTCACTGAGTTAAGTGTAGGGTAGCTATTGCCACTGTCTGTAACACAGAATCTATATTCTTCAAATTCCCCTGTGTAAGTCTAGAGCCTCTCTACCAGCATTAGCAGAATGATGGAGAATAGGACTGCTGGTACAAAAAAGCCATGTTTGGTCTCTGATTTCTACTCCTGTAGCTCCTGCAGCTAAGCCTATCATCTCTGCCAATGAGATATATCCCTATTTATCAGTAAAGAAATAAAGAAAGTCTAACAACACTGGAAAATCAGGTGTGCTATAAAATACCTGGCAATGTGAAGCATGATTATATATGCAAGCAACTCCTAAAAATACCATAGTTCTTAACAGAGGGTTCATTACCTAGACAGAAGAAATAGGTTTTTCCCAAGACAAGCACTATCTACATTAAAGGAAAGAAATTAATTCTGGTTATTTTGACTAAAGAGAGGGGAGGGAAGAGGAAAGTGAAGAGCAACCAGGAACAGAGACACTAGATGAAAGGAATGAAAGAGCCCCTGGTGAGAAAATTGCCTCATTAGGTGTCATAAGCTTATTGGTGCCTGTATGATGTCTGTATCTAAAACTTCTCCCAGTAAGTCTGCAGCACTCACAGTTTTGTACATTATTGACTGATTTCCTGACAGTCATCAACCATCTCTGTCCCGGTGAGGCCAGTCTGCTCAGGTGTGTTTCTCACAGCCCCCTCTAGAGAAATGGGTGAGTTGGGTGTCAGTCAGAACTCCTGACTTGGAGGAGAAACAGCAAAAGCCCAAAGAATCACCACAGGTTGATTACCAAGAGGAGATATTGCCATGCACACTGCTAAGAGGTCATGAGTCATTTTCTAGGCAAAGCCAGACACTGTTGCAGCCAAAAATCATCTTTTTCTTTAAATCTTTATCTTCTTTCCCAGTGGCTCTCCTAGGCTTTTGCACTTGCATTTGGGCAGGCTTGGCCCTTGCAGTGTATTCCCCTTGAGGAATTAATACCTGCTCTGCTACCAGAAATGAGCAGCTGGTCTTCCACAAGGAGGGATTGCCAGCAAGCAAAAGGATTTTCCAGCATGTCCCACTAAAATGACTTTTGGCTGGAAAATGAGATTCATTCACAATGGAGCCATTTTTAAGGGATGCCTGTACCAATTTCAACAGAAACAAAACATTTCATTAAAATGAAAAAGGCATAAAGAGACAGAACAAAGAGATTGGACTATAAGCCCCTTCAGCAGCCAGGCTCTCCCAGGTCTCTCCAGCTTCCTGTGGGAATTGCTCCACTATGCATACATAATCATTGCTAACCCAAAGAAGAGAGGGAGGGAGATGCTGTGCATTTGCTATCACGGCCTCTTTTGTTCCCCATCAACCCCAGGTGCTGTCACGCCACCTGTGACATGGTTCCACAGTTCCCACATGTAAATAAGGGTTATTTTAACCTTCCTTTCGTGGTTCTTTAATTTCAGCTAAGAAAGTAAAGCTTGGAGGTCAGGTCCATAGCTTGAACCAGACAGAACAGAAAGCAGAATTTCAGGTCTCCTCTCCTATCATTATCCCATCACCTGAGAAGATTCCCTCTCTGAAAGGTTTCATTAGTTCTGATGAGAGGCAGGGAAGTCTGGCTTCCCACAGACTTTTCCAAGTGGGAAATCATTTCTGTAATAGCTTTAATTTCTTCTAGAATTACATTAGCAATTAGATTCCAGTGTAGTCTGACTTCAGATTGAAGATGTCCATTCCAATATTATATAACTTTGCATGAGCATAACCACTTGTTTTACTCTAGTAATAGCCACAAATTCTCTTTATTTAAAAAACCTAGATGAAATTAAGATGGCTTCTTGATTTCTTGTCTCCTCATAACAGCAAAACATCTTAAAGAACAAGAACTTTCTTTACAGAAATTGTACTGTTGATCAATGATGCTACAGTTTTTTTGTGTGGGAAGGGTTGCTCATCAAGTTCAATTGGCATAAAGTGCTCTGAGCTATAGCTACTCCTTCAATGAGTAGCTCAGATCTCTGGTATATGGACAACACAGGGAATATCTTCAGTAAATCTAAAGTTTCCTAGAAGAGCTGAATTTACTGGACATTCAATGTATACTGTATTGTACATGCAACAATTGTACTTCTGTTTTGACCTCAGTAGCTAAAATGATCAGTGAACCTTGCTCTTCAGAGCATTTTGGAGTGAGGCAGACAGCAGACAGAGAAATTAACTGTTTCAATGGTGGTAATCAGCTCCTCGCTCTCCTTTTTCCATGTTGCCAAATATACAACTATCACATTGCAGTGGTGGGACCAAAAAAGAAGGCTGGATTGACAGAACCACTCTATAAATATAGTAATCTGTTGCTGCACAACTTTTTCCTAATAGGCAATTCCTTGTCCTTTAACAAAGTTCTCTGTTGTCCATTGCAACAAAAAAACACTAGTTCAAGCAAACTAGAGAACTGCTCCACAACCCCATCATACCCATGTTCACAGCAATGCCCTCACACCCTGCCTACATCTTCCCTTCAGTAATCCCAGCCCTTTACAGATAATTATACCACCTTGTACCATCCTCTACAATTCCCCTTCCTTCTCAGAGGTGCGTGGGTTGACCACAGCAAGAAATTCACTCTGGCTCATTACCATTTGAAACCTCCAGCAAAATGTTTACAAGGTTATTTTTCTTTAAAGGCAACCTAATGTGTGAGGATTTTTGTGCAGTTAGATATTAAGAGAATTCAAAAATACAGATATTGACAGGAAAATGGAAGACATAATAAAAAGAATAGAGTTTCCAGCATTGCTAAAATGCAGCGTAGGATCTTTGTATTTTTATCTCTCAATTAGCTGGAGTGATTGCTATCTCTAAAGTTAGTTTACACACCATCAAATAAAAGGACATCAGTGCATTCTGGTCTGTGTTACAGGTTTGCTGTGGTCAAATTACACTCAGTATGAAGAATCAAGTCTAAATTGTGAAATAAACTGATCATTTTATAAAAATATACAAGATATTCCATCTGCTCTGTTCATCCTACTGGTCTGCATGTTTCCTAATCTGGTGCAGTCTCAAACTCCTGTTGTTTTAGTTATGCAAACAGTTTGCTAGCAAGGGTGTTCTGGAACAAAAGAAAAGCCCCACTCAAGGCTCTACATGAGACATCCAAATTCTCTGTTTCAAGCTCTCCCATCAAAAATTAAGAAGAGTTCTGAAACCAGAAGCATTTTTACACACAAATATTGTCCTGCTTACCATAAATCCTTGAATGTCTTATGCCACACAGGTGTTCAGCTGTAACCTGACAATGCAACAAGACGTGCACAGAAGAGACCTCTGCCAGCTGGCAGATGCCCACAACTCACCAGATGTTGGTTGCTGGGGCAGCAGTGAAAGCAAGGAAAAGTTTTCACATTTGCCAAGGAAATCCAACTGTGTGAAGCAAATAAACTGAGTCAGCCAAGGAAAGGAACAAGCACATGAAGGTCAGCCATGGTCTACAGGATGCTGAAAATGTCTGTTACCTGTACAATCACAAGCCCAGTCAGCCACAGGCAAAACCCTTCTAGCCTAGACCAGTTTCCACATTTGCCAAGGAAATCAAACTGTGTGAAGCAAATAAACTGGTCTGCAACTGGTCTGCAACTGGACTGCAGGAGCTGCTGATCTGCTTGCCAGTAAGTGGTAAAAATAAGCCTTATTTTTGAAGACCGCAGTTCTGAAGTTCAGCTTCAACTCTAATTTCCTGTATTTGCATCGGGCTCTTGTAAAAATGGGTTCTTAAAACATGGACAAGAGGTTTACTTTCCTATTTCAAGTAGAAACCCTGCAAAGTGCGTGGAGGAATACAAATAAATGATACCAAGGACTCGATTCATTCATCCACATATGGGTGTCAGGTGCCACTGGAGATGTCCAAGGGAATAGGGATCCACAGGACTGGCTGGTATGAAGGACAGGACCAGAACCTTCCAGAGGGAGCAACTGGGGGCAGCCACAATGCCCTGGAGCATCTCACATGGCCCATTTGGCTGAACCTGATGCTGACAGATGAGATCACCTCATTCTATCTATAAATGTCTGTATCTGAGCAAATTGCCTTGGCTTTTTTTTTTTTTTACACACCTTGAAGAGAAGCAGGTGCACATAGATCACAGCTTTTGCAGTTCCTCTGCCCTATTTTAGGGTGAGAGAAATATTCCCCAAAAGACCTGTTTCTCCTCATTGATTAGATGGGAAGCTCAGATGTGGGGTAGCCTAACTAAAAGCAGAATTTCTCACTGGCAAGCACGTAGTGTTGTTTGAGCAGTATTTGCCAGGGATGGCTACAAAAGGTGAAGGTTCCTCTCTACATTCCCCTTCTAGCTGAAGAAAGGCTTGTTGTAGCCACAAGTTCAGGGTGTCATACATGTCAGAGTAGATGCTTGCCTTTGCTGAGACTCCTGCGAGACCTGACTGTGAGTCAGGTCTTCACAGTCACTCAGACGAATATTGCCTAAGGCTCGGTCTAAGCCTGGGGCAAGAAAAGAGTACCAAGAGGAACAAAGATTCACAACTAAGGGAAAATGAGAAGTGCTGCTGGAGTGTCTGAGGTCCAGCATTATAAATTAAAGGGTTGAGTGTTCACACTGTGTAGCTCTAAGTGGTACATGAGCTCATCCACACTCCTTAGGGTGGGAAATGCAGAGAAAGTTTATGGGAAGGAAATACAGGAAAAAAAAAAGAGAGGAAACATTAGAGGCAAAGTGAAATTTTGCTGCTCCTGAATCTCTGTGTTCTCACCCTTCCAAAAGTTTGGGTCAAAGTTCTGAGTAAATCAGCTTTTAAAATTAATCATTTAGTACTTACAAAATAGTAAAACATCCCACAGCATTAAGTTAGCAGTGATTAATGTTCTATAAAAGATTTCTGCATGCGTGGATATCTCATGCAATATTTATCACAGCCCCACAAGTGGCTGGGTCAGCACTTTTATGATGAACCTCTAGAGTTTCTCATCTCAGATGGGTATAAATCAGGAATAGTGTGAGAAGGAGGGTCATAATCTATTCCTCCTCTGTGTGGGAGGGCTACAATGTTGTAAAAATATTAAGTGTGTAATATTTCACAGTTGGGAACTTAGAAAATTAGTCTTGAGTCTTCCTCATCAAGAATTTAGTGGAGAGACAAGGTAGTGTCCACTTCATTTCACTCACTGAGTAAAGGAATGCATTTCCTTTCATTAGGGCTCCTAGTCCGAAGTGCTTATGCAGTCTCACTAAGGAGATTTAGTTGAACAAGTTCAAACTGAAATTCAGTAATTAACTTCACACACTCCTCTGGTGCATTTCAGAGTTTACTAGAGAAGAAAGTCATAACACAGTCCCACTTCAACCTGACTCCTGGGCAGAAGACACGGACTTAAAGATACACGTGTCATTTTTTACCAAATATATAAAGATAATCATGTCAGCCTCTCGTTTGTGAGTCTCCATGAAAAGCCTGCCATTGTACCTCACCTCAGTTTCCCTACCCGTTGTATGAGAAAACACAGAAAATAACTGTGGTCTAGGGTTGGATTACATGGCTTCTCAAGGTTTTCTGTCACCTGGATGTCCTGGTAATTCTTTTTTGCCTAGGAAATATAATAATAACTTTCTGAGATACTTAAAGAACAACTTTTCTTTGCTTTTCACCTGAATGGATTCCAGTTTCTAGGAAGACCGGTCCTAAAATTGCTGGCTTTGACACAGTTCAGGGAGTCAGGTAAGTATCTCAACAAGTAGATCACTGTTCAGTGCACCCTTCATTCAGTAAATTTCAAAGGATGATGCAGATTTACCCACTTAACATTCCGAAAAGTAGGCTAGGAGCAGGTGTCAAAAATTTGCCCTGGCCTTAGAGACTGGACGTGGCACTGAGTGCCATGATCTAGTAATCACAGTGGGGTTGGATCAAGGGTTGGACTTGATGATCTTGGAGGTCTCTTCCAACCCAGTTAATTCTATGATTCTATGATTCTATGATTCTAGTTATATAGAAGATGAACTGTGTTGCAAAATGGTTTTCTGTGACCTCTTCCCTTATAAATCAATTTTATGAATGGTTTGTCTGCCAAACTCAGATCAGCAGCAGGGCTAGAAGGTAGTCAGAGCTAGTGGGAGTCATCCAGTCACAGCTATTACAAGCCACCAGGCTAAAGGGAATAGTGATGTTCCTTCCATGCAACACAGTGAGCCCATCCTGTGCCATCCTGCCTCTTCTCCTTTGTGATTTCTCAAGAATGACTGCCAAACAAGGGGACAAGACTGTCACTTTACCGAGTTGCCACCTGGACAGTCAGGGTCTGGTGTGCACTAAGTGCACCACGAGTACTTCCCCATGTTCCCGGCTGAGCAAGCGGGGTGTGAGAGCTCGGATGCCCCCCGTGGGCTGCCAGCTCCAGACTGAATCCTCCATGGAAACATCTACAGCAGAGATGTCTGTCTGGAAGCAACATTATGAACTGATTATGAAGTAATTCAGCTCACCCACTCTAATGTCTGCCAGCTCTGCAGAAGTGCTTCTGACATCCAAGGGCATTACACATACCACTGTATGTTTGTGGGTAGACAAATTCAGACCTGGGTCTCTATCCAGTATGAGAGTGTAGACACCTAAAGCACACACTGTAGATATCCAAATGTCCACTTCTGAAGCTGAATCGTACCCCTGGGGCTCAGTTCATGTGTCTAAATATAGGCTGTTAGTGCCATCTAGATGCTCTGAAGTGTCTGAGGACCTTTAAGCAAGCTACATCCTCTAGACAGGCAGCTGGAGGCTGGGCTGGATACCCCTAGACAGCTCTGATGGCTCAGAGAGCTGAATGGTGTGCCCAGCATCAATTGGCCAGTGGAGTCAGCACTGAGACCATCTGCAGAACTATTCAAAAGATTTCTGTTTGGGAGATTTGAGTCCCTTCATCTTTTAATGTCAGGCACTGTGAATTTAGTTTTGTGCATTTACATATTAAGGAGGTAGTTGAGCCTCAATTTATTTTCCATGGGAGAAGTTGAAAGCACTAGTCTGTGCACGACAGGTTGGTAAAAATGAACTATTTCCTTTGGGTGTTAAAAAAAAAATACCATCATTAGAAATCAAAAAGGTTTCTAACAAAATGTTAAATTAATAACGTCTCTTTTTACTCGTCGTGTCTTTTCTCTTTGTCTCGTCCTTTCTTTTCCAGTGATGAAAAGGAAACTAAAAGAGGAAACAGACAGCAGGATCACAGGAGAAAACATAGAAGTGCCTGAAAAAAAGAGGGGGGAAAACTGGAAAGCAAATGCTTTTCTAAACTCTTTAGATCAACCACAACAACAAAAGTTTCCTTCCAGAGCCCACTGAAATCACAGCAGTGATTTCAGCCATCTGCTTGCTTTTTGAAAATAATGTTTTTAACGAACTTTCAGCTACTTTCAGGCTCAACCAAAACAACATTAAGACAAGTTGATCGGTACCAACCACCCAAATGTGATTTCCAGTGTCAAACACAGCTCCACCTTTTGCTACAGAAGTCCTTTCTGTTGCAACTGGTATTTATGGACATAAGGGCAAACCAGAGACGGGCTGACCATTAAACAGGCAGTCCCCAAATAATGAGCTTTGCAGTCATGGTGGCACATTTATAAGTTTATAAGTGGTCAGATACTGGTCCAAAAAGCACTCCTGACTTTATAGTGCAATCAGCTGTATCAAGCTACTTTTTCAAGTGTAGTACCAAAATTTCTCTCCCTCCCTTTGGTATCTTCAAGGAAAAAACATATCCCAGGATACTTCATTTAGAAGTACTTAATAACAATAGAAAAAAAATTATTTTAAAACCAGTCTTGAAGCTTTCCACCAACTGGCAAGTACCAAAACTGTGTTGACCCTACTTTGCAGCTATTCAAAGACAGTATGTTCACATTTTTATTACAGACTTTATTTTCTTCTGGTTTGGTACTTGCAAGCTTCCATACTCCCATGTTTTGATTTTGCAAATGCCCATTGCATTGCATATTGCACAGTGTCTGCTCTCTGACCTGAAGGATCATGGGTGTGATGGAGATTGAGGACCTGATGACACATCCTATGGTTTCTCAGCGATCTCTGATAACAGAAGCTGGAGCCTCTAACCTTGGCCTCTGTTTCCAGCCTCTCTACAAAGGCCTGTGCCCAGAGGCCACTGTGCACTTAATTAGTCACTTAAAAGGGGAAGATATCTTAATATCTGCTGAAACAGACAAGGTGCAATATGTAGGAGGACCCTAATGTAAAATGAATGTGGGTGTACCAGCAAAAGGCAAAACAAATTCTGATGTTACATCCCATTAGCAAGACACACAAGCCAAGAAAGAAATATATAAAGGAACTTGTTGGCTATTTGTTAGTTCAGAAGAAACACCACATTCCCTCACGCAGATTTTTCCTCGGAGACGTTAGTTTCCCCTCTGCAACAAAATGAATGATGAGGCAGATTGAAAAACATTGTGTTGTACTTAAAACCAAGTTGTTAGGATATACCTTTAGGTAAGGTGAAATGAAGAAATGAACATCTGCTGGATGAGAGGAGGGCTACTGCTTGGCTGAGGAGTTGAGAACAAGGTCCATAGCTTCTTCTTGGGGGTCTAGCATGGCCTTGGTCCAGAGAAGAAATCAAAAGCAGCACCACAATTATCAAAATTGCTTGATTCAGATCTAGACAGGAAACTGACTGATTTGCAGAAGTATTTTGTACCTAATATATGCTGAAGTTTTCATAACCTGTGTCCACTTCTTTTGCTGAGCTCCATAGCCCTTGTCCCACAAAAAGGAGTGGTCTTGTTGGTCTTACTGCATTTAGTATTTACTCCTAAATGTTTAGTTCTTCTGATATGTTTTGAAAAACTGGTCTTTAGTCAGGCTTAAAATGTGTTTGGCCTCCACTTCTTTCAGGAATGAGTTAATTCACAGGTTATTAGTATTTACTATCTATTTAATGGCCACTCCCCGTCTGACTGTAACATAAAGGGCTTTTATAGCAAATGGTGGAACTGCCTTTGACACTGGAAATCACATATAATGCATGATTTGTCTCAAACATGCAAACAGTTTGCAACTCAGATCTTCTGTTTCTTCTCAGTATCACACTATGTGGTCAATAAATCTCTTTGAAACATCTTGGTTTAAAAAAAAAATCAAGATAAAAAACTCTACTACAGAGACATTATTTTCATACTATGAGAAAAACCCAAACTTTCTCAAACAAATGCAGCATTACACACAGGCAATGAATCTGAAGAACACCGTGACTGGAACTCTGCATAATGAATAATGGATTGTTCTTTGTTCAAAAATCCTCTGTCCTGCAACGACTTTAAATCTCAGTAACAGAGCTGAGTTTATATTATACTGAATTTAAAAGCTATAAAATTAGATACTCCCTGACGTACTTCCATATGTTATCCCCAATCAGGTTATAGTGGCAGTGAATATAACAATGTGACAAAACCTTTACTATATTATGCCATATTAATCCCCCTGTGAGAAAATAAATATTGTGCTGCTGTTCAAGTGGATCTTATTCATCGAAATAAAACAACCAATAAAACATTCTCAGCCATACACATATCCTAAGAACTCTTGAATTTACTAAGGCAAAAGAGAATAATATGGTAATGCAAATAACACTTCAATTTCATCAGATCTTTTTTTAAAAAATGATAGAGAGTAAGCTCAACAGAACCTGTGAAGTCTGGTACTTTAGAAGTGATTTATCTCTCTGGTCTCAGTGTACATGAACATGCCTTAGGATATGTGTGGTATCCAGGAGAGGGAGAAGAGCACAGAGTTGGCAGGAATTCCTTCAGGCAGCACAACACATGAAGTCCACAGTTGATTGTCTGCTTATTACTGTTTGCTGCCTTTACATCTGTTCACAGGAACTACCTGCCACTGAGACTGAGCTAGAGCTGGTAAAAAGTTTTCTGTCAACATCTCGTTTTGATGTCAAATTGAGTGTTCAAACCAAGCAAAAGAGATTTGAGAAAAATCTGAGTTTTCATTTGAAAACTCATGTCTACAAAAGAGCTCTTTTTTTCCTCAATTTTTGGCACTTTAGGACTGAAAAATTTTCAGGTTTGGAGAAAAAAAGCTTCATTGGTAGAAGTCACTCTCCTGCTGGGGTCCATACAATACAGAGTTCTCTGAGCCACTGCACTTCAGAGATTTTGGTGACAGTGTCATCTTGTCTGCACCACAACTATGAGCCTCCACATACTGACTGGGGCCCAAAGAGGTAAAAAATAAGTTATACTCAGAAAATCAATGAAAGACTCAATGAAAAGGTTTGGGTTTTTTTTTTTTTGATTACAGTTCTTTTCCAGATCACTGATGTCCTAATGGTCTTCTGGATGATTGCCTAATAAACATAGCAGTGCTATGAATGTGTGGACATTTGAAGATCCTGCTGTCTAAATTGCCATCATAATATAATCTCATGATTAGAACATTAATACATTTAATTAGCTTCTAAAAAATAATTCTTATCTGTAGCAAACCCACTTGCACAATTTAGGGTCAGGCTCTCTCTAATGAGACCACCATCCACAGTTGCACAGACTGCAAATTTGCTTTTGAAATTGTATTTTCTCAAAGTCCATAACCCTAATAATTCTAATAAATATGATTTGTGCCCAGATCATCAATTTATTTTCCTGCAGGATGTTTCTTCTGCTTTTATTCTGGTCTGTTGTTATTTGTTGGAGTTACTTTGGAGCAAAGGTCCAACATAGATAAATAACATGCAATGCAGTGTTCCTCTCTTATTAGATTCTGGGCCTCTGGAACTCAAAAAATAAAATTATGTTATTGTAACATTTCTTATCTTTCTAATGGATTATTAAGCCAAGAAAAGGAACACTTTGGAACAAACTTCACTCAATGTTTTTGCATGTCTTGCCACTGAGAAAAACCAACCATCCAGTAATAGAACATAAAAGCTCTTAAAATTACCTCCATGAAATGGCCTATAAGCTAGGATAGCTGCCAGAGAGAAGTTCTGCTTATCTTATTTTCTCATTTTGTCTACACCTTTCAGATACCTGCTTTGATTATTGGTCATGTTTGGCTTGTGAGATTCCCTGGGGCAGAGACTGTGCTGTATCTTTTATTCTGTTTGCACAGTGCCTAGTGGATAAGGTCTTTACCCTTGAGAAAGGTCACTGGGCACTATGGCCGTGAATCCAAGCAGCCCTGCCAGGCATCCTAATGTCACTTTCCTCTTTGCCACAGGCTGCTCTTCCTGTCTCTAATTTGAAAAGAAGAAAAGAGGGTAATGTAATACCATTACCAGTATGAAATATATTACATGCCTTTCATGCCTTGGAAAGATGATCCCAAATAATCATATCTTTTTTTATGTGGGCCTTGTTCCCCTACTGGGAATGGCAAACTGTGGTGCACCAGAATTTGTCCATATGACTGCCTTTTCCCAAAAGGGTTCTCTCATGTTTCCGTCTCAGCTGGTTTGGAAAAGAACTTGACAGGTGGATACCAGAGACTGAAAGTGTTGTGCAAAGATGCCTATGATGGATTTCACAGAATCACAGAATGGTTTGGGTTGGAAGGAACCTTAAAGACCATCTAATTCCAACTTCCCCAGCCATAGTTAGGGATACATTACGTTAGAACAGGTTGTTCAAACGCCCATCCAACCCAGCCTTGAACACTTCTAGGGATGGGGCATTTGAGTTGCTGCAGCAGAAAATAGGTGCTTTTGTGAGGCTACAGATTTGCACCCAATTCACCTACACTGAACCAGAGAGTTCAGCACAGTGATTTCCTCTTATTGCTTAGGAAAGGTCACTGCAGACAAACAGAACTATTTATGCTGACATAACCTTGCCCAGGGCTCTTAAATGGTCCAGAAAAACAGTAGTGTTTCATACTCATATTGGGAGTACAGCCTGACTTCTCCAGTGTCCACTGAGTCCAGGAATGCAGTAAGTGATTTTACAGTGTGCTCTGTACAGATGGGGATTATAGTTAGAGGGAATCAACTGCCCAGCTCCCTCCACTGTGTTTGGATCTTTCTTACTTAATGTATCCTTTCAGGCATATCTCAGCCTTACAGAAGCTTCTGTGTATGAAAAGTGGAAGGCGGGTACTCCTTTTGTATAACAGCGTCAACTTCAGAAGTCATAGATAAAAAAATATACAGGTCAGGCTAAAAACATCTAGATGAGCCTTTACAAGACAATGAAATGCAACAAACAAAGGCATAATGTTTACAGCTTTCCTACACTTAAGGCAAAATTCCCATTTCATTGAAAGCTGTGGAGAAATTAATTTTATGTGGAGTCAAGATTTCACTTCTTTTTGTTTTCTCCAATACTGTGTCTTCACACAAAAGTAGAAATTAAATCCAAATGGTCCTTATTTGATATAAAGACATATCAACTTCTGAGATTTTGGAAAGGCCTTGCTATCAAATTTTGTACAGATGTCCAGAGAAAAGGTTTGTTAGAAATTTCCATAGAAAAAAAATTATATTTTTCATTTAAATATGGCTGAACTTCACAATAAATTATAGCACAGAGCTCTTTAAAGCACATGCGTTTACATATATGCATAAACATACAATCACACTGCAATTTGGAGCTCAAAACATTATTTATTATGTTTGATAGGGTAAGACCAAACAGCCACCAAGAATGGTGGCCCTGGTGTCATGTAGTGTGGAAATTCAAAGCAGCAAGTTGTCTCTGCCCTGCAGAAAAAACTAGGAATTATTTTCAGATTCCCTATCCTGAATCCAGAAAATAAAAAATTAAGTAAATACACCTAGTCTTGGTAAAGAAAATCATGTTGTAGGGGTTAAGAATATTTCTGCACTGAGTAGTATTAAAGACCTTTTCTGTGACTCCCTAACTTAGCCTGAACCTCTGCTGCTTTAGCAAGATGCTGTAATTTAGACAGATATTCAATAATTGCACATGCATAAACCTTCATTTGCCTCCCCTGTGCTCATGCATTATGATGAAGCCTTTAATTATAAGTGAACATATATTATTATTTTTACAGGTTTCACAACTCAATGCAGAGAACAAGGCACACTGGGCAAACTTGTGCACAGTATTTCCTCAAGCTGCACCCTGTATCTGCACTGTGTATAACCTTGCTGCACACTTCAAAACCCTGCTAGGAAAATAGGACTGTTGGTTTCATCACACCCAACGCTACAAACCCCTGCAAGCTCTACAAAGATGCACAATTTCTTTTCATAAATCTGCTGTGACATCAGAGCAGTCCTGGATTTATTTTATTGAGGGAAGAACCGAGGCCGGGAGGACTGGATCAAAAGAACAATTTAATTTTTGACATCTCAGAATAAGGACACCATATTTCATTTTTCCATTCTCAAGGTTTTTATCAGTCCACAGCACAGCTCTCTCTGACTTTGGCTGCAGCTGGAAGCGATGAGGCCTTCTGCAAGTCAGATGTGCTGTCCCATTTCCTCCTACATACACACCCCCTCCTCCTCCTGCCTAGGGCATCAAGGAGGAGAATGTAAGGCAACTCTCCTCTTCCAGACTCCTGACACTCCCTGGGAAAAAATTGTGTGTGGGCAAGTCCAGCCGAGACCCTCCACTTCAAGCAGAATCAGAGCTGACAGAATCTGGGAAGAAGTCAGCTGCCAAATTTCAATGAGTTTCTTGTAAGAGACCAGAATTTTCCAAAACTCACAGTTTCTCCCATATGGAAACTTGTACAGGAACAGCAAATTAAATATCCCAGACATAAAGGCAATGCTTACCAGTACTAAACCCACAGTCATAAAGATGCCATAAATGTCAATGTAACATCCCTTTTTACCATGCACAAAGAAATATCTCCTGATTTCATTTTTCCAAAATGGCTTGTTGTTTTTGTTGAAAATTTAAAAAGATCTGGAGGCAGATTTTCAGATGGGGCCAATGGTTACAATTTTGCCAGTAGTGTCTAATTAGTGTTAATGACAGACATCAGTACCAGTCCTGCCTGTATCTGATACAGAAGGACCTGCCCACTTACAGTCACTAGGGGATACAGAAGTGCAGCAATTTATTTTTTTTTTAAACAGATTCCTCTGTTCATTGAGTCTCTTGTTTCTCCTAATACCTGCCAATAGGCAAGAGAATAGCTGAGATCTGAAGTTTTAAGGTACCAGAGACTTAAGGAGGATTTTGCACCAAGACTGAGAGGGCTGTGTCCTCGCTCCTGCCTCGCTGCATCCCGGCTCCCTGTGCACAGACACTGCCGGCTCCTACCATTCCTGCTGATGCAATTACCCCAAAACACAATGTGTGACTTTCTTTTCAGGCAGTCAAGACTCAGCTCATTAATTAACAGCTGTAGCATCGCTTCCAGCTGCCACTTCAGTCAAAGGCAAGTCTCTACCTGGTTTTGCAGGGAAATGGGGCTGGGTTCAGGAAGGACATGTCCTCAACCACCTTAAAACTAGTAGAAAAGGGGACTGCAAAAGAGCTGACAGTAACATACATGAAAAATGTTATCTGCTTGTGATTTGGAAGTGTCAGGCAACTCATGGAAGTTACCTGCTCTGAGAATCAGAGAATCACTAGGGTTGGAAAAGACTTCTAAGAACACCAAGTCCAACCCTTAACCCAGCACTGCCAAGTCCACCATTAAACCATGTTCCTAAGTGTCACACCTACACATCTTTTGAACACTTCTAGGGATGGTGATTCCACCCATTCCCTGGGCATCCTGTTCCAATGCCTGACAACCCTTTCAGTGAAGGGTTTAGATAAACCTGTATTTGGTTGTTTGCAGGATGCTGTACATTGATAATATGCTAAGCAAAGGCAACATGCAGAGGACTGTGAACCAAAGCAGATGTGGGTTTGTCAGTAGATTGCCCAACTAGGTACAACACAATTCTGCTCACCCTGAGGCAAACAGAAGCTGAGTAGCAGCAGCACAGCCCCAAACCTGAGCTGAGCAGCGTGCTGAGATGGGTGCATTAGCAAGGGCTGCTGCACAGTCAGCTTGGGCTGAGCAAACAACTCCCACCTACCTTCCTGCATTGGGCCAAGGCTTCCTCTGTGCTTTCTCACAGTGCTCTTTCCATCAATACATGTGAAGCATTCATGAAATGAAAGCTCAGTAACCCACCTACGCCAGGGGGGAGCCAAGGCACGCTCTGGGCAAAGCAGCAGGGCACTGACAGAGCTGAACACTGAAAGCTGCTCTTCCAGGCTGAAGTCAAGAGCACTGAACTGTGATGTACAGCTGCAGTAGCTGCAGTGCTGGGCTGGCAGTATTTTTTTACTGTGTTTTTTTTTGTTAATGAGCCTGAGGACCTCTGGGTTTGCATTAAGGGCTGCTTTGTGTGAGTACTTAAACATCAACATTCAATTGAACAGAATATCTTCAGTAAGAATGAACCTGGGCTAAATTTGTGCAGTGCCCAATCTTCAAAGAACATCCTTCTCATTTCTCATGAATTAAAAGTCATTCCCATGTGGATCCCTTTGCACTATAACTTTCTGAGTGTTAATGTTTCAAAGGTGTGCTTCTCCACTTATGCATCCATCTTCCACATGGGAGGCAGGTGGCATGCTCTAGCAAAGGATGGGAGAATATTCAGGAAATAACATTCCCTAGATAGTAAGGGATAAATAATACAGTGGAAAGAGATTAATTTAAAATAGAGTTGTTTGGTTTTATTTGATTTCAATGTGCTTCTACTATACTCTAGTTGATATGAACAAGAGCCTTCTGTTTACTCTTATCACCTTTATTTGTATTTATATTGGGGGATTTTCACAGGTAGTAAAGAGAGAAGGGTACTCAGATAGAGAGGGGAAAAAAGGTGCCTGTGCAACACCTCAGACTTAGTCCTGCATTTTGTAAACTAAGGTTTTTATCTCCATCACCTCATAGCTAACTGTTAGATCTACAAGTCAGTGATTGGGAAGAGGTGGGAAGAAAAGTCTAATCTGTTGATTTATTAAATTATGTTAATGCTTTATACTGTAAACCTTGAACAGGATGTGTGTGTAGGCAGTTGTTTGCATCTGCTGAATGTCCTACTCATGACTGAATGGAGCAGGAAGGCAGGCACTGGAGGGGGAGGCTGGGCGTTACTTTCACCCAACTGACACACAAAACGCAGCTTATACTGCCAAAAAATTCAATGTTCTTGTTCTGTTGCACACTTTGAGTACATTTATATAGTCAGACAGCTTAGTATCACACTTCATGCCCTGGGGATCACTTCCTGGAACAGCAGTCTGGATGCAGCCTTTAAGATTGGCTCAACTTTGATCTCTGAGGAGCTCTTGGGGACTTTCTTCTCCAGGGCAGAACGTCCTGTCTGTGGTTCCTTCTTCACTGAGAAAAACAACATTCAGTACTACTGTCTCAGCTGCAGTAAATTGGGGATGCCAAAATAAGATATTAGATGCTGATTATTACAGGTTGACATAGGTGATTGATATGACAGTGTATGGCAGCAGAAACTCAGACATAAATGCAATCATTCCACTCTACACATCTCTGTCAGGCTCTCTCAAGCCACATGGAAATAATGCTGCATCAGTGGACTGGTTCACATTGGGAAAGGTTCCCTCCTGCCAGCAAAAAAAGCACAGCCAAGGTGTTTCAGTTTTCTTTTTTTCACCCAAAGATCAAATTTTAGAGTTTTTGACCACAGCTTGAAACCCAGTAAGAGTGGTGATGTATCAGTTGGCAACTTTACCTTCAGTTGTGGTTTGGTTATCTTTGAGACATCTCAGCTGGGGACTGGTGGGACTCTGCATGATCTGCTTTTAAGGTCTTAAGAGGAAATTTAAGACATAACCTTTGCTTTGAGAACACTGACCCAAGCAAAATAAGACTGATGTGGTAGCATTTTATGCTTCCCTCAAATGTTCTTCCCTCAAGTGATTCAAAGAAATTTAAATTCAAGAACATCAGTTCCAACTAAAAAACATTTGCAAATCAGTATCTGAAACACTCAGTGAGGAGTCAACAATCTTCTTCCGTTTGGTCCAAGAACTTGATACTTCTTGTTTTGGTGTTTCCCATTCAAAATGTCCCTGAACACTTCCAAATATTAAAAACAAACAAACAAAACCAAACAAAACACAAAAACCAAACCAAACAAACAAACACCCCCACAAACAAACAAACCCCAAAACAACCAAAAACCCAAAACCATAATTTTTACTCTGAGTTCCAGTTATTGACAAGGACACAAAACCATGAAACTTGTCATAGAGAACTAGTTTTTGGTTGTTTTTTGTCTCAGCTCACCTGCTGATATCATCTGGTATAAGACCAGTGAGGATTATATGCAGGCTTTTTTGCTCAGGTAAATGAACTTTATTAATTGACCAAGGAATAGTTAACAAGCCTAGAAAAAGAATTAGCAACTGGCAGAGAAGTAGATGATGGAGAATTTACTAATCTCAGAACATACAAAACAATTTGTACTTTAAACACTCAGTTGTGTTTAGGGATGCCTTTACCCCCTCTCCCAAGAAGTGTCACCTAGAAAAGACTCTCAATCTCTCATGAGAAGCTTTCAAACAGTGAATGGGAAGTGGGGCAGATGTTGCAGTAAGACTGTTTTATTCCTGCATGGACCACTTCTCTGCAACCAGTGAACAGAAAGCTGCTGTTTTCACCTATAGCTGAGAAAGGTTCAAACCAGATTTGATTCCTAGAATGACCTTCACTATTAAATGCTCCATGAAACATCCCTTCTGCTGTGTGAAAATTGCTCATTTCAGAAATATATCCACTAGGTCTGAGTGCCACAAAATTTAACAGAGAGTATTCAGGGTCATGCTGTAAATGAAATACATGTCCAAAATGGAAAAAATGTCTCTGTGACTTAAAATTGCAATTAAAGAGTCTGATCTTGCAGCACAGGCAGTTTCTTACCCATGCCAAAGATGTGATATTAGCACCTTCCATTACACTTTATAATTTCTGATTGCAAGGAAAATATATGGAGATAAACCTTGTTCTGAGATTAACCTGCACTGTGCTGCTTATGTCAGAGCTTCTAGAAAACAGGGAGCCAGAGCAGCCTGATGGCTCAAAGACTGGTAAAGAACACCCATACATTTTGTTATCTCCTGACTTTTGGAAATCTCATGATGTTTGTGCACTTGGGACCTGACTCCTCAAAGCCTGTGAGGCGCCTTCCGAGCCCTTATCATGGTCCTGATATAGTTTACTATGCTGGGACCTGATTTAGAGTGGCAGGAATTTTCTTGGAGCCCTTTGGATCCAGATCCTGAAAAGCATCCTCAGAAAAGTCAGTGGGACTACTGGAATAACAATCTTGTTTATGATAATTGAATCTATTTGAATATTTGCATAATATTTGAGAAAGACTGAAAAGTGGACAACCTGTGTTCTCCCGTCATGGACCCTTAGAAATTTTGAGGCTGGAAAGGAAAAGTCAGAGTACTGAATTGCCCTTTCAAACTCCAACTTTTTGACGATGACCCATAGCTGAAAGGGATCCCACAAGTTTCCTGCCTTCATCACCTCCTCCTCCTTGGACCCAACAACCCGAGGATTAAACTCCTTCCATCTGTACGCATATGAATTATATGAATCCATGGATCATACAACCATATACAGAGGCTCAGCCTGAGGCTGAGCAAACCCGCTCCCTGCCCTTTCCCAAGGTCAGTGGGCTCCTTCTGGGGCCTGAGCTGAGTCACACTCTGGATTTCACTGACTGTGCTGTATTCACCTCTAGTCATTCAATGCCCTTCAAGCTGCCTTGGCATCCCATCTGGCCAGTCCAGAGGCTTTGGGTTTCCTGCAGGTCCTGCATCAATCCCAAAACCTACACCTGCCCACTCCATGGGGATGTCTCATACTCTGATATGCCCACACAGAGGCATTGCAATTGAGCCCCAGACAACTACTGACAAAAATGGGAGCTGAGACTAGTAGGCATATCCACTCAGGTGTCTTAAATTTAAACTGAATCCCACCCTTTTTCTGATCCTTATGTTTGTCCATCAGTCTTGTAAAACAGAGGAGTTAACCAAAATAGGACAAAATAAGTATGCCAAGAAGGATGTCCTTTTCCCCACGGAGTGGTGGGTTTGAAGTGGTTGAAGTAGAGAAATTATAGCACAAAACCTGTGTGATTCACTCAGGAAAACATATAAAGTAGGAAAAGGGAAGTTTCCACAGGTGTTCTCTTGAGGGCACCACAAACAAAAGTGTTGTCTTGGTCTGTTACAACACACCTTCTGGAAGAAACAAGGTTTTATCTTAGATACATGGAGTTTTTAAGCCTTGAAGGAGCCTCAAGGTCACATAGGGTGTTCTAACTTCCTGCATCACACAGGCTCCTCCCCACAGAGCTTGCTTCAATCACCAATGTCTATTTGACATTATGCATATCACTGTGGAAGACAAATACTTTTAAACCAGCTTTAAAACCAATGGACAACCTACCAGGATCACATTTTTCATTACAAAATAGCTTTTCTGTGTCTTTTTTTCATAGCGGTTGGCTCAGTTTCTAAACACAGGCTCATTTTTGCTTTTTCTGCCACAGCAATCAAGTCTCAGCAATATCTTCCCCATGTAGTTTTCCACAAAGTACTCCTAAATAAACTAAGGAGTTTAATAAAATCTTTTCCTGGATAAATTAAATGTTTCCATCTGAGGCGTCTTTCTCAAAAAGACATTCTGAAAACCTCCAATATGTCTTGCTACACTTGCCAAAACCTGTTTTTTTAAACAACCTCTTTTAAGGTGGGACACAGTACAGTGTCCACCAAATTAAGCTGCCCTGCCTCCTTAATATTCTCCTACTTCTACAGTCAGGATCCTATTCTCCTTGTTATCTATTGATTGACTAAGAATTTCCAGCAAATTACTCTGAAAGTAATTCACTGGAGGAAGTATTTCACTACATTCTGCACATGTAATTACCACCATTGTATAACTGAGAAGGAAAGCGTCGTTTAATGAATTCAGCAGTATTTATCATACTGTATTCACCAAATTAATATTAAATGAGACAATACTGCATCTAAAATTTCTTTTTCTCCTCTCTTTCCTTTAAGCCTTCTAACACAAAATAGAATGGGTCCAGAAAGCAAAGTAGCAGATACTCAAGGCTGTGTTAATTGGGCTCCCTGCCACAGCCACACATAACACTATTTACAGCCAGATGTTAAAAATTAATTGTATCTGTGGCTGAATTGAAACCAGCAAGGAGCTTCAAATGGGAACAGGAGAACGGAGATACAGAGGTTATCCTGTTCATACGTCATTTGACAACAGCCTGGGAAATCTTTCGCATTTCCCGCAAATAAGCTAATTAAAATGAGGGGAAGAGGGAAAGGCATTTGTCAAAATATATGCTGGAATTATGCAAATAAGTGACAGAAAACAAACCTCTGTGCTTGCACTTGGGAAAATAATAAAAAGCTGCCTATTTACAGTCAGCTCCTCTGACCTCAGATGCTCTGTGCAAGGACTGCTCTGCCCCAGCTCTCTTCACACTTTACACCCAGTTTACCCAAGATTAAGATCACTAATTGCAATGGTGTCCCTCCAACTGCAGAGGCAAATCCCATCTCCGGAACTGTTCAAGGCCAGGTTGGACAAGGTGTTGAGCAACCTGATCTGAATTTGGGTTGACCATTGTTGAAACACTGATGGGGAAGAAAGTGACCAAACAGGTGAAGCCACCTCTAATACTGAAAGAGTGAAATCCTGGTGGGGGACAAGGAGTAGGAAAAATTTGGATAAAGAGTCTTGTCCTTTGTAGAGTAACTGCAAGATGCCCTGTTGTACATATAATTTAACTGTGGGTAAAATTAGCAACTGTACTTACCTAAACTGTAATACCTTAGCAAACCAAAGGTGTTTATTTCTGGAAAAAAAAAAGATCCTGTAACCAAAAACCTTCATTATGAAAAAGCAGCCAGCATCTAATTATCTTAGTTAGCTCTTCAATGGCATTTAAAAATCACATGGAGAAATGAAGCAGCTCTGCTTGCGCATTTCTTTGTGTGTTTTCTCCCAACCCAGACCTATGAAACCTTTTTGTCACTGTGGCTAGCAATGTACAATTCGAAACAATGTCTGTTTAGATTCTCACACAGTTCTTCTGAAGTATGAGCTGAGATGGTGGTCAAGCACTGGAACGAACTCTCTAGGGAGGTGGTCATTGCCCCAAGCCTGTCAGTGTTCAAGAAGCATTTGGACAACACTCTTAGATATATGGTATAACTTTTAGGCTCCCCTGTGTGGAGTCAGCAGTTGGTTTTGATGACCTTCTTGAGTCTCTTGCCTCTCAGGATATTCCACTGTGGAAGATGTCCCTGCCATGGCAGAGGGTTTGGAAGTAGGTGATCTCTAAGGTCACCTCCCACCCAAACTATTCTATGATTCTATCAAATCTTCCAAGATTATCAAATATGTCTTCAGGTGTCTGATCTACAGGTGGGAAATGCTCATTATCAAGCAAACAGCATTCACCAGAGTACTGCAGGATGGAGGAGCTTTAACCACTCCCTTCACCATCCTGCTCTTCAGACCTCAAGACAAGTTAGCTGTGATACTGTGACAAGACAAAACCCCTCCCTGCCCCTGCCCTCCCCACCCCGCCTCAGTCTAAAGCAAAACAGCCCTTTGGTCAACTGAGTCCTGTTATAAAATTGTTGACCGGGAAAACAGAAGAAAGTCATCTGGGCAGAGTGATTGCGTAAAAGAATGATTAATGACAATATCTGAGCTATTTTCTTGCAAAAGAGGTTATTGGGAAGGACACATTGAAATTAACTTTCTTCACTTACTTACTCCATCTTCAGGAATTGATTATAGCTCCAGAAAGGAGGAGATAAAAGCCTGTGAAAACTACAGAAGATCTTAAAAGAGTGGCCACAAGCCCAAGCCACACACTGTGATGGAAGGCTTCAAGCTGCATGATAGGGTAAAAAAATCAAGGTGAAGGATAGATATTCAGATGGTAAAGCCAGGAGGACTGTTGGACTGTTTCTCCTGAGGCAATATCCTCAGGAGCGAATTTATTCCTCTGGGATAATAAGGAGATCTGGGAACCATCACTGGCAGCAGGAGTTTAACCAAGAGTAGCAGAGGTAGCAACAACAAGGGGTGCACCACTGTGGAACTCAAGCGAGAGCTGCATCACTCAAACTGAGCCCTGAAGGGACTGTAAAGGATATTGGCACCAGCAGGGCACTGTCATGCTGGGACAGGTCTCATTTATGCCACAGGTCTGAGGGGTCAAGTGGAAAATGAAGCGTTTCTGTCCCACAGCACCCTCAGATCCATTACAGGTCAGACACTGAGCACAGGGCTCACACAACTGCTTTCTCCTCTCCAAGCAATGCCTGCACCTCACGCACTTTGCAGTGCATGGTTATGACCTCTCTCGTGCCCTCAGATACCACAGAATAAGCAGAAGTGCTTTGCCAACCTGCCTGCCATCTGTCTCCAGCATGCAAGGGAAAAGGCCTCAAGAGAAGTGGTGTTTTTGGCAGGAGAGAAGTATGGTACATGCAAGGCCTGATGTTCAGGAGATGCCTCCAAGGTGGACCATTTCCCCCCCTTCAACATCACCACAGTGACAGCTTAGAGATGTCAACACTCTCCTGTCATCTGGCTAGACATGGGTCCAACACAGAGACCAATGCAGGACCATCCCCTGAAGAAGAAAATCCTTCAGAGCTCAGACCCCAAAGTGCACAGGGAGAGGAAATTTCAGACATATTGTGCAGTGCCTGAAAGGGAAGCGAGAGAACAGCAGTAGGAGACAGATTCAGGGGCTCCAGCGATGGTCATCAATGAGCACTGATATTATCAATGCACAGCAGGACTGAGACTATTTGTGAATGCAGGAATGACTCAGCCAGTCCCACAGCAGAGACTGTGCAGTTGATATATCCTCTGCATAGAAGATAAAAGCTTAGAAAATAAGTCTATGGACCTAACAACAAAGGCAAAATTCAATGCAGACTCTGACTGCAAGAGAAGAAAGCATCCAGAAGAAACTTTGTCATCTGATAGATGCAAAAAACCAATAATCCATCCTTTTTTAAGCCGTGTTCAGGGAGATTTAAAGGCTTTGGAAGAGGAAAGCAGACAGAATACATATCTAGGATTGACAAAGTGAAGACATCAGTAGCCTGACCTACACTGAAGAGTCTACAAGAGATTATTTCATTCTGAAAAGGGGACTATCTACCTGTATCAATAGTGGTTTTAAAGTCACAATCAATCAAATCTCAGAAGTATGAAACTGCATCCTTCCATGGACAAAGGAAGTGTTAGATCAGTATAAAAACATTACTGAGATGGGCAATTGTCAGTTTTATTGGGAGATGAGCCTGGAAAATATGAGAAGTGCTCACAAGGAAACTATCTGAAATAGCATCAGAACTTGAAATCTTCCATCAACTTCCATCTAATCCCTGCCTGAGTGTCTTTTACCCAGTCTAGTCCCAGCTCAAGTGTATGTTTAATTATAGGCTACATATTAAACTTCAAATGTCCAAAAGCATCTCTTTAACTAACAAATTCATGTCTGACTGTGCTATTTGGATTCCATGGCTCTTTTAAGAAGCCACACAAGGTCAGCAGGACTTAAAGACATCCTCATTTCCTTTGTGGGCCAGATCTAGGCACATGTTACGTGCATTTAAGAGTTTTGCTGACCTAAAACTTTAATCTCCTTGTAATTCACTCCCCACCTCAAGACTGAGGCAATAATGTTTTCCTTCCACCATTTGTCTGTCTTGTTAATTGTAGCTTCTTTGGATGTTAAGTCTTTGTTTGCAAGGACAGAAAACTCCCTAGAGCAAGAATTGTATCTCATTATCTGTTTTAATAATGCATAAAAAAAGATTGGGGAATAACCTAATAAAAAAAGCAAGATCAAAAAATCAAAAACCTAACAAAATTAAACCGTTCTCAAATGTACATTCCCTGTTTCTGAAAAGATCAAACCCCAATGGTTTTGAAAATAACATATTCCATCATCCCAGAAACTATTTTATCTTTGGTTCTAAAGAGCAAAAGCTGCCATATGTGTTTTGCTATTGAATAGGAAAGAAGCTTTAAGACACTAGCCATAATCTGTTTATCTTCCCAATAAATTACAATCTTCAGATCTACTCCTCTTCCTTTCCTCTGTGAAGGGCAGGAAATCTATCTCCCCAGAATGTACTACTCAAGGAAGAACCAACAGCTCTTAAAAAAACCTGTGAGCTCCATATGAATTCTGCAACATATCTATGGGTAATGCTGATTCATGATGTATTTACAAGCCATGTACATAGCATTTAATATTTAAAAGTGACAAGAAAATATGACTGAAAGTTGAATTAAGATGTTCTTCTCATAGTGTACCCAGAATAATACCCCCAGAAGAATTTCTGTATCTCAGTCCCAGCATGGACAATTCAGTACTGTTTCTTTTCAGCATTACAATTCTGCAGGAGATGAACCTCCTGCTTAACTTTATGTCCAGAAGGTCCTGATTCTCCTCCAGAGAGTCATCAGCTCAGGCAATCCTCCTTCGGGCCAGACTAGGCTACTGTAAGAGTCTCTGTGAAGTATGGGCCACCAGTCTGGGTCCAAGTGCTCCCCTTGTACTTGTCCATATGTGCCCACTCTTCTCTTGCCTGCTGCTCCTTTTCCCACCCTCTTTTCCTGTAACACACACCAGCAACGTATCGCTGTTGGGCCACGACGAATGAAAAACTACCATGTCCCCAAATGAGATTGATGATTTCTCTTTTAAAATTGAAACAAAATGGGGTGCATTTTGGGAGCTCACAGTTGACCATCCAAGCCCTTGGGAGGGGACATCTCTAGACATGATCTAGGGAATTTTGCCATGACACTCATAGTTGTAGTTTCAAGGTTCCCAATGGTTTTTGGGCAAAGTCCCTTTTTCAAGCCTCAAAGAATGGAGCTATTTCACTTAGGGCCTGTGCTTTGAAGGTACTTTGTGTCAAAGCTGAAATCTACTGGCTAATTCCTGAAATCTACTGGCCTTTTCAGTCCATGAGCACTGGCAGGGCTAAACCCTGGGTCCTTACACTGGTGGGGACGTGGCCTCATAGTTAATCCTACTTAAGACTGTGACTAAGAATTCCTTATTTCCCAGTGAAAATACACCATTTCCAGACACTCAATGTCAAACTGAGTCAGGCATTATTGCTCTACTTAATGCCTCCCACCCAGGATGTTAATTACTCAAGTTATGGAAGTACCTGTGCAATAAGGAAACTGGGGCACAGAGAGTGAGATGTGCAAAGAGATATAAGAAAGGCTTCTGCTTTTTTCCCCGAAAGCCACAGTCCTACAGGTGAGGCATGTATAATCATTTTCCCCAGTTTCAAACTGTAGCCTACACAAACTGCCCAAACCCACTGTACAAGCAATTCAGATACCTCGTTTCAATTTCTAACCTACAGTACTGGTATCTTGAGAGGTGGTGCCTGCAAGGATACAAAGCCTGAAAAATCCACTTCCACTCCTACCTGCATCACATGAGCTTCAAAGGACCCAAGGAAAATAATCTTCTCTGTTAACACATTATTCTCCTTGGAAAAGCACTTTGGGAAACCTTGCAAAGGAGGGTTATATATGAGCTAGAAATTATTATTAGTAGTAGTACTACTAATTCATAGCACTGCACGATACAGCACTAAGCAGTAAAAAAGAGGTTTTGCACCAAGAAATACGCTTTAAAACAAGCATGGTGATGAACCACTTAACTGTCACATTTTGCTTTACCATTGCATGATTGCACGTAGCACAAAAATATTAATTAATTCCCACACCAGCAGGAGGGGAGGAACTGCCAGTTCAGCTCAGCCTTAGGTCTCCGTAGTTACAGCATCTCATCTCCCACAGGAGAGTTCAGAGGAAGGTATAAGAAATCTCTCAGCTACCCAGAACAGAGGAATCTAACCTCAAGGAAATTCTCCCTCTAACCCCCTGTTATTTGGAAGCTAAAGCTAAAATGATAAGGCGTTGTTCCTCATCCAAGGCAGAGAGGCAGCACCTTGTCAATCTGACAGCTATGAGAAGGGATGCTAAATGATTTGCCTAAGGCATTAGGTGTTTGCATCGAGGAAACTCCCTACAATGTGACCACGTCAGTGAAAAATCCATAATGCAGTCATCTGCATTGCCTTGGGGCAGGGCTTAAACTGCTGCAAAGCCCCCCTATTTTCAGATTAAAAGACATCATCGGTATGTGCAAACTGCTTTAGGGGTGGCACAAGTGACAGCTCCCAGTACCAACCCACCAGACCAGTCCTGTGTTTGATCAGCCAGAATCTCAGCAAAACCCATGTCAGGTTGTGTAACATTTTGATTCAGCTGAAGATCATGTTGTGATATAGCCCACTGTAAAAGGAAAACCCCTCCTATGGGGAGAGCATTCCCTTTCTTCCCGTTGCTGTTCTTTCCACTGCGCAGCATTGCAGCAGCGAGCAACAGGCTGGGCTGTGTCACAGGGAAATCCCTCTGCTCTCGTCACAGATTCATGGCTGCCCAGCACAAGCAGATGTACCTTTAGCTTTGGCTCAAAGATGTTTGTGAGGCTGTCTAAATAATTCACTTTTCAGAGCTCATGTCAGCCTTTCCAAGGGCACACTCCACCGGGAGCTGCCTCCTGCAGCTGACAGCCAGAAGTCCCCACAGTGCATCAAGCTCGTACGGAACGTGCATCGAGACCAAGGCAGCTCGTCACACTGCATCACAAACACCAGGCAGAATGTACAAATTCAAATGCCTGAGACAGAGCGTTGTCTCATTTTGCTCCTCTGTCTGCAGTGCTGCTGCTGAGTTGTTATTTGCACAACAAACCCAGCCCTGATCTGCTCAATGCGCAGGAATCGATACTGCTCTTTGGCAAGCTGTGCAGTTATGCACAGTAATGAAAGCTGAAAGAAGATAACTGGGGCTTCCCTGGAAAATAGAAGGCTATTCTATCACCATTAGGAACCCACTGGTAAAGGATTGTTAACAATATGATAATAATTTCTTCACCGAGTTCATAAATGCACTACAACACAAGGAGACACTAAACTGCATGTAAACATTTCAAATGACAGAGAATCTTCCACACTCTTACTAAGCCCCAGAAACCTCCTCAACCCTTTCCACAGTATGCCACAAAATCATTACCAGCAGCTCCCAGAACGACAAACAGAGCAATTTTTTTCTAAGTGTACAGAGTAAGTGAAGAGGTTGAATTCATTGACGAAGACATTGCCTGTAAGCTGACTGAAACCTGGACTAGGTTCACAGGAGAACAAAGCCCCACCACTAAACTCAGGGTGTCAATTCTGAAAAATTTAACTGCAGCTCCATTTTCCTTTGTGGAGGTTTTTCCTGCCTCATTCCAGACAGTCCATTTTCATGCACACACTGCCTGCACGGCTACGTGGCAGGGAAACCCCCATCTGCTCCCCTTGGATTTACACTCAGCCGTGACAAATTACTTTAGCTTCAACTTTCTGCTAGGAGATGCATATAGAAAATGAGGTCAAAAAGGCTCATTTTAAATTATTCATCGTGAAAAATTCTCCCTGTCTTTTCCAAGCCTGTGCAGCCAAAGAGGAACCACCAGCTCCCTGGAGCCAGAAGAGCTGATCTGTGCACTTGCTCTGCTGCCTATGGCTCTGCTCTATATGAGGGACAGCAAAGGCAGCACCACAGCAGGGGTGTGGGAGTGGGGAGATCTGGATTACTCTGTTCCAAGCACCCACTGTCTCCGTGTGTCAGCCTGGGAGAGTCAGAGGCATCAATTTGGAGATCAGAAGGGATAGGGTTGGTGCTGGAAAATCTCCACAGTGAAATCCTTGATCCAAATAACATCAGAGGTCGGGCTGATTGATCATAATGGGGGGAACACAAGAAAATCTCTCAGGGGTTAGAGGATTATCTGCCCTGATTTTGTGGTATAACACAGAAACTGAAATGCAATTTTCCAGAATCTATTGTGTTATTTTGGTTAAGAAGATAGAAAGGAAGCTATTCTCAGTGAAGAGACTTGCTGGCAGACAGCAGTTGGGCTCACAGCCTTGGTTCATCTCTCCTAGCAGCTAATCACTAACACTCTGAATACATAGACTTTTCCTTCAGTCCAAACTGTGTTGACATGATTTTGCCTATCCCTTTGTTCAAGGGCCTCACTGCCCACTTCTATCCTGGTTTTACTCCAGCACAGTGCTTCTCCCCTGACTGGTAGAGATGGAACCAGCTGTTGCAAGGCAGAAAAAAATAATCTTTAATTCAAACAAATAAACAAACAAAAAGCAAACCCCCCAAAAAATCAAAACCAAAGCAACAAACACTTTTGGTGCAACATGATGAAAGGCAGAGGAAACTCTCATAGAAGGATGTGCTGGACTGGGAATATTTGGGGCCATAAAATCAAATGTTCATAATCTAGAGCAGAGATGCTGTTCATGCTGTCATGTATTTGTCTGGTTTGTTGGCTACTTCTGCAGGCTCGCTCTCCTTCCAGCTGTGCTTCTCTTTCCAGAGGGACTGACTGACTCTCTCATTTTTCCTCAAGCTCCACGCACTCTTTTACAAGCACCTTACATGACACAACAACCTAATTCCTGTTTATTTGTCCAAGGAAATGGTGTGTCTGCAGTTTGGTACTTGGCAGCCCTAAACTGAGCAAGTGCTTTGGTATAAGCCAGTAAGTTATTGGTGTCCATGGGGAACATGCAAAGGGTCATTGCAAAGTGCCAGCAGCTGCCAGGGTCTCATTACCTTCAGAAACCCTCCACATCTCTGTGCCAGTCTCTTGTAATTGTGCCATTACTAATCTAGTTTAAGGAATTTTAGTACATGTATGTGATTTCATCTCTGCCTATTATTTTGAGCATCAAAACAGATAAGTCATAAATAATAAAAAATGGTGGGTTTTTAAAAACAGATCAAAATACTTTTTTTTTTGGGGGGGGGAGAACCACCTCTTGATCACTTTTTTGACTAGAACATCTTTTTGGAGACTCAGACCTAGAACACACTGATTACAGGGGTGTGCTTAATTTTACACTTACATATAAGTTTGAAGAGAAAGATTGTCTGGAAAGGAAGATCAGCTGGAGAGGAACTCTTTCCAAGGGCATGTAGTGACAGGAAAAGGGGGAATGGCTTCAAACTGAAAGAAAGTTTAGATTAGATATCAGGAAGGAATTCTTTACTGTGAGGGTGGTGAGGCACTGGAACAGGTTTGCCCAGAGAAGCTGAGGATGCTCCATCCCTGGGAGCGTTCAAGGTCAGGTTAGATGGGGCTTGAAGTAACCTGGTCCAGTAGAAGGTGTCCTTGCCCATAAGAGGGGGTTGGAACCAGATAATCTTTAAGGTCCCTTCCAACCCAAACCATTCTATGATTACATGATTTGACTCTCTTAAGCTGTTAAAACTTAAAGAAAGCAATGCACATGTTGAGTGTTGCACATGTTGACAGCTGGCACTCAAACACTAATATCAACAAGCACATAGACTTCTCCTGGGGGATACAGGGGGCTGTAGCTATCTTTTTAATAAATTCAAAATAAGCATTTCCTGTAGAAGGCTGTTCTGCAAATGATTTACAAGATAATGGAAGTAGAATCAGTAAGTTATTCCAAGCATAAATACTAGAAGAAAAAAATGTGGAATTTTGACTTTGCCCAGCATTCAAAAACACTCCCCTACATGGTGTATATATTAATTTATTATTCGGGGAATAAGGGTGATCAGTGTAGTCCATAACAGGAGCTGGACAGGCAAAGGTACTATCAGTCCTGCACTGAACATCATCAGTTGTGATGGGAATGGACATTAGAAACAGCCTCATAACTTTTCTGGCTTATTCAGGGAATTAGAGCCTGGTCTTGGAGGGTAGGGACTGTCCCCAGTGCCATTCATTTCAGTAGAAGCTGAAGGAATTTAATTCTGTCTGGGAGGCACAACTCTGTGCATGAGATTGGGCTTTTGCATCAAACTGAGGGCAAGGAAGGAGGGAGATAAAATAATGCTATATTGATGGCCCCCGACTAGGCTTTATTTACTCTCCTGGAACTACATAAATACCAGTCTGCAGTCAGCTAAATGCATTGCCTGCTCAAGCAGTTTTATAAGCATGAAATTTACTCAGCTGTACCTGTAACTTAACAGGCCAATTATTGATAAGAACACGCTGTCTACATTAGGATTAAGAGCTAAATGTAGGTTTTCTTAAAAATGTGTCAAGAAATTAAAAAGCTATGTGGTCGTTATTCTTACTAGTAAGGCAATGCCTAGAGACATCATCTCAGAATGGAAACAAGCATGCCAGGAGCTGTAAAAATAGAGAATAGGGCAATGTACACCAGAACAGGCTGAGAATATAGGAAGAGACATAACAATATGGGGAAGGAACAGCAGGTAGCAGGAGAGCTGCAGGGAGAGATGCAAGTGTCATCCAAGGGTCATGAATTGTCTATGCATGGGGTGGCTTAAACAGAAAGACTGTGGAAGTTGCTGGGAAGGCAAAGGGGAGCCCAAAGGGTAGAGGGGCAATGCTGAATTAGAAAAGACCAGGAGGAAGGAAATGGGATTACTGGCAAATAGAAAAATTGAAGCGAACTGTTAGTGGAACAGTCAGGAGCTGCGATAAGGACAGTCCATGTTCCAGCACACAAAGCCTTATGGAACACACAGAGCCATGCAGAGATCAGAAGACCACGTTGGCAATTTCTCACCAGCCCACAGACTGGATGTCCTGGAAGCCTGAGGAGGGTCTGCACAGATTCACTTCTGCTGAGATCCACCAGGCTCTCACACACTCCCAGGTGCTTCATTCCTGTTGCCTTTTTTAAGCTCTCCATGTGTCTGAGCCTGGTAACACTTCTGCTTATTTAGCAGTTGCTTTTCCTCCCTCAGCTGTCACACTCCTTTTGTGCCTTCCCAAGGATGCTTTTCTCAGCTTTCCTTATGTCCTTTCTGTTTTGTTCAGGGAGTCCTAAATGGTGCAGCTTCTCCTCTCATCACAGGGAGGTGGGAAGTTCATCCCCAGTTACACATATTGCCTTCTGCTCCTGGCAGAACTGCAGCATAAACTGGATGCCTGCTCGTGTCTGTGATGCAAATCACCTCCCACCACCAGCATCTCAAACCCCAAATGGACATGCCTTAAATAACATGTGAAAGTGTGTAAGTGCTGGACCCTGAGGAGGTCAGTTCAGCTTTGCCAGTGCTGCTGCACAGTGCAACATCCATCTAGATCTGCTGTTTGTCCACACTTTGCACATACTCCTGGGTGATCACCTGGTATTCCTGAAGGAAAAATATAAGCTCACCCTCCTCAAATGATCCACAGGAGCAGTTTCCTGGCTGACGAACAAGCCAGGTGTTCAGCTCCTGTTCTAGCAGAATCATCTGTCCCATCCATCTTTATAGCATTGTCCTCTTGACTGATTTCTGGCAGAGACAAAGGCTCCTTAAATTACCTTGAAATTTGTCTGCCATAGGGTTGCTAGGATTTGAACACAGGCTAACATAAGGGTTAGCTTAGGCTGCCCACAGAAACAGCAGCACAAGGTGCAGGTGGCAGGAGCTTAGGTACAGCATGCTGGCTGAGCCACTGTGTCTCGGGTCTGCCACCAACAAAGCGAGGCTGAATTTTTTACTGGTCTTTACCCCTTTGTCTTAGCTGGGACTGAGTTGGGTTCTTTTTTGGAACAAGAGTGTCACCATATAAGCTACGTGCAGCACTATCTCTCCAGACAGTCTAAGGGTTGTTTTCCCACCACGTTACAGGATTCACTCCAGAACCTGTTACATCAAGGACCATCTTCCCAGACAACTCTTGGCCCATGTCATCTTTCCTCTCCCACTTGGGGACAAATATGAATCTCAGATGACTTCCAGGGATCACAAGGAAGGATGACTCACTGTCATTTTAAGGTATAAGGCACTGGGCACATATTACACATGATGATCATCATGCGTTGCATGAATGCAGCTGTTTAAGCTATTCATTTGCATATGCATTAATCCACATTATGTATGGAGAAGTGGTACTTGCAGAGACAAATTAAGCATGCAATACAATGGCTAAATTGTTTAAATAACACAAATGTTTATCATTCAGTTCCCTGTGTGAAAGATTGGGCTGTTAATAATTAGTTCCCTACCTCCAAAAGAGCACGCATGTTAATTAATTAGTAGTTGCAAAGTACTTTGAAGTTGCAAAGCACCATAAGAAAGCTATCCATTATTATGTATAGTAAATGTACTTCTAAATGAAATAATTTGCTTATTTAAAGTCATTCCCCGCCCCAAATCCCCGAGAATCCCTTATCCATAATATTAATTAGCATCTACTAAAAAATATGTGTGTTTAAATATTCATTTGGAGTTTCAGGAGCAGAACCGTTTTTCCACCCCTGATGTGCCAAGGATAAGACAGAGTGACATATTCAAGTACAAGCACAGATACAGTTTTATGAGCTGTGTACCACAGACAGAGAAAAAAAAGATGTACAAGACAGACTCCAGGGTTATATTGTGTCAATGCGGACCAAGAGACCCAGGTGCTCCTGATGCCGGCAACAGGAGTTGCCAAGTCTGGAGCTCCGTTTTTCCTGTTTTCCTCTAAGAAAATCTCAAGACATATCAGAAAACAGCTCTGGAGCTTTATCTCATGTCATGTGCCAGCTTTTATCTTTGGACTTCAGGCCTCAAAAGCTCGTGGTGTTCAGTCCTTTGGCGGTTTGCTGTCACCTCACAAAGAAGCGTGTCATCTTCAAAATCACATCCCAGGTGAATATTTACCCAACATATAAAAAATTACATCAAATGTGAAGAGTCACCCAAGAGTGAAATAGCTCAGCAGGTCCTCCAGTGCCTGCAGTAGCTCTAATTTGCTAAGAAAACAAGCACCACCACAGTGCTGCTGTGCTGTTTGATGTTCAGGAGGCTGAAAAGAAGACTTTCAGACTGCAAGTTTATGGGGTTCATCTTCTCAGGATTTCCCAGGCACTGAAAAACAGCTAAAGAGCCACGTGCTGCCATGAGAACTCTCCTAAATTTGTCATCAACTTTCTGAGTGACAACAAAAAAGACACTTTGGATCATAACTCCACTGATTCAGGAGAACTGGCTACTACCTGTTATCGGTATCTAAAGCTCACTGGAGAATTAAGTGACCTGATCCATAGGCCTCATATTCATTATAGGTGACCTCACTTGAGATCCCCTTTTTGGGACAGCGCAATCAGCAGTTAAACTTCCCCAGATATTCTAAAAATAACAGGTAATTTCTTGGAAGAGCAAATCTTCTACCTAGCATAGTGTAACTTAATACTAGACCTCATTTTGATGGACAAAGGAAAATCAATTGATGACCTAAAAATAAGTGGTTGCTTAGGTACTTAAGATTATGATGATGATCTGTTTACATTTATTGTGTGCAAACAGAACACACCAGTGACCAGCAGCATAAGAATTTTTGAAAGCTCTAGTTTTTGCCAAACAAGTGAGATTGTCAGCATCACTGACAGGGACAGAAATTTAAAGGGAGAAATCATAAGAGAAGACTCCAGTGGGAATTGTTCTCAAATTTCCTATTGGAGGCTCCAAAAGCCAGAAACCCGCAGTCATGGCAGTGCTCTGTTGGGGAAAAAAAAAAATCTTCTTAAAATATTGAAAAGGCATATGGAAATGGCAGAAAGGCATAAATTTTTATATATTTGTAGAGTCAGGAAGGAAATGGTAATTATAATTTACAAAACACTTGATTGATGATGAGGAAATGAAGGGAACAATGAAATGACCAATAGTGATAGAAATAATTATAGCATTTTTTTCACTGTGAGTTATTGCTTACAGGCACACAGAAAAACTGTTCTTAGGCAAGTATAAGAAGTAGAAATTTTCAAAGGATAGATATTTTTGTCTTTATATCAAACTGAGCAGGAATTTTATACCGAGGGTGGAACAGAAAGATTGCCATCTGTGATGAAAAGGGGATGTGAGGTAGCATTTGCTAAAATTAAACATTTTTTAAAAACAACAGACACATATCTTGCACCAAGAACCTTTACAGGATGAGGAACTCTCTCCATAAAGTTAATTTCAACAAATCTTGGGAAATAAAGAAAATTTAAAATGACTGCACGACTGTCAGCATCATTTGAATACCAAAAAGTATAAAAGGGAGGAACTAGAGAATTATAAACCAACCAAGCTGATACTAATCCTGGGTAAATAATATAATGCTGAATTCTAGACTACGTCATCAAAAATTTGAGGAAAAAATGTAATTAAGCCCTTCAGCACAATCTCACAGCAAGTGGGGTTTTTAAACTCTCCGGTTTTTTTTGTATTAAAGAACAATTGATCGATTAATTATAATGCTTGTATTTAAAAGCATGTGAATTTGCACCATGCAGCATTTTGACTTTAAAATCTTTCCATAACATACAGTAGATGGGTTACAATTGCCTTACTGACAGTTCTAAGACAGATGTCAATAAGAGATAATTTTTAGAAGTTGTTCCCAAGAACTGGTCCTTGGTCTAGCACTGTGATCACCGAGAGATTGCTTTTACCAGGGAAGTCTGCAGTGATGCACAGATCAGTAGGTAGAAAGAAAGTAGAACAAGTCACTGCTACAAAATACATCATCTGCCACAGCTGCAAAATCAACCATGAACCCAGATAAGGTGATTCAGATGGAAATTCTTCATGGATTCTTGCTGCAGTAATAAAAAGGAGCGGGGGATGTGTGATTTATAAGAGGGATATCAAACAAAAGTGAGTAGAGACACAAATTTTGGAAGAAATTAGTTTCAAATAGACTTGGAGGAAAACTGTCCAACAGGAAAGGCAATGAAATGGAGGTAGATGGTTATTCACTCAACATGATTTCTGAATTTTAAGAAGAGATTGGACAAATACCCTTCACAAATGACAGGGATATGCTAATGTGCTTTGATTTTCTGGTTTAGCAGTGCACAAGGTGACCAGCTAAGGTCCCACCCAATCTTACATTTTGAGGTTATGCTGCATATAGGGGAGAGTGTATTGTCTTGAATACATCTACTCCTGGTGTTCAGAAGAACATGAAAAGAATGGGAGAAGTTCAAGCAGGCACTTTAAAAAGGTGAAACACTAAGACGTTTCACAAAGTTTTCTTCCCAAAGTCCTCCCTCCTCCCTTACAAGGCAGAAAAATAACCCTCAAGCTGGTTTAATAAAACCAGACTCCAGGGGAGAGAAAAGGTTACTTTTCATATGTTTTTTCCCAGCCCTACATCACTACAGTGGCTTTTTAATGTTCCCAAACTCCACATGACATGTAGTGAAGCTCATTAATAACACAGGATAATCATCCACTGGATTCTAATGAAATTTTAGAAGCTACTTAGAAAAAAAAAAAAAAGATTAAAATATCTTGAATGCTTATTAGTTACTTGGGGTTTCTTCCTCCTCCTTCTCCATTAAATCATTGGCCCCAAACTTAACACAAAGGGGCCAGTCAATCACAGCCATTTTTATCTGATCTCCTTGTCATCATTTATCTGCACAGCTCCAAAAGCAAAAGCTGTACGAGGCAGCATCAGATGCTTCCCCTTTGTGCATCGCTCCCATCACCTGTCGCACTCCTCTTGTGAAATCTTTGACGGGAGTCTTCAGCATTCCTGCAAAATAATTTATGCATTTTCCCCACCTCTGCAACTACCTTGTGACAAGAACAAGAAATCACAGAGGAGGCTGTAATTAATGCATTTCCACTGTCTGAAATCAATGCTGTAAAATCAGTGCCCAGCCTTGTCACAAACACAGTGACTACTGACAGAGCAGCACAGTTACAACCTGGATTGCTCTGACCATGAATCACCAGTGGATCTCAGTCACACCTTAGCCCATGTCTGTGATTAATTCTGCAGTTTATGGTAAAGGACGACTATAAATCTGACATCTGTACAAAGATAATCTGTTTGACTGATCCCTTCCTAAAGCCAGGGCTTACCTTCACTGAACAATTCCATGCATTGAATCCTTCAGAGATTAAGTTAATTTAAAATAAAATAAAGTAATTTTTTAAAGTTAATTTGTCCCACTAAGATTATAACTTAGAGGAAACACTAATCTGTTCTAAGGAACATGGAAAAGTGGGAATCAAGAACAGACATATCTAAAGAGGAGATGTTAAAAGAAATTGATTAAGCAAAGAGCAAAACATCACCAGAATTATACCTGGAGCACCTTTAAACAGTTCAGAGAAAATCATAAGGGAGATGATGGAAATTCATAAAAAGCTCAGAGGGAACTGCTAATCAGAGAGGCAAATTCACTGTCACTGCCTCAAGGGATGAATGTTTTAGCCTGCTTTTGTGAAGCAGCTGAGCCAAGACCTGTGGGCTTTGCTGCAGATGCAGGTGAGGTGTCAGTGAGGAACTGGCCACCAAGGGACTCTCTAGTGCCACTGGCTCTGCTTCCCAGAACTCAGGTAACAGCTGGACTGATATCTCAGGAGTTTCCAGCAGCTGGGCTCCAACACATGCCAGAGAACTCTTCCATAGTAGCAAAGATTAGCTTTGACATTTCCAATATTCTAAGCTATAAAGTAAGAAAAAGAGCAATCTGTATATTTTTAGTCAATCTTCTTGCCTATACTATTTTTCCTATAATAAATCATTAGGGTACAAAAAGAACCCAACTTTAATTCTAACTATTTTCAAGAAACATTTAAAAGGAGTAAGCACATCCATTACTCAGGTCTCTCTATATTTCTGTTGTGTCCCTCATTTGTTATAAACACAAATGGGGCAGGTAGAAAGATGGTCCTTGTTCCTAGAGAAATTAGAAGCCTGATCTTGATTCAGAACTTAAAAACACTGATGTCAATAAATCACAAGACACTAAGAGTCTCTCTGAGTTAATTTTTGGTTCATATATTATAAAACAAGGTGGCAAAAATTGTGAAGAGATCCCCAAAAGGGATCACAAGGTTGTTTTTAGGGTATTTTCTGTCTTAGATCCACAAACATGATCTTTTCAGCAAGCTGTTAAGACAGAAGATGACTGTTCCCTTCAATTATGCTGGGAAAATGAGGAATGGGGGAAGCAGAGGAGCTGTTTGAACTGAAAACCAGCACTGGCAAAAGACAGAAATGAATATACACAGGCTGTGCATAAATATAGATATGGAATTGAAAGGTTTTGAGCCACTAAAATAGCAAAAGCCTTGAACAGTCTTCAAATAGCAGCCGTGGGAGCAAAGCAGCAGGATCCATGTACCCGACAGGGATGTGCAGATGTGCCCAGGCTGTCGGAGCACTGTTCACTCTTGGGAACTGCCTGCCTACAGAACCTAGACCTCAGTTTGGGTTAATTTGCTGAGTATTCCAGCCTTTTTCCTTCCTTCTCAGCCTCCTCCGTGGCCCCTGTGGAGCTCCATTTTCAGCTGCTACTGACACCTGAGCTCATCATCCAAAACTAGTGCCAGTCCAGTAGTGCACTGCAGTCCTGTTCTGAGCCCAGTATGGACAGATTCTAATTAGCTTTCACAAAGACTTTATTCACTTAAGGAAAAGACCACATTATGTTCCTGCCTCAGATAGAACAGAACTCAGTCCCTGCAAAGATTTCCTTCCTGTGCTGGCTTCTTCTACTGGTGCTTGCTTCTTTTCAGAGAAACAAAATCTCCTGCATCCCCGTACTTTTGTCATTAGCTTGCCAAGGGAGTCTGAGAGCTATAAAGTCTCTTCTGATGTCCAGGCAGAGGTGCCTGAGCAATGAGGGAAGGACCAATTTTACCCCATGGCTGCACAATGTGCTGCCCAAAGCAGTCCCCATTTATCAGGTGCACCTGTAATAACACACAGGTAAATGGGATATTGTCTCACACAATATCTACTGAACAGAGTTGTCACTTTTTCCACTTTACTGTATCAGCTATTTTTCCTTTTGCCCTCCTAATCTCACCCACACCATTTCTATTTTTTTTTTTAGACTATGAACCTATTATTTTTCAAAAAACTGCCTTTTTGCTCTTCTGGAAAGATACAATAGCAGCAGCCTTTCACAGGCAAAATCAGAACTGAGTCCCCGGGAGAAATGAGAAGATTATGATTTCTATTTTATCCAAGTTTTTTTTTTTAAAGGAAATTTGGGAAAGCTGGAAGTATTCACTTCCTAGTTTGTATCTTGGAAAGCTTATACATACACATAGATCTCTGTGACTGCTTGGTAACATAAACCTTCTAAAGGCAATAAAGAAGATTAACATATATGTAAAAAGCTGCTATAATTATCACAAAAGGCCTCTTGTGATTAGGACTGCAAGAAACTCTTCAAGTATCTTGGGATCTGTACTAAACTGGGAGTCAGAACCACTAAGAGACATTTTTAAGAGATAGTCAAGTCATCTGTAATTCAAAATTCAAGAAACAAATGTGTTTAAATTTCATTTACAGTGTTTCTGCCTAATGGCGATAAAATAGAAACAATATAGGTTTAAAGATCTAATTTTTTTTAAAGATTTTGTTGTTTTGTGGTTTGTTTGTTTGTTTTTTTCTAATTAGGAGCAGATACATAAGAAAGATTTCTTTGTAAATGGCTTTGCAACTCTGAACTCCTAACCAGATGCTAGCAACAACAGCTGTGAAACTTATTTGTGTAGAAGGATCCCTGGGCTTTCTCCAAACATGAAGATACAGGCAACAGGAAAAAAAATACAGATATATCTTAAAGATTGTGCTTTTCTATTTTAACAAAGGCTCTTGTATAATCTGAAGGAAAATTGCAATATTTGACTGATCTTTATATAAACTGCTTATTTTCAGTATCTACCTTTTCAGCTTCCCTTGCTATAAATAGTCCTCACTCGCATGACACAGCATTCCCACAGATTCCTCGCTTCTCTACGTGCTGTAGATACCCCAAGGGTTCACAGATTGTCCCTGAGCTGTCCAAGCTTCAAGAACAACACAGGCATGGGCATGGAGTGTTCCAAAGAGACATGACCTCACAGGCACAGGGCTGACTACACCAGATCTTTCTGCTGCTGATCACTTGCTGAGAAGAGATGCCTCACAAAACCATAATTAACATTTAAACAGCAGTTACAGTAAAGACCTCCTTAGAAAAGATACCCAGACCTGTTTTTCATAAAAGCATTTTTATTGCTTCAAAGGTTTTATTAAAATCCCAACAGATCAATTACAGTTTATTGTTTCAAGCCTCTACCTGCCTGGTTATCACTCAGCTCACAACAGTGAAAGATGTGTGCTCCATTACAGGCTCCCCTCTCCCCTCCCTCTGTTGTAACCACTCACTATTGTTCCCCAGGTAGTTCAGCAAATTTAGAATATCTTTTGCTAACAATAATCTACCTTACATTGAATTTAGGTGCTCATATATCAAAGGGTTTGTGCTGTATAAAAGCAACAGGGAAAGTCCCGTCCCTCCCCCCCACCCAAATAAAATACTTCATGTCCAAAAAATCATTGTATCCAAATAAAAAATCAATTTATAGAAAAATGTAACATTTGAAAAAGCACTGACAACCTTAAGGAGAAAGAAAAAATTCTGGGTAAGATATTCTTTACACTGGAGACTTACATCACCTGGGTAAAAACAGCTAGCAAAGCCTCACCATGCCCATAACCACCCCTTCAGCTCTTCATACCATGGGAACAATGGCATTAAGTTCACTATCCTGTCACACAGAAGAGGCTTGTAAGGAAGCGCTTCCCTGGGTTCATCAGTGGCCCACAGTGGACAGGTAGGGCTTTGGCTCATCCATTGTATTTCCTGTTCCTGCCAGAGCCAGAAAGGGGCCTGAGAGGTGACCACAGTGCAGACATAAGAATGGCTGGAGAGGACTGAAAGAAACGTGTAAAGGGAGATGACAACTTGGGAACACTTCTCCCTTTGAGATGTGAAGGGCTTGAGTCTGCTCCTTGCAGGTCTATGAGTTTACAGGAGTGTCCCAATTTCTACCAGTGACAGTGCCTGTATAAGTGCATTACACACCAGGAAATAAGTTTGATAGTTACTATCCACGGAGAGATATCAGCATTGTACTGTAGTTCTGGAAACAGCTACCTACGTTGTGTTTAGTAGCGGAGGATAATGGCTGCTTCAATGACATTGCCTTAACACAGCAAAATGAGGAAAAAGCCCAGACTTTTCTTGTTTATAATATGTGTGTTATCCAGACAAAGTGTTCAACATCAATAGAGTCATTTGTGAAATCAGTGGTGACATTTAAAATGGTTACACTTCCAAGTTGAAGGCATATGTAGACACACTGAGCAACTTCTCCTGGTACCTCTTCAGTTTGCCAAGTCAGAAGTGTGGCATAAAAGCATTCTGTACCTTGGAAATCTTTGGGGTTTTTTGAAGGGAGCTGTTTGGTTTTTTAACAGCTGACTACTACAAGAAATGACAGAAATCAGAAAGACATTTTCTTCAGCTCACTTTTAATGTTTTTCAACTGTTGTCTCCAGAATAAGCTCATTCCTCCACAACCAGCAATTTTCTAGCCAGAGATTTAAATAAACCAGTGAGCAGTGGTGTGCCATATTGGCGTTTCTAAAATTAGTTGCACAATTATAATTCTGATTTCCCACCTCTGCTCGTCTCTGGAACAGTCAGGCTACAGAGCCAAAGGACACAAAACTGGATGATGAAGATAGGCAGAAGTTCTTACGGCTTTGCCAGAAACATATTTTTGGCATTCATACACTACAGGCCTCTCTGCAGCCAGTTTCTCTCTTAGTTCACTTAATCTTCACCAGAACATTCAGCCAACTTCCAGCTCAGCTTATGATACATGGAAATGACACTGTTTCTCTGAGCGCCTCCAGCACACACTATTCAGAGCTGCTCACTCATTTTTCTTTCCATTCAAGTTGTCAGGGATAACCTCCAATGCACTAACAGACAAGACAAGGATCCTTCCAGAAAATGGTTCTGCAGCTGAATTGAGAGAGGTACTTGGGCTCATGGATTTTTTTTTTCCCTGGGGCACAACACCTTCCACCAGGAAGTGGTCGTTTGTTCACTATTCGTTGGACCCTGCAACATCCATCCAGGATTTACCTCCTGGTATTTTGCAGTTAGGACTGAGGAGCTGATATGGAGCAGAGGTGCTCCTCTAGGAGCATCCACCATGTCTTCCAAAGCACAGCATGCTGTCCTTAGGAGAGCTTTACCACTAAGGGCTTCAGCACTGATGCTGGAGCACAGCCCAAACACTGCAAGACCATCTTGACAGAGCAACATATCCCTGAGTCATGGTTCCTCCTGCACTTTCCCTTGCCTCTTGCTGGGAATAGCAGTTTCTCCCAGATCTGTGCCAGCCCTTATTGATTGCATGACAGATCTTTATTGCACTTACCCCAAATGTCTTTGTTGCTTTGGCATCAGCTGGAGGCCTCGCTGACTTTTCTAATAGCCTTTCTTCAAATAATCTATTCCTGTGGTATATACAACATTATTAACAGTTTATGCTGAGGGCAAACTGGGAGTACTGCCAGTGTTTCTTGTTTCACCCCTTTTCCTCTGGATCTGCCTGTAAATTCCCCTGTTACACTGAAATTGTAAGGTCTTTGGGTGAAGACCAGTTTGTTATCTGCATTTGCAGTGAGATCACAGACCGTAACTAGGTTCTTGCTGATGCTGCAACACAAATATTTTAAGTCCTACTTCCCATGGCCTTCCATTTTCCATTTTCCTTGCTTGCTCCCTCTTCCCTAATTACTGAAAAATTAGCAAATTTCAGCCATTGCCCCCTAAATTGCAGTTATCAGTGTCATCCCAATGTAACAAGTTTTGACCACGGAATGACAAAATCTGTTTCCCTTTCCAACCCTTCTAGCCCATATCTCCTCCCTGTCGCTTTCCTCCCCAGTTAAATCAGACACCTTGCAACCAGATCTGCTCGTTGAGAAGGTGCAAATTGCTGCCTACAAGAGTTGGACAGGCCAGTAGCATCCAGCACCTGTGTCAACTCTGTCCCCATTCCCTGCCCCCAGCAGCACCATGTACAGACACACAGAAACAGGCTTTGCTTTCCAGAGTTGCCCAAAACAAAGCCACCTGCAGTCTGTCTGCATAAATCAACAGCATAAACAACATACAGGAGCTGAGCACTTGCCAGCAGAAGGATCACAACCCACCTTGAGATTTGTGCATAAGATTTAGCCCATATCTCTCCCATATTTATCCCATGGCAGCAGCTGCCACAAAATGCTATTGCTCAACAGCTCATGGTGGCCCAGAAAAGGAAGAAAACCTCAGTGTTACACAATTCTATCTTCCTGATCACCTCCCTAAATGCTCTGCAGGAAGGACAGAGATGAGACAGAACACAGGTGGGGGCAGAGGATGCACATAGGCTCCATGTCTTAAACTCTCCATTCCCCCACTGTCAGTAGGCCTTTGGAAACAAAAATTAAGCAAATCCACCCAATCTACCTGGAGCTTGTATATGAATCTGAGTGAAATGTGGCTGAAAAGCATGGTTTGAGAATAAAGATGGACAGGACCTCCAGACTGGTCAGAAACAAACCCAATTGGCCCCAGCAAACAGGTGTATTAGACACAAATATTGCACTGCATCACAGGCTCTGTATGAGCAGCCAGATGCATAGGAGTACAGCCAGGGGCATGACCATGTGTGACACCCCAGCCACAAAACCATATATGTTCTTGGATTAATGCCATCAAATTTTTACTCCACTCTCTCCAGCACTATGAGCAGAACAGTCCCCAGGTTCCCAAGTTGGTAGCTCCTTCATCCCTGGAGAGCTGAATTGATATAAAAAAAACTGAATTAGCAACCCTTAAATATGACAGCCTTCTGTTGATTTGTCTTCTCTCCCTGGGAGTGAAAATAGTATGATTAACAACAGTTTGTGTGCCCACACCTTGCACTACCACTGAGCCCACCTGGGCTTGGAGTCCATGCTCTCAGGAACAGAGACAAAGCAGAGGTGCCCTTTGCACTAGACCTTTTAGTCATTTAATCTGTGGCATAAGTGAAAACACTGCCAGTGAGGATGTCAGCTTTGGGGATGGCTTTTGAATATCATTTCAAGGCCAGTTAGAGGGAACAGTCTCTCCAATGGACCATGACCTTTATTTCCCAATGTCTTCCCAGAACAACCATGGACTGAATCCTCAGTTCTCAAAGAACAGTTACTAATATTGAACCATTGCTTCTTCTGGAGTGACATCACTCTCTTTTCCACCAGTGATACCATCTCTCCTACTTATTGATCCACTTTTTCACACTCTCCTTTTCACTCTCTGTCCCCTAAGCAAGAAAGGAGCAGTCTGTAAGAATCAGCAAACCTAGCATTTTGCTCCTTCCAGTCTTGCAGAAGGCTTGTGTCTGTGCCACACATGCAAAACACTAACAATTCTGGAGCACTGAGACTACTGATTATTACAGAAATCGTAAGTGGTTTGTTGTTAAATTATACCTGCCCCGGCTGTCAATCACAGACATTTTTGTGTCTTGTTGTGTACAAACTTGGACCCAGACTGGGTTAAGTATCCTCTGTGCTCTGTCTGGGCAGTGCACAGCACAAGGGACTCAGCTGGCAGGATGGACTGCATCTCACTGAGGGGTCAGGCATGTCTGCACCTCATCAGCTTCTCAGGAAAAAGCTGGAGGTTTTTATAGAAGCAATGTGATGGGACCTAAAAGTGCTGGAAGGAATCTGGGATACTCTGGGAGGTACAAGGATGCACAGCCCAAAGGGCTTTCATCTCTGCTTGTCCCTGAAGAGGCTTCTGTAGTATGTATAAATACATTATAAATAATTTCTGGGTTAGTAAAAAAGCACTTACTACATCCAAATAGGAACAGGAGCTGCAGTGACTGTGTGGTACTATGCTGTTTCAAACACACATTCGCAGGTATGTCAGACATAACCTTTGCCATCACATTCACCTCCCATTCATTTTGCCTTATCAGATGACTGCACACTGCTTAATATGTTCTTATCTCCGCTAAAAATTATTCAGGGGCTTAAAAAGGGTGCCATAACACAAAGATTAATCTCCAACTAGAACCATGATTTTGTGCTAGATTTGCTGACTCAGAACAAGGCCACTGACTTTCCTCTACCTAATCTTAAAGAACCCAAAAAACAGCAAAACACCAACCTGCAGGCAATGTCCTGTAAGTGATATAAAACCATAAATGGAGAATTACAAAAGGTCTTGCAGCTTGATATCATGTTGCAGGGTAAGGTCACAGAAGTAAAGAAACTTACTGAAACTTATTGAAGAGAAGTGCTGTCAGGCCATGAGATGAGCAAGAGAACAGCTAAAATCTTCACTCCACTTATGTGCCTCTCCCAGTGCAGTGAATTGAGTGCTGAAAATAAAGTTTAGGTTTGAGAAGTGCTGGAGCCACCATCCCTCAAAATGTCCAAAGAAACAAGTAGATACGGCACTTCATGATATGGTTTAGTGGGCATGGTGGTATTTGATCAAAGGCTGGACTTGATGATCTTGAAGGTCCTTTCAACCTTATGACTCTATGATTCTAAGCTATTCAGTACTCTTTTTCTTTTAATGTGCCGGGAATATGCTGCTCCCTTGGTGCCTCTGTTTATTCTTTGGACCTTCTTCAGGTTTTGCAACTAAACCATGAGTGTGTAGGGGAGAGAGGGAGGTTCACTGTTCCAGGGTCTGCCCCAAATTGCTACAAAGCACAATATCCTGGGATTTCAGCTCTGAGGGCTACGCTCTGCACTGGATTTACAGTTGAAGTTCAACTCTCCTGCTGTCTGGGTGTCAGTATGGAACTCACAGCCCTGCGCTGCCAAGTGACAGTGACAACCATGACATGTACAAAGACAATGGATACACCTCAGAAATCACAGTTCCCTGGCTTTTGGCAGAGCAGGAGCAGTTCAAGCAATAAAACAGCTGGTTTGCACCACTGCCTGGCCAAGACACTTCACTACTGACCAGGGCTTGGGCTTGTCCACTCAGAGCACACGGGGTCTCCCTGTAGATCAACAGCAACATCAGGTTTCACACTGAAGACACTTTGCAATTAGAGGAAAATAGGCAACTTGCCTGAAACAGGCACCACAGCACCAGGAGGGCAATTAAGTTGTTTTCTCTATACAAGCAGCACCTTCATTAAGTAGCTTTTAACATATTCACCTACAAGAGTAATCTTAATTCCCCTTCTTCTTCTGTTTTACCTCTCACAATGAGGTTACACCTCTTCCTTCTCCCTTTCGCAAGTTTGTTTCCAACATCTCCCTTGCCTCCTTCTCCAGCTCAGCTGCTGTTTTGTCACTGTCACTGGAACTGTGTTCACAGCTGCTGCCTTCTTCCCTGCACCATTACTGCTCTTGTCTCACTCTAAAAAACATGGGCTTTCTTGCTTATTTTCCCTCCACCTTTTTTTTTTTTTTTTAACCAAGTGGGCTGAAAACCATTCTTTTTTCCCTCTGGACAAGGCAGACATCAGACAGGTCCATCTGTTCTCCTTGCAGGATCAGTGGCAAAGAGACTGCATGGACACCTAAAAATTACATCCTGCTCTTCAACAGAGCTGACAGCTGAAGGAATGACCATATTGCAATTGCTTTTTTAAATAACTCAAGAGATAGAGCTAGGTATTTATGTTCTGAATAGGATAACATTGACTTGGGACCCTTTCCAGAAAAAAAAAAAAAAAAAAAAAAAAAATAAAAACAAAACACCACATTCTGGCAATTATTATTTCACTATCCATATAGGGACTACATTGACCAGAGAAACCAGCAACAATTTCTGACCCCAGTCCTGCAAATGAGCTGATGAGCTTTACCTTCTGCATGCACGTGGTACCTGAGGGACATCAGCAGAGGTCACCACAAGGTGAGACTTAGAGGCACCAAAGGTACAAGACTGAATCGGAATTCAGCACTGCAGAAATTTGGTTCACACATTTACATGCCTTGAGGAAGGTGTTCCAGACTTTGGACTGTATGAGATTTTTGTATTCGGGGCAGTCATCCTCAGGCCAAAAAGGATGGCTCTGTTCTACCCTCCTGTCCAGAGTACTTTGTGAAGTTATTATCCCCACAAGGCCTTCAGCAATGTGATTAGGATAAGATTCATCTCACAAAGTTAGTGTTTGTAATGTAGGTGTCTACATCTAAGCCATGTATTGAAGCTCCCATTACAGTCAAGGAATATCAATTTATTTGGTATCATCGCTGGTAATCAGGACATGATATATCCCTGTCGTCATTTACTTCAGGATGAGTTGAACATCAGCAATGCTCCTGCAGCAGTGGCTTATACCAGCATCTGAGGAGATTGAAATGACACATTTAGATATTTACAGGGAAGACAGAACTACATTTAGTCTCAAGAATCCCAGCCCAATTACTATATCTGCTTCTTACATTATGATGTTAACAATACAGTTAAGATACAACTAAGTATCTTTTTCCTGAGTTACTTCATTTCTCATTTACTTATTGTTGCTAAATTAGAAAAAAAAAAACAAACCCCAACATATTCCTAGTTATAACTTTAAGTCTTGCTCAATCACCAACCAAGAATATGCAGAATTATTGATTTAGCCTGTATTTTGCAGCAAAGCTATAGCCTACAGCTGTCTTCTAGAAAATTCGCCAAGTTTGGTTTAAAAATGACAAGTGGAAAATTGATAATTTCTTGTGCAAATTCTTCCAGCAGATATCTATTCCCCTATTAGAGCTTATATATAGCCTGAATTTGTCTTGCATCATCTTCCAACCATGTTATATCATCATTTATGCAATTAAAAGGCCCTCTAGTATAACAGAAACTCCCAGTCTTCATGGCCTGGAACAAACATTGATGGAGAACTCAGATTAAAGCTTATAAACACATTATCTACTTCAAGTTGCTGGGAAATTAACTCATGGTAGAATAAGTGAAAACAAGCATTGCCAATGAAGACAGATTTCCATCTGCTCAAAATCTTTTTTCTTCACTCATCCTAATGATGTTTTCTTTAGAATTACTGTTTCCAGAAAACTGTAAGATATTACTCTGCAACAGAAGAGCTTCCCTATGGTGTCCAACAGAATGTTGTTTTGGAGGTGATTATGTCCTGCTTTGGTCTCTGGGAGCAATGTTCTTTCTCATTCCATTTGCTGGGGAATGTGGTGATTCAGGAATTCAGCCCTGCCTATACACTCAATTGCTAGAGAAAGTTGCTTTCCATTTATTGCCACACCAAGAGCTCCCATCTTTAATTTCTTGGTTATCAACACTGACAGCAAATGGAGCTGCAAACGAGGACACTGTGTTATCATCCTGACTCTGGGAGCAACAGCTCAGGCTGTGTATGAAGTAACACGCAGATCATGGATTAGCCTGTATGTCGTGCTCCTAAACCACTTCCTCCTACCACTGAGACCAGGGACAGATATAATTCAGTTTGTACCCTTTCTGGGAAGAGATATGGGTGTCCACCTCCACTTCATATTCCCTCTTTCTTGAGAGAACAGTTGAGTCAGAAGAAAGCTGTTACCTACATGGGTCATGACTAAATCAGTCCTTCCAAACACCACCATCACCCCTGGAGCAAAGAGTGATCAGGAGCCGTGACTCAGAAGTGTGTGGGTCTGAATCAAAACAACTCTTCTCCTACAGGGATGCTGTTTGTGTAGGGACTCTAACTTTGGGCTGTGCTCAAAGTCACAGGCTGGTCCAGTGGAAGCACCTTAGCACCAAATGCCATATATGACATCAGGGAGCTGTGCAAGGAAAAGAGAAACACTAATGAAACACAAGATGATTCAGAGATAATTCGTGCACCTAAACTACCTTGCACCATATGGACAAAGTAATTCTTGTTGAGTCCCTACTCTGAGGGAATTTGAGGCACAGTTTTAATCCTGACATGGGTGAGCTCAATGTTAAAATCCAGTAAGTTAAATAAAAAAGTGTAAAAAAGACCAAAAGGTAAATACAGCTATGTCTGGGTAGGAGACTGTTTGTCATGTCAGCTCTGTTAACCTGATATCAGCACTTAGGTCCACAGATTTTAAGTCAGACTGAACTCTGCTGTCACAGTCAAAGAAGGAAAGGCTGAGGAAAGGCCCAAAGAAGAGCTGGATAATCCAGTGATTGGTGCTGTTCATCAGTAATGAGCCGATGAATGCCCCCAAGGGAAGGAGAGAATATGGGACTGAGTGAGGAAAGGAGAAAGAGATGGGAGAGTACGAAGGAGTTGTAGAGTTGAGACTGAATTATTCTTCTGAAAAATGAAAATTCAGTAGAAATGTCAGATTACAGTAAAAAAATAAATGAAATTGAGAAGAAGTCATTGGGAAGGGTTTCCTATTTTCAGTTACCTCTACAGATTACACCGAAGGTTACTCCTAGCATTCCCCAGTGTCAGTACTGCAAACACAGGCAGTGTTGGTGCTAGTTAGCCTAGCAGCACACAACTTTCTTTGTAGTTAAAAATTTGGAGCATTGTTTCCTCCACAGTGGACTGACCTGCCCAGCATCTCTGTCCAGATGTTACATCTCACTTCTGTCCATGCATAGTCAGGATTGAATGGAGTGGGGAGGGAAGAAGACTCTCCATGACTTCTGGCCTAGAAGTCTGCCTGTTATAAGAAATGTATTAAACAACATAACTGTGAAGAGCAATCAAATTTATCACTCCTCACAATATAAAGTAGTTCAACTCTTGGAGATGCACAAAACTGAACTGATACAGCCCCAAGCAACCTGATTTGACTGTGAAGTTAACCCTGCTCTGGGCACTGGATTGGACCAGAGGCCTCTAAAACCTTACAAACTAAAAGGTTTTATGGTTGCAATTGTCAAGCCCTCCTACAGCTCCAAGATCAGACACAACCTTCACCAAGAAATGGGCAGAAAGACAGTGCTTCACTTGCTTAACTTCCCCAGCTTATCTGCACTGGATTTGTTAACCAAGTAACTGGATTTATGAGGGAGGAAAAATCCTCTTTCATCATTGAGGAGCAGAGAGGGAAGGAAAGCTTCCATGTTTATATAAACCAGCTCCCAACACAATGAACACCATGGTGTGAATACTGGCAGCTCTGGGACAGGGTGGTGCTCACTTGTTGTCTTTCCAGGGGATCTCTATCTCTCCTATTTATCCCATTCCTTAAGCTGTCTTACCCTACTGAGAGGGCAAGTCTGTTGTAGAAGGGAAGTACCTTGCCAGAGGTGCAGGACCTTGATCTTGGCCTTTGGTACTAGCAGAGAGTATCAGTAAAAAATGAAAAGATTTTGTATTAGGTCCAAAACAAGCTTGTGGTGCAGCAGCCAAATCCAGTTGTTCTTCTGACTGTAATAGATTTACTCTACATTTGCATTGACATGACTAAAAGAGGTTGCTGGCTCAGTATTTCTGCAAAAACAAGCAAAACACAAACTAGCAGCTGTAAAAGGAACACACCACCACCCAAAAACACTTCATGTCAGGGCATTTGCATGCATCCAGATTTTGAAAAGTTCTCCAATGATTTCAGTATTAGGTTCAATTATGCTGGTTTTCTGATTCAGCTGGTGTATGAAAGTGAGCACACCCTTGAAAATACTGAGTGGTGCCTACATATCTGCAAAGTCTCCAACTTTACAGAGAAAATTGTAGCACTTAAAAAAACCCTCTGAGCTTATGAATGACCCTCACAATCACCCTCATTCACACCAGGCCATTCAAATCGACCTTTCACACTTGTTACAGCCTTCAAAAGGACAATGTCCAAGCCATTCACGAAGTGTTTTCTGGTCCCTAAAAGACACCTGCTAGAAAGCAGCGTTGTCTTTGATTTGCTGAGGCAATTTTGAGTGATGGAGTCAAGAGAAGCAATGTAAATGGACAGAAATTCAGGAATGGGAGGAAGCTGGCCTGTTGCTGGCAAACTCCCACCACAGTAACACCTGTGCCCAGGTAAATCCTGAATGGCCTCAAGAAGATGGAGAGAAAACAGACTCAATCCCAGGCTTGGATCTGAAGCTCAGTACAAAAGGTAGTTATGTCTGAATTTGAGTGTGACCTCAAGATCAACTGCAACTGTGATCATAAACCAAGAGCAAATATATGGGAGGGCTCAGGGAGATTAAGCCCATGGCAAAACAGAGAACAAAGGGAAAGTGGAAAGGCAAGCCCAAGACTCCCAACTAGAGAAAGATCTTAAAGCTACTGAAATCATATGTTCTGTGGCATTATGTCAGGGATGACTGTAGGCTTGTCATGGCCCGGGATAATAGGTAGCCACATAAAAACTCTTGAGAAAAGGGAATTAGAATTGAGCCTAATTTTAATAAAAGCCTATGTAATAATAAGAGTCATATTCCTCTTGCCTTTAGAGGTGTGACTTTTCTGTGTGATTGTGGCTTTTACTGCAGACATTTACCAGAGATCAAGTGACCTCAGCTCCTTCTGTAGACAATGGAGAGTTGCTCAGTAGAGCTGAAGGTGTAATTTATCTCCATGTAAAGCAGACCCCCACATCTGGTTGGATGAATTGCACCAAAAAATCCATTGACTGTATTGAATAGATCTCCACTGACTATAAAGAGAAGTTAAATACCTACTGAACATGTCTAAATTCAGCTATCTCAATGTGGCTTTGATCCTTGCCTCTCAGGTCAGGCACAAAGTTTCCCATTCCCCAGGTGTTTTTGGTGCAAAAACCCAAATTTAAGTTAGTCACATGAGGTCTTCTTTGTAGTCAGCAGAAAGTTTCAGGCGCTGCAAGGGGTGATTAATCTCACCTATTTTAGAACTGTCTTTAGAATGAGATTAATTGCACTCAAGAAAGTTCCATTTCCTGTTTTTCTTCAGCATCTATAAAAGGACTCCAGACAGCGTCCTCAGATAATGTGATAGATGGATGGATCCCATTGTGACTGTGGAGAGACTGACGCTCGAGCCCTGAGGAAAAGCAGGGAAATGCAGTTCGTTTAAGTAATTTAACACTGAAAAAAGCAGCGTATTTGACAATGTACTATGTGATAGCACCATACTCTGAGAGCAGGAACTGCCTCTGTCAGATCCCACCTCTGCACCCAGGACCCGACAAGGTAATGGAGCAACATCTACAATAATGAGTGAGACAAAATCAGGGGAAATACCCAAATATCAGCAGCAACGCAACTAATAATATCTTCTTCTATGTTTTACACAAGTAGGAAGTTTGATAATGAATAATCAGTGGGCTGTTCCTCCTGGATCTGTACCACAAAAATGTATTATTTTGTTAATATGCCAAGATGGGGGGGTGAAGTGTTTGAACCTCCAGAGGAGTTTGATCAGCACAAGAAATGTTGAAACAGAAAAGGCAAAAGCCATGGCAAAGTCCCATGAACAGGAAGAAGAAAAGATATAGAATATAAAATGTGTTACTGGACACACACATAGGGTGAAATGCGTATTATTTCAGTGCATTAGGATTTCTTGTGTCTTTATCTAAGTGAAGGGTCTTATTCCACGGGTCATGGTATTATACTAAAAGAGTGTCCATTTATATTAGGTGTAAGGTGGAATTTTTTACAATGAGGGTGATAAAACACTGGCAGAGGTTGTCCAGAGAGGTGGTGGTTCCCTCATCCCTGGAAACATTCAAGGTCAGGTTGGATGAGGCTCAGAGTTGAAGGTGTCCCTGCCCAATGCAGGAGGGTTGGACTAAATGACCTTTAAAGGTCCCTTCCAAACCAAATTATTCTAAGATTCTATCCCAAAAAAGGGGGGGTTTTGCATAGACCCAGGAGGATATCCTCAAATTGTAAGATCTCACATATAAGAATTATGTCTTTTCTAGTAACCCAAAGATGCTCAGCCTTGCTCTCTGTCCATGAGGCCAGCTGGCATGACCAGTGTCCATATCATTGACCTCACTTGCCTCAAAGCAGAGAGTCCCACTCTGGCTCCTACTGGGAGTAGTCCCATGTCTGTGGGAACACTTGATCTGTGCTCAGTCACTCAGAACAAAACCATGGCACAGGTCATCCAGCAGTGTTATCAGTCAGTGTGTGTCACTGCTTGGGAACATCCCTAGTATGGCTCTGCCAGTAAGTCTAGACATAGTTAATGGCATGAGGAAAGCTGCTGTCATAGCTGCAGAGCAAGCCTGGTCCTGAGTGTGGCCCTGTGCATCTGGTGCCACGGCACAGACGGTGTCTGAGGTGTGATCAGGGAGCCTCAGCCAGCTGTGTGCATTGAAATTCTTCCAGCACGTCTCACAAGAGCAGCAGTGTTAGCAAAGGTAGAAGAGCAAATTCCAGTTCGTGTAATTACCTTCCTAAATTAATTCCCCTGCAATTTCAATCAGCTGCTCTTGACATTCCCTCCTCAGGGTGTAATCCGTCCTCATAAACGCTCTGAGCCCTGCATGGGGAGGCATGAGGGGAGCGAAGATAAGCAGAGCTGATGCTGCACTGCTGAGAGCTGGTGGGCAGCTCCCCACAGGGCGTTTTGGGGATTTCACTATCAGTCCCTCAACAGCTGTACTTGCTTCTCCTCCATCCCCACTGAAAGCAGAAAATTTTAGACTCTGAATTTACAGTCAGTGGGGAATTCCCTGTATAGAGTCTTCTGGTTTAGTATTAACATCTCTGTCGTTCACCTGAAGTTAGATATAACCCAAATCTAATGGCTCCTATAAAATATAGAAGAACTAGGTTCTGGATGGATTAGGACATTTAAGCTTTCAGCATTGCTTTAGCTCTACTTTAGAGGTGGATGGTACTAGGAATGATGAATTATTTTGTTGTATGAGATACACACCATGTCAAAATCATGAAATATCTGAGATAGGAAGACAACAATTAAATGCCCATCACAGAATAAATAGGTAAACAATAAAATAGGTAAAAATAGGTAAAAAATAAATAGGCAAACAAAACTCAGGTTTGCACAAAAAGAAATGAGAAACTATTTGCAATTTTGACACAGGTGCAGTATCTCATAAAATCTTTTAGTATTAATTCAGATGACATTAAAAACTGAGTTCAGAGATATAAATAAAGCCCTAAAAAACGGTATTGGATTGACCAGGGAGGGGGAAAGTCTTTATTTAGTGAAATGCTGAATGAAGTTTCTTAGTTCTGGCCTTATTAAATGCTTCCTTAATGATCTAGAAAAAGAACTATTTCGAATGTTAGCAAAAAATTACAAGGTACTAATCCAGAAGGTGATCAAGACACCAGTGAGTAAAATAAGTATAAAAAGCACCTGAGATTAAAAAACAGCACTGGAGGGTCAACATGACAATCACAAATTAACACGGGTTGGCAGAGCAATGCAAAACACATTCATACAGCTCCCAGCCACAGCTCTGAAAACGGGGGGACAAGTGAGATGTAAGCATCCATAAAATAAAATAAAGTGTGTGAACTCAAAGGAAGTAAAAGACAAGAGCCAACCCAAAGAGGATGAGGATTCCTCCACTGCTGCTGCCATACAATGGATCTGTACTGCTCCACCACCATGGACCAGCACCCAAGAAAAAGTAAAGTGGGAAAGACTTTGGCAAGATTGATGCATGTAGGAGAAGGGAGTGAGAGCACATGGCACCTCAGGAGACACTGGAGGCTTCTCCTGCCAGGGTCTCAGCATCTCTCCAAACTAAGATTTAGCAGTGTTAGAGGTATTAAACCTCCACCTCAGCATGGTTTGCACCACTAAGGAGGACAAGGTGTTATCCTGATGACTACAAGTAGAGGTGGCTGTTAAGCTCTGGAAGGGCTGTGATGGAAGGAACCTGTGATGGATCCTGTAGAGAAGTGGAGCTTAGAAGGATCTCACCAGGCCTGAACAGAACAGCGAGCTGGTTGTGCAGAGGAAGATGATGATACCGAGTGCTGCTTTCCACCAAATCTCAGTCGCACTCTTCTGCTTCGGATCACCTCAGTGCTGCCTTGGAGAGGTTCCTCCTGACATCACTTGCTCCAAGTTAAACAGACTTCTAAGTAGTTTGCCCACTTAAGGCTGGGGAAGGCAATTTACGGATTTCCAGCCTGGAAGTTCTCCCAAAGTGCCTTTTTCCAAAGTAGGTTACCATGAACCTAAATATCCCAAGGCGTGTCCCTCTCTCCACAGAAAACACTAAGTTTCCCAGCTACCATCCTGAGACAGAAGTCAGCATACACTTAACAGCTCTTGCAGACCACATTCCCTGCAAAGCTATTAATATTTAAGTTATCCTATTTAATACAGTATCTGCCAGAAGCAATAGCAGATGCAATGTCTCCATGGCTCCATTCCTTCTGTAAAGTTCCATGCACAAGAAGAGAGTATGGCATTATTAAATACAAGAAGGGAATGTAGCATTATTAAATACAAGAATAAACATTATAATTTATTTATACCATGCAAGGCTTATCATGGTAGTACCCAGCCATTCAGGTACCTGGCTGTGTCTAAGGTAAACAATCTATTACTTTTTAAACAGATATAAATGATCTTAACACTCACTTGACTGATTTTGATTAGAAAGTTTATTACAGCTGTTAAATTAGATTCAAATTATTCCAGTTTAGACCTCATCCTTGAATACTGACCATGCATCTCAATGCTACAGAGGACTTTCTGATGACCAAGAGATACAGAACTGTGTTCAAAACACATGCACAGGTTTGTATGTTGGGTAACCTATAATTAAGGAGGATTTAATCAAGTGATATTTGAAGACACGGAGTCCCAAAAAAAGAACAGAAATGGGCTTAACTGCTGGGCAGTGTCTCCAGAACTGCTGGGGTGGCACTGAGATGGTGCTGCTCCTCACACTGAGTTCATAAAAGAGAAGAAAAATATGATTTTCTGGCTGCTGGAGGGGCTTTGCTGTATCACTGCTCAACGAATTGATGAAACTTGGGACTGTTCAGTTTTAGAGACGTTACACCAGGGACCATGACTTCTTTCTGAGGGGCTCTTATTCCTAGGCTGAGCTGACAGCACTGAAAGACCAGCTGCTGCAGGTTTGCTGACACTGGCAGTGCTGATGTTCACCCACATGTGATGCCCTCCCTTGTGCATCGCTGACCACTGTGGATCTCGACACCCATCCGGATGAGGCTGCATTGCATGGTCTGAGCTGGGGACTGGATTTGCCAAAAGAGTGCTCAGGAACCTGCATCCCCAAGGGTTTAGGGGACACTGAGGCACACACCTGTGCAACATGGAATCATGTGCCGGCAGCTCCCACGAGCCCACTGAGCAGGCGCGAGCAGCACCAAAACTCAAGTTACCAGCGTAGTCATGGCAACATGGAATATGTGGGCAAACCTCCTCAACCTGCGGGTACCACTACGGAGTGGGACTTGCTGTCAGCACCAATGCCCAAGCACAGAGATACAAACCTGCAGATGAAAACACACCTATGCACACCAAAGGTCTGCAATTTCAGAGGCAGTTTGGATGCTTAAACAAGCATTGGGCACCTGCAAGCTGCCGAAGTGACCCCAAAGCTATGGCTGGGAATCACAAGCCACTCACGTTACCCAGGCAGTGGCTTCCCCAGGCTCTGATGCCCCTTCTCGTTCCTCCCAGCAAACCCCTGGCGACCACAGCCTGTCATGTGGGCTGATCCCATAGGTGGCTGAGGCACAGTCTCATCTCCTTAAACCACACACAAACCCAAGGCAGCTCCGCAAGCCTGGAGCTGCAACAGCAGAGGTGTGTGGTAAGGTCTCCACTGACTAAGACTTCATTATTTTTTACAAAGTATACTGCAGAATATTTATCTGTGCATTATGATGAATTAGCATAAATAATTAAAACAGAACTCAGATTGGCAAACACATAAGCAAAGGGCACTCGCTAATGGACCAGGCTCGCTCTGCTGCTCCAGGGACTCACTTAGATATAAGTTCTTGCCAAACAGGCCAAGGAAGGATTCATATTTGTCCTTCTTTTTACCCCAAACCTGTTCCCATCTCACCCCAGATGTTATACACAGGCTGGAGGTGGGTGTGCACCTCATACAGAGCATCTCCCAAAGGGGGAAGAAGAAAATAATGGAAAGCCCCCAGACCTTCAACCTGTTCCCCAAGTCCCATGACACTCTTCTCTGCAAACAACACACCTACGATCAGTCATGCAGGAGGTGCTCACTGGTGCTTCCCAGAAATGCTGATGATTTGATGGATCGTATGACTCTGCCTCCTCTTTTTATTCCAGGTATTAAGCAGTACTGAAAGAAGATTACATGGCAAATAGAGAAGGGTTCTCTAATGTTCCCTGTGGTTTCCCCTTCTCATCAGCAGGTACACCACGGTGATCTACACCAGCAGAGTTCAGCTGATATTGCACACTTTCCCAAAAAAAAAAAAATCTAATCCCAGACCTTTCCCTGGTCTTATTTTTCTGTGAAAGTAAAGACTGCAGTTGTCTGAGAAGATGGTATGAAAATGAGAATATATCCTAGATACCTCTCCTTTGGCCTCTCTTTTCTTTAAGTCAGGTTGAAAATTTTCCACAAATTGCAATTCCAAACTTGATCTGTATATTATCTTTCTGAACTCTGTTCATTATCCACCAAACAGTTTGTGCTTACAATTAAAAATAAACTGGAAAAATTAAAATCTTACTTGTTTTCAATTCTTCATTCTGTTCATTAATGCTTCAGTGCATAAATAAAGCATTTAGATGGTTTGTGGAGGTGGACAGGTCTCGAGTCTGTCTCCCTGGCCAAAGTACACATCCCATGAGGCACAACTGCAGGGGTTTCCTACAATATATTGTGCTGCCTAACACAAAGGGAAATACAGTACATCATGGGAACATCAGTTATTCCTACAGTGACATGACCTCAGGAAAGAGCAGGGATAGACTGTAGCCTGACCTGCAATGCCCAAGAGACATTTCCAAATGAAATACCTCAAAGGTTAAAAGAGATTTATTTTATTTCATTTCATTTTATTGAAAATGTTCAGCAGGAGTTTAGCCTTACAGAGGTGAAATTCTTCTTAGGAAAAACAAATTTCTCTTACCAACTATGCCACTAAGACATTGCCATATTGCCAAGAAGTCCATCAACCCTGGTGTCCTAGCAAAGCTGAATTTCATGGGTGATACATAAATTTCCTATGCAGTAGAGCTGCCAGAGAATAAATGTTTTCAGATAGGAAAGGAAACAGAGTCAGCTTCTTTAGGGAACAACTCCCCAAGGATAGGCTTGGACAAACGCACTTTTGCAGAACAAGAAATAAGGAAGAATCACGAAGAATGTATCTCATGCCACCTTCTGTAAATCACTGCCAGTGAAAGCTGAATGTTAAAGTTGCCATCAGCAACTTTTCCCTTTCTCCCCTGCATCTTTGTCTCTTGGTGGGGCCTGATCACATTCATGCATTCTTCTTGAATTATGTCAATGGACTGAATCATTTCAGCAGATCTAATGCCACCTAAAACTAAAGCAAGAGTTTACAACAGGCACTGCTCAACCCTTATGTGCACATTATAGGAGTGAGATACACAGGGGATTATGACCCCTTGGCAGTCACTTGTGTATCACTGTATGATTTAATGAGATCCCATCTGTATCACCCTTTTAAAAGTTCTGGCATCCAAAGCTTTTGCAAATACTTTGGCAAAGCCCCTTCCTGAGCCCCACACAGCATCCTCAGCATGTCCTGAAAGTAGCAACCCTCTTCAATCAGCAGCTTCCTGCTTCCCAAATCCTGGATATACACAGCACTGGAGTCCTTTGTATCATTTCTTCATTAAACACCTCTGAATTCTTGGATCTATAAGGAATTAATCACATCCATCCATGCTGCAATCCCTTTTGGCCCTCAGCTGTTTATTGTCTGATTATTTGCATATGAGAGCAACCATCCTACTGGTAGTTTCGAGTGCATGGCATTTATTGCAAAGTTACTCAGAAGATGAGACAAAGTGTAACATGCCACTAAGACAAATGGGACTTTTACTGAAGAGTAACACAGGATCAAATTTGTCGATTTCATGGAAAGACTGGCAATCTCTTGCCTTCCCAAGGAAAACTGTTCTAGTGTGAAAAGTATCACTAGGGGACTGCTGGAATGGCACTACACATTGTCACAGCAGCACCTCCAACATCAGAGGGACTCCTTTAGGGAAGGAAAAAAGGTTAAAAGACAATTCATTTGAAAGCAAGAACAAAGACTTTTGATACCAACTTAGATGCTGCTTCCCATAGCACTTCTCCTGCTCTCGGGCAGGTCTTCATTCTCCAGTGGCAGGAACAAGCTCTGAAGCCTGTCAGCAAGATCTCAGCACACTCTGCCGTCACTCTCACCAGATTCCTTTTTGTAGGGTTTGATCCTACACTAAGGTAAGACCCCACAACTTCAACTGAGTTCAGAAGGAGCTGAGACTGAACAGAAACCCAGTGGGGCCAACTTGGACTACTGAGCCCCCTGGGGTGTCCTGGGAAGAGACAGGGTGTTTGTGCTCAGCTGACAGACTTGTGTGTTTTACTTGCTTTAAGGATAAGGACTTCTAAAAGTGCTTTGTTTCATTTTCATTAACACTGAACTTGGCATCAATGATTTTAACAAGACTGTTATTGACTTTTGCCAGAGCAGGTCAGACTCACACTTCAGTTTTGCAGGACTGAGTAGTCACCAAAGCGAAGTTGACCACACCGTGTCAGGTTCACTCCTAGGAAGGATGGAACCTTCCAAACACCCCAATTTTTTCCCGTTCTGTGAGTCATATTGCATAAGGATCTTCAGGTCAACCACACATGTAGAGAGCTACCTAAAATAAATGTTGTAACTTGGAAATTCTTATACCGCTGCAAATAAATGTGAATCTCTCAGCTCACCTGAGCCTCTCCGGACACATCCACTGTCCTATTGCCTATATCCAGACACAAGCACGGGCACAGATTTGACCCAGCTGCCACACAGGAATGCCAACTGCTCACGATGTTCTGCCATGTGCCAAAGCCTCACTGATGCAGTGTGTGTGTGGGGGTTGACCAAGGCAGGATGAAAGGGGTGCCCCTCTGTCCAGACATGGTTCTCCCCAGCAAGAAGCAGCATTATGCAATACTGAGCACGACTGAACAGCAAGCTCTGGACCAAAGAGCCTTCCCAGCGTAACACATTCCAAGAGCTGTCGCTCCCTGCCTGCCAGCATGAGTTTTCCTGTGGCAAAAAGGAGCAAAAGAACTGAAGAAGTGCCACAGCATCCAGTATCCACATTTTCATAGAAATTAATCTGTAAAACAGGACCTGTGTCCCAAGCTGTACTTTATAAATAAACACTGAAAAGGGGGGAGCAGCAATGAGTGACCAGCATGCCAGTAGTGAACGTTTCAATTCTTGCCCAGGGCTAAATCCTTGCCAACATCATGAAAAATCTGCCTGAAGGTAAAATCACAGCCCTACATTCTAGGTGTTTACTTGCAGGAGCAAAGACTATGCCAATGATTAGGACTTCCCAAGATCCAGCTCCAGGCTACAGCCCATGCAGCTTAGAGAGCTTTGTTTGTCTTTGCCAAGTAAACCAGGTTCAGAAATCACTGCTTAAATCCTCTGTCACATAGAGCTGTGCACACCTAATAGCATCAAAGAAAAACAGTACCACTGTGATCACTGATAATCCCTTGGTTTTCCAAACGCATTCACAACACTAAACCTCACATTTATTTTAATAGGACTCTGCCAACTCCATTCTGTGCTGTACCCAGAATTATTCTTATTATGAAAACTTAAAGGTACAGAATTTTTAGGAGCGCAAACCAGTCGTCATTCACTTGTCACCTTTGGGCCACAAAACGAGTTTGTTTCCTCTCAGTTCACTTGTGGTCAGTGTAACTTTCTGCCTGACTTCGCTGCAACGCTCAGGTTTCATGCACAGCGGGGTGATGCTTATCGGACCAAAACCCGACGGTTTTCATTTGACACTTTCAACTTCTGAAGGAGTCGGTTCGCTCGGGGTTTATAACAGCGAGTTGAACCGCACGCGGTGCTCCGGGCTCAGCTGAACTGGCCGCGTTCCCCTGAAGCACTTCGAGCCTTAAAACCGCTCAGAGCTTGGTCTTTCTGGCATCCCTCTTCCAGCGTCTCTGACATAGAGCCTCGGGAATGCCACTCCAAGGCAACGTGGGGGTACGGACAAGACAGGGACACAGATTTAAAAGCAGCTGCTGTTTTTGGAAAACCCGACGACAAAAAAGAAAGAAACAGAGCCGCTCAGCAGCACACCCCGTATCAGACCCTTGCTTCCACACACACCCGGCGCCGGAGCGAGCCCCTGGAGCGCCTTACGCCGAGAATGATAAAGCAAAACGGTGTCCCCGGGCACATCCCCCCGGGGCAGCCCCCGGCATCCCCCCGGGGAGCAACGCGTACTCACACGAAGGCGTGATAGAGCAGCGCCCAGCCGCGGGGTCGTTCCAGGGCGTCGTAGATCAAAGTTTGGATGCGGCGGTACCTGGCGTGGTTCCGCTTCACCGGGCGGCTCAGGGGGGTCTTCGCCAGCAGCCCCAGCCCCGGCGGGCTCCGCTTGCCGCCCTCCTCCTTCCCGCCGCCCTCCAGCAGCAGCGTCCCGTCGCGGTCGCCGCCGGCGCCCAGGGCCAGCGAGCCCTGCTCGGGGTCGCCGCCGCTCGCCGCTCGCCGCCGCCGGGGCCCGGCCGCCGCCGCTCCCGCGGAGGCTGCTCCCGCCGCCGCTGCCGCCGGTGCCGGCGCGGGCTCTCGGGGAGGAGGGAGGTGGAGAGAGGAGGCGTCTGCCGGCGATCAGAGCATGGAGGTGTCCGGGGGCCAGGTCCAGGGCAGGGCGCCGTCAGCCATTCAGGGCGGCGGAGCTGGGGAGCGCGGCGGAGGCTTGCGGGGTGCTGAGGCAGTTTGATCTCCTGTCGCGGCGGCGGCGGCGGCGGCGGCGGCGGAGGAGGAGGAGGTTGCCGGTCGCTGCTCTTTCTCTCCCGAGCTGCTCTCTCTCGCTCTCTGTCTCTCTCGCTCGCTCGCGCTCTCTCTCGCCTTTTTTTTTAAAAAAAAAAAAAAAAAAAAAAAAGAAAAAAATTCGCAGAAAAAATCGGATGTGACTAAATTCGCAGAGGAGACGAATTCACGGCGAAGTGTAAAAATAGAGAACGGGAATAATAATGACACTTGCAGGAAAAAGAGAGATCCAAAGTAGGTCGGGTAAATAAATCCTCTTCTTTTCCTCTTTCTTGCCCTTTCCTTCTTCTTCTCCAGTGAGAGCGCACGATGCCGGTTGCGAGGGAAAAAAAAAGAAAATTGGAGGAAATCTCCCTCAAAAAGATTCTTTTTGTTTGTTTGTTTGTTTGCCTAAAAAAAGTATTTCGGGTAAAAACTCATCAGCCAGAAGAGAAGCCCTCTCCCAAAATAAAAAAAAATAGGCAAGAATGGTCAAAATAGTAACGGTATTAAGATGTGAACGCGTTCTCTCTTTCTCTCTTCGGACTTTCCGCCCTCCCCCCCAATTCTCTCTCTCTGTTTTTTCCCCTTTTTTCTTTCTTTCAGAGTTTTTTGTTGTTGTTGTTGTTGTTGTTCGGTTTGGTTTTTTTTTTTTTTCAGTTTCACCTCTCTCCTCTTCTCCTGCAGAAATGAAGCGAAAGACACAAGGAGGAAGGGTGGAAAAAAGAAGAAAAGGAAGGAGAAGAGGGAGATGAAGGGGGGGGCAAAAAACTAATAGAATATGCAAGAAAGGGGAGGGGGGGGAGAGACGGGGAGAGAGGGAGAGAGAGAGGGAGAGAGAGAGAGACCCAAAAAATGAATGCGTTTAAACGGGAAGCCTAGCAGAGCAATGTTTCCGAAAGGGGGATCTGCGCGAATGTCTGTATATAGTGAACTTTGACACTACTATTGAAACTGACACGTTTCTATGGAGATCGCTGCCTTATATGGAGCTCGTGTCAAGGAGCCAAGAGAAGGGCTGCTGGCAACTGATAATCAAAGGCGACTGACTGGTCAGAGCCCTGAATTGGGGGGAGAGAAAATGGGAGGCTAAGGTTAGCCAAGCCTCCTTCACTCCATTGGTTACCCCCCCACCGCGGGCTTTCCACCCTCCCCCCCCCTTTTTTTTTTTTTTTTTTTTTTTTTTTTTTAAATTCTCCTCTACCTAGTGACTGGGAGGGGGAAGGGAGGGGAGGACAGAGGGGGGGAGGGAGGGCAAAGGGAAAGAGAGGGGATTCTTCTGACAAGCACAATTTACATTGAGATCGCCCTGTGCTGCTATTTACTTTGAGATCTGATTAGTATGGGTCGTCTACGGTCCTTCTACCCGCCCCCCCCAACACACACATAGACAGAGGAGGATGCATTGCGATAGGCAGAAAGGGGGAATTAAAGGGGGCTCCCCGTGAAAAGTTGGTGTGGGGTTTTTGGTTTTTTTCACCTCCACGTCTGAAATCGGGATTTCTCTCCTGTTTTCCCATTGCAAAAGCCAATCCAGGGGGTTTAATGATGGAGAAGAAAACGCTCGCGCTGCACGGAGGAAGCGGCGCGCGTGTGCGCGCACCCTTGCACACACATGCGTGAGCGTCCACGCACACATTCATATCCCCATACGTGCTCCCATCTCACCTTGGACTATTTTTGCCTCCTGTCCCTCCTCCCTCACCCCTCATTCCTCACCTAACACGCCCACCTGCCTCCCCGACGGACTCCGCGCTTCCCACGGGGGGGTTTAGTCCCCTCCCCTTTAATTTTAGTTTCGGGGTGTGTGAGCGGTCAGAACAGCCCCAAACGTCCAGCACGCAATGCCCTCCCCCAGGTCCCCCGATCTCCCAAAGTGAGTCGCCCCGCGCGGGTACGGGGGATGCGCGGGGGCGGTGGGATGTCGCTTCCCCTCCTTTCCCTCCGCTCCCCTCCGCGGCCCGGTGCGGCCTCGGCCCCGGCGGAGCAGGAATCGCTAGCGCCGGCTGCCATCTAGTGGGCACCGAGCCGTCGGGCCGGGGGAGCCCTGGGGGGGCCGCCGCGGCTGTCTACGGTCTTTCACTCCCTTTTCGCTTAAAAAACCCCCTATTTCGCTTTTTTAATTTTTAATATAAAACTGCACTGGAAAGAATAACGCCTTCTTTCCTGTTTCTACCTCTCTCCCGAGCCTGCCTTCCTGGCAGCTTTCCTTTGCGAGAGGTCTGAAATCGGGTTGAAAGATTGAATGTGACAAAGAAGAAACGGACTGTAAAAACGGAACCCCATAACAAAAAAAGCCCTCCAAAAATAACACCAGCAACCTGCCCTACTGGACACCCTACCCTGCTCTTAGCTCTCATTAAAGTTTATAGTCAGATTAGAAGCTGTATGAAAAACCTGCTGGAAGGAAGAAAGAGGATGAAATAGATGACAGAAGTTTTATTGTTATTATTTATTTTTGTAAAGTAATGTTGCTTTAATTAAAAGTAAAGAGAAAAAAAGAGAAAAGGTCCCTGACTTTGATGTATCATGATCACAATATTTTTTTTTTTCTTTCACTGTCAGCTCTGAAATCTGAGGCTGGGAGCCGCCTGGAGAGAAGAATCCTTCATCATTTCTAAGATCAGAATAAACGCTTGATTTTGCCCCGAAATAATGAAGAGATTTTCAATGAATGCCTTGACCAAGCCGTCTCTGTTTTATATTGCATTGATAAAAAGGATGTTATTGACTATGCAACAGTAGGCTTCTTTCCTCTCTCTCTCTCTCTTTCCCAATAAACTCTCAGTCCTGTCTTCTGGTCAGTGAAAAGGTGAAACGAATAAGATTAAATAGGACAAAAAAAGCAAGCTCGGTATGTATACCATCTAGATTTTACTTCCCAGACTGTGAAGAGACACGGAGTAAAAGAGGCAGAGCAAGGCACGGAGAGAGAGAGGGGGGAGAGAGAGAGAGAGAGACAGAGGCACAGACACAGACAGAGGCAGAAAGCCTGAGAGAAGGTGGACGGACCCAGCAGCCGCAGCCTGGCTCCTCCCGTACGGGGCACCCTGCCGACGGCCCCGACTCCTCAGGCCACGCCAGGCAAGTCGCCGTTTCCTTCCTCGTGGCTTCGGGGCGGAGGGAGGGGTGTGGGGCCGCGACACTTGGCAGGGAGACCTTCCCCAACCTTCCCCCAACCCCAGGCTACCCCCCCCCCCTCCTCACCCACTGGCGTCATTGAGTTTGGGCATCCCGTTATTTGGGAGGAGTGAGAGGCGCCTAGTCCTCGTTTTGTCGGAGATTTTCTCTCCCTCCTCCCTTCCTTTCCCTTCCCCTTTCCCCCTATAGAAATATGTGTGGGTATTTCCACTGACCCCCTCCCCAGATAATGTGCATGTCTCGCAGAGGTGACCCACGCGGGTAAGGCAGCCACTGACCCCACATCCCTGCGCCAGCAGCAGAGGCAGGGCGCCAGGATGGGGAAGGGCAAGCATTTTAACGGTCTTCTCTTTCACCTGCTCTGTTTGTTATTTGATCACCTAATGAAAAGATCGATTGCGGCCTGTTTATCCGAGTGATAGTGTCAACAGATTACAGGGGCAGCAATCAGATGTTTCGCAGCCGGGCCGGGCTCGGCTCAACTGCAATCCGGAGAGGGCCCCAACACACTCAGACTGCGCTGGTCTAGGCAGCGGGGGTTGTGCAGCGGGGAGGAATTTTCTCCCGTCGCCTGGCTGGAAACGCTTGGTGGTTTTCATTCTTTCCGTGAGGAAGGAAAGCAATTTTTAAAAGTGGGTTTTAGAAAAAGCGGATGGGTGAAGGTCCGGTGAAGTTTGCGGGAGTCCTGAGGAAAAACCCATTTGCGACATCCTGTGGTTGTGCA
>JAWWLV010000088.1:144158451-144170668 GCA_035041135.1 Platyrinchus mystaceus
GCCGCCGCCGCCCCGCCGGCCGCGCTACCGCCCGCGGCGCCGCGCCGAGCCTTCAGCCCCATGGTCGGGCCCCGGAGGCGAGCTGCGGATCGGCGGCGGCGGCGGCAGCCCCGGGAGCCCCAGGGCCATGATCCGAGCTCCCCGCCCCGCCCCCCAGAACGACTGCTCTATTTATTTATATATATATATTCATCTATGTATGTATTTATATATATATATATATGGAGGGGGGGGTAAGCGGCGGTGGGCTGGGAGAGTCGGTCACATCCCCGTCAGGTCATTCCCGCCGGCGGGCAGCGGGCAGGCGGGAGCGCGGCGCGCACCTGGGGCCGGCGGGAGGGAGGGGAATCATCGCGGAGTTTATTTACCAGCCCGAAGCCCGAGCCCCTTCCTCCCCCACCCCCCCGCGCCTTCCCTTCCTCCTCCTCCTCCTCTCCTCCTCCCAGCTCCTGCCTCCCCCCAGCCCTCACGTTAGGGAGTGGCCCATTGTATGCAGCCAGCAAATAGCCGGGCGCCCGCCCCCCGCTCCCCCAGCCCCGACTGTAGAGTCATCTGCGGTGTGGGGGGCACCGGTCCCGGCCCCCCGCCACGGGACTGCCCCCCCTGAGCCCCCCCAGCCCCCGACTGACAGCCCCCCGCAGCCGCCGCTGGGGCCGCCGGCGCGGAGCGGGGAGATCCCGGCAGCCGACGGAAGGGGAGACCCCGCTCGACACCCGGGGATCCCCCTGCAGCATCACAGCCCCCCTCCCCCGTTGCGGCTGGAGGGGAGGGAGGGGAGAGGAGGGCATCCCCGGCCCCCGGCGGGGGGCTGCTTCCACCGCCGAAGCAGGAAGGAGCGCAGGATGGGGATGAAGGATGCCGGGAGAGGCGGCGGGTGGGTGGCTGCAGGCGCTGCTGCCGCTGCGGCTCGAGCCGAGCCGAGCCGGAGCCTCCGCCCGCGGAGCGGAGCTTTGGGGGCAGCGCAGCCGGGCAGCCCCGGCCCCGCCGGGGAGCCCCTTTTTGCACGGGGCTCTCGCGGGAGATGCTGCCTCTGTCCCCTCCCGGGTGGCTCCTGGACGGAGCAGCGCCGGTCCCGAGCCCGGCTGCGGACCCCAGGGGTCCGCCCCGAACGGTGGGACCCAAGAACTCCCCTCGCTCCGCTTTGCCATGTGCACCCGCACCCTGGTCCTGACTTCGGACCTAAAACCTGACGGGATGTGACTGACAGCCCTATACCCTTTTCCTTTCAGTTTCTGGGCTGCAAGGAAGACGGAAAGGAACAAGCTTTTGTTTGCCCTACACTCCTGGTGCCCTGGGATTTCTGGCACAAAGCACTAGAAACAACCCCTCCGAGACGTGCTCTTGAGTAAAAACCTGTCTGCAGGGCAGTGCGTTTGCATATCTGCACCTTAGGAGGAACAAAGGGTCTAAAAATAAAATAAAATGCAATAAAATTAAATAAATTATTAAAATAATAAAATAAGATGCAAAGCCTTACAGATTGCTGGTTGTTTTCATGGGATGTTCTCCTCCTCCAGATGGGGGAGTTTTCCTGGTATCTCCTGAAGAGATGCCAAGACACCCAAGAGCCCTTCCAGACTCATAAGAGAAGCAGATTTGCCACCTACTCTAGCTGCTCCTGTTCCATTTCTGAGGGATGTGCAATCCACTTTCACACACCAGGAAGGACAATAGATGGAAAGGGAGCTCCTGGAGGTGATTTCTGGACCCACCACAGGCCATAGTACTTTGGACTTGAGTCACTTAAAAGTGACACTTCTGTCATTGCAGTGCCAGGTGGAAGAAGGGTTGTTTTCCCTACCATATTTCACCTCTGAGGTGATTCTCTTGAGCAGAATCTGTGCCAAAGAAGAAAAAACACCTCTGCCTTCAGCTCTGCTAGCTGCAGCATTAGCATGTCTCAGTCACCATTCGATTTTGAGCCTTTTGCAACCCCGTGGGATTTGTCTACAAGCAGCTGAGAGCAGACAGCTCCGTATCTCACACACACCCCACAGTGTCTGCAGCCAGTGTCAGGATAGCTGAGATCTCCATGACATTATCAGCCAGGAGGAGCTGGCCCGGGTGCAGCACCGGGACCGCACGCGTTCTGCTGCCTGCTCAGCTCACATCTATCAGCATCATTTGAATGTCATTTATAGCTGTATTCCCAAGGAGGGCTGTGGGAGGCTAGGAAGTTTTGATAACTAGGCCATTTATCTCTCTCCAGCTCCTGTTCTACCTCAGTACAATAGCGATTACACTTCCCAATACCACAGGGGAGCTATAAGCATTAGCGAGGATGGATGGGGCATCGAGAGTGGAGCATTTCCTTCAGATAACACCCTATGCCTTAACCTTCATCCCAGTGTTGCATTAGGAAGAGGTGAGAGGAGAATGGGAGAGGAAAGAAAATTTATAGCTAACCAATTCATCACAGCTTTGAACCACAACAGCAAATGTTCAAACCAAAGTGGGAATGGTAAATAATTTTCAAGGGGGAAGGCAGTAAATTATTTTCACTTGCAAAGGGTTGTACCAATGTCAAATAGCAATAGGTGACTGATAGGCAGGCACACCAAGTGTGCCTATTGCAGCCCTTGCACCAGGGATACAACACTTTGCAATATCAATTACATGTTGGGGGTTTTCAATTGCAGGCTTCTGGGACATTTTCAAGCCTCAAATTACACCCGTACAAACCACCATTTGAGACCCAACAGGAAAGAGTTTCCATCTCCTCTCTAAAATTAAAATCCCATAGCTCAGTGTCAGGAATTCTCCTCCTCCATACTCCATCTGGGATAACTGTTGCACAGATGTAGCTGTACTGGCTGAGAAGCAGTGTAATGCAAGGGAAGTTAGCTAAATCCTTCTAGATCAATCCAAAGACACACACCAGTTTCAAGGGGATCTGAATCAGAACCCAATACTGGTACTACTGTATGTGGTTGGCAGTACCACTGCTCGGGACCCCAATCCTACTGCACACCTGCTGGCAAAGCTCCTGCTGATGTCGAAGGGAGCTTGGCCAGATGGAGGGCTCAAGGCTATGATTTGGCTTAATGAGCAATTACACTCCATTACTATTATTTATGATGTGTTGCTGGCAGCAACCAGCATGCACAGGTTTGATACCCACCTCCTTGGCTGACACTGGAGATCTCTGTAATCAAAAGCAAGTGCTTCTGCCGAGCTGAAGCTTGCAGCCAGGAGGCTGTAACAGGCTCTGCCAGGAGTGTGCAGAGGAACTGCTGGTAAGCATCTCCAGTAGGTTGTGCTGGCCCTCGTCAAACAGGAAACTGCTTCAGTCAAAACGTTTATATTTAAAATCAGAGAAAACCATGAAGGGATTATAACTGTTGGTCAATATAATATGCCTTTATCTTGGCTTTTTCATAGATTATCTGGATTCTTGTGAATGACAAAGCACAGGAGCGGTTGGTGAACCTCACACAAACGCATAGAGCAACATGAACATTCAGCTGGAACATGGATCACATTTACAAGAAGGAAAAGTGCAAACAGAAAATCAGTTACTGTGCAAAAGACTTCAGGAGCAAAATGGACTGCTCATGAGCTCAGCTGCTCATGAGCTTCAATGACAGAGGAAGAGAGATTTGGTACTTGAAAAAATAGTCAGGGGCTCTCTAGGAACCAGGAACAGAAAGCAACACTGTCTACCGTGTGAGTGAAACTCATTAAAATGTCATGTCCTACTTTAGTGGGGCGTGCTTTGAGAAAGGTGCTGAAGAGCAGAACCATAGGGAACATTTCCTGGGATGAAAGATTTGAAGCTTGAGGACCTCTTGACCCAGGAGTCTTATATATAGCAAGACCCAGCGCATGGAGGGTGAAGCTATATAACCATAGAAGTAAGTGGAATCTCAGTTTCAGTGTAAGCACTGATGCTAAATTTTGTTGCCCTTCTTTTTCTATCCTTCTTCTGGCTCCTCTATTTCATTAAGCAAAATTTTTGCGGTAGTTCGAGGCTTCTAATTTCTCATTTAGGGTGAAAAGATCTAATCTCGTTTTTAGCTGGGGGATCTAAAACCAACCTCCACTCAACCTTTGGTGTAAGCTCCATCAAGCACCCTTGTGCTCTTTCCTCTGAAGCTCCAAAGGAGGACTCTGTCCACAGACAAAACTACCTCAAGATCACTTTTAATCATGTGGTTAAAACTCAATACTTGGATGCCCACAAAATCTACCAGTGTGCCTGGGCATGGTCTGGAAGCCCCTACTGCTGAATGCCAAATGTCAGAGTCCAGCACTGACACCACAGCTAATTCAGGCAGCAGGAGTAGTTTAGCTTTAAAAGAGACCTGAGGCCCCACGGGGGCTGATTTAGGGGGTTGCTAACCCAAACACAGATTGTGCTGCCACAGCTGTGTTGTTCAAACACCCAACCTAAATCTTGTAGTGTCACTTCTGTGTTTAGCAGCATAGATATGTTCATGCATTTCCTCTCCCCTCTTTGTGCATCCAGGTCCTCCTTCTTCCTTATAGCTAGATGTCAAATTCTTTTTTTCAGGGCTTGTTTCTTAGAGATTGAAGAAATCTAAGCTGTGGTTTAAACTAACACAAAGTGAAGCCCAACAAGTCGGAAAAACTAGTAAGAACAAGGCAGAACAGCATAGTCAAGCATGAAGCCCTCTCAGATTGGTCTTAAGTCAGAGTTGTAGTTTTGATATTTATTTTTTAAAATCTATGGCCTAATTTTACTTGAAGTTATGGTCTGTGATCTGCAGGTGGTCAAGCTGATAAAAATGTCACCTTCTGGCTTCCAGATCATTGCATGAACTGCATAAAAACTGATCAGGCAGAAGGGCACACAAGAATCATGTTGGAAAGACTGAAAGCAGTGTCTTCTCCTTAAATCTGCTGATGGAAGAGTGGTAGAGATGTCCATGAAATCTCAAAGCTGCGCAGAAAAATAAGTTAGTTATGACAGGCAGCTCTTCCTTCCCCAGACTGCTGATAAGCCTAACCCTAACCTGTTGCCTCAAAATGTTTTCTCTGCAGTGACAAGGTCTGGCTGGAAGTCTGTTCTAGCTCCTGTTCAGGGTCAGAATAACTGTGGGGCTGGTGCTGATGGTCCCAAAGTGAGCAAAATTTATTAACGGAAAAAAAACAAAACCACACACACACACAAAAACAAAACAAAAAGCCCCAAACAAACAAACCCCTTAAAACTAAGCAAAAACCAAACACAAAACCCCAAACAAAAACAAAAAAGAAAACAAAAGCACCACCCAAAACAAACAAACAGGAAAAAAACCCACCAACTGTAAAATAACTTCATAGAAACAGTGCTCACTTGAGGGAAATACTGGCCAGGACAGGTCCCCTTGCCCAGGAGCTAGCAGGGCAAGTGTTCCCTGGTTTGCAACTGCAGCAACTCTGCCCTAGCAGACAATGGTGGAAGTGAAGCCATAGAAATCCCCCATGCAAACTCTGCTCTCCCTAAGCATTGAGTCCCCCGGCACTCAGTGATCCTCAGTGCCATCCATAGGAATGGGAGATCAACTTCCATCTGCCACTGGCCTCGCTGCCTACCAGCTTCATGGAAAACATAAAGTGGAAAATAAATCTCCACCACTACAAATTACTGCATGGGCAAAAGAAAATCAATACACTGTAACTTCACACCGTCTCAATGCCATTAAAAGATCGTTGAAAACCAATCAAAAGGGCATCCATAGTTCACTCATGCTCACCTTACTGAATCCATGTCACAGTCAGGAAGCATGTGTGTGTCCAAAACCTTGTCCCATCATTTTGCACAGTCCCTGTCTTTGAGACAGGAGGAGGGATTCCATCAGCAAGGTTCAGTACCCTCAAACCTTGGGTTCTAGCTCTGCTGAGCTCTGACCATCCCAGTCCTTGACTTCCTTGAAAAAACTATTCATCCTAAACTTCTTTGTTTCTCAGCCCACCGAGCTTAACCCTTTCATGTGCTTGGATCTGCCTTACCTGGATTCATTTTCAGGAACGGCCTTATAGCACACAGGAACGGCTTGTTCCTAAAAGCATTAAAAGTCAAAGCATTTCCTGAAAAAATTCTTCACAGAAGGAAAGCAAGCAAAGATGGGTCTTCATGGGTCTTTTGCTTCCTCTCCCCTAGCTTTATGACTTTTTCTGAGCCTCATGGAATTTCTCTCTTTCCCTTCCGACTATAAGTGAATGAAAGTAAGGCGAGTCTCCCTTCCAGGAGTTGGGACATCACACGATCAACCCAAAATACTGACATTTGAACTTTTATCACTACAGATTGCAACTCTGAGGATTATGTATTGGAATCATTACTGACTGAAATGATTTCTCTGTTTTATTTCTGATAATTTTTAAGGTTCCATAATGTGCCTAATATAATGGAGTCTCCCCCTGTCAAAGTGAGTCTGTCAACTGGATGTTTTTCCTTAACATCAGAATAATCAATTGGAATGTCAGTAGTGAAAATCTGATTGTGCTGTAGATTCAACATCAAACAAAGTTAGTACAGAGTTACTAGGAGATGCAGCCTGTGACTAGTTTTACAAAGGGCTCCCATCAAATTCCCTCTTTGCCTTTAGACCCGAAGTCATGCTTGGAACAATGTGTCTTGCAGGGAACTTACCCACTGGTTTCCTTTAAGCTGCCTATTCTTATACAAGGCAGCAGACTGGTTTAGCAGACCAGTACCTGTTTTGGGTATTTTCTAGAAATATTTATCTAGTGCTTCTAATGTTATGCAGAATAGGAATGTCCAAGTGGCATAATTTGAAATAGAAAAGAGGGAGGAATGGTGGCTACATATGGCAGAAACCTTTGAATATCAGTTTATAATTGCTATAAACTGATCCACTGCAAACTCCTCAGTCAAGTCCCTTCTAGTGGAGCAAGAGAGAAGAGGCCTTTGCTTTGGGTGACAGAATTGTGTTTCTCCATTACATGGATTCCATCACTGAAGGTGAAATATGAAGATGATTAAATAACTGGTACAACTTCACCACCAGCTCTGGGTAGAACCACAACTGGTTGTATGAAGCACCACACAACGTGAAACGGAGATGTTGTCTCTCAAGTCCTCATGGCACAGTCTGCTTTACAACAATAGTCCTATTCCAGTAGATTCCTGATAACTTCAGTTGGAGCTATCTCTGATGGATAGGAAGCAGTCTTCAGATATTCATGGAATCACAGAATCAAGGACTGATTGAAGTTGGAAGGGATCTCTGAAGGTCATCTAGTCGAATCCTTTTACTGCAACAGGGCCACCTGGAGTCAGTTGCCCAGGATGGTGTCCAGATGGTTTTTGACTGTCTCCAAGGTTGGAGACACCGCAATTAAATATTACTTCATTTCTGCCTTCTGAACTCTCAGCTACACAAAGGATTGAAGCACCTGACATATATTTTTATTTCAAGGAATTCAATGCAGATCTACACTATGATTGACAGCTATCAGTCCTTCACATGTGGAACTCAGCTCAGGTTTTCAGAGTTGGGTTTATATTCAGCTCTTGAGAGGAGAACACCCCATGGGATCCTGCAGGCAAAATTTCTGTTCACTGTCTTTGGTAGCTACAAGATTTCACTTCAGTCTTCCAAGGATGCCACTTATCACTTCCCCAAACAGAGGAAGAAACTGCCCTGTGTTAGGACAACTTCTGTCTTCACGAATGTGAAACTGAAAATCTATTTCCTGTCTCCTTTTCCTTGCCCACTCATCTCCAAGATGATACTTCCCTCTCCCATTGAAAGCAGTCTCTGACAAGCTTCTCCAGGGCTTTCTGAACACTGCAGCTCTGAAGGACCAGCAAAAGTCCACCCCACACACGTATCCAAATTTTCAGATGGCTCGTCTGAGGGTGGACATTCTCCTGCACAGGCAGGCACAGCTCTCCAACTCACGTAGTCTCTTCATGTTGAAAGTAACAGTGAGCTGCAGAATGCCAGCAGCTCACAGATTATTTTCTACCTGCTTTTCAGCCGACCAGACCCACCCCAGTACACACATTCCCCTTGAATGATGGTCCAAAATTTACGGCTTCTGTCGTTCTCAAATGCTGCCTTTCTATTCATAATTTGCACATCATCTATGTTAGTGTTCAGAAGGAGAAAGGAAAAATCATTGATTGTATGTAACTGTACTTTATTTCACAAAGATAAATGTTGATCAGCCTGCACAGTACCGAAGTTGGCTTCAGACAAGATGCCATGGTGTGGCTATAACTTTGTCGCAGCTCCCAGATGTCACATAATTCTTACAGCTTAGTGAGCAAGGAATGCACTGGAAATCTGCCAAATTGAATATTCTTATTTCCCTTTTATGAACAATAAACGTCCGTACCTCCAACCTTGAAGGATGTGGGATCCTGCACTATCAAAGCAACTTGTTCCTACTACTATTGTCTTTCCTGTTCCTAAAAAGGGCAATTTAGGAAGTAGCCACAAGAACACGGTTGCAGGGCTCTGCTTTGGAGTAACCCTCTGCCTACCCAGCAAAATTGCAGATGTTGGTTTGGAAGAATCTGGAGTGTCTGAGCAGTGACAACATGGATGTGCTCCTTAAACCATATTATTTCTTAGCTTGATTTCATAATGGAAGATTCAAAGAAACTGTGAGCAGAGACACTGTGTCTAGAAGATACAGAGGGAAGGAGTAGGATTTGCTCTCATATGTTCAGGAGGAGAGTTGAATTGGAAATTAATATGTAGGTGTAGCACTTAAAAGATCTTGTTTTTTGTGGTTTTTTTTTCTGCTATTACTTATTCCCTGTGTGGCTGTGATCAGTAACACTCCATGTACTGTTCAGGGAGCAGTTGTTTGTCTCAATTCCTTAGGCTTTGGTCCTGCGCTTCATTTTCTTCCAAGGCCAGTGCACACAGTTCACTGGAGCATTAGGGCTTTAGTGCTTTGGGAGTACAACGTCTGGTACTACACAGGGCCTGGCATGATGAATGGGCTCCCTCAGTGCTGCAAGAACAGACGTGCTACATTATTAATAAGCCAGTGAACGAGGAGGTGGATGGCAGTGCAGTGTTTAGGTGTGTGGACTGAGGTACCGACAGTGAAAGCACATCTGTTAGTCCCATCTCCACCAGATGGTTCCTTTCAGTGCCCAAAGTTACTGTCATTTATTTAATCTGCATTTTAGTTCAGGGCTAGCTGAGGAGTAGACACAACCCAGATAGGAGAATAGTGGTCTGACAGCTGAAGACTTTGATAGGAACATAAACCCACGGAAATTCTTCAGCATTAAGTTAAAGACTCTCAGAGTTTTCTTTTGAATGGATGAACTCATTAAAGAAAGAGAAACCATTTTTTTTTTTTATCAAAATGTCCTAACTTAAAGTCTTTCTTTTTGTTATTATTCTTTCTTGGATAGAAGTTTTAGAAGTTTCTTGCTTGGGAAACAAGTTTTTTGCACTCTAAAAATAGTTTGAAAGCTGATGATTCTATTTTAGTTTAACAAAATAAAAACAGCAAAATGGAAAAGTTTGGCGAGAAGTTGTTAAAAGGTTGAGCAAACAATAATTCAAGGTTTCAGTGTCTCAGTAGTTCCTCGTGCTCGGAGCTTCAGGGAGGTTTAAACCAGGGCACTGTTTTCTTCTTGGGCTGGATGCTGAGGACATGTGTTACCAGCCAGGGCAGCAGCACAGAACGGCAGGGACTGAACAGGCTGTTCCCACTCAGCCAAAGATCTGTTTGCTGACCTGTGACCCTGTAAACGGGGAAGATTTGATACATTTTTAACTGAGGTTCAGTAGCAAAGCCACATGTCCCCATGTTTGTTTGAATCTTCAGACAGCCTGAACTCACACTCACTGTAATGTTTCACCTTGTAAAGAAGGTGTCATAACCTCCTGGGCTCCCAAGCTAAACATCAGTTCTGTTCTGATGAAAAGAGAAAATATTTCTTCCATGCATGGCTGTGTGTTCATCTTGCTGTCCCATCCCATTTTCACAGCAGCAAATGTTTGGGCTCTTTGTGGCTGGAGGTTGGATGGGACTTGGGGCAAGCTGGTCTAGTGGAAGGTGCCCCTGCCCATGGCAGCAGGTTGGAACTCGGTGGTGTTCAAGATCCTTTCCAGACCAAAACATTCTACGGCTCAATGATCCTATGATTGTTTTGTTGGAGTCTGAAATCAAACTGAGGAACACTCAAGCTTAACTCCAGCTTGATCCTCTTTGTTAGGCAGAAGGTCATTTGTGATATTCAAGTTCACTACAAACCCCGATGCTGAAGTCTTTGGTAGACATTTCTAGCAGCTATGAGAACAAAAGCATTGTGAGATGAATGGATTCAACCTCTTGAATTCATGATGGGACTTCAAGTTGAGCTGAGGGGAAACTTTTTTTTGTCAAACTCAAAAAATATTAACAGGAAAATGATAACAAAGATAAAATCAGGTGAAGGGTTTTTAATTCTTTTGCAGAAGCTTAAAAAGAGTCAAAAATTTTCTTTTGAAGATTTATTTGAAGTGTATGTTTTACCATTTCAAAGGGATTTTTTAGAGGTTCGAGTCAGTAGTAATAAAATTAGAAATTTGGCCAAAGCCAAAATGCAGCATTTTGAACAGGCAAAACCAACTTTCTCCCACTGTTTTCTGAGCTTTGAGGTTGCTTGCAGTACTGTCGTAGTTGCATGAGATTCTTTAATGGGGTTGAATTTGCAGTGACTTTTTTATGGCACTGCTCTGCATTCAGCAACCTGACAGCAACCAGAACCCATTTATTGTTCCTTTCCAGTGCAACACCTCTTTCTCCCTGTGTTTGTAGTGTAATCCATCTGTGTAGTTGCACCACAGCCTCAGACACCCCAAACTCCACCCCACAAAGACTGATGATGGCTGAGGGGCATTGCTCAAGCAGCTGAAGTTCAGGGTGCTGTGCCTTCCTCCCTAGTTCACAAGCAATTTAGATTGGCTACAGAGAAATAAATTTTAACTCTGCTGTAGCCATAGATTTTGGCTACCAGAGCTGGCTGTTGCTCTGTTAAGATAAGAAGACATCCTTTTTCGGTTGCAGAACATAGAAGACAGGTTAAGAGCCTGGGGGATCTGATGGCCTCTTTTTTTTTGCCATGGAGATTTGCCATTCCAGATGTTTGATCCTAGTGGGAACACTTTTCTTGGACCAGTGTTCAGGCACCTTTCTGTAGTTTCAGAAGAACACTGCAAACCCACTTTTGCAATTTCATGGGGGGAAAAAAGCAGGTTAAAAATAAGCTTCTGCTTTCTTTTCATGCCATAATGTAAGGCCTTGGAAATTACAGTCCCTTGAATGGCAGAGGCTTTGGACAGTGCCAGGTCCAGAGTTCATTCCAATACTTTGCTACTCCTTTCAGAAAAGCATTGTTACAGCCTACAGTTCAGCACCCTCTTGCAGCCTCTTGAAGTTTGAATCCCACCAATTTAGGAGATTTAAATGTATTTAAATGCCTTCCTGGGTATTTTCTTTGAGTTCCTTTGAGTCCTGGTGGCAGAGTTCAGCACAGATGCCAGTAAGTGAATAAAACATAAGAGCTCAGAGGAAGAGATGCAGACAAGGATCCATTTTGCCAGATGACTATCTACTTTAAGGCCAAATTACAGCTGATCTGCTCCTATCTTGGCCCAATCAATCCACCATTAAAAGAACGCTCTATCAAAGAAAGTCTAAATATATCTAGCCTTTGAGGAAGAGCTTCCAGCAATTCATCATGGAGGCAAGAGACAGAACAGTTTAAAGGTATTCTCAGTGCAACTCCTTCACCTGTGGCTGACCTTTCTGCTTAAAAAGAGACTTAATTCTTTCAGACTGTCAAGACCTCATTCGTTGGAGGCATCACTGTTCACTAAAAAGGAAAGTGCCTGCACCACAAGATATTTTTGTCCTCACCAGGAAGCTACCAGAGCATTAATTTAAATGCATTAATGAGATGTTGCACATTTGTGATGTTGGAGGGAAGCCCACGTTCCTCCTCACTTCCTCAGCTGCCTTTCAGCATTTCTGTCTGTGACAGGGCTGTGCTGGAGCAGAGGTGTGACTTGGTGCTGCTGGAGACTGAAAGATGGAAGGGCAGGAGATCTGGGAAGCTGGATCTGGAATTTCTAACTCTCACCCTAGCAGCTCACGGCACAACAGGGAGCAAACCTCTTGGCCCCCATATTCCAAAATATGTCCTTAGTTCACCCAGGCACGAGCTGTATTAGCCACCAGAAGCTCTGCACAAACAGAACTGATGGAAAGCTAAGGGCAAGCAAGGATG
>JAWWLV010000088.1:144179149-144227379 GCA_035041135.1 Platyrinchus mystaceus
TTCGGCAGCGCCGCCGGCGGATTCGGTGGCGGCGGTGGCAAATTCGGCGGCACCGGGAGGGGGCTCGCGGGCTGGATTGGAGGGCCTCGCGGGCCGGATCCGGCCCGTGGGCCGTAGTTTGACGATGCCTGAGTTAGAGACAGTCCTTCAAGTTTAAGGTCAGAGCTCCACCTGTGAAACTGGGACAATATATCTGACACTGGGATATGCTTTTGGGATTACTCTGTCGGCAGTTGGCTGAAATGGAAGCTCCATAACTCGGATATCTTCAGGTGCCTTTGTTCAGACTTGAGCAAGATTTGCCCGCTTGCAGAACAGCAAGAGGATATTCTGAGTTTACTGTTTTAATCAGACAAGGATAAATTGCTGGGGGATACTGAATACTGTTCATTTGGCATCTCAACAGAGTAACTCATAAGTCAGCACAGAAGATACACAGATGGAATTGAAGTGGCAAATATACCCACAGACACTGCCATGTTTCTCCTTCCATCAGAAATTTCTGGGAGAGAACTTCCTCCAGCATCCATGACCCTCCTCTTGCAAGAATTGCCATAATTTTTTGCATCCTTATGGTACAGCTTAGGAAGAACAGTATCCTCTAGAATTTAATTTTCTTCTACTTCTGCCTAATGATTTCCTGATCGGCCCCAGCAGGGATTCAAACTTAAACTTCCTAACAGCCTATATATAGTAGCAAGAAACCAATAAATACATTTTAATTAGTGCAGTGGTGCTCAGCTGTGCCTCCATACAGCAACAAAGACGAGGTGCTGTCTGCAATCATCTTGAGATGGTAAAGGAGAGGGATTAGGAAGTGAGAACCAAGGTGTTGAGAGTCCTGTGACTGAGCAAAGGCAAAGGTGTTTGCAGTCAGCAGACTAATGGTAGATGAAAATTACTTTGAACATCTCAGAGCAGCTGCAAATGGCTCTGTGCATGACCTTGCCTATGTAGGACCATAACAGGAGAGTCTGAGAGAGATGTGCTGGTGGCTGCCCACAGTCCCAAGTCATCTGGGAGTGACTTGAACTGTCACAGTTTGTCTACTGACAAGCCATGAAATGTGTTGCAGGTCCCTGAGGTCTTGGCAGCATTCTCTGACCTGGCAGGGAACAGACCTGGAGCCCCCAGAAGCCTGTCCAGCAAGAGATGAGGAGACTGAGTCCATTAAAAGAGTTATGGTCATTAAATAGAGAGTCTTGGCTCAAATGATGCAGCATTTGATCCCTGGACAGGAAACCCTGGCCAATGTTCAGTGGAAAATATGAGTCAGGCTATCTGTTTCAGTGCATGGGCCATTTCAGGAGAACTATATACTGCAATTAATTAATGGGGAAGGAACGAGAACAACTGCTGCATTGTGAGATTCAGCCCGAGTGTGAAGAGAAAGATTCAGCTAGTGAGCTTTGGTGCTCACTAGCTGAGCCTTACGTTTCACTGGGTCAAATACATCCCTGGTTCAGCATGTCTGGAGACAACAGAAAGAAATTTATTCTTTCCATTCTCCAGAAGCAAGGTGTGATCTTTAAGTTCAAATACTCACATCAGAGAGAAACTGCAGATCAAAGAGGCTGAACGCTGTGCTGTTCAAGCAGGTGAGTTAATTAATGCTCCCCAGTTTACCACGAGGTTTGTGTCTTGCTCCTAACAGTTGTATCTGAGTGCTCCTCAGTAGTCAAACATCCCTTCTCCTTTCTGTCACACCAGTACTTTTCCAGCTGGGTTTGTGGAGCAAAGAGGACACTCAGTGGCTGGTTAGGTTATCACAGGTAGGTGTTCCAGCAGTTTTCCAAAGGGACTACTATGTGCTGCTGGCAGAGGCTATTCACAGAAGCCTGCAGTGCCATGTTGGTACAACACCAGCTCTGGATTTCCAGCGAAGGACAGTACTTCTCCACTACAATCATAGGCACACTTAGGCTGTGATCTACTTTTCATGTATATTTTTGACAAATGCCTTTTTTAGCAGAATTTTTTGTGGTTTTAGGAGATTGAGGGAAAAAGATTAGAGAATGCCTCAATGGATTTTTTCCTCTTTATATTTTTTGTAGAAAATAGGATTTTTGTATTCACAGCTACAACTTTCCCTGTGCTGTTAGGAAGTGCCTCCACTGCATAAACCCAGAGCCCTGTGTGAGCACTGTAGGCACTGGCTTACCAAATGTGCAGCTGAGATGGAGTCTTACAGCAGGGCCCCAGTGATGCAGCAAAGCAAAGGGATTTTTCATGGGCCAAAAGAAGGATCCAAGCCACCATTTGCCTAGTATGGAGGAGAATTGGCTTCAGGGTGTTTAGCCTGTGTCCGAGTGCCCTCCCACTGCCATGGCTGATGCAGCACACTGATGTGAGAGTAGAAAACATCTAACAACTACTGTCTGAGCAAAAGACCTCGACAAAAAGCCACCAGCTGTATGGTATGTACTACATACAGTGTATATATGCTGGTTAACTCTGCAGTGCATGCTCATCTGTCTCAGCACCTTCTTTTCCACCTGAGTTCTCCTGACAAAATGAGCTGTGTTCTCAGTCCCATTTCTCAAGAAATAGCTGTCTGTATCCCAGAATGAATGTGTCCATGAGCCTCCTTCATTAGCAGCATAAACATAGGAAAGGCAGAAATTCAATTCTTTCTGCTCCCTGCACGTCCCTGGCATTGGGGAATAAGGAATATTAGCAGAAGAGCAGAAGTAAACTCTACCACTGCTGCCTATGGTCTTTCTGGGTTAAAAAAAAAAAAAATCTAAAAAGCTGGAGCCTTCAAGGCTGGTCTGACAACATTTGCTGTCATTAAGCTGATGTATCAATAAGTGGGGAACAGTGGGTGGACAGGAAGAGTGTAATCTGTGAACAGAGTAGTGCTCATTTGGATAGTGACTGACACTGGGAAGTGATTGTCAGTGTCCTTTTTGGTGATGATCCTCAGGTTGATAGACAGCAAGGGAATTTCCTACTGATGTCAAGCAGGAACTTGCACAGAGATCAAGGGCAGAATAAAGTGTTCCTGCAGTGGGTAAACTCTGAAAATATATTTATCACTTCTAACATACTGCACTTGCTACAATGGACAATATGTGTTGCAGCACATCATCCTACATTATCCTCCTTTCCAATCTGACTCGGATTCCCTTGCCTCTTTCCTTTTTTATCTCTCTTGCAGTCTGTCTGGCTGTCCCACCTGGAAACACAGTCATTAGCAGAGCTTTTATTAATAGTATCTTTTAGATTTGACATTAGGCTTTACAATTATTAGTCAGCTATGGGCCTTAAATAGGAAACGTGTCTAATTAAATTTCTACTCTTTGATGTTCTTTAGGACAGGGACCATGTTTTGGCCCTGTACCTGCAAGGCACAGTGAGTGATAGCAAGTCATACTGGAACTACCTTGATGGAGAAAAATAGTGCAGCTGCTCTCAAGAAGGATAACAGTGAGTGGCAGGCACAGACATCATTCAGAGGAGGTGTTTTGGTCTGCCTGCAGAAGAAATAGCTAATGCTGCAACAGTGTTTGTATTTGGGAAGTTTTTTGGTAGACATGCTAGTGACTTAGAATACATATAGATTTGTATATTTATATGCTTATATATGTATATAATCTTATATATACTTGATTGTTCACACTATGCAGAATAACAGGTAGAGTGAACACCTCAATCTGGACAAATCCTGTTGCCAGCCTTGTTTTGATTTGGCATATCACTGGGTTTTATTGTTTTTACCATTTGACCTCGAATCAAAATAGATCTGACACATTCTTCTCATCCCTTCAAAACAGACTGCAATAAGGTGGTGCTTCTGGACTGTTTCCCTTTAAATCCCTCTGGGACAGCACTTCCCTCCCACTTAAGCTAATATGAAACCTTAAACCCATATTTTCGGTAAACTTCCTAGAAGTTCAGGTGATTTCAGTTCATACTGAAATCAATGCAAACTAATTTTCTAAAAGCTTCTAAGCATCCATTGTTAAAACAGTTGCCTGAGACATCACTGGAGGTTTTTCTGCAGGGATAAGGACTGACCAGGTTATTTTAGGATTTGCGTTATTGTTTCACCTTGTTTGCCTTTAAGTCACCAATTTCAATCTAGGCCCGCTGTGATTGCTTTGTCCTTCAAAACTCACTTCTCCCTGCCAAAATCTTTCTAGCATTATGTTATTACTTGTTTCCAACTTGCCTAAAATTTCTGAAGTTTAACTGGATGCAGTTCAGTTGGAGAATTAAAGCAATAGAAGAGCATAATCAATGAGCAAGAAAAAGCAACATTATCCTTTCTCAGTGTGTTGCATGCTGCAAAAGTCAAACTAGACCAATCTCATTCCACAAGTACACATATTCCTTTCAGTATACCCATGACAACTCCTTTAGGGCTGGCACCAAAGACCAGAAACTTTCTGGGAGTGTTTTGAATGTGGTTTCTGAATATAAAAGTCCTTCAAACTTCAGCTAAAATTTCTAAACATAACTTATGTAGGCTTCAAAAGAATTTGGCCTGCATGGTAGCAGAACGTTAAAAAAGGCTTCTGTCCTTATACTTGAACAGATTAGAATAAAAATGCCTAAAGAATCTGAAATGAAAGTGAAATAAATATATCATTAGATTTGAACAGAGGGACACAAGCTTATATTTGATAATGTCAATCGGCTCATGAGCCCAGAAATGGGTAAATGGAAGGAGGAGCATATTACAGAGAGTAAAGCTTGCAAATAGTAAAGTCGGGAGCTGCTGCTTCACAACTACTTACCATGCAATCTGGAGTAGAAACCTGGGTCTCCAGTCCAAAATTATACTGCCTTCTTTAAAAACCTGTAGTTCCCCTACTGCTTTTCAGGCTCATATCTGATTCACTGCTTGCAGTTCCCTTATGCCTCCCTCACTGTCATTGATTTCTAAGAGTCTTTCTCCTATTCAGTGTTTCACCTGATTTCTTTCTCCCCCATATGTGCTCTTGCACTATCATCAAGTACAATTTTCTTATTTCCTGCTCTTACTGTTAACTTCTAAAAGGGCTTTACCCAGCAAAGGGTCTGTGCTTTTTGCCTATTGAAGCCCATCATCTGTCATTACTGGGATCCACAAGGCCCTAAAAGCCTCAGTGTTCTACAGTTTTCTCTGTACCTCATCAGCACTTGCAGTTGCTGGCACTGCATTTCCCAAACTGAGTGCAACAAATGTAGAGCATCAAAACTGAAACACTTCGTCTTACGTTCCTTCTGTATACTGAAAAGACATTTCCAAAGTAGGACAGTTCTTTGCGGTCTGGATCTTTATCTTTGGCAAGAGTGACTATTAAAATATCACTACCTTCCCATGCTGCCCTTCTCTCTGTACTGGCTGTCAAGTGGTTGGGAACCTTCCGTAGTCCTGTGGTTTGGGAAATCTGTTTCCCACACAGTAACTGAATACTAGCAATGACAATAAACCACCTCACTCCTTGGTTTCATCTTCTTCAACAGAAAAAACCTTTACTCATCTCCCTGGTACAGTTTTTAAAGAAGGTTTAGTGCTAGGCAGACTGAATTCAGCTGCTGGAGGTGACACTACCTTCCACAAACATTTGCACAGCCCTTAGGAAAAATAATATCTCAAATTCAAATTTAATTCAAATTTAGTTCTAACACAAGCTTTTTCGAAAAAGAGAGTAGCTAGATCAAGATGTCTAAAGAAGAGCAGTGTTTCAGAGAAAGGATCAACTGGGAAGTAGTGGGAAAGTGTGGCTGAGCCTTTTAGGAGTCATGGCATACAGGCAAGGTGGCTGTGGAAGGGATAAGCAATATTTTCTGCTCAGTGAGGGCAGAAGAAATAGTGCTGCCTTTGTCTACAGCATGAAAACATGGTCATAGACATTGCTTTTAAAGGCACATTAGGCAAACATCTGAGAAAAGTTTGGGTATAGCTGTTCTGATCTTAAGGAACTGAAACAGCCTCTAATGTGTCCTCAGTGCTGTAATTCCTAAGACTCTGGGGGACCCTGCAGCAGTGCTGGAACCAGGTGTCGCTATCCAGTGGTGTGTGGGTGGGCACAGGAAGGTCTTGACAGCAGAACCACACTGGGAAACAGCTTAAAAGCTACATCCAGGATGAAAGGGATGTCTCCTTCCCTAGGGAGTAGCTGCTCCACAAGGGAAGTGGAAGAGGGGCCTCAGAGCCAGTCACAGCTTTGCCAAGGCTTATTCTGCTGGCATAGTCTCTCCGAGTCATCAGTGATACTGGTTTAATTGCATTTACATACTGTGCTATTTCCGAACACCACGCACAACAGCCCTAATTTCACTCTCAACAAGACGTGATGTCTTTGACTTCACTGACAGTCTAAATTGCTGACAATCTAAGTTTTACTCACAAGTGACACATAGTCCTGGCCTGTCATCATTTCACTCAGTACCGATCCCATCTCTTTTTCATAACAAATCTCTCTCCCATTCTTTAGATTAAATAATCCAAGATGACTCCAGTGGGAGGACTCAATGGCTCTCAGAGAATTGTAACATGACTGACCTGACCTACATTTGTAGGCCAAAATCTCCCTATTTAAATGGAAGTGACTTCCTCTCCTGCTCTGCCCAGGGAAATGACACCCACAACTAACTGCAGAAGAGCAGTGGGACTTGTCTGCACTGCCAGTCAGGGAAGTTCATGGTGGTCTTCAAGAGGAATCCTTAGTAGGAAGTAGGGAAGCCAGGCAAAAGACAAAATTCAGATTATTGGGAACCTCAAATCACCTCCCTCAAAAATGAAGCAATTAACTCAATGTGTAGAGAGGGAAGGGGTCAATCACAAAACACAGCAGGGACCACAACTTAACTTAGAGTCAACATATAATTTTTATAGTAGCGGGCTTTTGGCCATGGTTTAAAGGCCTGTAATGATAAAAGACTTTATTTGATTTATCATGAAGTTGGTTAATTGCCCTCTTAGTTAAACATTAGCTTCATTTTTCCATTCCTGGCAATGTGCCTTCAGTTTACAGTCCCTGGGTCTCTGTACCTTTGCCTACTGGATCAGAGGGCCTGTGGTTGTCTGTCATCTGTTTGAGGAGCTGCTTTTGGACTGCAGTGAGTGTTGCAGCAATGCCCGTGGGCTCCCATATGGAGGTGGTGTCTGGGGCTCTCACTGCAGCCTGTGGTTTTCAGAGCCCAAACCTCACTCAGTCTGTGCTGCTGGCTCTCACAGAAGCCTCGCTGGGTACCTTTCTTTTCTCTGAACAACCAGATGCAGCCCTCATTAAAGCACAGTTCATAGGCTTGTGAGTCTAACACAGGCATTTCATTCTCTGACTTTGATTGGTTCCCTATTATCACTGATTTGCAAACATGGGATAAACCACTAGTTATATATGACATATTCATAAATCTCATCATTTTCAGTCATTGTGTTAGTGCAAATCTATTTTTTTCAATTAAGTTTTACCCTCTGTTCCTCTTTATTACTATTTAATTTTGGAATAAGAAATGTGCTTAACATAATTTGATATCTGAACATTGAACATCTAGTTCTATTAATAGACTGAAGTGTTTCTGTTGCTGAGGAAGATTAGTACAACCCTGTTTGCTCAATGAAAAGCAAAAAAAAAAAAGAAAACATTAGCATAAATGAGAGTGTTTTGATTGTTTGCTACAGTTGTCCTTGGTAATAAAATACAAGGTGAAGCTGTAGAAATAATATGATCTTGAAAAATTATAGTAAATTTGAATAATTGGGGTTGGGGGGCGATAATCTATATGAGGGAGTAGTTTCTTGGTGGTTTCCCCAGGGCAGTGTTCCTACATATCATGACATCCTCATTAATGCAGAATATTTAAAGCTAAATAAAGTAAACACCTCCTTAATTTCATAACAGGTATGACTCTGCCTCTTAATTTTAGGCTAAATGAGTCCAGAACTTCATGCAATAACCCTGTGTAATAAATTAAAATCTAACCTAGCAAAGTATCAATGGAGATCTGTGTAACATCTGGTGCCCAGTGACAGGACCTGAGGGAATGGCCTGCAGTTGTGTCAGGGGAGGTGTAGGTTGGATATTTAGAAAAAGGTTCTTCCCCCAGAGGGTGGTTGGGCACTGGAACAGACTCCCCAGGGCAGTGGTCACAGCACCAAGCCTGACAGAGTTCCAGAAGTGTTTGCACAATGCTCTCAGGCACATGGAGTGATCCTTGGAGTTGTCCTGTGCAGGGCCAGAAATTGGACTCAATGATCCTTGTGGGTCCCTTCTAGCTTAGGACTTTCTACAATTTCATGGTTCTATGATTCTGACCACCAAGAGCACAGTCAATAATAGTTTAATGAAATGTGATTTGTTTAGCCTTAAAATTAGCAGTAACATACTTGCCTTATATACTTTAATTATATGTCATGAAAATATTTTAAAGATGCAGAAGGATCTTTCCCAACTAACTCCTGGTGAAAAGTGACATGGGTAAGAAACATTAAAATGCAATCTATTTAAAATTCTTAAATAGTCCTGGTGATTTGAAGTCCTGTTATTTTTTATTTCAGTGGCACTCGGATTACAATCTCTTGGCTGATTCTGAAAATATCTCCCATAAATTTTTTGTTTGGATGGTTAAAATGTTCTCCTCATCTTTTTATAGCACATCTACTCAGACCCTAGAAAAATCACACTCTTCTAAACTGATCTGGGATTGGCGTCACTGAAGCTGATTTTCTCCATGGCCTTAGGTAAACTAATATTATCTCTATCCTGTGTCAAAGTGAATTTCACAAACACATACCCAAAGTCACAAGTGTTTCAAGATTAGGTTTCTTTTAATAAACCTTGGAAGAAAAATACTGGAGCACTAAAAGGCACAAAGTGTATGAAGACTGAGAAATGTCCAGGAATACGCTGTCACCATGTGACAGGTCAGTACCTATTTAGCTTTAACTCTCTTTTCTTCTCTGTGAAGGTCAAAATCCTAATTATATTGCTCGTGTGTAAAAGTCAGATGTAGTAAGATAAACACTGCAATTTCTAATACAGGCATGCATTGAGCACACGATCAGGTTCCCATTTGCTCTAAGTAATGCAGATCAAGGGTTGCACAGTAGCTGCAACATATTGAACTTGTTTTCTGGGCTTTCTAGATTTCTGCCTGCCAGGCCAGGCTCAGAGAGGATGAACACTGCATCAAAACTGCAGAGGAATTCAGTTCTGTTGCTGCTGACAGTACTTTCCTGTTAATCTCACTTTACAACACACGATGCTTTTGCTTGATTGCCATGTTTGCCCTTGCCATCAAAGAAATGTTGTGCCATGGAATGATTTTCTTATTAAGAAGAAAAAAACATTTCATCTACTCAAACACACAAAAGCCATTCACGTGGCTGAATGCAGACCTCTCCAAAGCTGACCTGTACTCTGGACCAAGTCTGTCACGTTGTGTCTACATCCCCCTATTTGACACCAAGGGGTGTCTGCCTGCTCCTGTATGAACAAATCCTTTCCACTGGGAAACAGAAGAGCTGCATCCATAGTCCCATGGGGAATGACCCTGGCTCGTGTTAGCTCTATGTGGGAGCATCTTCGTTGGTCCCAGTCAGAAAATGCATCAGGAACAATTTCCAGAAACTGTGTGGAGAATCAACACCGTTAACGTAATAGCACAGATGTAGCCTGAGAGTCCTCTTCCAGACAGACTTGAGAAACAGGCACTTCGTCATAAATGCCAAAAGTAGATTATTTACATCTTTAAGCAGCTTATTTTTCTCTCTCTGACTTTAAAAGTGTGAAAAGTGACTAGGAGAGAGATAGACATCTACGTGGTAGGAATCTAAAGGTAGTTGGGGTGAATATTCCTGAAGTGTCTGACAGCTGGACTTGGAACATAATGTTCCACATTAAAGTCAATGGCACTAAATTAATAGTTCAGTTTTACACATGCACTTCAAATGTCCTTCTTGCCCACTGATAATTTCTAAAATCAAGGCCAGTTCTTTCAGTCCTGGTTTCACTGAAGCTGAGGGCAAACTCCCATTTTCCTCAGTGGAGCTTGGATTTCCTTGTTGAGGTTCAAGTCTCCAAATTGAGAGATGCATGTTTTAATTGGATTACTTGCCAGTATCTCTGCTGATAGGCAGCAGAGACTGACAAAAACAATTATAACTCTGGTATTCTGGACAGCTCTGCTACTCTAGCTCTCCCCCAGCATCTGAAGAATTGGCAGTTCTTACAAGAAAGTCCATACTAAATTAGGAAACGTTCCTTTCTGCTCTATATTAACAGCTTGCAAGCAGCAGGAGACCAAGGAGTTTTGCTCTATGAATTATTTTTTTTAAAATGCAGAGAATTATTTCTTTTCTTGTTCTCTATTTTTATTGCAACACTTTTGCCAAGACTCCATATGCCAAGATGTAATTAGCTTTCAGAGAAGACATTTGGAGATCTGGCACAGACCATGGATAGTTTAACAGCTTCTTTTCTCTTTCTTCTGAATATTAAGCAGGAGCATGTAATTGTCTGTGTCTTCTTTCAAGGCATCTCTGGAGTTTAAATATTTTTTCAAAATTAAATAAATTAAAAATAAAAATAAGATTAATATAAATATTATTCAAAGAAGATATTTTAGGCATATACAAAGTCAGGAATTCCTACAGTCATGGTTGTTCATTACAGTGCAAATCAGCCCTATCTTTTAATTATGCATATATTCATTCTCTCTCTTTCTATATAAAGATGAGAAAGACTGAATAAAGACTGCCAGGTGTGTGCACTAAAGAAGAGATGATTTTTTGAGGGGAACCATGTCTTTTGGCATTCCTTGTTTCTGGAGTGCTTAATATCCCATTTATTTCTCTTTATATTTTGCATTTTTTCATTTGCTCAGCAATTTGGTGATAACCAGACATCTGGAACTAGCACAATAATTGCAACGAGCTGGAGTCATTGAAAATTTTTACTGATATCACTGCTTTTCATATCACCCAAAAACTGTGCCTGCTCTCCATGTTATCAACCATAACTACACTGCTCCTCAGCTCCTTCAGGCTGGCTGATTCTTCCCATCATCTTTTGAGCCTGATCCAAAGGACACAAAACCTCACAGTCATGGTGATATTCTGCCTCCCATTGCGTATGGACATGAGTGAAGTAACAGCCTTGCTTCTAGACAGATTGAGGATAAATTAATGTCTGGCTGTACCCACAGATCCACAGATGGAAGGTATTTTACCAATGATCCGTTGACTGGGAATCTCCTCGTATGTCCTGTTTGCAAAGGGCCCCTCTGACTAGATCAGCTCCTTGAACAACTTCTGAAAGCATATCTGTGTCTTTTTGGTGAGTTTTCCACAGCACATCTTCACCTCTCAGTTTCTTGGATCATTATCATCTCTGTGGGCCTGTGTTCTCAAAGGTGACTGGCATTTTGAAGGGCCCTTCTCCACACTCCCAGTCTGGCTCCTCTGTACATTCCTCCCCTGGCTCCTGTGCAAAAGCAACTGCCAGTGGAACTTGCAGTAGCTGCTCTCAATGGCAGTGAACTCCCTTTACAGTTTCCCAGCAGCAAAAAAAAGATTGGAAGATATTTTACTTCCGTAAGACTGTTAGGAGCTGGTCCCTTACAACTCAGGATATTCTATGATTCTGTGATGACTGTCAGTTTTGGAAATGCACAGATCAGACATCGTTAGAAGATACTGAGGCATGGGGACACATGGTGAAGAGACCTTGTGTAGGTCATGCATAAGGCATGAGACTGCTCTGTGCATGGCCATTCTGCAGGAGAGCTCCTACGATGTGCTGCAGCCTGTGCAAAGTGCTGATTGTTAAGTTTCATGTTAGTAAAATTTGGCAGAGGTAGGAAAAGACACTTGAAAAATCATAGAATGGTTTGAGTTAGGAGGGACCTTAAAGATCATCTAGTCCCAACCCTTCTGCCATGGGCAGGGATGCCACCCACTAGATCAGGTTGCTCAGGGCCCCATCCAATCTGGCCTTGAACACTTCCAGGAATGGGGCACCCACAACTTCTCTGGACAACCTGCTCCAGCACCCAATTAAATAGGTCCTCAATTAAAATGGAGTGTTTGCACGTGTCCAATTTAAAGGCTACTTAGTATTTTAAACTAACAAGTGTGACTTGGGATGAATTCATGTAAGACATAACCAAATTCAAATTCTTTCATAAAATACTTCACTGAAATGTTCTGCCGCTTGACTGCACCTTGGCAATGCACTCAGAGGCAAAAAAAAAAAATCTTGGTTTGCACAGCAAGTAAATATGCAGAGCTATCAAACAAAAAAGATGTCAGTGTTCACTGAGCTGGTAAGAGAGACTAATCCATTGCAAAGCTGGAAGAAACGTGTCTTGGGTCTTACATAATCTGGACAGCTTAGTTTCAAAGGGATGTATTTTTATATGTCAGAAAGTCAAGCTCTGGTTAATAAGACATTTAACATAAATTATATGGTTTTGACAAAGAAAAAGTGACAAACAAGTGGAATGTGATGCCTCTCTTCTACCCTCTGGCTCCCTCCAATGATGTCTTCAAATCTCGTGCTAATTAGATGCATGTACAAACAATTGACATGTCATGCATTTAACAAGCAAAGATTTGTTTTCTATGAGCAGAGTCATGCAGATCCTCTTGTCTTATCAAAGGGAAGGGTTGCTAAGGGTGACTGGGCACCACATGCTGTGGACCACTTGCCTTCAGCCTTCTGGTGTCACCAGCTGACTCCCACTGCCTGGAGAGGTCAGGATGAGGCACCCACTGACAGAGTCCACACACTACTACCAGCCAAAAGTCTTCAAACAAGTGCCTGGGATGCTGCAGTCTTTCTTCACCTCTCCTATATGAGCACTCCAAACCAGAGGGCTGGCTGTCATCACTGGACTGTGAGGCTATGGATATTGCAGTGGGAAGCTCGTGGGAAGCCACAGATCTAAACTGTATCCTACTTATGAAATCCAGCATAAGCCAGCCAAAGGTTGCCAGCACACCCAACTCTCCACAGGTCCCCCTTCCCACTTACCTTCAACCTTTCTGTGCACCCTCATCCTCTAAATATAGGATGAGGGTGCACTCTATATAGAGTGTAGAAAATGGTAATTTGTCAGACTGCCATAGTATGGGTATTACAGTGCATTATCACCACTGCAGGAAAAAATTTTGTTGCCTTACAACCTACTTTGAAACAGAAGCAGAGGGAGTGAGTACCACGATCAGATAACTCCATCAACCCTGTGAGGATTATAGAAATCCTTGATGAGAAAGAGACAGGTAAAAGTGATCTCAGGAAGCTTCAGGGTGTAATGTCAAGTTAATTCTTCTTGTCCCACTTCTGCAGGGTTTTACACATAAAACCTTAGAGGTGCATCACTGGATTTATATGCATAAGGTCTGCAAAAATTCATATCAGACCTTGTTTACAAGGTTTCAACACCTATGCATGGAGATGCAGTTGAATTCTTCACAGCCTTTCTGGTTTTGAAATGCCAGAATGAAGGAGGAGACCAATAAAAACTACCCAAGTTCATAAGGATTTAGTGGAAGAAGAATTAGCACCTGTTTGCAGTTCCTGTATTCAGACCATAACTCCTTCTCCTGACTGATGTTCTCAGGTTCATTGATGTATTTGCCATTTAAAATGCCATATTTGGACTCCCAAATCATGCTTCACTCCAAGACCCTTTGCAGTGGAATTCACAGTGAATTTCTTGACTATGGTCTAAACAACTCTTGCATTTTTTATGGTCTGCCATATTTCTATATCACACTATCAGAATAATCAAGGTTAAACTGTCAAGGTCTGAATCCCCTGACAGAGTGCAGTAATAAATTTAGTGGAGACACTGTAATTGCTTTACCCTGAAATGCCAATGAATATGTTGAATATGGTAAAGCTTCTCACTAACCTCTTACCATTTCCCAGAAAGATACATCATATGCAGACATTAATTTGTTAATTGTCATGCAGTCAAAGGCATGCAAATGATGTACAAAGTGGATCTACTAAAGACTATTGACATGCAAATGGTAAGTTCTTTCAACTCTAAAGGGAACAAGAACATTCAGCTCATTCAAGCTCTAGTGTAGAATAAGAGTTCATTACCTTTAAAAAAAAAAATCAAAAAGGATTTTGGAAATGGATTTCTAAAGGTGAAAGTCAAAATTTGCACTGCTAGCTGTTGGAGAACTTTTCTGCTGGAATGACCTTCCAACTGAAAATTACATTTTTGAAAACCTTTGTACAGCCAGATTGCTGTGGAAGTGAAAAAGCCTCAGCAATTTACTCTGAGGCAGTGACATGGACAAAAGTGCTTGAAGGGTTTTTGCCCTTAGTGCCTTTGGAATCTCAGCGTATTCTGCTTCCGGACACTCTCTCCTCTGCTTTCTCTGCAAGTAGTGATGTCTTTTTTTCATCCTATCTGCCTTCATGGGAAAAAAATCTTGTGTATTTAACTGGATAAAAGCAAGAAATGTCTATTTTGTGGGTTTTTGAAGGACATGTGTTTTTGAAATTCTCACCTTTGTGTTTTGTGACCAGTCTCTGTCTTCAGCATAATCAGAAATGCCACTTTATTCTACTTTCTGTTTGTACATTTCCACATAGCCTAAGCAAGTTTTTAAGCAAGAACTGGCGTGTTCAACTTTAAACTTCTCCAGGGTAACAACTAAAGGGCTTGGTCACTTAATGAAAAAGTGAAAAATCACTGCCCTCCAAAGGAATCTCAGATTAGATACTAAATACAGAAGCAACTAAAATGACCAGTCACTTGAAAGTTTTTCTGTCAATATTTCAACTCAACTAGAAATACTTTTAGCGAGTGTATGGAAAAGGATGTTCTAGTTCATATAATGCATTCAGTTTTTCAAAAAGCTTTTGACAAGGTTGAAAGATTATGGAGGGAACCAAGCTGCCATGGCATAAAAACGAAGGTCACCCCAAGGATTAAGAATTTCTTAAAGACAGGACAGAGTAGGAATAAATAGTCACTTTTCACAATGGATGATTATCCCTAGAGAGACCTGGGCTCAAAGCTGAGCTTCTCAAATGGTCCAGAAAAAGAGATGAACAATGAGATATAGTATTTGCTAAAACAAATTTTGAAGTGATAAAATGGTTTGCAGGAATCATATCTCAAGCTGCTTGAGAAGAGCACAAAAATGTCTGGAATTCCCAAGGAGCTGAGTGTCTGAAGGAAACAATAGTTTAATGTCTCTAAATACAAAGAGGAAAATAACTCTACCTAAACCAGCTTGATCTGTCAGTACATAATGGCAGGTTCTTGTCTAGCTATTGAAACTCAGGAAATAAAATCTGAGCTCCCTGTAGGCAGTTTTATAAATATGTGGGCTCCGTGCTCCATGGTATTCAAAAGATAAGAGACCATTACAAATCTGTAGGAAAATGAGCGATAACATTGGCCTGAGTGAAACTACAGAACAAACACTTCTTAGATTTTGTCCTGGCCATTCCTCAATGTATAGAAGTAGAAAAGATTCTGAGGAAAACAACAGGATGAATCAAAGGAAGTAGGAATCCCCAAGGAAATGTTGATAGGCTTAAAATAAACTAAGGCCAATATTTGCAGGATGCATAATTAAAGCATGAAACTTGTAGCCACAGGACACAGAATGGAGGTTTATAAGCATAGTTAGTGTGAAATAATGACAACACAAATTCACAGAGGAGTGTTCCATCAAAGATAATTGCACGTTAGCCCTTAGGTCAGGCTTTCCTACAGCTGCTGACTGTCAGAGATTGTATCAGGGAAGGATCACTCTTTTCAACATTTCTTATACAGAACAGGGTCAAGTGCTCCCAGCAGGGTATGCAAAATTGAATTTTGCCTCCCCCAGGATGAGGGGGAAGGGGCTGGGCTATGTTGGAGTGTGCAAGAGAACCACAGCCTCAATCCTGCCTCCCTCAAGAGTTTGCAGGTGTGATGGGGCAGTCACACACAGCCCTCCAGAGTGGTGGCTACACTGCTATTCACTGTATTTGCTGCCTACGAAGACTCCTGCTTGAACTGAACCACATTTTGAGCCAAATGGACTCCTGATGTAGCTTCAGCTGGTCTTGCTTACACCTACTGCTGTGGGCCATTGCACAAGAAATTTATTGGTGTATTTGTGCTTCCTACCCTCAATTGATGGGCTTCTGAATGGTATCCTCAAGTGATGGGATTCAGAATTATATTTTCAGCTCTGCCACTGTTGGATTGAGTGACTGAGGTTTGTCACTTTATCTAAAATTTTTCACGTGCTCACCCACAGGATGGGGATATATTTTCCCAGTTTTGACTCTTGGTCTACCAGTAATTTCAGCATCTATTAAGCTGAGATATGTTGGGAGGCTTTCAGGCCTCCTCAGGAAGTGACTAGAGACTAGATAAACCAATAGAGCTCAGCCCTTTCTGGGAAAATGCGGGGTATGATGCATGGGGTCCTGGAGAAAAGGACCTGTGGATCTGAGTGCTGGGGATTTCTTACTGCAAAGGCATTTTTCTTTGAGTGACTCATCCTGACAATAAACCGTGCTAGATGCAGAATTTAAGAGCTAGTTTGCACATCAAGCTGTTTACCCAAATTCCTTTGGCAAAAGCAAATGGCAAGTTCTTATGAACATAAACCAAGAACTCTAAAATCAGCATGAAAGATCCAAACCAGCTCCACATTCACGAGAAGCAGTGGCCTGGAAATGGACTGGTGGAGTCTGGCTTAGTTCAGGACTGGATGGTACTTTTGAAGTGGGTGTCCTGGTTGTCTCCATTTGCTGTTCCCTTGTTTGCAATGTCAGGCAATAGATTCCTAGAACCTCCTCAAAGGACCCATTGTCATGTCCCTGTATGAGCAAGGAAGTACAGAAGCAGTGAGAGCATTTTGCAGAACAAGCAGTGGGGAGAACATTCATACTTGTGTTCACACACAGGTGTTCATTCCTTGGACACACTGAGCAACACTTTGGATCCTCTTTCCCAATCTGAAAAAAGCTCCGGGTCAAAGAATGCCACATAAAGTTTTTACAATCAAAGAGGAAAACCTGGAACCTCAGTCTGTCTGATCAAACTATGCTTTTTTTCCTGACAAATTCAAGAGCTATCAGGTGCTGAAATTAATTCTGTAGCTCATATAACAGGCAGACTTCCGTATCTCTAACTAGGTGTAGTAATTTGGTTTAACCCTGTGATACAGATATTATATCCAACAATAAAATCTTTTCTAATTCAGTCCCGAGATTATTTAAATGGTCCTTTTTGCCAGCTGTCCTTGAATCTTCTATACTGAACCCTGACCTAATACAATGGGAAAGAAGAAAGAGCTTCTTTTTCTATCAAAAGAACATGAACTAGACTTCAGATTTTTAGTGATATCAGGGTTAGGTTGACCCAGGGAAATTCATTTATCTGAATAACTGCAACTTCCATGACACACATTTCTCTACTACTTATGAGCAAATATTAAACTAAGAAATCCCTTTGACACAGGCTTTAGAAAGCTTCCCTCAGTCATTAAACCCTTTCAATGCCTCATTAATTCTAGCAGTATAATCTGGTTTTGATTAACCAGGTTGTTAAGCATCCAGTGTCAAACACTGATAAAGAGGGAGAATTTGCTTTACAGATCACAGGCATGTAATTATGTGTCTCATCACAGCTGATAAAGTGTGAGAAATTACCTTCAGCCCCACAAAAATCCCCCCAGCACAATCAGCACCAAGTAATCTGATGACACATTCACACCTCTAAAGTACACATTAACATGCTGCAGGAGCCTTTGACACTTCACTACCACTTTGAGAATGTTCAGGCTGCACTCGATTTGTGGGAAAGAAACTGAAAAAGTTTAATGGATTGATCTAAGATACTGTAGACCTGTGTCGGAGGCACACTTGGAAAGGTTTTAAGAATGTTTGACGTTGACTTAGTTTCAAATATGAATTTCCAGATTGAGCTAAACTGTAAGCATCAATTTAAACAGACATATATTTTTATTTAGAATATTGAAAAATAATTTTAGTGAGATGTATATAGCTTTTACTACAAACATAAGGAAGGGTGGAACTTTTTTAAGCATTTAAGTAGCTGAAGCTGTAACTGAATACTGAGCATAAGCACACATAAGGAAGTTCTGAAAATGATGCAGGATATCAGCAACTTTAAATGTTCACAAGTACAGTACAAAGTCTCAGGTTCATGGAAATTAAAATAAAATGAGTGAAAAAAAAGGACTTGATTCCCTTAGAGGATTTCCACTGCAGAATGGAGTTCAGTGCAGGAAAACCAGACAGCTTGGATATCTTCCATAGCTGATGTCATGCTTCACTTCAGCTATGCTTCACAGGTGACTGATAAATCTCCATGGATGTTTTCCCTTTGAAAATTTTATACTGCTGACGCACTTTCATTTAAATATGGAGGCATATTGGAACTTTATTATCAAACTCAGTTAAATCCTTAATTAAAAAGTCAGATGGCTGCCTGCCTTGTTGCAAAACCAGAAGAGCCAACACTAATTTATGTACACTGTCAAACAGGCATAATTATGCTGCTGGTAGACTTGCAGATGGTTAGCACTGAGAGCACAACAACAAGGGTCAAAGTATAGCCACAGCTCACATCTTTCTAGCCAAATGTTCACCAGTCAACTCTTCTACACACATATTTCCTGTGAAGTTTCTGAGAAGAAAGATGCTTACAGTTTAGAGCTGTGGAGCTTTTAAGTGCTTCTGTTCATATCATACATGCTATAACTTCTGAGACTTTTTTTCCCCAGACACTCAGGCTGTACCACACAGAAAGTTGTATTTCCAGTAACAGCAGTACAACTCCCAGTGTGGACTTGGTTATTATGATTTTCTAATGCTTTATGCTAGAAAAGCTTTTGTTAAAAATGAGAAGAGTAGAGTAATTTCTCATATTTGTAGGTTGACACACTTCCAGACAGTGGCCTATATGAAAAAATTGCCACCGCGCAGATCTGGAGTCATCCAAGGGCAAACTATTTATTATGCCAACAGCCAGACAAAGTAGAGGGCTGGTTCTGTACAACACCATCTCCTTAAGGGAATGGGCTGGCCAATTCCCACCACATCAGGGCTTCCCTATGGAGGAGCTGTATAGTAGTTTCTTAAACCAATGTGTGGCTCTCTATTAAGCTTTGTGTTAGAGTCTGTTCTGTGGCAGGGGTTGGCTGCTGTTGCCTATAGGAAGGGCTTGTAAGGCAGAAGAGAATATGCCCAGACTTTCTAACTTGCTTTATATTAAAGGAAACAAGGGACAAAGTAACATTGCCAATGGCTGGGTTAACAGGGGACATTATTCCCCTTGCTTCCCTGTTCCTTCTAATGCCTAAATGTTTTATAACTAGCTCAGCTAATCCATGGTGGTTAGAAAAACAATACAGTAAATAGTCCTGAGGCCTGATGTGGCTCTCATAGTGTTTTAACTGTGACAGGTTTGATGCGGGAACAATTAGTACAGAACCTGCCTCAGAGGGATCCCAGTTGATTATTAGATAATTTCAGTGCACAACTGTGCAACCAACAGCGGCACTTCTGCCACTAATAATCTATTTGATCATTTCTGCTTTTTAAAAAGTAAAACATGAACTGTCACTCTCAGAGTAAGCTGTGTTTTCTAAATTATGTCATACCTTTTGTCCTTGTTAATTTATATGCTGTTTTCTCATATTTCAGCTTCATTGAGCTTTTAGTCTGCCTGGGTGTATCAGAGGTGGAAGGAGACAGCTGGATTCTGTCAGTATTGCTTAAGTGCTGCAAATGAGAACAATAAGCTTCAGTGTGCTACAGAGGACTCTATAACAGAAGAAATACATTTATTCACAAATGATTTACAATTAAACAATAAATAGGTGGTGCCTAGTGACAGGACCAGAGACAGTGGGCACAGACTGAAACACAGAAGCTTCTCCCTGAACACCAGGAAACTCTTTCTTACTGTGACCAAGTGCCTGGACAGATCACTCAGGGAGATTGTGAATTCTCCACCTCTGGAAATATTCCAAAGCCATCTGGACATGGTCCAGGGCAACTGGCTCCAGGTTTGAGCAGGAAAGTTGGACCAGCTGACCACCACAGGCTCCTCCCAACTTTGAACACTGTGATGTTGTTTTTGTTTGGGTGAAGTTAGTTACCCAGTCTAGCTCTGACAGCAAACACCTGCTCTTTAGCAACTGTTCAGGAAAAGGCTTAATGCTCAGGCCACCCTGCAGCTTTCTTTCAGTATTCATTAACCAGGAAGAAATGTTATCTGCTAGTCACCAGCTTCCCCTTATGGCAATTATCAGTTGAAATGTGCAGTGGGAAAGCACATTTTGCATGTCCAATGCTGTTACCCATACTATGTTCACAAATACATCTAAGACTGTAAGACAAAAGGCAGTTTTGAACCAAGCTTTGCTGTTTTATTGCATGTTGCTCTACAATACAGCTGTAATTGTAAGTGCAGGATAGCTTTATCCTGTCATAGCGTAACAGATTCACTTCTGCTTTTGCTTTTTTTTTTGACCAAGATGAATCAATTTAGTGCTGGAGGGAACTGGACACCTTCTGTTTTGTTCACCAACAAAACCCCCTTGTTCTGACTGCAAATCCCATCCCAGTTATAGAACAAGAGTAAGATGTTGTAGCAAATCCAAGGGCACTCCTGAACCATTACACATCTTTCCTCTTAGTACTGCTAGAATTTGTCATTAACCCCACCCATCTCCTGCCTAATGGATGATGAACAGGCCCATCCACTGCAGACTCCTAAAATTCATCCAGTCATCTAGTTAGAGGTGAAATATCACAACACACACAGAGCCTTCTGAAATTTTAATCTGCTTAACCCAATTACATAGTAAGAGATAATGCTGTACATACAACTGCTGAGTCTGCAGTGGCAGAATGAGGCAAGTGGCAAATCAAAAAGCAGGTCTTTGTTGCCTGCTCTAAGTAGGAGCATCGTGCTGCAGATGCACAAAGGCTTTGATCAGCTGCCACGTCCTTAACTGGGGGAGACAATGTTGGAGTTTCCTTCTTTGCTCTTCCTTTTCCTGGTGAGGGCTGTGATTACCTTTTATTCCTTTTGTTATCTTCTTTGCATTTTCACTGTACAGGGGATATTTTATCTATATTGGCCACATGTCCTTTCTCCTCCTGCTTTCTTTTCTCAAAGTTGCATTACCTTAGTGATCAGTAACTGATACTTTGTGAGGTGTGTTTATGCTTTTGTGGGCCATTGGTGTCATCTTGTGCTTGTGCAGTTCATTTCTCTGTGATCAACCTCTGCTCCTGTTCTCCATGGCCCATACCAATGTTGACAGTTTTGTTGAAGCTGATTCTCACAACACACTCCATTTTCAGACTGGACCCAAAATTATGGTACCATGTGAAAGAACTCCTTCTTCAGTAGTTCCAAGTATATTTTGGTACCTGCTATTAATTCTCCTATGAGGTGTAATTGTAGCTCAGTGCAGTTTTTTGTTTGTTTGCTTGCTTTTCCCCGAAACAGAGCAAAATATATTTACTAGAAACTAGATGAAAAAGAGAACTGAGTTGGAATGGGGAAAGATCCAGCTGTGTTATCCTTTGGTCTGGCAACAGAGACCAATTTTTAGAGCTCTTTGCTTATGAAAATAATAAAATAATCATACATAACCAGATGCCTGTTTTCTACAACCTTCTGAAACTTCTGAACCTTCTGAAACAGGTTCATCCAAATTGGCAGATGGTCTGAAAGGTAGATTGTCCCTATATAATTTTCAGAAACAAGCAATGAAGGAAAATAGGGAAGCCTGCAATGGGTTGAACTCTTAGAAACTTCAGAAAATCCCCACAGCAATCAATGAAACTACAGGAGACAAATTTTTGGATGTGCTGCCAAAATCTACTGATTTTTATCCTCAAAAAGATGGTAGAGCCTTCTTTCTTCACCTATCCCAAGGTCAGCAATATTCATACTCCCACACAAAACAAAAGGAAGTAGACTTGAAAAGAACAAAAATATGGATTGCCCATCTGACTGGTAAAAATCACATTGTCTGTTGCCTGTTTTCCTACTTGGGCTGCACAGCTCCATAAAATAGCACCAACTTTTAGGACCTCCCAGGCTGCAGGGGGGTCTCTGCTCCAGTGAACTCTTCCTGGGGCTGCCAGAGGGTGATCCCTGCCCAGCACCTGGAGCTCCCCCCTGCCCTCCTCCTCCAGCTCCCCTCAGGGTGCCTCTGTTTCTGCTCCCTCCTTGGCTCCTCCTCCTCGGCACAATTAGGCATTTATAGTGAATAGGGACATATTGCAAAAGCAGTTGATGTTTTTATACTCCATTAACCAGAGCAGAGCTAATTAAAAAGACTTCAGGGCCGAGAGGCTTGTATCATACAATAATGTATTGAGGAAACTGGAAAAACTGAGTCAGTTCATAAGAAAAATCTGAGATGATACGACAGTTCATCAGATGATGCCCAAATTCCACTTTGCTCTATGTCTTTGTAATATATAAACTTTCTTTTCAGTTCTCAGTATAGGCAGCATTAGTATGAAACTTCATTTTTTAAATCCTATATCCATTTCAAATTGCAACCGAAGAAAATGCATCAGTTCAAGCCATCAGCCTGAGTTGATGGGTATATTCTGCTTCTCTTCAGTGCCCTTTAAGATAGACTATTTATCTTTATCTCACATTAAACATCTGTGAAGAATCATAAAGCACTTTAGAGTGGCTAAAAATTCCCAGAATTCAATAGCAATATTTTCATTCGAACTGCTGAGTTTTTTGCCTGATGTTTTTCTCAATTAGGGAGACACTACTTTTGAAGAATGTGTCATGAACTTGACTATGTGCTGAGGGTATTATGGGCACTATCTGAATCTAGACTGCTACTTAAACACTGTATTTTAAGTGGAGTTTTAGTGGTTCAGTTATAATTACAACTTGTTGATTTCCTATCTTAAGGATGAAAACAAGTTCTAACCAGATAATACAGTTTGATTCTTCCTGACTTAAATTTGCTTGCCCTATCCCATTTGACTGGAAGCAAAAGCTGATTTGAATCTGAAGCATTTTCTTTCTGTGGAACCAAATGAAGTCTTCCTTTACAAAGAAACAATTTCAAGAGCATTAGGAAGGTAATGTAGGTCACTTTTTGCTTGAAGTTTCTCTTTATTCTCTCCTAAAACATTCAAGGAGTGGCATTGTTAAACCAGCTCCAGAATCCAGGAGCTGTGCATTATGCAGGAAAATCCACTGAGGTATGACAGATTACAGCAATGTCTCCCACTCTCCTTATTTTCCTCTACTGTTGTCCTTCATGAAAATGAAAACATTGAAGGAATGCATAGAGATCTTTCCTATCCTTAGTTCAATGAGAATAATCATAAATCTGGTTACAAGTGCTTTCTTACTTCCTTCTCTCTTTTTCTACAGTAATATGTCATCTTTCAACCCAGACAGTAAATTCTTTGAAGAAATGACAATCTCTGATATATGACTCCCATTCTGATCTCACACTAAGCAAGCAATGTAGAAAAACAAATTTATATAGCAATATACTAACAGAAAATTCAGCAAAAACACAAGCATAAAAAAGTTAAGAACTGTAATGGTATTTTCAACTCCAGCTTTACTACATTTGCTTTACACATAGGGTTACAAAACCAACTCAAGCATACACACTACATATATATATATATATATATATATATATATAGTGAGAGAGAGAGAGAGAGAGGGAGAGGGACTGTTTAAGGACATATTATAGAGGCACTGTTTAAGAATGTTTCAAATTAAGGGAGGAACTTCATCATTTTCAACATCAACACAACTCTTCTTAACCTCTGTAATCTTCTCTGGTTGTAGCTTTATAGGTCCCTGCCCAGTTCGTTCCTTTCCTTGGATTATCTTTGTCACATCAGGAAATGAGTATTTGCTAGGATCAACTTCTAACTTCTCAACTTTTCCACTCCTGAAACAAGAGAGAAACAAATGGAAAAAATTTCAATGTCTAATATAAGAGAACTATTTGACTTTATTCTATGATTCTATTTTGAGTGCCTGTTTATAAAGAGATTGACTTTAGTGTAAGGGTTGTTACTAAGTCCAATTAAACCAGGGTTAAGAGTTCTTGTAACTTGAAAATTGATTGCTATAAAAAACCTCAGTGTAAACCCAGAAAAGTACTACAAAATCTTGAAGATTTTGTAGAAAAGAATCTTTAGTCTAAAAATATCAAAATTTAATTTTTCATATCTGTAATTTATTTTATATCAGAACATGGTGACTGCTGGTATCACACTACAAATGGCTGACTTTTGATATGAGACCATTTTTTTAATCTAATTGTTTTTAAATTATTTTTTTGCTCATTTTTAACACACTGGCTGTCTATTAATTTTTATGTGGCAGATTCATCTTTGGAAAATAGAAATACTTTTGTTTAGAGAGAAAATAAAATTGTATAAACTTTTTGATTTGATCATCTAATTTTTATGTTTTGGTAATGTCAATCCTCACCATGTTTGTACTATGAAAAAAAATTTGTAAGAAAGGTCAGAGTTTTAACAAAGGTTTCAGATTCTACTGCTATTAAGGATAGATCCTTCAGATCAGACTTAAAAATGTGTACAGGCCACTCATTAAGGCAACTTACCTACAAGTGTAGGTAATGATGATCACAGATTTGAAATATACTCTGAATTTCAGCATTTAATCTCGTTTTTTTTCCTAATTGAGAAGCTCAATGCTTAAATGGAAAAAATCTAGCTTGTTTTCATGTAATTTGTGTTTACATGAACAATAGCAAAATGGAAATGTAATAGTACAATGATGTTTAATTTCTTCCAATTACAACGTGATTTGTACATCTTCCTACTCCATTATATACTGAGTGGTACTTTGGGTCAAAGTTCCAAGCTCAGCATTGCACAAGACAGATATGAGAAAACTGTGTGTTTACCCAGGAGATCAGAACTAGAACAAACAGAAAAGAGACAAAGTCACTGCATGAGAGAATGCACTTCTGGGATCACAACACAGGTGACAAAAGCATGTAAATAAAGTATATTAAAAGAGTTTTAACCAAAAATACACCATCTTTAGTTGGTAAAACAGGGAGAGTTCTGCCAAGCAGTTTCCAAATTCTGCCAGTGCTTCTCCATCAAGGCTCTGTGGGATCTCATCAGACATTCCAGCCCCCCACATCTGTGTGCAGGATCTCTGTCCCAGTGAGGAAGCAAAAGAGTTCATGAGACGTTTCCTCCTATGCTGTGCTGAGCACAGCATGACGAGAGAAGAGGCAGTCCCCATCTCAACAACCTCTCAGCCCTAATCCACTGGATTTCTCTTGTACTACAGGAATCAATTGATCATTCTGCTGAGGGGAAAACAACCAGAGAAGCACTTGCTTTAATAACCCAGGTAAACTTTTTCCAAATAGTGGCACAAGCAAAAACTACTCAGAGCAGAATTTTATGGGTAATGAAAACAAATACAAGAAAAGTCTTATTCCTTTACCCTGAATGTTCTTCAATTTATAAGGCTAGATTTTTTTCCTTATATTACACTAGGCTATTTAATGAAATAAAAATGGATTCTGTTTGTGGCAACATTCTGGAAAATGTTCATCCGCAAAAATCAACAGACATTTTTGCTTCCTGTGTAATTTATGAAATGTGCCGTGACCTGCAACACTTTATCAGTAGCTGTTGGTGAGATGGCAAAGAGCACAGACCCTTTCCAGAATCTTAATCTAATCATTAACCACTAATCTGAAGCACCACAGAAAAAGCTGAAAAACCATAAATATGGAAAGAAATCAGGCCCAGTGTTTGTTTCCATCACATTAGAAAAGAATTTCCTTGATTAGAAATATTTTAATTAGCAGTGGTATTTCACAAATATGTTGAGCAGCTCTAAAGTTGTACAAATTGTTAGTCATGCAAAGACAACAAACTCTATGGAGTAGTTTGTTTAGTAGCAGAATAAACTTCAGTATACCAGAAATGAATTAACAGTAGTTTCATAAGTAACAATCCACATCAACAAGCTGTGAAAGGATTATATGCATCAGCCACTCTTAAAATTTCATTGACACGTAATCTGGAAGTGTCTTAGCACCAGACAACAGGTAAGACTGAATATCAAGCAGAGGTGATTTTTACATACTTACATGATCATGATCAAACATCCTAGACTTGTTTAGTAAAGCTTCAGAGTGGGATCACAACTACCATGATGCAGCTTTCGTTGACAAGATTCAGTTATGCTGAAATCAGTGCAGCTACAGCACAGTGATCTGCTCAGCATCTGCTCCTCCCATTGTGCAATCTATGCAAAAACAGCCTGGGTATTGAGGACATCAAGACTAACCTACCTGGACATTTTTGGAAGAAAGAATGAGGGGTTTTTTCCATGTAATTCTACCTAGCAGAAATAAAATCATCTTGTTGCTGAAGCTCTTCCGTGAGCAATGGTAAGACAACTGTGATATTCCTTGCAGGACCAGCTACAGCACAGATCTGAAAATCTCAGTGTTTGCAAAATACTTCAAGTACAGGTTTAAAAGAAGATGAAGGTCACAGTTTTTGTCACTACTACCTGCTGTTGAATGTTCTCTACTCAAAAAATTATGGTCTAAAGACTAGAGCACCATACAAAATAAATAACAGTGGATAAAATACTCTTTTTTCCTGATACTTTTGTCCCTTTTAAAGGCTATTTCTAACTCCACACAGTTCAATAGTGCTTTTAAAGTAGAAAATAAGAAGACCACAATAAAGAAAGTTAGTTCCTCCATTTTACATAACTATACCAGCCTGCTGAACAATCTGGTGTGTGACAGAGCACGTATCTGATAATTCGATATTTCTTGATAATTTACACTTTTTGTTCACACAGTTCTTAATGCACATATTTGATACTTTAATGATTTGACAGTTACATTCCCCTGCTTCAACTTCTGAATTTCAATAAAATTTATGTTGCTAAAGATTTCTCATATATTTGACCCAGAATATACAATTATTGAGATTTAATTGAAAGTTTTGTTTCTGGCACCAGGATATCCAAAGATATTTTCAAGTCACAACCAACTGCTTTGAAGAGAAACTTTTTTCAGTCTTCTAACATTATGAATGAAACAGCACAAAAATAATTTCATCTTAGAAAAAGTACTAATAAATCATTTTCTTGAATAAGAAAACAGAATGATTGGGTTATATTGAATATCTTACTTGAGAGCTTAGCGAAAGACAAATCTTTATTTATGCATATTAAAAACAGATGGTGAATGTCTGACTTTTGCCATACTCTGGTCTCAACTTTTGAAAATACAGACTTAGAAAAATCTACTAGGTAATCTATGCAAATAATTACGGTTAATACCTCTTTCCTTGTATAACAGGCCTTTCAAATCTCTCTACATAGAGAAATGAAACTATAACTGGAGTCTTCAGACTGAGTGGATCATTGGAAAAAAATAAATAGTGGTAGAATCAAATTCATTTTTCAGGGACGAAACTACAACCAAGAAGAACTAACAAATCACTGGTGAGAAGTTCTGATAAAGGAAAGGCCGATGATGTCTGGGTCATTCTGCTCTAAAAGACAAATACATCTCAGAAATAGGATTCATCAGACTGAGACTGTATATAATAGCTGAGTCCAAGTTTCTAAAAGTTAGACAGAAAATCATAATCACTGTGACATTTTCAACTTCACTGTTCCATCCCTTACCTTCTTTTGCATAATCACTTCAAGATACTAAATAAACTGACCTTGTCTGTTAGCAAGAAATATGCTCCAATACCTGCAATATGCAAACTGACTCTGAATTTGTGGCTGTAATACCATCTTATTTTCACCCCTTTCACTGTTCAATTTGTCAGCCAAAGTCAAGTCCCCAGTGTGTTAAACATTAAGGGAAGCTTATAGTGACACCACACTTTATTCTAACAAAGTTGTCTACAAAGTTATGGAATTTTAGAACATGACTTTAAAGTACATCTCTGCCAACAGTCTTTTGTCCCTGTCACATATACACAACTGGGGATGACTTCAGACTGTAGTGACCAAGACCTAACTGAACAGTGTTCTTGAGAATGCTTTTCTGCAGAAGGGCACGTTTCTGAAATCTCCTTGCCCTTATTAAAGTCAGGGATTACCAGAGGCCTGTGTGTGAAAATTAATTTTCAAATCACTTTTAAGGCACTCCACCTTTTGTTCTCCTCATTAGTCAAACGACCCTCTGCTTTGATTAGCTCCATGCCTCCATGAGAATGGAAATGAGTCCATACTTGAAGATTAATTTGAGTAAAAAGCCTTTTTAATATGTTGCTTAGTCATACCTGACTCTACTTTCTAGTTATATAGACAATTGAATTACAGTTCCTATGACTCCTCCTTTCCCAGACAATATAACTTGCATTCTGAAAGTTCTCAATGTCTTCATGACAGCTTGCAAACTTTGCAATGTAAAGTATTGATTCTGCAAATCTATTCCACTCCCAAGATTTGTGATCTACTCCCAGGTACTTATTTACATCTCAGTATGTCTCATCTTCAGCAACACTGCTACATCCCAAGTGAGACAACTGGAGAGAGTTTTTGAAATAATCACTCTTTTATTCTCTACTCGTTAATAAATTAAAAAAAGCTCAACTAAAACAAAAAACTTCTCCAAGGAAAGTAAAGTAATACTTGTTTATGACTATGAAAATGCAAACCATAAAGGAAGTTCTGCCAATGAGTATTATCATGACATGCTTGCTAGAAAAAGGTTAGAATTAAGATCCAATACAGTGATTAGAAACATTCAAATTTTCCTGGTCCCAAGTTCAACATAACTTAGAGGCAATTTTATATATTTTATGTCTCTTACAATTAGTGAACTTTGGTTGAAACTGTTCAAAGGCATTTATGGGTGTACCAGCAGACAAAGATGGATATTCCAGCAGTATATTTTTTGATTTTTTTCTCCTTAAGAATCCAAACAAAGAAACCAAACCAACCCAACCAACCAACCAAACAAAAAAACCACCGAAACAAAAACTCTGCAAAAAGGCACATATTACATACTGCCACCAAGAACTGATTCCAGTAGAATGCAAGTCAGATTTCCAACCTAATGCATTGCAAAATATTTTCAACAGCACCTGCTGGCTTAGTCACCCAGTGCACTCTTGCTTAGCTAAGAGGAAAAAGACACTTGGAGCAATCAGTCAGATTTGCAATGCCTGAATTACACAAATAGAAATTACCTTTACCTTACATTCCTTATTTCATTAGAAGAGATGTGCATAGATCAGAACTTGCTGATTAGTTTTTAATTCTGCTTTGTGAAGCAGAAATTGCCACTCCATTCTCTGGCTGCATTTCTCAATCTCCATATATTAAGATCGACAGGGGAAAAAAAAGCCAAACCCAAAAAACCCCACAAAAACAAAGAAAAAAAATTGTCTTCTTATATATCTTTCTTTACTGGAGGAATTCAAGAGTGTGTATAGTTACAATTAGAGACATTTTGAGTTTTATTTCGTTTTTTTTTCTTTTCCAACAGGCTAACGGAAGAATAGTCTAAAGCTGAAACAAGTATTATTGACTTTATGTAACTATTACTCTTAAAATTTCCAGAAAAGTCAGTTCCTACCAACTGCCGAGTTTCATCTATTCAGCTGTGGAGAACTCAACTTCAGTACCTCACAGCTGAAACATGAGGCCAGTTCCAGTAAGGAATGGAATACTGAGCTACTGCATTAATAGGGGCTTTGTAAGTGTAATAAATCACTCTGTCAAATTCCTTCCACAGACACTTGCCTCTCTGAAGGTTTGAAATACAGTTCTGTATACAGTCACACGAGAAATCCCTCATATGTGGTAGAAGTAATGACAGTATCATCATGTAATCTAACTAACAAGAGTTAAAGAGATTTAAAGCACTACATTACAGTTCAGCAGATTATATGTCTGACAGCATTCAGCTAAGACATCTGTAGCTGTCAAGTGCAATCACTGTAATGAATGCTCTTCTATAATCTAAGAGACAACTATTCAGCAAATTTTTTAACATCTGGCTACTCAGCAACTTTTCAACTAAAGAGGTCAAAATTTACTATTTTTAGAAAGAGCTGTAATTCAGAGACTCTTTTCCTACTTCTAATTTTGTTATATTCCTGTAATATTTTAACCCTCAAAATCTGCAGGAAGCATATTCATAATTTCTTAAAACTGCACTGAAATCCAACATCCCTGCAATAAGCAAGGACACTCTCAACTAGATGAGGTTGCTCAGAGCCCCATTCAACCTTACCTTTAATGTTTACAGGGATGGTGCATCCACCAACTCTCTGGGCAATCCTCATAATAAAAAAATTCTTTCTTATATCTTTCTCCTCTTTTACTTTAAAACAATTACCCCTTGTCCTATTGCTACAAGCCCTATTAAAAAATCTGTCCCCTATCTTTCAAAATCCTCTTTAGTATGCAAGGCTGCTCCCTGGAGCCTTATCTTTTCCAGTCTGAAGAACCCAAACTCTCTCAGCCTTTCCTCAAAGGAGAGGTACCCCAGCCCCCTGATGACTTTTCTGGCCCTCCTCTGGACCAGCTCCAGCAGGTCCATGTCTTTCCTGTACTGAGGACCCCAGAGCTGGATGAAGTAGTCCAGGCGGGATTCCACTGTCTGTGTCATTGTTCCCCGAAGGACACCACTTGTCACTGATCTCCCTTCAGGCATTGAGTCATTGCCCACTCCCCTCTAGATGCAACCATGCTACCAATTCCTCATCCACTGAACCAGTCCATCCCTCAAATCCATCTCTCTCCAATTCAGAGAGAAGGATGTTGTGGGGGACTGTGTCAAAGGCTTTACAGAAGTTCAGGCAGATGACATCCATAGCCCTTCCCTCATCCACTGATGTGGTCACTCCATCATAGAAGGCCCCTCGGGTGGTCAGGCAGGACTTGCCCCTGGGGAAGCTGTGCTGCCTGTCCTGAATCAGCCCCCTGTCCTCCATGTGCCTTAGCACAGCTTCAGGGAGGATCTGGTCTATGATCTTCCCAGACAAAGTAGAAATTTCAAAGGTGAGCTGACAGGTATCTAGTCACTAGTGTCCTCTTTTTTCCCCTCTTTTTTTGAAATATAGGTGCAATCTTTCCATTTTTCCAGTCACCAGGGACTTCCCCGACTGTCATGACTTTGCAAATATAATGGAGAGTAAGAATCCACCATTTAGATTGGACCTTCTAAAAAGTTTTGAAATACTCAGTAATCAAGATGATGCACTGTTGTGATGACTGCTGCCTAAAGAAAGGGTGCAGTCCTTTTGGCTCTTTAGTGACCTCAATAAATTCTTAAAGTTGCCTTATCTTCTCCTCATGATGCAGGTCATTCAAGAAGTTAATGACTGTTTTTTATTAGAAATAAGAAATAACAAGCAGCATTAATTACAACTGACCCTCACAGAACCATTTTTTACTGTCTGATCAGTCTTTTCGTCAAAATTCACCACAATGAAAACAAACAAGGAAACAAGTGCAACACTTCAAATATAAACAGATAAACAGCTTAACAAACTCTGTTGTTATCATATTTTTTTCTGATATAAATACCATTGGCTACCGCAAGAGGAAAAGGAAGGATTGAAAGAGATATCATAGTATTTTTACTTAGGCCAAGTGTCCATCAACCCTAGTGTCTATCTACATTAATACTTGCTAAGGGTAAAACCAAAAAATCTTGTATCATGGATACTTGCAGTCACTAACTGGCAGATTTCAAGAGCTGAAGTTTATACTACATTTAATAGGATGGATCTATGTTATAAACCCTTGCAGAATTGCCTTTTGAACCTATTTACTTGCACAGTAGCTCAACTTGCATATCAGTGAGAAAATACATTCCTGCAAAAGGTTCAAAATCATTGCTTTCTAAAAGGTTTTCAGACTTGGGTTCCATAGCAAGGAGCTCTGCAGAGGGCATTCTCAGTAGGTGATTTAGTATATACCTGTTAATAATCTGAATGAGCTGATGGTACAAAACTGATGGGCAGAAGTTAGTGCTTTTTTGGCTCTGCTATTGGAGATCACTTTATAAACAGCACCAGACAGGCTATTAGTCTAAAGCTTATAGAAATAGTTTTACTCCACACAAATCAATGTTTTCATATTTTCAACAATAACATAATAAGAAGCACATTTTCTGGCATGTGAATAACACACTGACAAAAATAAAACAAATGCAGAAGACAAAAAGGAATTACCTTCTTGTATTTTTTTGCAGTGTATTGCAGTCAGAATGTTTAACTGAAGCTGAAACTTTTTGCTTAGCCAGGATTATTTCTTTAGCCTGAAATAAAAACAGACAAAAAATAATTCTCATAAAATTTGACACATTTGCTCACAAGCATTTAAATAATCTCTCAAAAATAGAAAATTGAGAGCGTCTGCATAAATTTTCTCAAGTGACATTTTCTGTTAGATTTTAACACTTTGCTCAGCATGAAACACAGACATAAGGCAAATTTAACCAAATTATCTGAATGGAATTATAGTCAAACATTTATAAAATGTATATTCACATATATATATATAAATATACACATCTATTTATATTTAAATATATGCTGTCTTGTTTAGTACCATGTTAATAATGCATATTACTTATTTTTTCCGTAGCTAACTAACTGATTCAAGATGTGCCTCTCACTTGCATTTCAGTTCTTGTGTCCATGTGCTTGTTGTTCAGACATTTTTATTACAGAATCAGCTGCAGTCTGGACTTCTCCTCACTCTTTATAAGAATGACAAGTGACCACAAACTCCCTCAGATATTTGCTAAAGCAGAATCTTAAGTTCAAAGTCCAATTCCCCTTCTCAAAGAAAACATGCCTGCCATCATTTTTTGGAAGATGTGTTATTGACAGAAGGGTGTCTCATTGCAAAAGACTCTTTCCCTTCTTAACAACATCATGGGAGAGGGATCCCTTAAGCATTTGAAAGGAAGGAGAAGAACAGGAACTATACCAAACAGTTCATTTTATTGACTGTTTCACAGTGTAATTGATTGGAGAGCAGAGTGTTCCAGAAGCCCTGTGAATTTAGAGTCTCCACTCTAAACTCCACAAGAAATAAGACAAAACCTGTAGCTTCTGTCATTTGTTTCTGGAATTCAGTGTGAAGAGGCTGATGCCCTTTCATTCTGTATATGCCCTGGTGAAGAAAAGTCTGTTTCTTTTACCCTCTTTTCTCAAGAGGCCTTCAAGTGTTCTGTTCTGTAAAATAATTCATTGCACTGATCCACTTGAGGCTCGTGTTCCTTACTTTGCCCTCAGAGCATCAAGGATGGTGAAGAAATGTTCTGGCTCTGCACTCAACAGAAGACACTTCCTTCAAGAGAACTGATCTTGCATCTTAGGGAAGAGTTAGGATTTGCCTACTAGAACATCTATCAATTATCAAGTACTGCTTGACATAAAAGCTCTTCTGCTCAAAAGATGTCCTCCTACCTCTGTCCAATTAAAAACAAACAAACAAACAAACAAACAAACCAACCCCAAAGCCAAAAACTAAGGGATACTTTGTAATTTTAGTTCTTTCTGAAAAAATGGTATGTGAGCTTCACCAAGCCAGTAACTGAGTGTCCAGCTCAGTGACAGTGATCACTGAGGAAAACTGCTCTGAGAAACAGAACTGCCACAGCTTCAACTGTGGCCAAAGGTAGGACTGTGGGCTCAGTAGAAAGATAACTGTCAAATTTAAAGCCTGTGGTATACAGGAAGATGGACTAAAATAATATGATGAAGCTTTCTAGAAGTTATTCTATGAAGCTATTTATAATATTTACATTAATTAGAAAACTGAAACGACACCCTTTTTAAGATCATTATCAGAGAATGCTAGAAATAGATGTGTTAAATAGAAACTGGAGTTTATTTGAGAAAACAGAAGGAATATGTGAAAAACATATTTTTATTCATATTTTCAGTCCACATTTTTTCCTGCAGTGCTTTCTTCTTCTACAGCAGGAATTCCATTGAGTAACAGAGTTTCACTGAAACACATTTATTCTGAAGGATTATTAGATTTCCAGGGCTCCACAGCTGTGTGTCTCCACATGCCTTTGATGGTAATGAAATATTACTGCATTTACTATACCTAGATAAGTGAGAATTATATAACATAATTCTATCAAATAACACTGATATGCATAATACATATCACTTCTATTTTTAGATTAATTAAGGAATTTAACTTGCACTGATCTTTTAATTTCTAAATGCTTTTGAAGGCCCAGGCAATAAAAACTGTCAGAATTCATTTGTGACCACTTACATAATAAATAATTAATCAAAAATCCATTTTTTTCTCTCCAATTCATTAAAATAAAAAAAGGAAAGTTTTAAAACATGACAGAGAATGCCTCAGAACCCTAAATTAAACCTGCTTGCTAATAGCGCTGGGTTTTGATGCTTTTTCTCAGACATTAATTAAAACGCTACTGGTGTAATCTATGATGACATTTTATAAAATCATATATGGCAATTTTCGTCAAAGTCTGTTAAAGAAACTCTCAGGTTTTAACTTTCCTGCATCATGTGCAAAGCTGATGCTGCCAGAGAACAGATGTTCAAGTTTTCAAAAGCTTCAAGTCACAAATATTTTTCCCAGAATATGAAGCACGTACAGTGTAGTCATGCAAAATCTCTGTACAGATGATTATTACAGGACAAATGCTACACTTTAAAAGTGTCACTGCATCATTTCACTGAACCTTGTGGCTTTCAGTTTCTTTTGATGACCTTCCAAAGAAACGTTGATATCGACACTGCCTCAGAAAGGCACCCATTGTGTGGGATTTGATGTGTAGTAAACAGCACAGGTAAAAAAAAATGTTCCCAGAAAAGAAGGGGAAAATTATTTGCTTTCTTCTACTTCATGTGGAATTTACTATCTCCAGCATCTGTGGTGTGGCAAGGTCATTGGAGAGGCAAGGAAAGAGGTTTTGTTTTTCTCTTTAAAGTCTTGGGAACTATGAACAGGCTGGAAGATGAATGGTGAAAGGTTCAGTAACTTGATCAGAAACTCAACTAAAGAAAGTGAAAACCACTCAGAATTCAGTTAGATTTCTGTTCTGTTACTGAGAAGAGTGAGATATTTTTAGGATACTATTGCAAGCAGCATGTTATAGGACACTATTTTTGTTCAGTGGCATTTTTTAATATTTCAGTTACCTAAGGAATGTTCTAGGCCATTTATCTAGTTGCAAATAATTTTATTTTGATAATTTTTATCAGGAACAAAAATATTAAATATAGTGCAATATAGTCACTAGGCTTGTCTTATCACTGATACAGCCTGAAAGAAGTTGCATGAACTCTGGTCTTCCAATTATCTTACTAAAAGGAATTCACATTAGGTTGGTGATCTCAAATTAGCATTCTTGAGCATTGTTGATAAAATCAGCCAAAATATTCTGCAAGAAAAATACGTATTGGCCTTCCAGTTGTTAATTATTATTCATTGTACCTTGCTTCCTGGATTACATCCTATTAATTATAATAATAAAATTTTTATGTATAGAAAGCATCTGAAAAGTATATGTATACCAAAAATTTAACCTGAGAACTGTAATTCAGCCCTGCAGGAAGAGAACAGACTCTGAGACTACAATATAGAACAAACAAAAATAGGTTGGTATTTGTTACATGCAAGTGCTGTGAAGTAACACAAATCCATCTTTGGTCAGCAAATCCATGACCTTCACAGGATCACAGAATGCTTGAGATTGGCAGGGACCTGGGGATGTCAGTTTGCCCAACCCTCCTGCAGGGCCACCTAGAGCCAGTTGCCCAGGACCATGTCCAGATGGCTTTGGAGCATCTCCAGGGCTGGAGAATTGCAGCCTTCCCGGGTGACCTGTGCAGGCTGGAATTATCACAGTAAGAAATCGTTTCCTGATGTTCAGGGGGAACCTCTTGTGCTCCAGTCTGTGTCCATGGTCTCTGGTCCTCTCACTGGCACCACTGAAAAGAGCCTGGATCTGACTCTTTGCTTCCTTCCTTCAGGTATTGATAAGATCCCCTCGAGCCTTCTCTTCTCCAGGCTGAACAGTCCCAGCTCCCTCAGCCTTTCCTCACAGGAGAGGTGCTCCAGTTCCTTAGTCATCTTTGCAGCCCTTTGCTGGAATCTCTCCAGTATGTCCATGTCTCTCTTGCCCTGGGGAGCCCAGCACTGGACACAGTGCTCCATGTGTACCTCAGCAGTGCCAAACACAGGGGAAGGATTTCCTCCCTCAACCTGCTGCCAACACTCCTAATGCAGCTCAGGATTCAACTGGTCTTCTTTGACAGAAGAGGACATTGCTGACTCATGTTCAACTTCATGGCAACAAAGACTCCCCAGTGATTTTCTGCAAAGCTGCTTTCCAGGATCCAAGTGTTTGGATCCAATGACAACAAAGACATTAGACCACGCAGCACTCTGATCATGCATCTCTTGCTGTGTCCAAGCTACTTAAGTAGTTTTTAACCAAACCAAGGCAAAGCTGAGAACACTGACTCAGTTATTCCACAGTGCTCCTCTCTCCTCATGTCTGACTGATATCTGAGAATCATGTACTCTGAGATGAAGCACACTCCAGACTCCCAGGCTAGCTAAAAAACTTAGGTGTAGCTAAAATATTGAGGCAGGTTACATAAAAAGTTAATAATGGAATAAAGGCAGTTTTCAATCACAGTACAAAGAGATAATATTAATTTTGCTGATTTAGGTATGACTTTCTAGGCAGGCAGCAGAGTTGAATACATATCCAAAGACTCTTTGAAATATTTACATTTTCTAAGGCACTGATCATCCACAAAGAGACTAGCAAGATATATGTGTAATAAAAGCAGGGTATGGGATAGAAAGCTGACAGCACTTAAAATATCCAAACAAGTAAATAGTAAACAAGACTGTTCATATACATTTGAAAATGATATTATCCAAAATGGCAAATGTCAAGGCCTCATTTTCAAATAAATTTATGAAAGCATAAATTCTCATATGAGTGAATTTTGAATATTAACAAAATATAGACCTTAAATGAGTTCAATTTTCAGTATTCTTTAAGCTCTTGGTTAAACTGTATGCTTGATGATAGAGTGAGAGTTTGTGATTTAATGAGAGACTCTCCTCATAGTGACAGACAGATGGTATGGGACTGGAGCATGGAAAGAAACATAGAAGGTAAGAACCACAAATGGAAAAAGCCAAAAATGAAAAATAACTTTTTAGTTAGAACTACTAGCTGCATAATCTTAAAATTAAATCAGAGCCCAAGGACAAAGAACTGACCCCAAATAGCAGCTGAAGCTATTTCAGCTAAATAGCTTCTTCTTTCAGAAGAAAATGCTGTAATTGATAGATTCTGGTAGACTCACATGTAGCCCCATGTACCCCTGCTCTTACACAGCAAAGAAACTTCCTAAAGGCCAGAAAGTTAAGGCTGGAACACCAAAAGGTTAATTTTTTACTGTTATTATCCTTGGGCAGGGTTACCCTACTCTGAAAACCAAAAGTATATGATGCAGTCCTAGAGGCCTTAAAAGCAGCCCAACCCTCGCAAGGCATTACAGCAGAAGGACACTTGATTAACCTCTCCCTCAGCTTCCAGGACCCCACCACAGAATTCATTCTCATCTCTGGAACTCTACCTCCTTAAAACTTCCAGCTCCCTCTCCACTCCAAGCAGTCTCAATTGAAATACTGAATTGCCACAACCCTCTTGCTCTGTGACTACAACACTCAGTGGGTCCTTTCCAACCAGGGAGACCATGAAGAGAAAATGAATTAAGCAACTCTTGTTCCAAACACGAGACATGACAGGAGTGTCTCTATTTGAACAAGGTAACATTCATACATGTGTGCCACAGAAATTTTGAAAAACTGAATTGTTTTTATTGTTTCACAAGTGGAAAAAGAAAGTAGGTATGTTGCTTATTTTCATTATTTCAAAAAAGCTATCTTCTTACATATTTGCATAAGACTGCATGTTTTGCAGAGTCTCTTTTAGCACATAAAAAGCTGGTTTTGTTTAAAATAGATACAAACAGTTCTATTGATACTGATTTTCATAATGTTCCTTTAAAGGGATTTTAAATACTAAGGTCTATGATTAAATTGTTCTTATGCAGTGTTCCTTTTTTGGAAAATATGCCCCAATGGGAAAGGCTAGACTGAATATCTTTAGCAAGCCAGAGGTTACCTGTAACTCAGAAACACACCCAAAGTACTCACAACATTTAGGGATCTTCGTGTGATGTCTCCTCAGACTACTTTACATACCTTTGGCATGGTGACAACCAAATGACCAGTTATTTGTGATCTTTTAGCAGAACTGCTGTCTGGCTTCACTTCCTCAGGGAGGACAAACTGAAATGGCTATGAGAAAATATGGGATTGAAGTATATCATGATAATTTTTTTTTCTTTGATATGGACAGAACACATGTTAAAACATCACTCTCACATCCTTTGATTTTAAGGCCAGTATAGGTTCTAAATCCTCTCACTTTATATAATCCTAATAAATTATTAGCATGGTAAACAGATTTTACTTATAAGTATAGTCAGATGTATATTCCTGAATTGCTCCCATTCCTGAAGTGACATTTCTAAAGAAGGTTATAAAATGATGCTTGACTTACATTAGCAATTAAATGAGAAAGATTATCCAGTCTATTTTGGAAGTAAAGCAGTTCTGAAGTTTTGTTTATGCAGTTGGTATGGTCAAAAATAGGGATTTTGGTTTATTGTGAAAGAACTTTGAATTTTTAAAAAAACTGATGACAAAATTAAAACAACTGAGAAGAGAGAAAACTGAAATGACATTTTAAATGCCCTTTCAGAAGAATATACATCCACTGGTTTCTGTCAGCTATAAATTCCAGATTGTGAAATTGCTAAATTCTAGCCTGGGGCAACTAGGAAGCTCTCTTCTAAAGTGAATTATGGCACACTGTGTGGGGGGAATAAGAAGAGAGAAAGAGAGAAAGCGAAATTTCAATTGCAGGCTTTGCAAGTCTTCTGGTTAGGACTTGCACAGTTTATGTGTGGTCCAAAATAAAGCAGGTATTTAAAGAACATTCTTTCTGCATAGATACAAACAATTGGGAACTCATAAAAATCAGATCCAAAGCCCACTGAACAACTATGGTGAATATTAACTCTTGATTTGAAATGAATGTTGTAAGAAAACACCGACCTTTCCCTTCACCAGAACTCGTATGTAAGTTGGCTGCACGTCAACATCAAGCAGAGAAGTGTCCAAATATCTTCAGAATGAAATATAAATAAATGAATCAATCTATAGTAGAACATTACCTTTTTTATGATGATTTTACAGTTTATAAAGTACAAATTTTAATTTCAGTTATTCAGTTATATAAAATATTATTAGAATTTAAAGTCTGTAAAACTAGTTCAAGCTTTATTCTAACAACTTCCTATTATGGGTAGATAAACTTTTGGGTTTCCAGCCTCTTCCTGAAGAATGGAAAAGGTCACTGTACTGCTTAGAAGTATATATACTTCTAAGTATTACAGCACAGAAATACTGTTCTTGCCAGGTGTTCTTCCCTTAGAGCTCATTAATTTCCCTCAGAAGGGGCTGCTCCATGTTTCTGAATTATAAGACACAGGTTTTTGGAACCTCAGAAAATCTGTTCAGGTGCAATAAATTGTTTGGTGTATCAAACAGTTATCAGTTCTCTTCATGATACTTTGACCTGGTTCAACCAAATTTATTCCAGGCAATGCCCTGGTATAGTTCAAGAATTAGCCATGGACTCTTTCCAGTAAGCAAGGAAATTAGGACAAGGCTACCCTGACATTTTTCAGGGAGGAGAAGAATTTAAACAGAAGGATGTGGATTGTACTGGAGCACTTCTAGGACCACAGAATGAGCAAAAAACCCACTCCCTACAACCCTGATCTGCAAATGAAGAATGGAAAGGATTTTACATAAGTATAAAAGGACAGGCATGGAGGAGACCTGCCTGTGGACTGCAGAAAACATCAGTTTCCAAAAGGACACAGTCCTCATTCAGGAGTAACAGAACAGTCTGAAGGGTCTTTAGCTTATTTGGCTTCAATTCTGTGTCACAGGTTTCAAGATTTATTCCATCACCCCTTTGATTTTTGTTTTCCTCTTGAAAAGGCCCCAGTACAGAGAGGATTATAATTGAAACACTGTGTATTAGATCTTACCAATGGCTAAAATTAAGAGGAAAAAAAAAAATCTGACCTGTAAACAGCAAGTTCCAAGATGAACTGGTTGTTTTCTTCATCATCTTTCAAAGAGAAATGAAGCCTAATAACAATGATAAGAAACACTTCCAGTATAAATACAACTGGAGTGAATAAGCAAACATTACAGCACACTTCAACTGCTAGCAATTTTGGATGAATACAAATACCATTTAGACAATATGTCATGTGATCATTTTAGAAACGGTTGCAACTTGCCCCATGAACAGGAAACAATACAATGGCATTTGAACTGAAGTCATTCTTACATTTATTTTCTGTTCTTCCCACTCAATCCACAAGAAAAATGAAAAAACCCCACTGCTGAAGGTCAGTTAAAATTAAGCTCATTCTGTCAATGCAGAACGAGAGACATCTGCTGGTGAAACCTGTCTGCTCTGTTACATCTTCATAGAAAAAAAACAGATATAAAATGCATGAAAAGCCCAGAACTTGGCAATTCTAATGTTATGGTGTGTTAAAAAAAACATCAATTTTGTTCATAGCAATTAATTTGCCTAGATATCTGTCTGTGCATTTCTGAAGTGAAACATGATTTGCATAATATCCTTGGTTCTATAAGCTTCACATTTGTTGTAAAAGAACCTGCACATTGTATTAGATGCATGTTTGTGATCTGCTGGCTGAGTTCTTAAAATTAGGAACAAATCTTACCACTTATAAATTGAAAATGTAATCTATTGCTACAATCTGAGATCTAGTCTAGACTTACAAGTTCTGCTCATATGCTCAAAAGTTTCCCATATATTAGAGGAAAAACAGAATAAAATCACATATAAATGAGAATATTTTTATAAAGTAGTTATTAGTATAAAACGAGAGGTGTTTCCTTCAAGTAATTTATCTGGACTATTTCACTGACATTAAAATACTTAGATACATTGGGTTCAGGTAATAGAAAAATGCTCAAATGATAACAGATAAAAGACTAAATGTTTTCAGCAATAAAAATATTTGCCACATATACTTTTTACTCTTTTCTCTCCTGTATTCTGATACAGTCAATGTGCAAAAAATTTTATGGAGTTGTAGTTTATGAGGTTTTTTTAATGAGAAAGTGCAATAAATACAAACCAGCTTCTTTCTCTTACTGCATCACTGGTTTTGAGAATTCACTAACACGTAAAGGGTGAACAAGAGAACAGAAATGTAAAATTTTCTAGGAGGAAGCTTAATCAGAACTGGAGAAGAGAAATAGTCTGTCATCAGTAGCATGCAGCCATTTCTCTGACTAACCTTCCAAAAGAACAGCAGAGAAACCTGGACACTGTTATGGCCACTAGACTTCCACACTGAAGCGAAAACTTTGGAGAATACCATCTGCTTACTCGTCTCTCTCCCTTTTTGCCTCTCCAATACACTGGTAGATTGCACTGAGCTGTGATATTCTCGTTGAAGCCATGACAAAACTGCTCATTGGTCTGGCTTTACATGGGCACATCCGCAGACTAAATTCTAATCCAGAAAACTTGGGTGACACAAACAGGGCTCCTACTAACAGTAAACCCTGTATTTCTTCTAAAAAGACAGTCAGAGCTTTAGTCTACATATCTCTGTTTTTTAAAGGCATAATCAGCTTCTATTAGCACAAGATTTAAATTATTTTAGGCTTGTCTTCTTTGGACTAGAAAACTATATATATATATTTACTGAATATTGCGAGCTACATATAATGTAGGCTTTCAAATTCTTTTAATTTGCATGGGTTTAAAAATTTCCAAGATTTGGAAAGCAGGACAAATGTTTTCATAGCTTTGGGTTTGCAGCTACCTAAGTCTTAAGATGGAAAAACTTCTTCAGAGAACAGCAGACAGGTAAGTGGCCACTTTCTGATCCCAGACTCTTGTAGGCTCTTTGGGGAGCTGTTTATAAGGGAACGTTTGTGCTCTCAGTCTCCTCCTTTCCCTTAGAAAAGGAAGGTTTGGTTCAAGTGAAACTAAAGACAACACATGGATGATGTCCCTGGAAACTCATTCCAAAACACTGGAATACCCAAGTGCAACAGAGGCTGACAGAACATCAGCCTCTGTTGCTATAGACCTCACTCAGTGTCAAAGGGCCTCATGCCATAAAAGCTGACAACATGCCCTTCTCAATTCTGCCAATTTTACATGTCATCAGACAACAAAATGATTTTGTCCAGAAATATTAGTTGGATGGGGTTTTTTTCCACATTTAAAGTGGCAGCTCATACATATTTATCTTTAATAGTCAAACCAGTTAAACTTTTTCCACAAGATGCTCCAAGAAAGAGCCTTACCATAGAAGGGAAAAGACTAAAATATCTTATATCTTTTACAGAAAAACAATTTCTTTAATCATTTAAGACCAAGATGTTAAATTAAACAATCTCTCTCTGAAGACTGATACTTTTTCCAGCATCAAAATATAAATTTAGAAGACAGTTTTCCCAAAAGGCATATAAAACTCCAATGAGAATTTCTCAGCTCTCTTATTTTTGTATTGTCACACACCTTGAACTAGTTTTTCAAATCAACTCTAGAGAGATTAGACTGTTTAATCTCTTAACTTTACATACTTAGGCACATTCACATTCAGAACTTTTCCTTCTGCAGTGACCAATGTCCAAGGAGGCTTCTCATTCTTTTTTGATTCCCTTAAGAAAACAGAAGCAAAAATGGTTTATGGTTAATGATTAAAATTTTGCTATTATTATGTTTAATAGCAAAAAAGAGTGTGGTAAGAATTATCTGGTATTTGATGTTCAGACTATAACTTATTTTAGGAACAAAACAGATTATATCACATTTCCAACTGCACATTATAAGCATCAGCTAAAGATGTGCAAACACTTTGTAATATCACATATTACATGGATAATAACTTCTTCTGCATGTCACAATATTCACTATCAAACAGTAATGTATCAAATTATCTGCTATACCATAAGAAAACAGTGGATTGCTTAAACATCTGAAAATTCTAGTTATGAATGTTCAAACTAATCATGAAGTGTTGTTAGTGCTAACTGATGTATGTTTAAGCAAGTCTAAAGAAATTTTATTCATGCTCACCTAATTACTGCTACTGAACAAATGCTTGGCCTACCTCCAAACAGCATCAGTCTCTCTGTCTCTATTCTGCACTAGTAAAAAGAATTTTAACGGTCAAAAGATTACAAGCAGCACCAAATATGATACAGTAGGGCCCAAGTGCAGACATACAGATTATTTTTTGATGTATTTATTACATTTTTTGCTTTGTTCTTCCTTGGAAATACATAATACATATTCCTGATATATTGATGATTGTCTCATTAATATTCACTATCCATTTCCAGCTATCAGCAATCAAACTGTGGCTGACTTTCAATTAGTGCAATAAATAAGCTACCTTAAATTTATCTGCCCAAACAAAGCAGATCACAGTAAGATCATTAAGACTTGTAGTACTGTTTAAATGTTTAGATCATGAGCAATGAAAGGAAGAGTAAGGAATCTTATAACATGAAAAAGAAATAGCTTGCTTGCATGTAGGTAAAAATATGCCTGTTAAAAATACAGCACTGCAATTGCAATGTTGTGTTAATCTACTCTTCAACTGGTCAATACAGTGGGTATGGCTACTTCAGCCAGCATATGAAAAAGAAAACATTTATCTAAAATGCAACGGCAATGCATTGGGTTTTTTTGTTCCTAAACCTATTTCTTACTATAAGTTCAAGGTTAAGAGAATATTAAATGTAAATCACTAAAGAGGGATAAAAAGTACTTAAGATTTAGAACCCCTTGGGGTCAAAAAAGCATAAAAATAGATTTGGTCTATAAATACAATGAATTTGAGGAAGAAACAAAAGCACTCAAGTACAGCTACTGGAACGACTATATAAAACTTATTTCTGTTAAAGAAAGATACACAGTTATCCATGTGTTAAATACTATTCTACAGTATAAATCAGAGTTTCCATGTGGGATTTGTGGGCTAACAGCTTCTATACCTGAATTCCAACTCTTGACTTGAAATGAAAAGTGAACAAACCACTACTCTGCTCAAAAGATATGTTCATGTCAATTTTATACTAAAAACACACATCCTTTTATACCGAGTAAATTACATTAAAGTCGTATTTCAGCTCTTGTCCACCAGCAACAACAATTTCAAGTTGTCAGGGCCACTTTTCTGTTCTCACCTTTCTCCTGTTACCTAACAAAAACATCAACACTAAAACAAAATGAATGCCAAAAGGATTTTTAACTCCTTTAAAATGCCTTTGAAATTTAGAAAACTCCATAAAATAATCATTCTATGTTTATTATAACACTATCTGGACTCTCCTTGAATCCTTACAGGGAAGCATTTGGAACACATTTGCTTTTGAGTAGAGCAAGGCACTTCCAAACACAGCAAAATTCTAACTGGGTAGGATCTGACTTCACAGTAGTTCTTCCAGGAAAGCGCTAGACCTTGAATTAATAATAGCAACAAGTTATGCACATTTCCAGATTTCTTGGAGAGTTCCCCAGGACTGGCTTTTTCAATACTTAGGCTTGAAAAAACTTCCAAAAAGCATGGCCTTAAAAAGAACAGCTAAAAAAAAAAATCTCTGGTATAAATTATGTTATATAAGTAAAAGAAAAAAAAAAGACATTGCTTACAATGTTTGTGGAACTGATAAGCCAGTAGCAATAAAATACTGTGGCTTTTTGCTAGTATCTGCATGAATTTTCCATGTTCAGCAAAACCAGTGACAACTTCAGAAAGTTTTAAAGGCTTTTCAGGGGCCAGACTTCTTCAGATTCACCATGCCAAAGAGCACAGATAACATGAAGAATCTCATTATTTGCAACAAATATCTTTTATAAAGTATGTGAAAAAAATTCTCAGTTACACAGAAAAGGTTCCTGAAATGCCACTTGTGCAAAAATTTTGTAGCATGGCCTTATGGCATTTATATAATGCAATCTGCATGAATGCTTTTAGCAGAATATTAAATGTAGAACTACACAAACATATGAGTTAGCTGACAGAAAAGTGAAACTTCTAAACTCCATAAAATGGAGTTGAAAAGAGAAACTACATTTAAAAACCCCATTTGAGGAAAAATAAAGAGTACCATAAATGAAGTGCAGAAAATGAAATAAAATGAGCACTCTGGATATTTAATTTATATTTTATAAGCCTATTTTCACAGGCAACAGGGATTTAAGCTGCCAGTTCTCAGTAATATTTAATGTCAGGCAGTCACCTACCTGTTCTCTGTACCTTTGAAAATGTCTCTTTCTTCAATTCATAGAATATATTAAAACAAAAAACTACCTTGTATTGTCTTTAGCTCTCCGCTTTTCTTCAATATATCTGTGAGTTTCTAATCTAGATTCTGGAGTATATGGTGTAGGCTCCTCCCAAAATCTTCTGTCTTCTTCATCATCTTCAACTGTTCTGCATGCTTCTTGCTCTCCATCTCTTTCAGCCTGATGGTTTTCTTTCTCCTGTGGGGAGTCTGGGCTACACAAGAACACTGGAATATTATCCCAATGAAATGAAGGAAGAATAACAATACTTGCTAATGAATAATTGTACTGATATTTTTTTCAACCCAATAGCAACAGCTGTGTAATTCCTACCAAGAACAATATCTTATATATTGGGATAACATCCTCTGCTCTGCTTTTTTTGTCAATCAATAGAACACATTTTGACATAATGTTTTTCATTGACTTGTCTAAAAAGTGATAGTATGGCTATGCCTAATCCTCTGAAAACCCTGACAGACAATTCAACAGATTTAACTTCTGAGGCAGAATTTTCAGATTTTCTCACAACTTTCAGGTGAGAGAAAACTTTCAGTCCATGTGATGTTTAAGTATTCCCAATACCAGGCAGCAGCAGATTAGAAATTTTTAAGGTAGCAATAAGCATCTCCTCAAGTGCCATCTTAGCACTGAGTAATTTTTTCTTCTAGCTCTAAGCCTCTCTAATTCTCTATCAACAGAGGGAGAAAACTAAATTTATGATAGAGCTGTGATCTATGAGGACAAAGTTCTGCAGGCAGCTCCATGGAACTTAGTCTCTGTTGGATTAAAAGTAAGATGGATAGCAACTGCAGTGTAAGATGACCCCAGACAAAAATCCTGCTGCTGTCTAGGGAATATCAGTGCTATGAAGTGGAAGAAGTATGAAAATGAACACTGCACAGCCTTTTACATCTCCAAAGACCGGCTACATTCCATTTTAGTCTTCAGATCTAATAACGCTAAAGCAAAAGCAGTTATAGGTGAACAGATGCTTTCTCTGGAACCTCTGCATTACCTTAAATAACAATTTCCAGCTGTTTTCCTGAAAGAAGCTATCAATTACATTATTTTGGCACCCAGACAACTTAGCTTGGAGTTTTGGGACAAAAATTCTATTGCACCGTCTGCAGGTCAATAACAATGTTTGTAATTAGTTATATTTTTCATTAGAGATAACATGCACAAGGAGAAATAATTCTGCTTGAATCAACAATAAAGATGAACAAAAATATTTAAGTGAAATAATATACTCTCCAATGGCAAAAACCAAACTTCTTAATAAAGAAAGAGAAGAATGTTTGCTCACAAACTATTGTTGCTTACTGTTACCTGTCAAATCCAAGCTTAGATTCCATTTGTTTTTGCTTCTTGTCCTTTCTTTCTTGCATCCTTCTTTCAGCCTCTTCCTTTTCTCTGGCCCTTTTGAGAAGGTAAACTTGTTCCTGTTCTCTGATTTTCTGTTTCACTTCTGGATATTCTTGAAGTGCTTTAATCCTCTCTGAACGTTCTATTTCTTTACTATCCAAATACTTCCCAAAGAAGAAAAAAATCAATATAGATATGTGAAAAACTCTAAACATATTCAAATCAATAATTCTATTAAACTGTAGGTTAATTTTGAAAATTCTGTACAGAATTAGAAATGCACCTTTCAAACCTCCATAGAACTAGGTTACAATCTATTCAAAAGAATTAACAATAACTGCCTATTCAGATCTGAAAATGGTTCATGGTGGTTTTGGCACAGAACCTCAGTCTCAAAGTAGCTATTTACAGCCAATGCAACATAGCACATTTTTACACCAACTTGTGCCTTTCTACTGCCTTGCACTGCAGGTTTAGAACATATTGTTGGTATAGTACCAACAACCTTTTAACTTTCTGCAATCATGATAATAATTTACAAACCCACTGCATATATAAAACAAATGAGAAAATAAAAAGCCAGAACGGTACAAACATTTATTTCTTCAAAACTTTAAGGATCTCAAACAAGAAAGACAGAAAAGTTAACAAATGCATGTGGTTCCATCAAAACTGAACTCATTATTAGAATTAATTTACTGCAGTCACTTATTCTTCAGAATATAATTTAATTTCCTGTGGACAGTAAAAAAAAAAGAAGCTACTAGTTTTCCCAGCAGAGGTATTTATTTTATTTAGGAATAATAGGTTCAGTCAAAAATGCTCATTTTTTATTTGGATTTAGTTTTTTTAATCTTACTTTTAATTGATGAAGTGTTGCCACTACAAATTGTCTATAGCCTTCAAATTCAGTGCATGGGTTACCCGCTAGAAACAGTTCCTTCAGATGTATGTTATGTTTTAGGGACTCAATACTGGAGAGTTCACCAATGAAATTTGCTGTCAGATCAAGTTTCTTCAGTTCTTCACAGCCTAAAGTTTGGAAAAACCTTAATTCAGTTTGTCCATAACATAAATGTACACATGACATACAAACACACATGCACACACCTGGATATAAAACTGTCTCCATTTGTGTTCTGTTAACCATTTTTATTCTATCAGAATACACCTTTTCTGAGACTCTGAGTGAAAAGAGTGACTCACAGCTAAAGTTTATGAGGTCACAATATTTATAGGAGGGAAACAAACTCAATAAAATAAAAATTACCAAAGCATTATTGGTTTTATCAGTATCAAAACTTTGTGATCATTTATAGATGACGTATTAAATGTTTCAATTCTAGAAAAGATGGACTTCACTTTTAAC
>JAWWLV010000088.1:144227479-144264013 GCA_035041135.1 Platyrinchus mystaceus
TTCCACAGGTTCCACTGGATGGACTCAGCTATCATGGGTTTTAAACACTTTATCATTGGTTAAATTGCAAATACCAGTGAGAAAATGTTAACTAAACCAATTATAAACAGAAACTCTAAATTAGATAACAAAACGCTCTGGAAAATCTTGATCCAAAATTTATCAGCCTCTCCTTTTATCATAATCTGCCCATGAAACCTTGACTCGAAGAGTAAAAAGGTTCAGGTAAGAGCAAGGTCAGCTTTGATGCTCATCACTGTAATCACTTCTTTTCCTTTGCTGGTCTATTTGGCAAGTTTTATTCACAGTGGAGCTGAAGGGAAGTAACAATGCAAAGCAATTTATTAGGGGATTTAAATAACCCAAATTTATGCAAGGGACATTCCCAAAGGTTCTAACTTTCAAGTCAATAACAAATCATGATAAAAAAATAATGCAGCCTGATAGATGAATTTAAAATTTAGTGGCATGAAAACAAATGCAAGTTTTTCAATAAATTGCCAAATATGTGATGTACTACCTATTTCTTCAACTTTTACAAATTTGTGTTTAGACTGCTTGCTCATTTTTTATTTGATTTAAGCCATCCTCTTGAATCAGCTTGCAGACTTCAAAATACAAACAAAACAACCACCCAAAGAACCAAACAAAACCAAAACCAACCAAAAAAACCCAGCTTGCTTTTTTTTTTTTTTTTATAACTGTTCCTTTGTCAAGGTGGATATCTTAAAAGTCAGCAACTGGCCTAATCAGAATCAAGAAACAGAAAACAATCAAGTCATAAATTATTCAAGTAATATGAAATGTGTTTATGGGTAGCTCTAAATCTTAGATTATAATCTTGGAAAATGCCAGATCTTTGCACATCAAATGACCAAAAGTGACAGCATAAAGGATTAAACACAGATAAAACAGACAGGATTTCATGCAATGAGAGAGAAAACAATCATCTGAAAACCTCTTTAAAAATACCCCACCACCTCAATGCAACCTGTGCTCACAGCAGAACCTTCCTGTGTGTGGCACTTGACTGCTGAATTGAAGATGATTGTTGAAACATTACACAGAGACATTTTTTAAAAGTTCAATGTTTAATTTCAAGACAGTTCAATGAGAAAACTTCAGCAGTAGGAAGCACTTGCTACAAAGCAGCATTTATTGAAACCCTGCATACAAAAAGACTCTGAGTATCAACAAAATACCTTCACTGGTGGATATGGTTACTGGCTTCCACCCTCTTTTACACTGTCATAATTTAAATGTTCTAATATGAAAAGGCAAAAGGGTTTGTTTAACAACTGACCTTCCAGATTTTCAATTCTTTCAATGTTGTTCAAAGCTACATTTAAATATTCCAGCTTCTTTAGTTTGCTCACATTTTCTGTAACACAATATAGATCCATTATTTCAGTACTATCATTTTACTGGTTCATTTTACTTCAAAGAAACAATAAAGCAGAAAAATAGGAAGGACAAATCAGAACACACATCACATTACTGGTCTTTAATATTTTAATACTAATTAAAGGACAAAACAAAAAAGTTCTCTGAAAGCACAAATTAAAATACAGAAGTAAAAAGCAATAAGAAATCTTATAAACATTTTTAGCACAAATCCATAAGACACATATCTAATGCAAGAGGACTGCCCAAAAAGCATGGTGAGAGCATGAAAAATGCAAAAAGCACCTGCTGTGAAACTCAGAAAGGATTGGGCCATACTTAGACAAGCTTTATAAAATTAGAGTTTGGCACTTATTGGCTTTTTTAGTATATATGTAAATTTTTGAGATCTTTAATCTACAGTTTTATACAAGAAACTTCCTTTTCCCAATTTTAAAAATTTTACACATAATGATTTCTGTGGGTTCAGTATGAACAAAACAAAGACACACACACATTCCCTGAGCTTGGGGTCTAACCTGTATTATTTTCACCATGACCTATTGGAATTAGCAGGTTCACAGTGAGTGGGGAACATTTCCTCTCTGGAACACAGAAAGGGGGTGAAGAGGGAATAGGGTAGCAACAATCTTCATCACTCCCAAAAATGTCTGAAAAATGCACAGGCCACTTGAGATACATGACCCACAGTCAGAGACTTAAATCTGAGACAAGGTACAGAGGGTACCTTGTGTCAGAGTTACCAATTTCTTCCCAATCACCACTGGAAAATCTGTCCAAAGAAGTCATAAAGTTTACCTCAAATTCTAATTCACAAGCTGCACTGAATAACTGCTGTACAAACTGTGCCTGCTGAGACAAACAAAGTAATTCAAGCAGAGGGAGCTTCATCTGACAACCACAGATCATGTCTGCAGCTGAGTTAGTTGTCCAGGCTCTTCTACAATCAATACAGAGAACTAGGCTGTTCAAGGTGCAGTTTGTCTCACCTTAAATTGGCTGTCTAGAACTAGTGAATCAAATCATGCACAAAAATGTGCCTGTTCTTCATGACTGGTTATAAAGGGAAGATACAGTAACAGATACTGTAATTTGTACACAAAGATGTCTACGAAATGTGGTGACATGAATCCTACACTTAGTACTAAGGCCTTGGAGAGGTATTTTCTTCATAATTCACGAACAAATGATGAAAATAATTTCTCAGCAAGAACTTGTGCAGCTTAGGTTGGATGTTTTCCTTACAATATTTCTGTAATGGCAGTGCCTGTACACAAGATGTGAGAGAGTTGAGTGTTGAAGCCAGTGATATCTTGGGGTTTTTTTTTCATTTATAGAAAAGAACCAGGACTCGTCCATACAGTGGGTGCCTGACAACCTTGCTCAGTAGGCAAGTATGATCAGGAGGGCTGCAGAAAGGTTTTGTTTAAGAAGAGAAAGGACACATCCCAATAGAGTCAATATAAACCATTCCAGGATGATATTCAGAAGTGTGCTTGGAACTGCTGCACCCTCTGCAAGGACATGTTGGTATACAAGATAAAAATTGCATGCTTCAAAAATGAAATTGCTGAGAAAACTTTGTGTCCCAAAAGCAACAATTGGAATATAATATCCTGTACTAACCTAAAGGAGGCCTGAGCAGTGACAGAAAAACCACAAGATGAAAACTTGTGCCTTATTAAGGACACAGTAACAGAGAGAAAACCAGCTTAAGTTTCAGTCCCGTTTTTGATGGGCCAAAGCAGCATAAAGTAGTTTCAAAAACCTTATTCTCTCTAGGAGATGATTCCTTCTCTCTAAGAAATGCAGATTTAGCAGTAAAGTTTCAGGATGAGCCCCTCCAGAGAACTTAATGGACTTGCCTACAAGTTCTAAGCACAGAATTTCATCTTAAAACTTCAGTAATTATTTTCTTCCTCTTAAGGAACTTCAAAGAGATATGCTAATATAATTCCTGAACACTTCCAACTTTTCACTCTTCATCTACACACTGTCTGTAGAGTCTAAGCTTTTCCAGCCATAGGCTTGATTGTTGCATCTTTCAGTAGAACACCAACAAAACACATGAGCCAGAAAACGCAGACCACATGAAATGATATCCTCTCCTGTGCTGCAGGAAGACCACTGAGACTGTGTTGTAAAAAGTTTGGTTTATGCACAAAAGCAAGTATTTTATTCTAATGAAAATTATTTCAATGTCAACAAAAAAATACCATTTGCATAAAAACTTCATTTAAAAATGAGCCTGAAGAGAGCTGATCCTACGATAGAACAGTCCAAGGCTGAACTCTGTGTTTGCCACAAAGATGGGACATTTAATTATATCTTGACTTTTGAGATTTTAATAAATGTCAGGTGTTCCACACTCATATTCTAGTGTCTGTATCCCAGTAGTATCTTTTTCACTTACAATTTCAATTTCAATTTTTGCAAATTTCTGAGCTTCTTAGAAATTTAATACAGAAACCAGGAAAGGCACTCATGTAGGAGCACATCCACAAGGAACCTCTCTGTAGTCGGTCACTGTTCATTCCCTTAAAGTACTTTTTTCTTTTTCCTGATTTCAAAATTATGCATGTAAATCCATTTTAAAATAAACATATCCAGAAAACACTTACCAATTTTTGGAATGAGATTATTCTGAAGATAGAGAATTTTTAAATCTCGACACCATTTGTCAAGATACTCCAGTTTTTCTATTTCCTGCTGATGTAAAGAGATTTCTTCCAGTGAAAAAATTTCACAGTTGTTATGTTCTGCTCGTCTTCTAACAAGATCTTCAGTGACTGAAAGAAACGTTAGATGTCATATTTCCCCTTAGTTATTTTCTGCCATTTGACTTATAAACAACTTATAAATTCATTAAAATATTTTGTTCCACCACACCAAATAGCTCAGTAGGAATGCCAACAAAAATAAAACCTGCAAGAAAAGATACTGAGTACCAAGTAACCTCAGACCACTCTGCCACAGTAAAAACCTTTTGTGAAACACACTCATGTCACCTGTAACATTTGGAAAAATCCATATGAAAACTGCTGAGTGTTCCATAAGAGTGTGATACAACCCTTGCAGAAATTAATCCAGCAGCCATTATTTTCTGCATAGCTTGGGTTGCAGATTGATTCATATAGGCAAGAAATGGAGTGGTTTATGCTGTTTTATTTCCAGATGCCAGATGTTCACATCACAGAGAGCAGTGGGGGGGTGGGAGGGAAGTAAACTGACTACAGCGTGTCATCATATTCTTCAGCACAGTGTGCACAAAAATAAGCAGGATAAATGTTGAAAGTGGGCAGATATTTTTTATGGCAAAGCCATTACTAACTTATGCTTATAAATGTTTGTTAGAATGAAATGTGTACCTGAACATTTCTTAGGCACCACCAGCTTATTAGCAGCCAGCAAAGGAATTTCAGTGGCTGAAAAACACCAGAGACCTGGGTTCAGAATTATCATGTAGTAATATTTAATGCCAGGCAATCTTTCAAACAGTGGAAAGGCTCTGGATAATGAAGGCAAAAAAATTCTGTGAGAACCAATGCTCACTCTTGAGCTAGATGTTAGTACTTTGTTTCCAGCCCACTGCACCAAAAAGTGATGGTATTTTCTTCTCCCTGACAAGCAGTGAAGTACTGATGAAAAAAACAGTGGTTTATTAAATTAGCATAGGTATTTTCAGGATTGCTAATGCCAAAATACCCCCAAAAAACCCAGAAAAAGCCTGAAAACAAATTCCCTCCCTCCCCCCCCCCAAGAAAAATGAATCCTTTAAAAAAGACTCTGCAGAAATATAAGTAAAAAGAAAAAGAGAGTAAAAAGAGAGATCTGTGAAAACAAACTGTTCTTATCATGCCTTAATTAAAAGTATTCTTTTACTTCTTTATCTCAGGACGGGTTTGTGAAATTATCCAGTTGTATTAGTGGTCCTGGAATGGCTGCACACTTTCACACAGACAGGTCTGCTCCAATCTGGGAACACTATTTACCAATACAGCCCAAACTCACATGTGTCTGTGCAGCTCCTGTATCTACAGTCTGTGGGAAAGGGGTGAAACTGGTTTTGTGTATATTATATGATTTAGAGATGACCAGGGTTAAAATTCCCTTCTGCTCAACAGAGTTTCATCTGGCATGATTTACAGAATTAAACATGGTGATACTGATATTGATGGAAGGGGGGGACCTGTCTGCACATAAATCATATTGGGAAGGGTAAGCATCTTTGTATTTTTTAACAATCTTGGGTGGGTTTGCAGCATCTGAACAACCATCTTCTCTTTAATAGACCACTGACTGAACTTGATTAAAGTAACAGAGAAAAGAGAGAAAAAAAAGGTAAATAAACATGATTAAATACTTCTTCACAGAAATTATGAAAAACACTGGCATTTCTAATAAGTTACTTGGTAAATCTGCTGGAATTAAAGGGGAAAAAAAAAGGCCTTCTTACTACTGTGTTTGGAGCAGATTTTTCAGTGCCACTATTTCCAGGTAATTTTGAGCAAGAAAAAAATATTCCTTAAGCTGCATACATACTGTGGCAATACTATGCTCTATGCCCTTTATATAAAAAGAAGTGATACAAACTGTTCCTGGTGGTTTAATTACAGCCAGATTTCCCTTTTATGATGAAAATTGAAATAACTGTTGCAGCAATTATGCAAAACTGTCCACTTCCATTACCAGATGGTTTGCAAAGCAGAGACAATCATTCACACAGAAGCTACTGTGGAGCTTTAGGGACCTATTTTGGGGTCCTGCTGTAGGGAACTGGGTGAATATTTGACATTTGGTATATGATCTAGTTCATTTAAGAGGAATGAGGGAAACAAGCTTGTAAGAGATAACAAATTTTAAATAAAATTTTAAATAACAGCATTTTTCAGGACATTGACAAGACGCACTGAACTCACAGAGAAGTTCATTAAACAGATTTTCTGATGTTGTGTGCAGTAACAGGAGACTCGACCAGTGACCTGGGAGATCACAGCTACTCCCAGGTTCCCATGAATACAGGAGGAAATAAGGGATGGCATCACTCAACTGGAGATAACAGATCTTGAAGATCTAACAACTGTGTTTCCAAAAATTGCATGTTTTACTCAAGAAAGGAAGCAGATATGAAGGATAACATCAAAGAAATTGGAAGAATAAGCAGGTGGACAGCTGCAGGTGTATCAGGAAACAGTAGGGGAAGCTGCATTTCAGAAAGGTGAAGTATGCAAACATTATTTTAGGACTCAAATCCATGCTGTGCTATTCAGGAGACAAACCCATCCTCCTTCAGGCAGCGCCTGCTCAGAGAAGGCATCTGCCAGCTTCATGCAGGGAGAAGGAGTTCCTTCCCATAGCAGTGTTTTAGCCCTGCATGGGACTGGCAGTCCAGTGATGATATACAATCAAAATAGACTACAGGAAAAATCACAGAGGAAGGGAACTCCTCAGTAGCTTTTTTTTTATGAGTGGTAGGTGTGAGCACTCAGTCTTTTAAATCATACTGCTGTACCTGTAACAGATAATCAATTCGTAAGTAATAGCAGGGAGTAGTTTAACCCCATTTGGGTTTTTTTCATGTCTGACAGCCCCAGGCTCAGACATAACCCATCCTGTCCAGCATCTCCCCTTGCAGGGGCTGCCACACACATGGAGGGGTCCCCACCTGGGCCACCTGCGAGGCCTCTCGGGGGCTGTTTCAGGAGACAAGAGCACCCCTGTGCGTCATCTGGTGGAATAAAATGGGTTGTTATTGCCAGGGAGGAGGGAAACCTGATAATCAAGCCAACTTGAGAGCAAGGGATGGAGAAGGGGAGGGGGCAGCCAGGGGAGTGTGGGAATGGCAGGGAAGGGGAAACATGAATCATGGAATCGTTCAGGTTGGAAAAGACCTTTGAGATCATCGAGACCAACCCAGTGCTACCAAATCCACCACTAAACCATGTCCCTAAGTGTCGCATCTATGGCTTTTAAATGCCTTTTTAAATACAAGCCTCTCGGCCCTATGCCTTTTAAATGGTGACTCCGTCACTTTCCTGGGCAGCCAGTGCCCTTTCAGTGAAGAAATTTTCCCTAATATCTAATCTACACCTAACTTGAGGCCATTTCCTCGTGTCCTGTCACTTGTTACGGGGAGAAGAGGCCGACCCCCGCCTGGCTACAACCTCCTTTCAGGGAGTTACAGAGAGCGAAAAAGTCCCCCCTGAGCCTCCTCTTCTCCAGGCTGAGCCCCCACCCATCTCCCTCAGGCGCTCCTCATCAGCGTTGTGCTCCAGACCCTTCCCCAGCTCCGTCGCTCTTCTGTGGACACGAAGGCAGTGTCCAGGGCGCGGGGCACGTCCTGGGGAGGAGGGAAGGAGCCGGGGAGGGGAGGGAAGGAGCCGGGGAGGGGAGGGAAGCGGCTCTTTGACACTCACTCCGCACCATGGCCGCCCCGCCGCCACCGCCGCCATTACCGGACGCCTTCGCGCTGCCGCGGCAACGGGCCGGGGCGGGCGGCGCTGAGGGAGCTGCCGAGGCTTTTGTACGAACATACGGAGAGTTTTACGGCCGCTCCTGCCCGCGTTCGTTGTCTGGGAAGGCTCAGTAGAGGTGCCTCTTCCTCCGGCAGAAATCTCACGTCTGTCCTTTCCATGACACTTTTGTCCTCCTCCTGCGTGTTCGTCGGCCAGCTTGTCTCACGCATTTGGGGCTGAAAGCGTGTTTATGGAAGCTGCCGGTTCCCGTGATCCAAAGTATCATAGAATTTTAGAATCGTAGAGCCGTTCAGGTTGAAAAAGACCTCTAAGACCACCAAGTCCATCCGTTAACCAAGTCACCACTAAACCATGTCTCCAAGTGCCACATCTAAACCTCCTTCACATCCCTCTAGGGATGGTGACATGGTGACTCCACCACTGTCTTGGGCAGCCCATTCCAATTCCTGATCCCAGCTGTCATCAGATCAAAGTGGAAACAGTAGCAAAGTCACTCTGTAATTCCTACCTCTTTGCTAACACAGGTCTTCATTAACCTTAAGGTCCAATCAAACCTAAAGGTCATCTTCTACGTACAGGAAATTCATATGTAAGTTTAAATAAGGCTGTAGGATTTTTAAAAAGTATCAAATTCATTTATTAAGTCATTTGCCTCTGATGTAAATGCAACACTCCGCAGCCACTCTGAAACTTTCTTGCTGTATTGCGAATTAGTGGATGGAGTATGAAAGCTACTGAGTTTTGTGGAGATAACGAGACACAAAGGAGCAGAAGTAGTTTGTGCACTTTATTATAACTGCATAGTGTTTGTCCAGGCGTGTCTGTCTGGCTGAGTATCAAATCCACGCTGAGGACAGGGATGTTTACACAGCTGGCTGGAGTCACCGCTGTGTCCCAGGGCCCCTCCACAGAGCCACAGAGTTTAAAGGAGGGCCACTGGTTCCGCTACCTGCTGGTTTATATCAAATTGCAGGCCTCTTCAAATAAGGACTTCTATAGCTACTCCTTTTGCTAGAACTATTAATTTTTTACTTGGGAGCAAAGATCACAATCAAAGTAATCAATTTCAATAAGTAGAAGAAGAAAAAAAGTCTTGTTCTTGCTGTGTACAGTATTTTAAATTTTATGTCTACATTGTATTATGTGGAAGTACCTATGTTATTTTGTTATGCTAAAAACAAGGGGGGAGAGTGTTCATCCTTTTGCTCAGATTCGGTATGATAGTTCTGAAGAAAGAAAGATACAATTTGCAATTAAATAAATTGCCAAATAGTAAGGTGTGGGGGGTTGGCCTTGTCTGGATGCCAGGTGCCCACTAGCTCTTGTCTCACTTCCCAGCCTCAACAGAAGAATGGGAGAAAATATGATGAGAAACTCATGGATTGAAATAAGGACAGGGACATGACAAAACAATTTCCATCATGGGCAAAACAGATTCAACTTGGGGAAATTAATGTAATTTACAGAGTAGGATAGTGAGAAATAATAACAACTCTAAACCCACCCTCCTTTTATTCCTCCCTTCTTTCCAGATCAACTTCACTCTAAACCCTTTTACCTTTATGTCCTGAGTAAAGCCATGGTTTGTTTTAATCAGTATATATGTAGGTCCTGTAAGCTACAGGACTAGTTGTTTGAGCAGGTAACTTCTCACTTGTGATGAGCACAAAAGAAGTATTCTCTGTACCCCAGTGACTGAAAAGCTCTCAGAGTGTGTTTGTTTTTCTCTTGTCAAGAACAGTTTTGTTTATGACTCAAGATTAAATTATTCAGGAAGACAGAAAGCAGCACTTTGGAGCATGTGTTTGCAACACACTGGTCCTAACCTGGTGGCCTGGCACACATAGGGCAAAGCAAGATGCTGAAGTAGGTTATATTTTGTGTTCACTATTTTCACACAGTTATTTTTCACTCAAATTATGTACTAAGAGCTTTAAGTAGCACAAGCCTGAAATATGAGCATGAAGCAATGCACATGCCAGAGATAATGTAATGACCCACATTTCAAACAGAAGAATGGAGCTGAGAAGAAAGGAAAAGGGTCACATCTGGCATGCCTTTCATGAAGAAATTCACTTTACTGGTTTAATACATTACAGCTTTATTTGTCAAATGCCTAAAACAATGCAATATAAAATATGTTTCTATACCATGACAAAAATAAGTTTTATAGCATTATTGTTACAGTGCATCAGAATTATTTTGAACATGTGCTGGCTCCATCAGTATATACTCAGGTAAGGTGCTACAGCCCCAGCAAACTGATATCCATGGCTGAATCTTAGCTGTTGAAATGCTGCAGCTCAGAGTCTCAGCTGGTGTAAATTAGCTGATTGATACCCACTCAGAATCTGAACCTATATATTTCTATTTATTTCTAATTAAATTATTGATTTTTAAAATATTACTTTTTATTTTATTTTTCTATGGTGATAAGTAACTTAGTAACTATAACAAACCAAGGCTTTATGTTTGCACAAAAGTACCAATAAATCCTTCCCCAAAGAGCACACAATCTACAGGGTGGGACATACACTCACAAATAACAAATTCACTGAAATATATGCAATTCCTAATGATAATAATCTTCGCTACTGACAACACCCTCAAATACAGGAATAAATGAGAACAGGAACAACTGTACTGATATGGAAATGCCAGAGTTAGGGGGGGAAAGCATCATGAGAAACTATTAAACACCCCCCCCCAATATAAAATGAAATAACAGTTTTGCTTAGTATATATTAAAATCTGCAAAGAGGTTTAAAAAACAGTGCAGCCAATTCACAAAAACATACATCAAAGAGCAGACTCTGCAGAACTGGACTAAATGGTCATAATCTGTATTCTGTACCAGTGTGGTTTATTCCATATCACTTAAATAAAAGATGTTATCCCTCTATGGGTTGGCTTCTATGAGTAATGCTTTCAGGATAACTACAAACCAGAGCTGCTCACAGACTAGGAACATTATAAGGTAAGAGGTGCCATCAATATTATCATCTCCAACATGAACATTCCTGCTATAAAGCACTACATGATATATACTCAGGAACGACCCTGAAATTCAGCTGAACACAGCAAGAAAGTGTAAGACAAGGTGTAATGACAAAAATAAATTTTAAAAAAAGTAATAAATGGTTTGAGATAATACACAGGGAGTTATAAATCTGTATCTTGAAATTTCTATTTCATTCTCTTTTTCTAAATAAGGTGCTGTGTTAAACTGGAGTAAGAGTTTAATCACTGGAGAGAAAATCATAAAATTCTCATTGTTTTCTCTGTTTGTAGATGTGTCAGTTAATCATTAATCAATAAGTGTTTTACTTTGCTACAATTACATTTCACAATTACCAATTAGTTAACAGAACCTGCAAATACTAATTGCCTCTGAAAGTCTGGATTTAAATATTGAGGCTGAAAAATGTTGTTTTCACTTTTTCATCAGACAGACCCTGGCTTCAATTTTTCATCCAACAGGAATGAACATATAATTGTGCCTCATTTCAGAGAAAATAGATGAGGCTTGTTTTTATATCCATTGGAATATGTGGAAGGGAACTGTTACAGCCAACCGGTCTGGTAACTGAACAGAACTTTGTTAATTCAACATTAATGAATATCATGGAGGGCAGGTCTTAAGAGATCCTGAGCATTTTATTTTTAGCTCTTGAACTCCAATTGGGAAATTGCCTTCTCTCCAGATCAAAACTGTTCTAATTTACAGTTTGTATTTATTAATAGATAGATTGTGGCAATTCATTTTAGACCAAATTTTTTTTCAGTCTGAATCAGCTGTTTCTTCACTAGTTTACAGGGAATTAATAGTTTACAGTGAACTCTGTTTTTCTAGTTTTCAGCATAATTGCTTTGATGACTGCAAGGTGACTGCAGTCTTAGACTTTTCTCTCAGTCTGGGATTTGATTTTCCAGATTATTATTCCAAGATTTTATTTAAACACTAAAGATCTTTATAATTCTTTAGTTCTAAAAGTGCATTTAGTAATGGACCTTTTATAAGTAGTCATAAAATAGGTAACAAAATATTTATACATTTTACACAATGATGTTTACTCTCAGTTCTCTCTGTAGTTTAAATAAGGAAGAGGAGTTATTTAATACCGACAAAATTATTCACCTGCATTAACTACAAGTAAATATGAGGATGAGTATTATAAATACTGTTTTAGTTACATAATACATAAGTTTTATGAATAACATTCCATTGTCACCATTTATTCCTGGTGTTGTTATATCAAATGGTCTGTCTTCATACAGTCAATTTAATGGACTATAATAAAGTGAATGACTATGAAAATTGGTAATTTGGATGAAATTTCACTCTTTAAGCTCTTAATGCTGAGCTATAGATGCTTATCTTCAAAATGTAACAAGCATATATTTACCCTTTGGAAGAGAAATGTACATTTTAACTTCAAGTACTCTTTTCCTCATTGCATCATTCGTTTGGATTTTTGATGCAAGAAATACAGTTATAACCTCCCTGAGTTTGGCTTAGACACAGTGTTGGACAGACAGTGGTGTTTTAGTTATATAAGTTCTTTCCTCCTCCAGAATCTGTCGCTCGTGCAGTTTTGCTGCAGAGTTTTCGAGTCCCCGTCATTCTGCCTGCCAGCCTGATTGTACCTCGTGGGCAGACCCAGCCCTTCCACTGGCAACGTTTCAAGTCGGTGCCAGCACTGCTTTTAGCACACCAGGGAACAAGGAGACCAGAAGCAACAGGAGTTACAGAATGATTTGGTGGGTCACAGTATCTTCAAGGATTATCATCGCTTTTTTGCACGGGCAGACGAAATCCACGCGGTTCTAGGTAAACTGGCACACAGGGAGGTATTTTAAGAAGCAGATTATTAGAAGTCACAAGATAACACATTTTGGCTCTATTTGTAGTTTAGTCTGTTGTAGCAAAGATAAAAGCTGAAAACCAGGGCTCAGTGTTTCCAAAGTAAACAGGTCTCGCATTTTTGTACATGATTCCAAGTAATGCAGATTCATCATTGCTTTTCCACATCCTGATTCCTGGTTTTCTGAGGAGTGCTCTCCTTCCAGTAATATTTCTTTCTTCCTTTTTTTCCCCCCCCGTTTCTTAATGCTCAGCATAAAGGCCAAAAGGCAGTTCATATACATGATATAATAAAGCTTCTGAAATATGTTATTACATGTACTCAGGCACTATCCAAATCCATTATCTTTGACAGCATGTTGTTACAAGAAATTTATAGATAAAATATGGGATAACATGAGTTTTTATAAACAAAATTATTTCATAGGGATTAGAAACTTTTAACCACCAATTTATTTTCAAAATGCTTGTAGGAACCCCATGTTTACATAGAATTTCATTGACATAAGAGACTATATGTACAACAATATTTTGCATGACTGCTTTCAGTCACCAAGAAGTATGGCCTCACTCACATTTGACCAGAGTAAAAATAAAGCTAAAATGAATTGTATTTGGAGAAAGAATACTAACAGTTCTGGTTTGGGTTTTTTTCCCCCCACAGGAATATGTGTAACAATGACCATAGGGAGGTATACAGGATTTTGATGCTGAAGAGCTGAGGAAAATAAATTTGAGGAGGAAGAAAAATGAAAACTTTTCGTGAACTCATTTCAAAATATACAGAAGTAACAACTCTGCTTTTAATTTTTATGAAATGCAAGAGACAAGCTTAGTTTGAACAGTGGGAGGTCCTGTCTCGCAGTAAGCTATGCCAGTCTGTATTGAGTTTACTCCTGCCAGGCAACAAGTGCCAAGTTCTTTACTCCATCCTGTAGTACCTGCTTTGGTTACCATTGATACTGGCTTTCAAAATCAGAGTCAGCTCTGAAGCTCTGGTGTTGCAGCCCTTACACGAACAGCTCCACTGGCCTTTAGAAGTGCCATGTGCAGCGTCCACAGCTCGGCACACTGTGAATAGGATGTCATTTTAACCATAGGCTTTAACAAGTCTACAAAGTGATCAAATGCCTGCTCTCCTTTCTGAAATGCTTTTCTCAGGATTACCACCCTCCTTCTGAGGGCTGACTGCAAGGTTTTCCAGGTTGTGTCTGCAGCTGTGCAGATGCCTTTAGATCTCAGAAGTTGAACTGCACTCAACCAGGAAACTGATGAACAAGACTGTTCTATCCACAGTATAAGGAACACAAACCTGGGCACAGCTCCGCTTAATTCCTTCTTTTCAATTTTTATCTCACAAAGTAAAGACATAAAGGAAATAATGGAGCCAGGACTGGGATGGCCAACTCCAAATACAGGTAAATCAGTGCTCGTGTTTTAAGGGTTAGAGCTGCAGCAAGGCTTAGAAATGCTTGAAAAACAGAAACTGGAGTCTGAGCATGAGGCTTTAGTGAAAAAGTATAGGGAATAGAAGAATCTGTAAGTGTTTTTCAGATATTCTGCACTGATTCATATTGATGCTGCTTCACTGCTTCCGTGGAATGCTACCAAGTCAGAGCAGCACAGCACCTGGTCCTGCTGTTCAGTTCAAACTTGGAAAAAGGAAGACTTGTTTTGCCTGTTACTGAAAAACATGTTTGCTCTGAGCTAAAGCACAGCAATTGTTAACAGTTTACACTATTTAGCCACTGTTGTCAAAAAATTAAAATATTTAACCCAAATGAAGTAAAAAAGGAGTTGTAGACACCAAAGTGGAGTAATTTGCAGTGGAAACTGCAAGTGTCCTGAAGCTAAACCTTTTAATGATAAGTCCATGGAACCCTTCTGAACCCTGTCTCATAATAGTGCTCATCTCTAAAAAGATGAAATTCTTTCTAAACTTAAAGATATACTCACCAATGATTCTTTCTTTCTTATTCTTTTCTGTGGGGGAAAAAATAGAATAAGTTTTTGTATGTCTTGATTTAAACCACAGTTTCTTATAATCAGTATATGTTGTAGGCCCTGTTTGACAAATTTAGCTCAGTTGTAGAACTACCTGTTTGAGCAGATAACTTCTCACTTGTGATGAGCATAAAAGAGGTTATTTTCTGTATACCTGTGACTGAAAAGCTCTCAGAGTGTGTTTTTCCCTTGTGAAGAACAGCTTTGTTTATGACTCAGGGCTAAAATATTCAGGAAGACAGAAAAGCACTTTGGAGAATGTGTTTGCAACACACTGGTCCTAACGTGGTGAGCTTGGTAAAACCAAAGTTTTAGAGACTAATTACAGAGCAAAAAAGTGGGAAACACCATCCTTGAGTATCCAGGGTGGTGTGCTAAGACCCTTGGGTGCTCAAAAAGTGAGACTATGATTGCAGTATGGCTCTCCAGGATATGCCTTGCTGTTTCTAACTTGCAACTTCTAATAATCAATTCAAAGGCTAAAAGGTCTGTCAAATGGTCCCTTGTCTGTCAAATATTACCCTTGGGATACACTGAACTCCTGAACACTGACAGTGTGAGAAACAAACAAGATCCTCTTGAGCTTCACTTTCACCCCATAAAAATTCAAATAAGCCCAAAATTTTAGTCTTAACAGCATTTGAGATTTTAGACCTTTAGAGTTTTCTGATGCATAAAAAGGAAAAGAATGGTAATTCATAAATCCAGCACATCCATACGTGCTTTCAGCATGAAGGCCTGTGTGTGAGCTTCATCTAAGGATATAATTCAGCCCTCTAAACATGTAAGAATTTTTCTCCAGAAGGATTTAAAAGCCACAGCTCTGTGCAACACTTGAAACACAGAAATAATGCAGTCTGAAACAGCAACATCAGCACCTTTATTCAACTGATCAGGCTGATTTAACTCTTCTTCCTAAGACGTTTATCAGATTGCAGTATCAGCCAAAGGAAAAGCTCTCCAGAACCTAATGGTGCATTGGTTTAGTGGGCCCAAGTTATGTCAGTTCTGTAGTCCCTGGGAGGTGGTGATGGGGCTGGCATCATAATTAGCTGGTTTTATTTTTTCCCAGTTAAAAAAAAGGCTCCGTTTGGTGGCCTGAGAGTGCAAGGACTTCAGTGCAAGGCTTGATGGCACACCTCTGGATTCTTAAGTTACTCTTCGTGGCCTGTCTCTGTCTATGTTATTACATATTAGGTTTATCTTCATTTTCTGCTAATAAATAAGTGCTACAAAATTTATTGCACATTATGAAAAGGCAAGTTTTCAAAATAAACAGAAAGTTTCTATGAATACAAGTCAGTAACAGGAAAAGCCAAATACTTCAATAGTAACTTCAGATCTTGTCTTCTGTCTTCTGGCATGAAAACATCAGCAGGAATTTCTCCTTCCTCTTCTTAATATAAAACTTCTAAATTCCCCTATTCACCACACGAGACTGGAGCCACTTACCAAAACTTTGTGGTTTTGAAAGATGTGGCAAGACTGAAGAAAGATGACACAGCAGCATCTTGAGACAAAAGACCTGTGAAATTCAAATGCAAAATCCTCTGATAGATTAAAGGTTACATTCTGTCCCCATTTGCCCACATACTGCTCTTATTGGCATCAGTAAGAACCATGGATATACATCCAAAGATGGATTTTAGTTCTTTTTTAGTAAAAAAACCTGTGCTGTATATAAAGAAATTCTGTACTTACAAACTAAAATTATCAGCAACAAGGTGGCAGGCAATCCTCCCAGAAAATATCTGAAAGCATAAAATTATCCAGAAAGTTCAGAAAAAGCCACAAGATGCATATTGGGTTAAAAGAGGTGAAGCCTGGGTGGGAGGAGGAGAGAAGGTTTTTGCAGATGAACCCTCTGAACTCTGGAAGGTGAACTGCAATTTGAAACTTTTTAAATTACGTAAACTATTGAGGATAATCTCCAAGAAAGAAAGACCTCAGCTTTCCCAGACTGAAACATCCACTTAAAAAGACATGGATCCATTCTGATTCTTCTCAGCCTGCCAAAACCCCTGTCCAAGCACACTTGGAAAGGTAGTTTTCATATCTGCATACATTTCTTATTTTTATGCATCTATATAGTTCAGATAATTGCCTGCATTGACTATCATGTGAAAATATATTTTCACAGAAAGATATATGGAACTTTGAACATGTGACTCTTAATTTAAATTTTTTTCACCATTTGAAATGGAGCAAGCACTAATGTCAGAAACAATAAATAAAAGAAATAAAAATTACCTGGTACATATTGAAATGATTAAAAATATGATCAGTGCAACCATCTGAGAGATGACATCTTGCACAGTCCTGGATTCTAAAATAAAAATCAGAAAAATAATTTTAATGGGTTTTCTGGAAAGTAAATATATGACAGGAGGTGTTTTGAAAGATTACCTTCGGCCCGTGAGACCAGTCTCTTCAGTTCCTTTTTAAGAGAACTTGCCGAGAGTGATTCAAAGCAGAAACCTAATTTTCATGCTCTGGGTGTCTCTCAGGAGTCTTTTTCCCCCACAACCACAGAGACACTATGCCCTCCATGCTCTCAGAAAACAAGCTTTTCTGCATAATTGCCTGTTTCAGTTTTTGTTCCTGTGCCCTTTCCTCCATTTTCCTCTTCACTTTTTTTTTTTTAATGAAAAATGGGAGAGGAAAAGCTGTGAGCAGAAGGGAGTAAACAAGTAAATAACAATTTCAATATTTTGTTAATTTTAGAAATTCATTTAAAATATATGTTTAAGGAAATAAATTCTATTCTGCAAGGGGCCAGATCCACATTTTTAATGTATTTTCGGTTCACTCAAAAATAAGGCATGTCTGAATAAGAATGTAACATACCTCCATTGCTCAAGGTTTCTTCATTTGCATTTATCATAAATGGTGAGAAGGATTTTGAAGCACTAAATGGTTTCTCAGACTGAAGGAAGTTATCATCTTTGGTGAGAGGTGCTCCATTATGTGCTGGAATTTGCCTTTGTGACACGTGGTTATTATATCCATAAGAAGAGTCTGAATCACCTACAAAAAGTGCACATATAACTAAGATTGCACAAAAGAAGAGCTTTGAAACTTTGTGTTAATGAACTGGGAAGAGGGTTAATTGCTTAATCACAGGAGGGGTTCCAAATTGTTATGGGTAGGGAATTGGCAGGCCCAATGTATGCAGGAGAAAACATGCAGAGTAAAGACAAAACTGCATTGAGCATAACATGATGAAGTTACTCAAAGACCCAGGTGAAAGCAGACAGTGCCAGATACTAATCACACCAGAATAAACATTACTGATGATGACTTTGGATTCAAATTCAGTTTAAAAATGCCTTTCTGAAAAAAAGGTCTTTACAGACTCGTATGCTGGTTTAGCTCCAGAAGCTTTATTCCCGCTTTTAATTCTGTTGAGCCTCTATCCTTTATCTGCATATCTTGGGAGACAACCCCTGCAAAACTTACAAAAAGAGATACCCAAAGTCCCACTAAATACAATCTGCAATATTGTAGTTCGATTACCTGGTACCTGATCAGGGCTTACCAATATCGCTGTGACTGGCTTCTAGTTTACTGCATCCATCAGGCCAAGGATCATCTACATGGGAGGAATCCATATTGCTGGGAATGGTGGAGCTGAGCCATGAGCTGGAGGCACTGAGATTGAACAAACTGTCAAGAGAGCGACGGATTTTCTTCCTTCGCCTGAATACACTGGAAGGAAAAGATTTTCTATCAAGGAATAGAGATAATTATTCTTGCTGAGCTCTAAAACCTGCAGGAATGGCATGAAAGAACCAGGTTCTGGGTGCTACTCCTAGCCCTGTTCTTGCCCCTGTGTGTGTCACTAGGAATGACTCCTGCACACCACAGTATGTCAGGGAATGTAGTGGCAGGAGGGCAAATCATGCTGTTGTGATACTGGAATCTGTGATACTGAATGATATCATAGCTATTGGTCTCTGATACTGCTGTGTCTCGTGCTACTCATGAGTTTCACCCTGCCATATCCCATTTGGGCCAGTGTGAATCCATTGAACTTCAACTTTTTTTGAACTATGTTTTATATACTTGACTAAACTGATGTTCTTCTGAAATCAACAGATTTTTCCTTGAGTAAGAATTCCAGGACAAGACCTTTTTATTTATATATATATATGTATGTTTGTGCATGTGCTTTTTAGATACAGACATCTAAAAAAACATTTATATGTACTTTTTTTCTTAGTCCTTTTCAGAGCAACACCCCATTGGCAAAATGAGCTGTAGCTCTTCTTTTTCGTTATTGGAAACAACTTCAATTATAGCAGCAACTGGGTACTGAAGACTTTTTGGGTAGCAAGACATGACTGAAAATCAGGTTATTTCAATCACTGCACTCTCTAAACTAAAGCAATTGAGGTGTTCCCATTCAGAAGCAATGTTGATCTTAAGCCAAGCAGAACGTAGATAGACACAGATACCTCTGGATAAGGCTGGAGAGGTGGAGGCAATTGCCAACATGGAGCAAAATCTGCATATAGTTCACTTACCGAATTAAATTCTCTTTATATGTAACTCTTGTGTGGGATGGTGTCAGTGTTACATTGCCCTCTTCATCAGACAGAAAACTGTCTTCTGTCAAAACGTAATAACCATTAGAAAGCAGCCGAGGGCTGCGGCGACACGGGGAAAGGGAGCCTGTCAGAGGGCTTGTGGAACATTCATAGGCAGGATCATCATCCAGAAAGGCACAAGCACAACTGAAAAGGAGAAATGAAATCTTCTAATTTAGTGAAGGTCTAGACAGAGCAAACACATGATTTAATAGCAATGAATTTACATTCCCAGCTGACGCGGGCTGGTAATGACATAGATTTAAAATATGTGGATATTTTGTACTAGGGGGTTTCAGCCAGCTGAAGTGTGCCTGCATCACACTTTCCAGAGCTTCAGATTACAGGAGGGATACGTGCCAGAGGAGCATTTCATGCCTGCATGGAGCCAGCTTGAGCTGAGACATGCATGGTGTGTTTCTGTGGCCGTGTTCTTGGCCAAGGAGTCCTGCCACACCTACACCTACCTCCACCTACCTCCATACTTGGAGAGGATTTAAGGATACATGACTTTTAACTCTCACAAATCCTAGAATACCATGCAGCTAGAACAACACGACATAAAGTCTACACATGGTGATAACTTCATCCAGCACTGAAACACGATTGACTCTGAGATGAAATTTAGCACAGAAAAAAAAAATATACTATGTGGTATTTAAAATAGAAGTAAGTAGTGACAGAGGTGAAAGACATTTTACTTAGCTTAAGTAAAATTGGATTTATGGTTAGTCCTTTCACCTCAACACTTCCAAGTTCCAAACTGCCATTAAGTGACATCATTGAAAGAAAGAAAGACACTGGATTGATTCAGTATCTGACCTGCGTTTCAGTAGCAGGTTTAACTATCCCATATGGCATGTCACAGAGGGATACCATAATTTCAGTGCAGGGAAAAGCAGATGGAAGAGAGATACTCCAAAACCTTGTAATTGCTAAGCCAGTGTTTCCAACCTCCACAGCAGTACTTCTGAACTTCCATTTAAAGCAGTAATTAAATTAATATTGGCACTACAATTCTAAGTGCCCCAAAAGGGATTTTTACAAAATCTACAACAAAATAAAATTAAGCAAGTGTGATTTTCCTCAGTACCTTGGAAAAATATGTTGTGAGAGGCTGTGTCTGTGCTCTCCATTAAATGCTGTTGAACCTGCAGAGGCAAAGGTGAAATACAAAGGAATCGTTACCATATTCACTGGCAGGTACCTCGTGTATATCAAAAAGATCATAAAAAAGCTAAAAACTGAAAAGGAAATTAATAGTGGGATTAAAGGAGATAAAACAGATGAAAGAACGGGGGAAAGACATAGTGTTTATAAGAAACTCATCTGAACCAGGACAACACGGAATCAGAGGCCAAAATTAGATACCTGTGCTTTGCACAGATTACAGACTTCAGAGAAATACTTGTGGGCACAAATACAGTAACTGCAGTAATTTTAATGGTGTTTTACCAGAGATCTGTTTCATGCCAAAACCAGTACATGTACTGGCAATAGACACAGAGTAGAATGGAAAGGCCACTGTTACCATTACATTATATTTTCAGATGAAAATTGCAGACATAGCACAACAGGCAGAGGGATTGTGACAATGAAAAATATTTGACAGTAATACTGTGGCAGAAGACTAAGGAAATAGGATTTGTCTGGATTACCATGGCTTAAGCCTGCAAAGTGCTGCTTGGGTGTTCAGCACCTGACAGAATCAATCTTACGAAATATGAGCAATGGCTATCCGTAGGGAGAATTTATATCTGTTATTACATGAAAAGATAAAAGATATGATTTTCCCCTATATTACCTTGCCTCTCCTGTATCTTTAGAGCTTCAGACTTATAACACTGTTAATAAGTGTCCATCATTCACCTCCTAGAGGAGATAGGTCTAAGAGAATTTAATTTTTTTTGGTGTTCATTTATGAGCTGAGGCAAAGAAAAGACATGAAGGTCAGTGTTCCACTTTGGAATTCAGTTGTCAGTCACACCCTTGGGACCAGGCAGGGTCACCAAAAATAAGAGAAGTAAAACCTTCAAGGTATTTTTTACAAATCAGTCTATTTACCCAGCTCCCATATATACTGTTTTCCTACCCTATTAAAAAAAAAAATCACTTTACCATGCAAAAATTATGCTTCCAAAAGGAGGAGACAACTGGAATAAATTTGGTGGAGGTACAGAGAGACCAGAACACCACAGAGCAAGTTGTACAAACAGTGAGAGCAGTGGTGTATTTCATGGTCTGACATATTAGAGATACTTTTTTCATATACAACTAGCTTCTGAAATAATTTCTCTTATTTTAGGCAAAATAATTATTTTTAAAGGTGCAAAAATATTATATTCAAAACCAAGAAATCCGTCCAAACTCTAAAAGAAAATACAGGAAGAATTCAACAGGTTGTAGATCTGGGTATAAACTAAACCAAGCAAAATCCCAAATCTTATCAGTCAAACAAGATGCCCTCCACAAGATATTTTTGTTTATTAAAAGCTCTGATAAATGTGTCCAAATTTACTTGCTCCTGGTGTCAGTGCAACATGATATTCCATACATCCTGAAAAGGACTGTTTCATATATCCTGGGTTAACAGGGGATATAGATTATCTGGAAGAGACTTTTAAAACAAACACAAGTATGGGGTTTTTTGCCTTGTTTGAAAATCAGGATGTGTAAGATACTATCATCCATATATATCACATTATTAGTTATAATGTAGTCTTGGGCAAAAGTGATTAATTCTAGGGCAAATTTCTTTGAAAAGGGATATAAAATTATATCTCATGATCAGTTATACCTACTACAACTCTCTAGTGATCTGAGCAAAACTTTCCAGCAACTGAAACCCACAACACAGCTGTGTTGCATGTGATTGTTTCAGTTATGATAATATAAAGTAGCAACCGCTAAAAAAGAATAACTTTTAAGAGCAGCAGCTTTCATATGGGTAGTGCTTTCATTAGAAAGTGTTGACACATGCTGATCACAGCAGCAGAACAAACCACAGTCCTTCTGTTACTCATTTGAATTGTTTCATAACTTTGCAAGGTGTGTCTCTGCAGGATGCTTGTTTACCCCCCACCCTCCACAGAAATAAAGTCTAAGATAGAATAGAGTGTATACATCTATTTATAAAAGAAAGTGAGCGATATACACATGCAAATATATTACTGGGAGGTGATGAATTTTCCTTTTTTCAGGAACAGTTAATCAGCAGCTGTAATTTGCTTTCAAACTATTTTAAGTAATGATAATACCAAGCTTCTGTGAACAGTCATAGAACAGGCAGTCCAACAGAATTTTTGCTGCCCTTGATCATGAAAATTTTTGTCTCATGAATAATGAAAGAGTTCCTGAAAATCATAATTCAATCAATGACGGGGAAAACATGGAAACATCATGTTTTAGACAATGCTGCACAGTGTTCTGCTTTCATTTAATATTCAGTCCTAGTTCTGGGCTATTAATAGCATGAGAAGCTATAGTAACGACATAAGCAAGCCAAAACAAAGCATCTCAACCACCACTGTACAATGAAGCACTAGTATTGTATCTGTAACCCGCAAAATGAGCCATCAACACAGAACCTTTAAACTAAGGCATGAGAAAAGACCAACAGCTCTATGAACTCTCACTAAAAGTGAATCTGAGGTGAATGTGGCGATATTTTATATAAAGAACTCAAATAAAAATTTAAGGCAACAACTCCCCTTGAATTTCAAAACACGCAAAAGTTCATGTTATAAACAAAAAGTCACAGTCCAAGCCAGTCAGTTTTAAATACCTTTCCCTCCAAAAATCAAATTAGTGTTCAAGCCAATGATGCCATCAGTTTACAGTCTAAATATTTGCATTAGTACCTGCCAAAATATAGTGCTAACTATCAAAATAGCTGAAGCCCAGGCAACCAGTTTTATTCTATTTTACCTACCAAACACAAGTGTCTGCAAAGGGAGTTTTATTTGTTCACACATGTCAATCATTTTTGAAGAGCAGTTTAGTCTTTTCGCCCTGCAGGTAATGATAACAACATTCACGAGAATGCAAAACTTCCTGAAGAGCAGCACAGAAATTAATCCAAAGCATAGTTACTCCTCAGCTGACAAATCTATTAAGAGATAAATAAGTCTAAAATCTCCCAAACCTGGAAAATCCATCTCACAATTAACACGTGTGTAAAAAAGTTTCTCATCAACAGCCCCAGAGCCTGTGGGATGGTGGGTGGAGGGTGTTCCTTCGGCAGCTTCCTGGGAGAGATCAGCCCTGGCTCTTCGGAAAGGCAGGTTATGAAGTCCCCTGTTTCCTTTTGAAAACAGCCCCGTGCAATCAGCGGCACAGAGACCCAGTGAGGTCACGCTTCCTGTAAAGTAGCCTCCCATCAGAAGCATTCGTTTTGAAGATTAAGATTAGCCCAGTGAACGCTCTTGCAGGCTCCTGTGAAAGAGGAGATACACTACAAATAACGTTTCGCTCATATACATGATCATATACAGAACAAAGACAGAACCTTTTCTCATAAAGAAAAGTGACACATTTCTGTTTCAAGTTTACTTTTCTACCTCACTCAGAAAACTTTCAAGTGGTGTATCCAAATCATTCCATTTGTTGAAATACTCGTGAGCCTGACAGGCTTTGATGTAAGAAAATGATCCTGTTACCAAAAGAAATTCATGTTCAGTAACAAGACATTTTGCAAAAGCACTATTGTACAGAAGATGCATTTGCTGGGAGTTCAGAGTTGTTTAAGTTTCATGGTCAAAAACATTATTGCAAATATATACCATGCAATGTTAATATAAATTCTGTTGAAAGGAGAAAGGAATAAAGCCACTTGTAAACATATTCATTTTTGTACTCTATATGTTTCAAACTGTGTAAGGTATCAATCCATCATATCTTGAAGTATACAAAACTAAAGTCAAATCCACATGAGGGAAATAGAGCCTGAATAAGATGTCCTGGCAATCGAAAGGATTTGGCTGTAGAACTATTCCACACAAAAGTAATATAAATCCGTTGCTTGACACAGAAGAATTGTACAGCCTTAGGGGGTAAAACTTCAAATAGATAAAATATTCTACTAGTTATGTCTCTAGATGTATCTATGTATCACTGACAAAAGAAGAAAAAATAAATCTAGTAAAATATGACTGATTTGATTTAATGATAGTTTGTGGGGATTTTTCCCCTTGGAGAAGGAAAAATATTTCCACCGATAAAAGGAATATAAAAATTTCACCTCACAGAAAAGGAAACAAAAATAGGAATTAGACAATTAGGATGTTGTTAAAGACCTTCTGTTTGGGAGTTAAACTAAAATGAACATTTTATGGTCCTTTTGCTCAAACGTGAAAACACAGGAACATATTCAATCTTCACGTCAGTTCTTTTAATGTAGTGTAATTATGCCAAGGAGGAAATTTAGTCCAACACTATTTCCATGGATGCATCACAGCAGCATTTCCCTGGCCACCCTGTCTCTCTACAGGCAATGAATATAAATTCCCAATGATCTTTAAAACTAGGTCACCTACAGAAGAATTTCTGTACACACACTAATTTACTCCTTGGGCGTATTTTTGGTTTCTTTTCATATTTTTCTCAACAGCAAGCAGTTAATTCCAAGCTTGGACTGCTTTTTGGAAGGATTGCTTTTTTGAAGGTCCCATTTAGTTAAAATATATTGTGTCTACATCATGTTTAGACTTGCAGGTGTTTTCTTTTTTAATCACTACTATTTGTATCTGAAACTCATTGTTCCACAAGCATTTGATGGATAAACGTTGAGCATTGGTGAATATTTTACAGGTGAGTGCTAGATTCTAGTTAGTACACACACACAAGGGTATATATATACAGCTTTTTTGGTTCCCCTCCCTGTTGGTCCTCAAATTTCCCACCCCACCCCAAGCCCCATCTCAACCACCAGGTTTCAGATTCTACAAACTGAGTAGAACAACAAGATTACTTTCTGTGCAGTAGTTTTGTGCAACCCACAAAGGGAAGGAAATGAAAAATTACAATACTAAACTCCACCTATCTTTCTACTCTTTTCCCAGGCTTACTCTACCTTTGATGCAACATATTGTGCTGGGTCTGACAGTCCAAGAGGGGAGAGGCAGCAACGTGCTGCTTGGGAAAGGCCCAGCAGACAGGGAGTCCCTTCCTCTTCAGTCCTTAATTCAGGTTCCCACCTGACTTTGTGCCCCTGGACTCCTCTGGGCTGATGGCTCCTGGAATGGGAACAGCTGGGGCAGGGCATTCTTTGGGTTCCCCCTCACACTGTTGTCCCTCTCAGCTCCTCTGTGGGTGTGCAGATGAGCTTTTAGCACATATTACACCATAACTCTGCCATATCAGCAACCCACTGCAACTCAGTGCAGTGCACTATTAAGCTAAACACACAATTTTCAGGAAGAGTATTTTCCTGGAAGAGTTAATTGAGTGGCTGTGGTGGATTGTGCTTATTGATTGAATGCAACTGAAAGTAATTTGATGCTTCTGTAGCTCTCTCTGTACCTCCTGGAAACCTCATAGTCTTTATACCTTTTCCAGCAGCTTCAATGATCAAATCAGGCCCCATTTGTACCATGTCACAGAGCTGTGCTAATACTTTTTATATAGTATTCAACAAGTAAAAAAGATTCTGAGATATCTGAAATTTAATTGAAAAATTTTTTAAAAAATCCAAAAATGTCAGGGGAAGGGCTGACCATGAAAACCTCAGAGCAGCCACACTGGGTCAAAATGAAGGTCTATAAAATTATCCTTGCCTGCAGTCTTGCTGCAGGGAAAACTAAGACCCATTTCCATTCACCTTCATGAATTATAACATTTTAAGTTAAGTGCATTCCTTTTTGCAGCAGAAACACTTAGCAATGTTTGAGGTACCCTGGTAAGTAAAAAAAAAAATTAAAATCTTGCAAACCTATACATTTCATTTCAATTTTAAGAGACGGCTGATCTGCATAAAGTTAGCATTACATTGTGAGTTACAGAACTGACACATCATATATGATTTTAATAACCTTATCAGGTCATCTGTATGAACAAAGATTAATTTGCTTTAATGAGGAGCAAAGTAATTTTTAATGTTATCAGATGACAACGCCATCACAGACTTTCTTAGATTCAGGCTTGATTTCTTCCCCCCCCCCCTTAATTATTTAACTTAATTGTTCCTGCAAAACAGGCAACAAAGGGCATTTTTTGTTTGCATGGTGGAGTACAGTGCACAGACCTGTAAAACTTTGAATTAGCTCTGAGCTTGCTGATACATTCATGCTGCTTGGATCTGAACAAGAGCTTACCTGCAATAATGCTATGTCAGCTACCTGTGTAGTATACTATGCACACAGATAGACAAAAAGTGCTTAAAAAAGATCTAAATCAAGTAAATCTGCAATGATATTTCTCTGTACCAAGCCATGACCAGTCTATGTTGTATCTCCTTGCTCTTTGATAATATGGTAGCAGAGAGAAATTTCCTTGGTATTTAACTTGATGTAGACATGGGAAAATGCCACATCATAAACAGTGTAATAGTAGATATGGGGAAAATAAAATAAGTGCTTCCATCAGAGTCTGCTGCTCCCTGACCTTGCACCTGAAAATACTGCTTTAAAACTTTTATCAGACAAAGAAAACAAAAGGAAGAGGCTCAAATCCATCTGCCAAAGAAGAATTTCAAGGTTTCTAATACAGCTCAGGTGGGTCCTCATTAGAGTCCTTCATAAACTTCCTCCCAAGGAGAACTGACTGTACTGAACAAGAAGGTAGGAACACTAAGAAAACACTAAGAAGAGCAACAAACACACAAATCTGTACTAAAAGCTGTCTGACTTATTTTTATTAAAGTTCATGACTCAGCACACTGCAGTGTCTGCAGTGACTAGAAACAGTCAGGGCAGAGTCAGCTCCTGGCCAGTTGTGCTCCAGCAGCACCTTATTTGCAGAGAATAGAAACGTTAAAGCACCGATCATTGGTCTGAGTGCAGAATGAGTGGGAAGAGGTTTGATGTGGCAGGTGTGAATGGTGCATGGCCATGGTTCCTAAGCTAGCAGGTCATCAGGCTTCCAGCACAAATGTACATGACACATTTTAGGACACCCAGACTGAGAGGGAAAGGACAGGGACTAAAGCAGGTAGGACAATATGGGGAGATTGCTTACTCTCAGCTCTAAAGGGTGTCAAAGGTCATGTCCAAACACATCACTACATGGCCAACCCAGGAAGAACCCAAGAGACACGGTGAAGACTTGATGGTCCACATTCCTTGTCTTCCATGTCACTGCAGTTAATGCTGGACAAACCACCTGCAGCACCTTGGAGGCTGAAAGCTGAACAGACCACGTAGATACACACAGCTTTAGGGACCTTCTAGGTGCTCTAACTAGACACATAAAATCTCAGTCTTTGGTTGGGAGTTTCCTTGTGACATTTTGAGTTCCAAAATGACAATTAATGTCCCTCTGGAGGTGGTGCTGCACAGCTGCTCACTGTGCCTGAGAACCTGTGCAGTTTCTGTGACAGTCCTGATGTGATCTACATGGATCAGAGGGTCCTGTACCAATGTCCTGTGAAGGCTTTTGGCCAACATATGATTATAAAGGATCATAGCATGCTTTATATATATTGAAAACCTATAGTTGAGAGGTGTTGGTACCACTCATTCTTGAGACAACAGCACTGGCAAAATACTGATCATACTGATGTCATGGTCATTTCTGTAGTAAATCAAACTGAGTGAGGCATAAACGAAGACATAACAACTGACAGTGATACTCTAATAACATTCTTTAAAATGCCTGTCTTTACACAGTGCCCTTATCTATTTGTAAATAACCACTGTAGTCTCACAGTGACTGAGTTCCTTTCTGCCTGTCTACCAGTACTTAAGCAAAGTCTAAATTTGTGAAACTTGTACTGAGAATCCACAGGCCTTTCTTGGAACTGTTTGCAATTTTTCCAGCCATACCTGTGCCATATTCACATTTTCACCTGGATTCAAACTGATGTCCTGGACTAATTCTATGTCCAGGGAAAGGCAAAGGCACAAGCAGGATCACGACACACTAGAGGCAGAGTGGTTTTACAGCTTGGATGCTCTCCAGCATTGCATAAAGATCAAGGGTTTGAATGTGGCCTACAAGACAATTAAGGACAGAGAGCAGAACTCCGATAGCCTTCCAGGAACCTGCCCATGTGATCCCAGCACAGACACAATGGCCAGGTATCAAGAAACAAGTAACTCCTGCCATGAACACATGCTCCCATGAACAAATGCTTTGCAAGCATTTTACTGACAGGGTTGGGCACTAAGGGCTAATCTCAAAATCAACCACCACCCTTCAGCCCCTGAGGACACCCCAGTTTTCACAGGACCACAAAGAAGACAGGAAAATATCACATTAGTTTTACAAAGTGATTGGTATTGCCTGCTGGCAGATGTGATATATACTTTTTCATTCTCACTCCTGGACTCCACTAGGTCGGAACATGTGAGTTTGGGAGTTTTGTTTTCCTTCAGTCCAAGTTGCAGAGTCCCTCTACACATTAACACTGTCCATCTGACTACAAGCCCATCCTTGCCAGACTATAGGGTTTGCAGTGCTTTGCCTGTTAGGCTCTCCTTTCTCCATACAGGACTCCCCAATATCATTATGATGGTGATAAACATCCCATTGCTGAGTGCTCAGTGTCTCCAACTCAGCCATCCTCCTGGCAGGACATTCCTTACCCACCCTGAGGTCTGCTCTCAGAAATAGCAAACCATGAAAAACTCACCACTGAGACATGTTTGTGAGTCAAGGGCACTGTTGATCCACCATAAAGTATATGCTGAATTTAAATATCATAGGGAAATAATCTAGGAAATCAGTGCACAGAGCAGGTATGATTAGTATAGATTTTGTTCAGCACTGCTCTCATCAAGGCTTTAAAAAAAAAGTCAGTAAAATATTTACTGATGTGTTCCAATCTACAGAATCTCCCCTAAAAACAAAACACAATCCAAGACAGATGGCTGCAATATGTAAGGCAGAAGTAAGTGATGCATTGCACAGCACTGTTTTCAAGGCAAAAGCACAATTACATCTCAAGAGGTCTAACATTCATTGCAAAACAATATTCATAGCACAGCAAATGTTGAGTGTGCCCCCAAGAAATATCAAATGATACACAGAAAGTGGTTTAACAAGGCTGCAACGTGACACAGCAAAGCTGCCTGCAACCAAAACAGGTATCTGCTCCCTTCCAGCCATGCAGAGCATCAGAGGGTACCACTCTGGTGACCTCTGTCTCAAGGATTCCCTTTAACCCCATCAAATGGAAGTCTTTGCTCTTTCTTCTCTTTCTTTGCACAGATTTGGGACTCTTTTCACTGATGTTTGAACTCTGATAAATGCAAATTTCATTACCCACCCGGCTTTAGCAGGGCTCATTCCTTAGCATCCTCACCTTACTGTACTTTACCCTTAAAATACTGCCAGTAAGAAACCTTTCTTCTAGTTCACAGGTTCATGTCATCTCTCCAGCATGCAGTGAAATGCAGCCAACAGCCAGCTCTCTGAGAGAAATCATTTATTGAGTTAAAGGCACTCTGCAAAGAACCAGTGAGCAATTGAGTAAAAAATGTCCAGCTTCAGTATCTTTCAAAACTGGAAAAAAATAGGGTTTTTATCCCAAACCCATATGGTTACTATTTTGTTTGGTGTCCATGACAATGGGTGGGAACTACTTTCTTTTCCCATACAAGGCCAGATGCTACAAAACTCATCCACTTTAGGGTATTTCCCACCATCTGGAAAATCCAGGGCTTTAACAGGGAAAGAGAAGTGTTTGGTGAGATAGTGGAAATCTTCACAAAGGAGGGAGGAATTTCTGGAGGGGAAGGAGTTTCTGGGATGAAAGAAGAACGGCAGAGAAACTGAAGAGGAGGACACAGCAACTTGTTGTCAGACATGGTGTTGAAATAGACGAGGGAAGTGGCAGGAAAAGGAGAGATGATGACAGAGCAGAGCCAGGTCATGACCCAGCTGCTTACACAGATGGATAGAGCAGGGCAGAGGTGCTGCTGCACGTTTGCCAGACTGACACTGTGCAGGCACCATTTGAATACAAGCACCAGCAGTCATCTTAAATATGTCTTTCTACTATAACAAGGGTAAACCAAACAATTTTGCTTTATTCTGCTGTCACCTCATGATTGCAATATTTGGCATTTAAAGTAGTTCTTTTATGGATTAACACAATCACCCAGAAGTAAAAATAAATGGCAAAATAAACAAACTGATGTCTGAGTTTCTCACCATAATATCTTTTTTTTTTTTTCCTCAAGTGTTTAATCAGGCTCCCATACCTTTCCTGAACCCTTCCAGTTTTTGGATGGCTTTTCTGAACAGTAAGTTATTTTAATAACAACATACTGGTGCCAAGTGCAGCGATAATGTCACCTTTCTACTCCTACTCTGTGCTTCCATGTGCATGTGCTTTGCAAAGACTGCATTAGTCTTTTCAGCATCAACAGCATATCATGAGCTCATGCTCAGCTGATTATGAAATCCTCTCTTCCCCCTCCAAGTCTCAGTGAGTCACTGACTGGCAAGATAAAATCTCCTATCCAGTTTGGTTTCCAATTTATGGTCTGCATAATATTCATGATGCTAAAGACATACTTCGTGACAAGATTAAATACTACAGAAGCAGTGAAATCTCTTTTCCTGCACCTCTCCCTTGTCATGTTTTGGTGTCTGAAGGAAAAGAAGCACCAAGTCTTTCCATCTTGGTGAGGTCGACGCTGCTGCTCTCCCCTGTCCAGTTGAGCATTTTAACAGGAAAGGTTGGGATAATGGGATGTCTCTCTCTCTGTGTCAAGCTTGAAGTATGGCAGAAGTTTTAGGAGAAAGTGAAGAAAGATAGAATGGAAGGCAGACAGGCAATTCAGCCATGTAAACCCTGTTTTCCTACAAGACAAGACTAAATATCAGATATGTTTTTGTGCTACAAGAATTAAAAATGGTCTTGGCCAAAGTTGCTGCTTTATGGTGGAACCGTGTAGCTGAAATGGTGTCCTGGACCATGCAGAGAGGTGGGGAGGCACTGGGAAAGGCAAGTCAGGGCCACCAGAGGCTGTGGTGCCCACAGGGGGCCACCAGGGCAGGGGTGGGTATATATGAAAAGGCAGCAAAGAAATGGGGTTCCTGGTTTTCCTAAAAGTTCTGATAATAGTGCAGTAAAATGCTACCCTGTACTGCTGGACCACAAGTGGACTTCTGCTGTTCTGAAGGCAGCATGGTAGGAGTCACACCCTGCATTGGATGTCCCTTCCCTGAGTCCTTAATTTGGTTCCCACCTGCCATTTTGCTCCTGAGCTCCTCTGAGCTCAAGGAAATGGGCCTTTGATGGACTGATTGCTCCCAGGAGCTGCTAGGGAAGGGGATTATATGGGCTCACCCTCCTGTGCCCTTCTGTGAGTGTGCAGATGTCCATATTACCAAATACCTGGGGCTCGCTGTGCCTCTGCAATCTTCTGTCAGCTCTACCTCCCTTTCCCAACTCCCTCAGCAGAGAGATGTCACACACTGCTCTGAGCCCTTCTCACACCACAGCATAACCCAGACAGCCTCTGGCAGTCAAGAGCGTGACTCAATCACCCCAACCCCATCTTCACTGCCTCTATCACCTCTCTCTCCTTGGACAAAAGCACCTTCATTAGTATCCTGATGCTACACATTCATTGCCACTCAGAGAGATCTCATTCCCTGCACAACAACCTTCAACATCCTGTAACAAACCCTCTAAACAAAAGCCTGCATCAAAACTACACTCAGAACAGTAAGAACAGAAGAATTCAAAGGAAATCAATGGCAACTTCTTTACTAAAAAAAGGAAAAAAAAAAAATCTCATTTCCTTTCCTTTTTTTTTGTTTTCTTAATTTGTTTGCTTCGTTTTTCTTCAAGCCTCTTTCTTCCTTCAGTCTCTCCTGTTTGCCACCACCTTCCAGAAAATGGTAACAGGGGAAAATCAAAGGAAGAAAAAAAATACCATAGCAAATACTTAAAAATATCCTACTGAACAGTCTGCTTATAAAGACTCTTCAAGTGGGAGGCAGCCTCGTAGGGATTAAACGAAGCAGATGGGTTGACCTCGAACAGCAGCCAAACACCCACACAGCCACTCGCTCACTCCCCCAGCAGTGGCAGAGGGAAGAAAATAGAAAGAACAAAAGTGGGAATCATAGAATCCTTAAGGTTGGAAAAGACCTCTAAGATAATTGAGTCCAACCATTATCCGAGTGCTGCTGTGTTCACCACTAAACCATGTCCCCAGCTGCTACATCCACATGTTTTTATGAACACTTTCAGGGATGGGGATTTTACCACTTCCCTGAGCAGCCTGTTCCAATGCCTGACCATCTTTTCTGTGAAAAAATTTTTTCTGATATCCGATCTAAACCTCCCCTGGTGCAACTTGAGGATATTTCGTCTTGTCCTGCCATTTGTTACCTGGGAGAAGAGACCTACCCCCACCTCACTACGAACTCCTTGCAGGGAGTTGTAGAGAGTGAGAAGGTCCCCCGGGCCTTCTTTTTTCCATGGTAAACACCCCCAGCTTCCTCAGCTGCTCCTCATCAGACTTGTGCTCCAGACCCTCCCCCAGCTCCACTGCCCTTTTCTGGACATGCTCCAGAACCTCAGTGTCCTTTTGTAGTAAGGGGCCCAAAACCAAACACAGGATTCAATGTGTGTTTTCTCCAGTGCCGAGTACAGGGTGACAATCACTGCCCTGGTCCTGCTGGCCAAACTATTGCTGATAAAGGCCAGGATGCCATTGGCCTTCTTGGCCACCTGGGCACACACTGGCTTATATTCAGCTGCTGTCAACCAGCACCCCTAGGAAGGTTTGTAGATCCAGATAAGGACAGTTTAATAAATGAAGGAAAGCCAAAAAAAACCCCAAAAAACAACCCAAACCCAAAAAAACCCACCAAACGTCAGCCAAACAACCCAACCTAAAAAACCCCCAAGCAATGCAAAGGCAATCACTCACCACTTCCCACCAGCAGACGTATAACCAGACAGTCTCCCAGCAACAGTCACCTTGGAAGACTAAAGCCCCACCATTCTTCTTCCTCTGCCCCAGCTTTTCTCACTCAGGTCAATGTTTTATGGCATGGAATACGCCTTTAGCCAATTTGGGTCAACTGTCCTGGCTCTGCCCCCTCCCTGCATCTTGCCCACTCCACATCTACTTGCTGGGGAAGACAAATGAAAAGAAAAAAAAAGGCAAGCCTTGATGCTGTGCAAGTGTTATTCAGCAATAGTCAACACACTGGTGTGTTATCAGCACTGTTTTAGCTACAAATCCCAAACATGGCAGCACATGGTCAGCAATGAAGAAAGTTAACTCCATCCCAGTCAGACCCAGTACAATCTCCACCCCTTGCTCCACACCATTAGCACACTCAGCTCCTACATTCTCCAGTCATTACCATCAACCATGGCCGCCCATCTGGTCCTTTGACATAAGCACAGATGTTGTTCCTTAGTCTGTGGGATATCTCCCAAGTGTCCTTACAAGTCCAGTCAATTAATTTGGTCCATGACTCGTAGAAAGCTGCTGTGTGGAGCACATCAGATGGTTTCGCACAACACAACGGGATCCACTAGCAAATAGAGCATATTGCCTTTCACCTTCTGCTATTTATTGTACTTTTGGGCTTGAGCCACCTCCTCAGATGATGCTCTGAAACCTCTGCCTCCTGGCCCAATGGTGATCTCTTCCAGCATTCAATGGCACTGGGGTTTCCTCATTGGAGCCCACTGTGTGATCAATCCTACCCTCTTACTCCATGTAGCTTCAGTTGCATTATGTGTAGAGGTGACCCTTCCTGTGAATATCTAGTGCAGCACAAGCACCTTGAGCTCTTGATACCCCCAGCTCCAGAACCTTAGAGGTCAACCTTGGGTCTTTCTGGGTATTTTCTGCCAGAGGCTCTAGGTGAACAGAGTATGTTTCTTTCAGCTGGTACTTTTTGGACAGGCCCAAGGGCTACCACACAAACCATCCTGCTGCTGTTTAGGAACTGTGGTGGCTGATCTTGTCCAGACAAGGTGCCCACCAAAGCTGCTCTGTCACTCCCCTCCTCAGCTAGACAGGAGAGGGAAAATATAACAAAAGTCTCCTTGGTCAAGATGAGGACAGGGAGAGATCACTCACCAGTTACCATCAGGGGCAAAACACTGTCACTGATGGGCTCGGCCTTCGCTGGTGGCAGGTCAATCTTAGAGCCAGTAGGAATTGGCTCTGTTGGACATGGGGGAAGTTTCTGTCAATCTCTCACAGAAGCCACACCTCTGGCCCCCCACTATTAAAATTTTGCCACACAAACTCAATACATTTGAAAGTTTTTTAAGGTCAGTCAATGGAGAGGACTCACAAGGTGAGTGTGACCCAGAATATGCATTTTCCAGGAATGCACTATGCCTAGGAAAACTTTATTAGCTGGTGGAAACTTGACAGTTATCTTTCTGATCACATCCATGGGGATATGATGATGCTGATCTTGCCATTACAAGCTTGGAAACACCTATCCTAGAGAAGAAGAGAAAGAATGTTTCCATGAAATGGTTCCCTGAGCACTGGGATGGCAGCAATGCAGGGGCCGAACGCCAGACTTGGCTCATGGTCATTGCCTTTTATCACAGGTCTCCCAGGCAGAGCAGAACACAGTGATAAGCAGCACAGCAAACAGCAACAGCTGACAGCAGCCATGCAGAAGCTTTGGAGCTTAATGTGTAGCAGGAGAGGGAACAAATAATTCAGCATTGGGACCAGCAATAGCAAGCAGCAGCTTAACTGTTGTGAAAAACAGACCAGTCACTACAACTCTGGGTCCCACAGGGACAGCAGTGGGCTAGTTCCACCAGCAGCCAAGGGCCCACGCAGCTGCTTTCTTACCCCTGCTCCCAGAGGGATGAGGGGAGACTGGAATGAATAAAAATGAGAAAATCTGTGGGCCAGATAAAGCCAGTTTCATGGGCAAAAAAGTGAGGAAAAGACAGGCTGCTACGAGGCCGCTGTGGCGGGTCAGGGCTCTCCTATGGCCACCAACCACTGGCTATGGCACCCCTGCAGTGATCTTGGTAGCCACCTTCACCCCTTTTTCTCCTTCTCACAGAATCATGGAATGGCTTAGGTTGAAAGGGACCACAGTGGGTCATCTGGTTCAACTTCCCTGCTTTAGCAGGGCCATCCGAGAGCACAGGGCACGGGATTGTGTCCAGACAGTTCTTGAATACCTCCAGTGATGGAGACTCCACTAACTTCTTAGGCAACCTGTTCCAGTGCTCAGTCACTGCACACTAAAGAAGTTCTTACTCATTTTCAGGTGGAACTTCCTGTGCATCAGTTTCTGCCTGTTGCATCTTGTCCTATTGCTCAGCACCACCAGGAAGAACCTGATTCCATCATCTTGCAACCCTCCCTTCAGATACTCATAGACACTGATGAGGTGCCTGCCCTCTCAGTCATCTCTTCTCAAGACTAAACAGCCCCAGCTCCCTCAGCCTTTCCTTGTAGGAGAGATGCTCCAGTCCCTTCACCATCTTTCTTGCCCTCTGCTTTCCCATATTGCTACGATGGAGGCTGATGGTGCGTGATGGCACTGGGGAAAGCTGCGGCACTGACAGAGTCCCCATCGCAGGGTGTCCCCACGGTGGTGTTCCCAGCCTGGTGTGCCCAGTGCAGTGTCCCCAACAGTGTGTCCCCGGGGTAGCCCTGTGTCCCTGGCCCAGTGTCCCCAAGGCAGTATCCTCAGTTCAGTGTCCCCAACAGTGTGTTTCCAAGGTAGCCCGGCGTCCCTGGCACAGTGTCCCCAGACCACTGTCCTCAGAGCAGTATTCCCCGGCCCGGTGTCCCCAGTGCAGTGTCCCCATCCCCGTGTATCCCCATGGCAGCCCCATGTCCTGGCACAGTGTCCCCGTATCAATGCATTCCCATAGCAGCCCAGTGTTCCTGGCACTGTGTCCCTAAGGCAGTATGCCCAGCCCGGTGTCCCCAGCCCGGTGTGCCCGGCCCCGGTGTCCCCCCCATGCCCCGGTGTCCCCCCCCATGCCCCGGTGTCCCCCCCCCCATGCCCCGGTGTCCCCCCCCCATGCCCCGGTGTCCCCCCCCCATGCCCCGGTGTCCCCCCC
>JAWWLV010000088.1:144264113-144300359 GCA_035041135.1 Platyrinchus mystaceus
CGCCCGCGGCTCTGCCCGCGCCGGGCCCCGCCCGCGGCCGGGGGGTCCGGCGGGGCCTCCCCCGGGAGCGCCGAGCGCGGAGCCCCCGCGGGGCCCTCGCTGTGTCCGCGCTGCCGGCGCTGCCGCTGCTGCCCCGCCGCAGGACGGGGGTCCCGGTGCCGCTCCCGCCGCGGCTCCGGCCCCGCATCCCCGCACCCCTGCCCGGCATCGGGCTCGGGGGGGCACAGAGGGCACAGCGGAAAGTCACCGTAGTAGCGCCGGTGGTTGCTCGGAGAAGTGATTTTTATTTATTTTTTTTTAACAGTTACTGACATCCACAATGAAATTAAAAGCCAGTTGTGAGTAAAACTTACTCAGTGCTATGAGTGCGACTCCAGAGTGCACAGAAAGGCTGCAGATAGGTTTTTTTTTTTTTTTTTTGGTTCTAATTTTCATTTTGCTCGTCCTTTAGGCCATGTTTATTTATTCTTGGTAAGGTAAGTTTTTCTTGGTTTTTACATTTTCTGCACGTGAGGAGACCATGCGTGTTGGCTATAACTAAATCAAAATTTTGCTCCAAAAGGACATCAAGGAATTACGATGTACTACAGTTCCAGAGATGACCATCAGATTTTTTTTCCCTATTATTTTTGACTTAAGGTTGATGACAGTTTTTTTTTTTTTTTTAAGGGAAAGAAATCGGAATAAAAATACGTATGAACGTTTTTTCAGTGCCTTCTTTGGGCCTTGACTACGTTTCTGTAAGCTTGGCAGTTAAATGAAAAGTCAGGATTGAAATTTCACATCTTTTTCCACCCTCTGGAACATCTTGCTGTCAGTGACACGTTTTAGGCAACATTATGTGTTTTAATGCAACTTTTTTTTTCCTTCAAAGGTGGTGAAAAAGAAAATATCAAGATGAGTAAAAAGCCTCCAAATCGCCCTGGAATCACATTTGAGATTGGTGCTCGTTTGGAAGCACTGGACTATTTACAGAAATGGTATGGAAGGCATTGTGCATTTGCTGAGAGCATAATTATTTTGTGTACGTTGTGTGCTTTGATATCTGATTGTATGACTTAGTGCACCTATTAATTGACTGTTTCACATGTGAACTTTATGAGTTTCCACCGAAGTCCATTAACACCGTTTGCTTTTCGGAAAGTACTCTCTTTTCAGAAATCAAACTAAACTTTTCTGTGGGTTTTTGTTTGTTTGCTTTTGGTTGCTTGTGTAGCTGTAGTAAGCGAAGAGCATTTCTGGAGCAGTGTGGAATGCAGTGTCATGGCTGAGGTGGTCGGTGTGTCAGTGCAGCAAACTTCCGTGACCAAAGGCTTCTTTTGTTTTCATTTGAAGGCATGAAAGGGGATTTGTTCTATATTTAGTTATCACACTTCATAGGTTCACAGAACTGATTTAAAAAAAAAAGAAAACATCCTTAATTGCAGTGCATGGGATAGGCAAGTACAGTTGTGTTTGTGTCAAACAGCTGGAAGAACGAAGGGCTTAAAACTGACTCTGCAACCACCCAGGCATATTGTGAGTTCAAAGGCTATAAATCAAAATTGTGGGCACAAGGACCATGCTGCACAGCATGTGTGTTGTGAAAGGGGCTGTTCTTATGAAATAAATAGTTAGTCAAAATTTTATTAAAGCAAGTGGACTAGTTTGATGATGTGTGCTGGCCATGCTAGTTCCGTTTGAAAAATCCCTGATTTTGTTAAAGCAGAGACAAGTCTGTGTATTATTGACATGTTTGCTCCAGCAGTTACATGCTCTGTATAAAAAGTTGGGTCAAACCTTTTATGTGTAGAGCTTTGATTTTAATTATAGCAAAATTGTTTGTTTTAATCAATGGTCCCTAAAAGAATTGATTTACAGAACAGTTCTTGTTCTTACCTGTTGCTGTAGAGTGGATTTTCAACATACTGATTCTATAACTGAATGCCAGGATAATGAAAACATACAAATAGTGCCAAAAAAAATTAATACAACTTTCTATAACATCTTCTGTGACAAGAGATAATTGGTTAGTATAACTAGGTAACAAAAATTAATGTGTAAAAATAGCTTCAGCTTAATTGTATAAAAAAAATTATCACTGAATATCCAGTGTATAGTTTCTTTCAGATATGCCCAGCGTTTTCACAGGGGAGGGTTGCATGTCAGCTCTGGAGTTCTTGTCTAGGTTTGGGTTGTCAGGCATGGGCCATGTCACAAGCTCTGCAGCTGAGTTTCTGGGTGTTTTCAGAAAGAATAGAATTTATCCAGAACTTTCTAGGAATTGATTTTTCATCTGTACCACCAGGTAGAACAGGTCAAGTTTTATATGCATGCAAACTTTTGTGTTGCCATATACAGGAGAAGAAATTTAATAATGGAAATTTTGCAGTTGCAGCAAGACTGAAAGCAGAACTCTGTTTCAAATGTACTAATATTCACATACAGAACCAAACAGCTTGTGACAGAAAGTCTCCTGTCGTGTTATTATTAGGGTGACACGGGTTGCAATAATACTCCATGTGATTTTTTTTCTTAGCTTTCTGTTGCATAAGGGGGTGGTGGATGTTTTTTAAATTCTTTCTATATATAATCTGTATGCATTCCCTTGATTTGCATGCATAAATACAGACTTCAAAGAAAATAAAGTTGCTGAACTTACATGAAATCTCTTTATATTTTTTAACAAAAGCTAAATTGAAGAGCAATGATATTGCTTAGCTCAGTCTTTCTGCAAGTGACAAATTGAGAACACTTGCTGAAAAATAGCCTTTGAAAGGGTTTTATTTTTTTCCTCCATTTTTCTGAAGCTTGCTGGCATTTAAAGATCCACTGTTCATGACCAGTTAAAATGTTAATCAAGAAAGGCTTCTGGAGGATGTGAGGAAAAAATACAGTAAAGTATGTTTTTGCTTTCTGAGGCACTTTTGCAGGTCTGAAATTTTCAGCTCTGTAGTAGTTGCTGAAATTCATCTCATGGAATCTGGTGTTCTGTTTACGATCTGTAAACTTTGGGGAGGCTGTTGTGTACTGTCACTATTTATTGCTTAAGAGCCCCCTAGTTTTAAATGAAGTTTTTGCTGAGAGTGTTTGGGTCACTGGTATCATTTGTCATGTACCATGACAGGGTAGAAGAAAGCCTGGTCAAACTGGTCAGCAAAGACAGGCTGTCAGTGAGTGTGTTTATTTTTGCTTTATTGTGGAGGTAACTGCAATTGAAGCTTTATCAAGTGCAGCAGTTGTGTGGTTGCAGGGCATTGTCTTACATAATGAATTTGTACCACTTATTACATTTAAATTCACTAAAGCAAACTATGAAATGCAGCTCTAATCAAAATCGATGATATTATCTGTCAGCAGATAGTAAATAGGATGGAATTGAAAATTATGAAATAGAAAATTACTAAGTATATGAGATGATCAGGGGCTTGGAGTGTACGACCTGTGAAGAGAGAGTGAGGAAACTGGACTTGTTTATCTTGGAGAAGGCTTCAGGAGTCCCATGTCAGTCTTCCAATACCTATAAGGCTGTAATCAAGAAGATTTGCTTGGCCAAGCTGTACAGGTAGTTAGAGGACAAGAGACAACAGGTGTAAATTGAATTGCGAGGTTTAGACTGGGTTCAAGGAGAATCTCTTTTCCCATGGGACAATCAAGCAGTGGATCAGGTTGCCCAAAGAGTTTCTGGAGTTTCCAACATTGGAGGTTTTCCAAGACTGGGATGGATAAAACACAGGAAAACCTGACCAGGTCCCGTAACTGACCCTGCTTTGAGAGGGAGGTTTTCTGAGGCTTTCTGAGGTCCCTTTCAACTTGAATTATCTGTGATCTCATACAAAAACTGATACATGTGCACACCCCCCACCTCTCACTGAGGAAACAAATGGAACAGCAGTAAGGCTGCACATACCTGCAGGTGCATGTCATGTATGAGACAGTTCTTAAGCTGTCAGCTCCCACAAACAGGACGTAGGCCCTGCAAAGCTGATGTATTTAAAGATGCATCTCATGCTTTTTTTCTGTCTTTGTGTCTTTTGGGACTCTACTGGTTGTCCCATAAGCTGTTTTATTTCTGAGATCATAGTTCTTTATTAATTTGCTTGATCTAAACTCTGAGGTAATGAGGGAAGTACAGGTACATGGCCCTTGTTCTGAAATGGAGACAGCTCACTAAAATAGCTTAGTTGGTGTATTTGATTATCTGGATGGATTTTTTTTTTTCCCTAGTATGGAAAAAGCTTTTTTGTTCCCTGTAAGTCTTTGGGAAATCCTGCTTGGTACAGTCCTTGCTTTAGATTTCAGTTGACTGGGTAACCTGACAGGTGTTTGAAAGGATGGTGAAGACTCTGCTTTATATTGATTGAATACAATGTATATATATTAAAGCTAGGGACCTAGAAATACGTGTTTGCAGATTTTGCAGATACCAGAACACTATTTGTGAGAAGTCAGAATGGAGGGTATTTGGTTTTATATCCTTTTGAGGTAGAAGGAAACAGTTTTTATATTAGTATTGTGAAAGCAAGAACTGTGTCTGTAGACTTTGTAGGTGCAAACTTGGGCAAATTTACTAATGTTCTTGCATCCTTTTTTATGGTTTGAAAAGCCTTTTGTCCCATTTCACAGAGCAATTCACCACTCTTTGATCACTTTTGATGGGTTAAAAGGAAGACAATGATGTAAAAATGAAAAAAGCTCTCTGTGTAGCTGTTATTGGGTGTTGAGTGCATTGGATAAAATAGTTTGGTTTTTGGTTTGTTTTTTTTTTTTACCCTGTCAAGAAATGAAAATGGGAAGTTTTCAAAGAATTTTTCTTGTATGAACGTTAGAACACTATCGTTGTCTGACTAGTGCTTCAGAGTGTAAGTTTTGTTAGCCATATTAAATTCTGAAGCTTTCCAAAGAATTGCATAATTCTAATAGGTTGGAATCACCAAGATTGGAACCTGCCAATGGAGAGCATGCAGTGTGTAAACTGCGTAGATACCGTCAACTAACAACAATTCTCCTGTTCTCTCTTTGAAAAACAAGAACAAACACCCCTGAAATTTGGATGGAACTTCATTTGCGATTAGTAGATACTCCTTCCAGCATCCTGTTAAAAAAACACACCCCAAATTTTCAGTTTATTGTTTCTTCCTGCAAAAAGAACACTTTGATTATTGAATTTCAGTGGGATGGTCTGTTTGGTTTTCTTGGTTTGTGCTGATTAAATGTTGGCAAATCTGTTTGTGTATTAGTTTCATTCTGATCACTTAGTGTGCAGTACTTGCTGGGGGATTTAACCTGACTGGAAGGTTGTTTTGGCCTTGGACATCCTTATGGTTTGGTACTGTAAAGAGTGATGTTTGTATCCCACTTGTAGCACTTCTTCAGATGTAACTTTGTAACTTTGAGGTGTGTACGAGATGTAAACATCTTCAGATTAATCTTTTTAATTTATGAAATTGATTATTTTCAGTAAAAGTACAAAAAACCCAGAAAGATGTTTCTGTGCAGTGTAAAATTTGCAGCAGTATATTCTACAATATGTATGATCTGCTCTTTTCCACTGTTGGAATCAGTATTGTGAAATATCACTGTTTGTACATATTTGTGACACATTGTGTGGCTAATTTTAGTAGATATTGAGGGTAATAGCTTGTTGCTAAATCCATACAAAGTTGTGTTTGGGTTGCCTAATAACCAATCACACATGGCTTGGGTGGTTCCATCTCTGGGGACTGAACTTGAATGCAGGTTTTGTCTATTCATCTTGCAACCACTCTCTTAAGCTACATTGGAGAAACATAAATTTTAAAAGATTTATGGTTTTTATGAAGGGGAAATTAACTGATAAGTACCTTGTGCTGCATTTTCTCTCTAGAGTGATCTCTAATGAGACTTAATATTTTTCATATCTTCTTTTATTAACTCCTGCTAGCTTTGCTCTTTTTAGTTTCTATATATATTAATTTCTTTATTCTTCGCATGCTGAACTTTCGTTTAAAACTATCTTAACATTAAAATATTTGTTTCTAAACTCTGCTCTGTATTTTACTTCCCCCTCTTACTCGGTTTTCTCTTTCCAGGACATTGTACTGTAATTTCCTGGTTTGTCCCTTCTGTTGTCTTCTCTCACAGTGCTCGGAATGGTGACTTGGCTGCTGCTGACCAGGGAAGGCTCCTGGCCATAACAAGGGAACTGCTGTAGGGAAGCTCCATAATGGGAACAAAGTGCTTGCATTGGAGATGTGTAGGAAAAGGAGAATTCTGTCTTTTAGCTGATTTTTGTGCAATAACCATAGTTTGGCATCACTAGGTGTCTGGCATCTGATAAACCTAAAATTTCTAACTGTGCTGAGAAAGTATCATTCTTGGCTTCCCTTTCACTGCTGCAGCACAAGCTCTGCTTTTTGTTGGCTACAAAGTTGACTTCCTGTCCTCTTGCTTTTCTGCTTCCTTCCCTCTGATAAATGCTTTCTGTATCATCCCTTTGGTAGCATTGTTACTCACAGATTTGCTCTAGGAACAGTAACTTTACTTTTTGCTCTTCTTTGTTCCTCTTCCTGCTTATTCTGAGACTTGGTGTGTAGTTGTAAAAAGTCTGAAGCTGGAACACTTGGGAAGATTAGAAAAAATAAAGAATTTTATAATAAAATTCCTAAATGTAGCAGCATATGGTTGTTCAAAGTTAAACCAGAATGCTGCTGTTGGGATTCAGGTTTGACCTATGAGTTTTACTTTCTGCTTTGATGCAGTAGATCATCAGCTTCACCATTCTTGTTATAGTGTTGTTGTCAGTCTGCTTGAGAGGGGAAAGGGGAGTTGATCTCGTTGTTTCTCTGGAAGAAGATCCATGAAATGTCTTGAAAAAGATTTTGTTAGTAGCGTGGCAAATGAGAGTCTACAGTTTTAGACTAAGACTTTGTGGGGGAGAAGTTGGGAACTTAAGGAATGGCTATGGAAATATTTTGTGTTTCAGAAATATATGGATGAGAGAAATGCAACAAGAACTTGTGCTGTCTGTGAATTCTGATGTGAGGGTGAAATGTGGCTGAAGCAGTAACCTAGAAAATCAGTTTTTTGTAATCAGCAGCTCCTGAGATATTTAACTGTTGGGAAGCTGTGTACATCCCTGCAGTTAAGAAGTAGGACTGGAGAAAGGAAGGAGCAAATTGAGATTGACACCTTTTGTTCTAATGCCCAGTTCTAGTCACTAGGAAATAAGGAAAGCCTGTGCTTCTTGAAAACCTGTATTTTAGTCAGAACACAGTGTTAGAGACTCCTTTAACAGCGCAGTCAGTATTTTGGAGAGAAGGCATTCAAAATTGATGATGTTGACAGGGTTCCTGTGTAGTTGCTTTTCTAACTGATGGAATTTGCAGTAGGGTTGGGAATTGGTCACTTGAGCTCTGCTCTCTTACTGTTGCCCCACAGTAGCACTTGGTTAGAAAAACAGGTTGCGAAAGTTAAAGGCGGCTGTCCTTGGCTGAAGTCTTCCTTTTCAATACATGCTTTGTTAACTTTAGGTCATCCCTAGTATAAACTCTCATAAAAAAATTAATTATCTAATTAACTTTTTTTTTTGGAGATTCTTTGCATTTTTGAATCTGTTTCAATACTTTTGTGAAGGGCAGAAGGAGCTGAATTCTGCCTCGTTCCCATTTTCACTGATGCATATCAGCTCTTGAACTAAATCTTACCAATTTAGTAACTTCATTTTTTTCACAATTGGAGAGTTCTCAGTAAAAGGTGTCACAACTTTCTGAATGGTTGTGTAAGCACTGTTGTACCTAAAACAAATAACAAACCTTTGAGCTTTACCAGTTTATGTTTATCGTTCAAGGTATCCATCTCGTATTGAGAAGATAGATTATGAAGAGGGGAAGATGTTGGTCCATTTTGAACGCTGGAGTCATCGCTATGATGAGTGGATTTACTGGGACAGCAACAGGTTGCGACCTTTGGAGCGACCGGCGTTAAGGAAAGAGGGCCTGAAAGATGATGAAGAATTTGTTGTAAGTGGCACATTTATTTTGTCTTAGACTTTTGCTAACTGTCCTACTTGCTTTCCTACATTAAATCTCTCTAGCACATAATGTTTAATTCATTTCAGGGGAAAAAAAAGAGATCTAAATTATTTAAATATTAATGAATATATTTGTATAAAATAGGATTTTAAACCTGGGGAAGAAGTCCTAGCTCGTTGGACAGACTGTCGATATTACCCTGCAAAGATTGAAGCCATTAATAAAGAAGGTATGTATGCATGTGTGGTCCATAGGTAAGGTCTGTTTGCATATGTTATGCTGTGCATTTAGTTTGCTTAAAAAAGTAATATGCCTATAAACTTTTTCTCACTGCCTCAATATTAAGTAAAAATGTTTCTTTTTATCAAATTTAGTATTAAGTTTGTATTTTATCTGTATGAAATTAGAAAATTGGAATTTCTCCTAGAAGACAAAATGCTTAGTGTTTTTAATCAGTGATCAGAAGATCTAGTGCACAGTCTTAGGAATATTTTGTACTATTATGGATTTGGTTTAATGATATATTTAAATTTTCGTGAGTGTTTTAGTTCTGTTTATCGAAGAAAAACAATAGAAATGGGGAAATAAAGGAACACCTTAGATGAAATACTTCACAGTGGTGATAACTTCAACTTCCACTTATGTTCATTAGAAATTTTACTGTAGTGTAAAGCAAATGAGGATTTGGTTGTAAGTTGAATTGTTTCCCTAGTGTGGCACCTTAAATATGACATAATTCTTTCAATGAATTATGAGCAAAAGTGACTCAAAAGCTTAAACATGCTTAACATTGTTCAACTGGACAAAGAGCAACAATATGAAAGGAGGGTTCTATTGAGACTGTAATTTTTTTTTTCCTTAAAATTCTGGATCCCAACTGTCTGTAACACCTGGCTACTTTGTTCATACAACATACAAAAATTTTGCTAAAGCTTTCATAGTAACAAGATGTGTTTGCTTCTTAACTACTCATAGTGATTGCATCAATCATTTTGTAGGAACATTCACAGTACAGTTCTATGATGGTGTCATTCGATGTCTTAAAAGGATGCATATCAAATCTATGCCAGAGGATGCAAAAGGGCAGGTAAGGATACTTTAGGTACTCTTGTGTTAGGTTTTATGTAGTTGTTTGGTTTTTTTGTTGGTTTGGGTTTTTTTGGGGTTTTTTTTTTTTTAGTATCTTGAGACAGTAAAAGTATCATGTAGCACAACTGGTTTTTAGGTTACAGTCTTTATTCTAGGTTCTGCACTGCCTTGCTTCACCAGTTTATGGATGATGCCTCAGAGTGTGCTGCTCCAGTGGCCTTGCCTCTCTCTGAAATGCCTGGCTGCTGGACACTGCATTGCCAACTAATCTGTTCCCAGAGACTTGTCTTACAGAGTTGACAAAACCAGGGGCATCCAGTGACTTTTCCCTCTGGTGTCCCTCAGGAGAAAGCTTTAGCTTGTCAGCAGTCTGTGCTGCTCATTTTTTTGTTTAATTTTATTTATTCCCTCCCCTTTACCCCATCTCTTTGGTTTACTGCTGTGATATCTTTTTGCCCACGTGTTCTTATTAACATGACTGGAGGTTTTCTCCCTTATATCAGAACTTTTGGGCATTTGGACAGATAAGTGTTTCTTGTCTTTTATAATGTCCAGTTACTGTTAAAGACAAGATGCTGAGTAGAAGTAGAGGGAGACTGAAGTAGAGGACCTGATTTAGTCACTAGGCATATGTTTACTTTTTCCTGAAGGAGATTAAGCTGAAATCCATAGTCACACTAACCCTGGTTTCTTGCTGCAGTCTTACAGTAACTCTGTTGAACCAGTGTGTAGTATTTAAAAGAATACTCTCAGTATGACAGTAAGTTAGGAAACTACAGTGTTTCATTTCATTTTTTAAAAGGCAAAACTTGGGTAATGTGGTTGTGACTGAAATGAAATAGCCCTTTTGTGACAGTATAAAGAAGTCCCCGACTCTGTCCTGTGCTTTTCTAGGGAGTGATATTGTATCTAATCTTGAGTTACTACTCTTAGGCCACAAGCATTTTCAACTTTAAAAAGAAATAGTAAATCCATTTCTCCACAACCATTATGTTGTCTAGATATGCTTGGTGGCAGTCCAGCTCATCTATTATTTCTAATTTTTCTCAGTAGTTGAGAGTTATGGTGCCACTCATGCATCTCAGGGGCTGAATGTAGGCTGCTTCTATAAAACCTTGAGAAAGAACGAGGGAGACAAATTTACACTTTCTAAGATGGATTTAGAATTTTTAAGTTGTCTTGAAGCAAGAACACCACCAATTGTGCTTCCTATAATGCTAATCGACACTAGTTGTAACATTTAATTTTGCAAAAGTAGAAATAAGTGTGAAGATCTTTAGCTTTCAAAGATAAAGATCGAATTTTTCCTACAATATTTCTCCTATATCATGCTGTGCTGAAATGCTTGTTTATCTAAATATTTGTGTGTTATTTCAGAATGAAAACATGATCTAAGATTTGGTTTGAAAATCAGTTACTTGAAACTGAGCTTCGTCTAAGCCTAAAATGCAAATGGAAGTTTTTGCTCTTTTGCATTATTTATTTTATAAGAAAACACTAAAATTTGTGAAAAGCTTAAAAAAATGCCAAGACAATAAATTAATTTGAAAAATAGTATACTTGTCAGATCCAATGCTTGATGCTTAATTTAAACCTATAACTTGGTTTTTGCCTGTTTCCAAAGAAAAAAATACTTTTCAAGAGATGAGTGTAAGCTTAAGATCCTTCCAGTTCCAGTGCATCAGCAAATCTAACAAATGTAAGATTTTTTTTGGAAGGTGTATGCTAAGTATGCAGAATTTTAATTACATGGAGGGAGATACAGATTAGTTAATACTTTGATTTGAGCTTAGTGTGACTTGAGGGAAGAGATTGGAAACACTATAACACTCAAACTGTTTTTGAGTTGCAGTGTAAGTGTGTTTTAATAAGACTCAGCTGTGAGGGTGGAAAGGCAAAATTTTTAAAGAGTGGGAAATATTTGTGTGTCTCAGTGCAATGGGACTCGAGGTTCAGTGGCTGTGCAGATAAGAGCAAATTAATAGAAATCACACAGATATGTATGGCTTACAGAGTACAGAGAAGAAAAAAAGGGGATATTAAGACTGCCCATGTGAGAGCACATATGAAGTATTTGGATAACTTACTTTTTCTGTTTCATGTTTTTTGTTTTATCTTCGATGTAATCAGGCGCGCGAGAGGGAGCAGATAGCGCCGGAGCTGAGATTAGTGACGGAAATCGAACCAAAAGAAGTGAGTTTTGAGGAGGGATTTGAAGGAGAGGGAGGGGACTTGGCACACAGGAAGAGGAAGCTGAGGAAAAAGCATGGATTTGCCAATGGGCCAGAGGAAAAAAGAAGATGTGACAGGAGACAATGTGAGCCAAGATGTAGGTGGGGCAGACTGTTTAGAATTGAAAGGTGAGGTTAAGGAGTCCAGGCTTGATGTGGAATCAGCCAGTCAATAGATTGATGTTTTATGTATGTGTATGTATGAATGTGTGGGAGTTGTGATGTGCCAGGAGAGGAAAAACAGCTGAATCTTTAGTACTGTAGAGAAGCAAAAAGGTGGTGGTTTTAGGCAGATGAAGGGAGATTGATGTGTGTGTGAATTCTGCTATTGATGCAAGTGTTGGATTTTAGAAATTATTCTCGTTTTGCCTTCCAACTGTTGGAGGACTAAGGTCACACAGAGGAATATTTTAAAATACAAGTGTTTCAGCCAATTGATGTGTAAGGCTGTTGGGTAATTTCTACTGATGTATTTCTTGATCGTGCAATTTCCTGCGTTTTGATTTAGTGAATCTAATTAGCATAATGACAGTTTTCCTCAGCAGTGGTAATGTTTTGTTTTCTAAATATAGTGTCCCATTACTTTTCTACTGTCAATTTTCTTAGCTTACTTGAAAGATGAATTTTGGTAAGAATAAAAAAGAAGGAAATGCACATTTTTGTTTTTTTGTTTTTTTTTTTAAGTTACAGACATAAATGAGAAACTCACTGGAGTGAGATACTGTGGGAAGTGGGAAATCAGGCTGGATGGTGCAGAGTAACTGGTGCAGAGTTACACAACTACAGCCAATAGAGAGACGATGTCAGGACATGAGGGAAAAATAGGGAAAACTTCTCTTAGGAGGTTTATGATTTTATTAATTGTAATGTGTTCATATTTAGGCTCTTGGCTTTGTGTATACTGAATGATCTGGGAAAATGTCCTGCTATTAAAGATTTGTAACTAGTTTCTGTGATATGTATGGTATTTAGTGTCCCGCTATTATGGTTGTCAGGGTAGATATCTTACTATTACCCTGAGACAAATTTCATACTTTGTTGTGCTTTAGGCTCCCCCTGTTACTTGCCAATTTTTTTGTTCATCTTTTCTAACAATTCTGAAAAACACATAAATGGATCTTTTTGAAGGAGTTCCTATGCTCTTCAAAAGAAATATAGTTGCCTCAGCATCTTAGATGCTAAATAGTTGTTGCACGTCAGGAGCTGTGCTGCTGAGCAGTCACTGAGCAGGAGTTCAAGGTTACAAAGCAGGAATTACCTGTCTCACTTTAGTGCCTATATGTTTACTCCAGAGCCAGAATAAAAATGGACCCTCAGAGTTTCTGACCAAGTCAGAATCACAAAATTGTTTAGGTTAGAAGGGACCACTTGAGATTATCTTGTCCCCCATGACTGCTCAAGGTTCTCTTCACTGAATTTAAATTTACATGTTAATCTAGGAAAAAAGTATAACTGTCACCGTAATTAATGTGTCTCTGCTCTGGCTTCTGAATGCTTAATCTTTGTTTGCTTCATTGTTGTGTCCTGCTATCCTTTGTAATCTCCATGTTTTAAGAACAGTATCCAAAAATGAAATAAAGTACAAACAAAAACCCCTTCGTGTTGCACCAAAACAGCTGTCAGTAGAACAGGATACTTGGTTCAGCGTGGTCCTTGGAGCTTGGTATCTTCTGAAAGCTTTTGATATCAGGGTGCTTAGCTTGACTGAAAATTAGAATGCCCTTTAGAAGCTGTTTTGACGCAGGCTGCACTTCTTTTCCTTCCCACTTTTATCAAAAGATCCAAGCTCCAGCCATGTTACTGATCCTCTTCATCCCTTGGCCACGGTACAGTGTAAGACTTCTACTCTCAGGTCTCCTAATTCCTCGCTACCATAAACAGCTCAATCCATTTTTTTGTCCTGCTGGATGGGCAAGGCTCTGGATGGACTGGAGCTAATGTGTGTGCTTGTTTTGGCTGGCCAAAAAAGAGGTATGTGTTGTGCTTTTGATTGACTGCAGCTGGCACTTAGACACGCTCCTTGGTGCTGGCACGTCACCAAACGGCCTCGGTAGTTGCCTGTTGTGTGAACGTTGCCAAAGAGCTTCCAAACTTTGCTGCTGGCTAGTCTGAGTGTGTGCAACTGCACTGACAGTGTGGACATGGAACACTTTATCTTAGAGGAATCAAAACTTTTGGTGTTTCTAAGTACGTAGCTTGATGCAAAGTAGAAGCATAACCCATGTAAAGCAGTTATTTAAAAGCGTTGAGCTGTGAAAAAGGAAAAGCATGATACAAGAAGTAGAGCTCTGTATTTGTGTTATGCTTTTCTCATTCATCAGCGAAGGCAAAGAAACTCTCAGTAGAACAGAAACTTGCAAGACTTATAATACGTAATGAGTGGGAAAAGTTGCATTGAAACAAGATTTGTAAAATCAAGCTACTTAAGGTATCTCATGGTGACATAACAACACGGAAATGCTCCAGAATAAAACAGTCTGTCTACAATGGGGGGGTGGGGGGAAATTACTATTTGTAAAGCACTCGTGTAACTAGACAAAAAATAGTCTTTTTCATACTTTTTTTGTGTTTTGTAGTACTTGTGTAGCTAGATTGCCATTTAAATGAATTATCATTCAGAACACTCAGATGCTTAATTGTGCCTGGTGGATGATTGATTGCTCTTGCCTTTTATATCGCATATAATTTCTCCATGGAAAAAATCTGTACCTTGATGTTATAGAGAATTAAAAACAATATACTTCAGTCAAAAGGATCAAGTTACAGTTTTTGCAGTCAGGAGACATAAGGCAGGAGGCTGATTGCTCCAAACTAGTGGAAGCAGCTAGTCTCAGCCTTGGAAGAATTTAGTTCTCCATTGATACAGGCTGGCTTGGCTTGGTCTAGATGCCAAAAATTGGGGATCTAAGTTCTGTTTTTCTGTACGGTCAAAATAAGCCATTATCAAAAATGTTGTTTTTATTGCCATAAGTATGGATTGTGAAATTATAGAGCACTTTATTGAAATTACTGGATGAAACCTATAATATGTAATACAAAAAGAATAAAAGAGTGATATCTGTAGTTACTCTAGAAACACAGGTATAGTTAGATAGGAGTTATCCCTGCTCTATCAGTTTAACTCAGGAAGAACTTTGCCCAATTATGCAGGCTTTGAGATGGTTGTAGCTTTGCATAATAGTTTAACAGCTATGAAATTGTGTATTTCAGAGCCAGAAGGGTAAGAAAAAGGTCAGCATTCTGGGTTTGGGAGCTCCTGGGTTTGTAAAGCAATGACACAAAAAGTAGATAACAGGGAATGTGTGCAGTCATAATTCTATACACAGTGGGTTTTTTTAAGTTTTGGTTTTGGTTTTATTCCTGTGGCATTCTGATAGTACTTCAAGTTTATTATGGCTGTTTGGGAAACTCATTTTACCAGTCTTTGAGTAGTAACCATAAAAATAAATTGAACTCCTCTTGAACATTTCTAAATGAGGTTTCACTGGGTTTTAAGAGTATTTTCTATTTGAGTCTCAGGCACTTTTTAATACTTACTTACCATTTTTTCCTTTTTGGAGGATTGGATAGCTTTGGTCAAAGCTGCTGCAGCAGCAGCAGCCAAGAACAAAGCAGGAAGTAAACCCAGAACCAGCGCAAACAGCAATAAAGATAAAGAGGACAGAAAATGGCTAAAAGTCCCTTCAAAAAAGGAAGAAACCTCAACCTCTACAATCATGCAGGATGTCCAAAAAAAGGAAGAGGAGCCTACATCTAGTGACACATTTGGTAAAAACACATTCTATAAAAGACAAAATTGGTTTTCCTGTAGTGTTGAATTAGAATTCCTGTTGTTAATTTTGCAATTAAGTAATAACTAATACTTCTAGAGGAAGATGTCTCATTTGCTATTATCGTAACTTTGTGATACATAATGATAAGCAAAAAGAAACCATTTTTATCAGATAAATCAAGTTCAGTCAGCACTCTGCAAAACTTCTGACTAGCTTTATCAAGAGCAGAACATTGGTTTTTTTTCTATGATTTCATTGTACACTTCAGTTCATATTCCTGCATCTTCTGTAACCTGTGAGATAATCCTTGATCTTGTTTTAAGAAAAAGAATATTCCAATAGGCAAGATATATTCATGTTCATGGATGTTTGAAACTATTTCTGATTTGATAAGAATTTGTTCATTTTTATGGTCTTTAATGATGAATTATCATAATATTGACTAAAAGTTAAAAGTTTTGAGGTAATATGCATTTAATGCTTCAGTGTGTAATACTAGGTCTTCAGAATGTGTAATTTTAATTTTTAATAGACTTAAAATTTTCTTTACTGCAGTATTCTAATAGCAGTTCTGAAATATTTAAGTATTATGGGTGTTGTTATGTATTTATGAAATGTCAGTTAATGAGGTTTCTCTTGTGTTTAGAAGTAGGATTTCCTGTAGTGGATGTTCCAAAGATGGCCTTTGTGCAGGCAGAGAGCACGTTATCACACAAGAGGAAAAGTAATCTAGGCAACTCATTTCAGGCAAAGAGAGCTCGTCTTAACAAGATCACTGGTAAAATTTTTTTTTTGTTGACTTTGTTCCTTTTCCTGTAGTGAAATATACATGTTTATATAGAAAATATTGGAGTAGATTGCATAGAAACACTTCTGAGGGAGACGGTCACTGCAGTCTTTTACTTGTTGGGAATTTTAAAGGAATCTATAAATGGTAAAATCTGACTTGTTCATACATTCAGAGAATGGTCTCAAACTGTACTTGGTCTTTTTAGATTTTTAGGACAGTAGTCATCCTAAATTGGTGAATTTCTTGAGTATGTGTTAACTTGAGCTGCACAGTTTTCTCCATTATTGGATTAATTTGGGCTTTGTACAACTTCTTAGCAGGGTCACAAGTTACTACCACTCTAAATTAAAGCTATGGTTAGCTGTGGAGAAACAGCTTAGTTAATATATTTAGTAATATGTTATAAATTTAGTAATATTTAGTAATATATTAGTAAATGTTTTGTCACAAAATCGTTGCTGAGAAGAGTTCACAGTACGTCATTCAGAAACACACAGGCTGTATTTCATCTTGTATTTAAAGGATTAGTTCACTTTCTCTGAAAGGTAACACATTCTCTGCTAGCAGAGTATGCCTTTGTGGAGACAGACACACACTTTTTAAAGTTATAGGAAAGTCAAAGGCTGCAAAATCATGGTTTCTGATTATTCAGCTCAGTCTATATGAGCCTGTCTGACATCTATTATTCTAATAAAGCTCCTTAGAAATAAAAATCTATCCACAAGCACAGGTAAATATGATTTCTAAAGCTACCAGTTTTTCAGCTGGTTTTGGTATCTTCTGCCACTAAATACTATTGGAAAGAAATGAACAGAGCTCTTTAAATACGTATCACTAGTCTGTACATCTTATGCTGCTGCTGCTCATGGCAGCAATTAAATTGGGACTCAACTGAGGATGTACATAGTATGGGCAAAGGAGAGTAGAAATGAAGTTGGTAAATTAGACATCTGTTAACTAAACTTGAAACCAAAGAAGGAGCCTTCCAGGAATGAAAATCCTGGAGGCAGAAAATGGGTTTTTCTAAAGGCTGCATCTGTGGTATGCTGTTATTTACAGAGGATGGTGAACCTGTAGTCCTGCTGCAGTAGTTGTGGAGGAATGGTTGGTTAGAAAAATACTTAATTGGGTAGAGAAGAAGGAAATAATAAGGGTTGTATATTGACAGATCTGCAGAATCTAGATTCCTTTAATGACTTGAATTTCTGATCACTGAGCATCTAGCTAGAAGTAAGAGAATCTGAGAATGACAAAATGGTTTGGGTTAGAAGGGACCTTAAAAGTCATCTAATTCCAACCCTGCTGCCATGGGCAGGGACACCTTCCACTAGGCCAGCTTTCTCAAAGCCTCATCCAGCCTAGTCTTGAAATCTTCCAGGGATGGGGCAGCCACTCTTCTCTGGGGAACCTGTGGTTTGTAGAACCACAAAAGTTTCCTCATGGACTGTAGCTTGTTGTTTTGTATTTAAAACAACTTCACTTGATTTTGAGAATTCTTTTACACTTTTTGGTATAGAAGGATGATTGTCAAGATAAATAACACTGCAGTTTTTGCAACTTAATTTGAACAGGATAATTTGAGTGGCAAATACTTATTCTAGGCCATGAAACCTAAATCTTTTTTGTAACCTAATGCAGAATTAAAATCTTACCTGACAATTTTATTTGGTTTTATGTGATAGTGTTAAGTAAGTTTCTGCTTTTCAGTTAACCTAAACTGAAGCATAACTTAATCTAACACAAGAAGTAAATGAATCAAAGCACCAGGTGTTTATTGCGGAAAGCTGAAATATTTTTGTTTTATTTTTATGTCCTGAATAGGTCCTGAGAGCCCAGGCTTCACTAATTTGTAATTCTTTGGGCATTGTGCACCTTAAATTAATTTTTGGTGTATCTGAGTTTTCATGGAATGCAACAGGAATTCCCTCTGTATTTGTCAGGTTATTTTTGGGCACTTCAATTCTTCACCCCCAGTAATGACGTTCTCAGAGATTATAACAGAAGTTTTTATTCAGATTTTCAGGTTGTATCAGTTTTGCTTTGTCTTATGGCACAGAACTTTTTCTTTCTCTGCATACTTAGGCAATTCAAGTTACTGTGTGAGGTACAACTGAGCTATTGCCATATGCTTTGCTGAAAAAAGCTTTCTTTTTATATATTGCCTTTTACAGGTTTTTTGTAGTAGTGATATTGTGCATAAGTGTGTTAATGAAGTGACATATTCTAGTGTATATATTTGCTCCCAATATGGTCTTGTTATTGAGGTAATTTGGGAGCTCCACTGCTGAGAATATTTGTTTGGAAATTTAATCCCTTGTTGATTCTGTCTCAGAAAGGTTTGCATGTGTTAGAGTTAAGAAGCAGTAATACGAATTCTGATGCGGATTTCTTAAAGACTGGAAAGGGGAGAGAGAGAACAGTTTTGTAAATAATTCTGATGGCAGAATTTACTTATGCATCATACAGATTGTTTTAAAGCCCAAGTGCTTGGGCTTTGGAAGGATGGTGAGGATTTATTTTACAACTGATAACTTTATTTTCATCTTGTCAGTGGAAATACTAGAGATGTACCTCTTGTGTAAGGATGCCATCGTTGGAATGTCCTTTTGAAACTTTTTGTTTCTCCTAATTTAAAGTGTTCAGCTTTGCATGGAGCCATTTCAGAAAGATTCATGTTGTAGATAAATGCAGTTCATATTTGCTTTGTTTTCTACAAATTCTTGTTGCAAAGTGCTTCTAACTGTAATTATCTGCAATTTTTCTCCTAAGGTTTATTGGCATCCAAAGCTGTTGTTGCAGATGGTGCTGAAAAAAAGGAAGGCAACAAAGAAACAGCTCCAGTCCTGGAGCAGGTATGAAATGGTAGAGTTTGATTCTTTTGCAAAGTTCCCACTGGAGTGTGCCATGGAGATGTAGTACCTACAACATTAAAATTTCCCCCTTCAGATATAACAGGGAACTGAAAATTTATCTTACGTTTACATTTCTGGCAGAGCCGGAAGTATGGAATTTAATTGTCTCTAAATAGCGTTGACTTGAATTTCAATAATGAGCTTTTGTGTTAGAAAACTAACAGAAAACAAAATAAAATGAAGTCTCCACACAAGAAATGTGAGGAGACCAGTGTCCCAAGGTCCAGTTTTATAGCTGGAACCATGACTGGCTTAGGAAAAGGCCCTTACACAAATTTAATTTGTGTTTGAAACAGGGTTTTTGCCATCATATAGAACTTCTTTTAAAAGAAGTTTCTTTTATATTGTAAGAATTTGGTGTTGTAGGCTTGTATGTGTTTTATGAACTGCTCAATGAGCCATACATTTTGCAAGGGTGTGTATTTTAATAAATACAAAAAAGAAACTTTTAAATAATGTTAAGGGTCTGATTTTTTTTAAAACCTGCATATTGGCAGGATCTGGAGGCTGCCATTTTATCTTTGGCTTGTTCCACTGTGTTCAGGCATTGCTTGACTCTGAGTTGTGCAGTAACTTGCATATAAAAAAGGGCTGAATGCCTGAGCACGGTAAAGCAAGCTAAGGATGAACAGTAGTCTTGATTCAGGACATCTTTGTTTTCCAGTGATTTAAATCAGAGCCTTAATGTAGTTTTAATACAGCTTTTTTGTATGCATTTTCATTCTTCTTTAACAGCAGCACTTGAACATAACAGCCTTGCTGCCTGCAATTCTTTAACAAGCACTTCTGTCCTTTAGCCCCCGGCACACTCTATGAACAGTCCCCATCCCAACCTTGATTTGATATTTTGGTTGTACTGGTTCTTTAGAGCTGATCCATGATTGCATTGCTCTGGTTTTCCCATTGACGCTGCATTGGATGCAAGTGTTGTCAGTGGAACCTGATTCTCTGTTTGGATGCTGTCACTGTAAGGGCCGGCGGAGCCGCCGCGGTGCCGATGCATTGACCGATATTTTGCATAAAGGTTTACAGTGTATTGACACGACATTCCATTTCTCAAATTTTTGCATATTAAAGATGCTATGACTTTTCTTGCTACTGTGTGTGATATTTTCAATGTGCAAAAAACTGTGAAATGGCTTACAGCATGTTGTTTTTTTGGAAGAATCATTACAATGTAAATCTTGCCATGCAGAATCCCATTGCGGTGAATGGGACTTTGTGGTTTACATAGACTGTGTATGCAACAGTATAAACTGCAGTGCATATTTACTATAACCTTTTTGTTACTTCTTAGACTTAGTAACTCGGCTGTTCCTGTTTATTGATCAGATATAAGAAAAAAAAAAGATGTCTCTGTCATTGTTTACATGCTAATGGTCTGAAAAACCTCATTTTTTGAAAATACTAGTTAAGCTCCTTTAAAGAGGCATCTAAAATCCCAAATTATCCAATGCCTTTGCTAACTAACTAAAACCAGAAACCTCACAAACATTTAAATGATTGACTGTGGGGAGGAAAATTGTTGAGCTTAAAGTTTTTTTTCACTAAGTTCCTGCCCAAACTGAAATTAAAATGGCCGAGTTATAAACCTCCCCAAAAGTTTTCCAGTAGTGAAGCTGACATTCCATAGAGGTTTTGTCTGCTACTGCTATAAAATTGAATGGGTAAAATATCTTGTAGGGTTTTTTTAATAATGTAATACAGAACATGGTAGTAAAAATATTCAGGCCAATAGCCGAAAACTGACTTTGTTGATGGAAGTTTTTGTTTATATATTTTTAGTTTACAGTTGTCTTAAACCCAAAACCTCAGACAATTAGCTGCAGATACAGTAGTTTATTTAATTGTATTAGGGTATGTCATGTTATATTTCCTTTTGACCAAGACCTGATTAGATGGATAACATTAATTCATTAAGGTTTTTAATGTTAATTTGTCCTGTTAAGAGGTTAAGCACCTTATCAAAATCTTAATTTAATTTTTTTAATCTTGTTTAAAATAACTTTGTAATTTGAAAGTAATGGATGCTGTAGTATGTCTTTCACATCTGTGAAGATGAACAATAAAATTGTTTATTTACAAGTTACGACTCTAATTAATTTCTGGTAATACCTCTCATAACCAGCATAGGTGTCCTCTACAGTCCATGGAATATTTTATTTAAATGAATAAACTGCACTTAGCACGTGTGTAATTGAGTTATTCAAGGTAGCACTGATGTCTGCTGACTGGGATGTTTTGCACCGGACCTTTACAGGATACTTCCAGCAAGCAATTCATGTAGCATTCAGGGGTGCCCTTTTACAGACATAGAATGTGCACTTGTGGGGTTTTGTTTTGCCTTTTTTGTTTTTCCTCCACTGGAACATGGAAAGTTCCAGTGGAAAAATAAAATCGCAATTTATAACAAAACTCAGTAATACCCTCAAAACACCAGAGATGAGGTGTTTTTAGTTTGGATAAATTGGTGCACACTTCCTAGAAATACCTTTCTGCGTTGTTAGTCGTGGTTTTATTAGATGGTACTATGCTGTGTGATGTAACCGAGACAAGAAAGGGGACAGGCTTAAGGAGTTCTGTTCAGATATTGTAGTTTGCCCTTATTAGGCAAGTTGTAACACATGCACGGTTTTAGTAATGTAGGAAGACCTTCCAGTTAAAAATTTAAAATGCCAATGTCTGTCAATGCATGCTAACAGTCTAAAAATAATACTCAGTATGTGTTAAGAAGGATGAAAATTGATGAATTTGGAAAGCTGTGTTATATGTTGACTTTGTTTCCTTCAAAAACTGTTTTAACTCTTTATCTGCTCGTTTTTTCTCCAACAGTTAGCAATCTATTTAACCCTGTGGTGCTAGAAGTTGAGATTTCTTCATGTTTGCACAAACATATAATGTGGTGAAATCCAGACTCCCAGCACTGAAAGGGGTTGTGTGAGAGTGTGCTCAGTATTTGGAAACCTTTCATTGTTTTCTGACATTACTTAAAGGAGCATTATCAACTTTTTCAGGTTCTCAAAAATACAAATTTCATGTTAAATATGGTTTTCCTGAGGAACTTCTTAAATTTTATTTTTTTTTTTAATTTTTTTTTGCTGTGATCAGGGAAATGACCACACAGGGAGAATTTTGGCAACTATGTTTTAAAACTGCAATCCCATGAGGAAGGGTTGTTTGTTCATAGCAGTGCCAGAGTTTAGGGAGTGTCTGGACAACACTGGAGCAGGGAGTTGGACTCAGTGATCCTTATGGCTCCCTTCCAACCTCAGATGTTCTGTGATTGTACATCAGTGTGTGTATTCTGGCCTGTAACAAACTGTTTTCCAAGTTACACATGGAGACTGTGCTGACAGTCCTGGTCAATTGGAGATGAAAGACTTGGGTGAATTTTTAAATGGGGAATAGAGGAAAAGTATTTTCTTTTCGGGCTTTCTGCAGGTATTTCAAACAGTAAGAATTGAGCCTTCTGAATACTGAAAACAGTTGAAAGTGCTCCTTTAAACAAAGCAAAATTTAATGTGATGCATTTTAAATAGTTTTCATTTGTTCTTAAAATAATGTTGCTTTAATATGTGTTTGAATACTAAAATTGCTTTTAAAAAGATCAAAATAGAATACAAGAACTACAGCGAAGAAACTGAAATAAAAGTATCAATTTTTTATTATTTATTCAGGAGATTTCACCTAAACCACAAAGTCAGAAAAAAAATGAAGCTGATATTAGCAGTTCTGCCAACATTCAGAAACCTGCACTGTTATCCTCAACTTTGTCTTCAGGAAAGGCTCGCAGCAAGAAATGCAAACAAGAATCTGGAGATTCTTCTGGGTGTATAAAGCCCCCTAAATCACCACTTTCCCCAGAATTAATACAAGTCGAGGATTTGACGCTGGTCTCTCAGCTTCCTTCTTCTGTGATAAATAAAACTAGTGAGCACAGACATTTTAAAAAAAATACCGTAACTACTTATAAGAGATATACGGAAATTTTCTTTGGTTGTAAATGGCTATTGCTTTTAAAAATTAATCTGCTTTAAATAAAGGGTCCAAGTGGGAGAATTAGGGGTAGCTCAGTATTTTAAAAGTCAAGTTCCTTAATAAGGCATTTGAATTACTCTACCAGAAATAATACATTTAAATAATATATTGATATTTATAGAATTGTGGCTTTTAATGGTTGGCTTTCCCTCCAGCTTAAATCTCCACATTAGTATTAACAGTGATACAGGAAAAATCAAACCTCCCTTCTGAAAAGGGCCTGATTCATTAAAAAGAAAAGACATACACCTTGGTGTGGACCTTTCCTTCTCTGAGAAATTTCACCTTCATCAGGCTGATGTGCTCTACCTGTTGGCTGTGGCATTCTTCACCTTATGTGATATTTCCTCCAAATATGATGTGAGAGAGAAGATGGGTTCAAGATCTGTGGTGGAGAGATATAAAAAATTGTGTTTCTTTGTCCCAGAAAAATCTCAGAGGTCTTCAGCTTCTTAACACGTGTAACTGATTTGCCAAATACCCAAGTACTGTTTATCAGAAGAACAGGGAAAGCTTTATGCTGCATGAATGAATATGCTATTTTTTGTGGATATTAAAATATTTCAATAATTTTTTGTGAGATTACATTGGGTTTTTAGTGTTGCTTAGTGTCAGGTTCTTTTCCTGAAGAACATTACATGATGACACCAAGGGTTAAAATAAATGCAGGTTCCAGTAAGTTAGAAGCTACATTTTTGTTTCACTTTTAGAATAGTGATTGAGGATGGAAGACTCAACCTGCATCATGTGTTCCCCTTAACCTTCATATTTTCTCTTATGAGATAAGTTTCTTTTTAATCTTTACTCACAGATAACTCTAAATGAGTGGGAGAGGGAGGGGTGCAAATTCAGCTGTCTTCATTTATTCAGGACACAGTGGTAAAAACTGTATTTTGTCCCCACTAAATATTAGCAATCATCTATATTGTAATACGCCTTCCATCCCCACCCCTAGAACAATGGTAAGTAGTGTTCCTGGAGCATGTTTATGTCTTGGATTAAGTTAGACTTCTCTGTAGTGTTTTTTAAAATTAGCTAATTTAAAAATTGGTTACTTAATAGGTTAGATCTTGTCTTTTAATGTTTGGCTTCCAAGTTTTTGCTACCTCTAATGGAAATTTAGTTTTGCTCTGTCTTTATTTTTAAGTCTGTGCATCTTCGACTCTAAAAACTGCTTACAAAAAGGAGAAAAGAGTGATTTACAGTGTTATAGTGACCTAAATGTTTTTCTAAGGCAAAATTTTCTGAAACTGGGTAAAATTGGAGAGGTGTAGCAGAGTGTGGGTTTTTTGTTTTTAATGAATCAGGCCTATATAAACCTATATCAATCTTCCCCCCCTCTTTTTTTTTTTTTGATTTTGTTGAAAATAAAGTTCTGGAGCCTTCTTACTGTGCCATGCATTGGCAGAGTGCATTTGAATTACAGTTGGGGTATTGATATCAGGTTAGCAGAAGAGAGGAGGTGGGATATAAAATTAAACACTGTTTTCAGTTATTTTTCTAAGTTATGTGTTAACACTGTCCATGACTTTTTAGATCTTTAACTGTGATCATTTGTTCTGTATATTGTTAAATCCTATTGCCCCCTTCCATTTTAATTAGCCTGCTCTCATGGGTTATATGGGGAGGGTTGCTTGTTGTAAATACCCTGTTTGCCTAAAAAAACAACCTTTATCACTGGGGAAGTAGGTGCCCTAATATTGTATAATAAGCAAAAACCAGAATCATGTCTTGAGCATAGCTCTTTCTTTTGCTCCTGGTAGTCACAGTTTTGTAATTGCTTTTACCAGTTTTGCTGTGATTACCAGCTTTGCAAATAAGAGCTACTTAAAGCACTCCCCATCTTTAGATCTCAAATACTGCGGTAAGATGATGGTGTATCTCTCTGCTTCATGAACATTGAAAGATCTCTTTTTAGGTCCATCACAGCCAGTGAATTCCCCTAGATCCTACAAACATAGCCAGCGGAGAAGAAGATCACAGCGTTTAGCCACTTGCTCCTTGCCTGATGATTCTGTAGAAAAAGTTTCTTCTCCCTCTTCAGTTACTGATGGAAAAGTGTTCTCCATCAGTGGTCAAAACCAACAGTCATCAAAATTGGAGGGTAATGTATCTTAATCTAATAAAGAACTGCCCAAGAGAAATTGAATCATAAAAACTAGACCTTTCATGGTTTTCATCTAATGGGGTATTTTGACTTGCTGTAGCTAAAGCTGTTTGCTGTTCCTATGTTATATAACGCTGCAATCCAGACTGTTGTTTGTTGGACCGTGTATCTTTTTTAATATGACATTTTTTCTTTTGTGTAGTACCTGATGTTGCTCATATGTCACTTGAGAAGCGTGGACCGTGTCTCCCTCTTGATTTAAGCCGTAGTTCGGAAGTTACAGCACCATTATCCACAGAATCCACTTTCCGTAATGAATATCCCAGTAAAGACAAGGAAGATATTCAGATGGTTACATATCTTTCTTCTAAAGCAGTAACTGATGGAAGAGTAGCTACAACAGCGTCAGGTAAAGAGATTCAGTATACAACCAGAGAGGTTTATAGTTGTAGGGTTAAAATGTGTGTGTATTCAGTCTCACAAAAAGACAGGATACTTCTTGTTTTCCTTTCTGCACACTCAGAAACCTGCCACTCTTCCTGGACTCCATCTGCATCCTCTTTGTCTTCCCCTGCCTTTGAGCCACATTAGCACTTCTAACATGTTTTGAGGAGAATCTGAGAGTGTGGAATGTAGGAAGCAGTATTTCTTTCAAACGTATTTTACATTGTTAAAAGTTGTAAAAATAATTAACAAAGCGTTTACTAACATACTAATACACACTTGTAGCTTCAGCTTTAAAACAGTGGTGTTTTAAAAGTCAGTATTCCTCTGCTTTCTGTCGATTTGCAGTGGAAATTTTGTCCTTTGCTTCAAAATGTTACTTGAAAATACTTGCGCAAAGTCTTCAAAAACTTTTAAATAGACTTGGTCACCCTCAGAATTAGCACAGAGTCCGGTACTGGAATTCTGTGCTGCCTCTCCCTTTCTAACAGTTTAGTGGCTACTGGGGGTTATGTCAACCTCTTGGATAGAGGTAATGAGGAGATGTGGGGAAGGATTGGTATAGTGGTTTGCAGACCCTAGAAGTGGACTGTTTTCATCCAGTGTATGTTAGGTGTCCATATAATTTTTTATAAATAAGTCTCATGTGGCTGAGTATCAAATAATTTCTCACTGACTTCCAAGAAAGAATTCACAAGCTTTTTTTTTTTTTTTTAATGAGACAATTGTACTGTAAAGTAAGAGTAGGGAAAAAATCAAATTATTATACTCTGCTGGGAAAGTTGTTGATAAAAGTGATTGATAGTAAGGGAGGACAGCATGACCTTAAAGGATATAGTTATGACACTTAAAATATATCTTAGTCCATTAACCTGTGAATCTCTTAAACTAATTTGTCAAAATAAGGGCTATGGGAATTTCTGATGATCTACCACTTAAGCTTTTAAAGTATTAAAATATTATTTAATGTAATGTGACAATCTTCATTTGCCCTTGATACTTTGCATAGCAGTAGAATCACAGATTCCTGGGAAAATCACTTCTGTAAAAGTCCATTTTATTTTATGTCTTCTACCACTAAGAGAAGGGCTTTTGGGAGATGTGAATTTGCCCACTCACTGAACAAGCTTCTAAAAGAAACCAACAGCTTCCAACTGCCATCTGTTTCTTGTTTGGTAGAACTCATTTCAGTTACTAGGAATTTAACTTCTGGCTTTTCTGGTATATTTTCTGGCTCATTTAATGTATGGTTGGTAATGCTGGAAGTTGCCTGCTGGTTCTGAACTCAGCAGCCAGGAGTGCACTTGTACCTGCTTGCTTGTTGAACTGGGTCTTGGTCGTGGCCACAGCTGAATCTCATTAAAAAAGAATAAATTTCATTTATAGACACCTTTATTTAACTCAGAATTGTTTGAGATGTCCACACAGTTTGTGTCAGGGTAAAGCATTCCCTGATAACATTGTTTTGTTATTACTAGTTGAGTCCATTATGGGAAGTTGGAAGCACTTGCAACCTATGATGGAGAATAGAGTTTATACTGTATTTAAAGCTTAATGAAGCTTCTATTGTATCTATATAATTTCAAGAGTTATAAGCTCTAAAGGAAATGATTTTCCAGCTACCTTTTTGTACTCTGGGTTTTTACCTTCCAGACAAACCTGTTTTATTCCTAATTTTCATGTATTACAGTTTTCCTCCATGCAATCAATGGAATTCTGGTCTCGAGCTTTAATGATGACTTTTTGTCCAAATGTTAAAAGTTTTCAGTAGTTTGCAGCCCAGCATCATCTTGAGTGTAGGCTTTGTGACCTTATAGACTAATCTAAGCAGTTTGATACCTTTAATCCCTAGCAGGTTTTGGAGCTAGATACCTCTCAGTTGAATCTCTGTGACTCTAACTGAAGTTTATGTGGCTTTTGAGTTTATCTCAGGCTTCTAACTCTGGTGAAACTTGTTCATCCTTCTCATATTCTTCTCAGAAAAAAAAGAAAAATGTAGCTTTTATGTTAAGGTTTGAAACCTCTGGAGTTAATTTACACTGTTGAATGGTTTTGTGTTGTGCTTTAGAAGGCATTGCTTTGCCTTTGAAATAGCACAGGTTCTCAAGTCACATTATTTAACTACACATTCTTCATGCTTCAGGACAACTAATAGAATCCACTCTATTTATCAGTACTTTTCTAATTAACTTGTTTAAACAATAGCAAGCAAATATTTAAAGGAGAGATGCCCAAAGCTTTCCTTTCTCATTCCTGTCAAAGCTTGAAATTATTGAGAAAAGTTAATTTGCACTATGCAGGAACATCTGTCTAAGTGCAGTTTAATATATTGCATTGTTCAGTGTATCCACTGTGACTCTGTACACTACAAATTGAGAACTCAGGTGTAAAATCTGTTCTGTAATTGGGTTTTCTTGATCTGAAAGAACTGTTAAAACTTACATCTGTTTATGATAGTTCTGCTGTTTAGATTTTATTGACCCAGTCTAGACAGATCTGGTGTTCTAGATTTTGACATCACTGGGTTTTGCTAAGTGCACTTAAATCAGACCTGCTGTCTTTGTAATCTCTGAAGTAGGTAAGTGTAGGTAGTTTTAGAGATGATGAAGGTAATGGAGGTGTTTAGCCTAGAACGGCCTCTTGTGATCACTGACCCTTCTGTAACAGAGCTGGACTGGTTTAGGGCCAGAGATGTTATTTGTGGTGTTGCAAGTTCTGACTTCTGATGGAGCCTGTCAGTTGAGTCAGTTGAAAAAATAATGGTACGTTGTTAAAAGGATGCGTTTTAGTTGCTTTATTCAAAAGTTCCTGACTTGGTGTTTTTCAGAGGAGAGGGACTAGGTGCACCAAAGTGCAGATGCATAAATGGCAACTCATAGTATTAACACATAGATTTCAAAATCGCTGCTCAGAATTAACAACTGATTGTTTTGTAAAGGCCACACAAATATTCTGTTATAATTCGTTCAGTCCACAGGCTCCATGGAAGTTCTGTGCACTTTGGTAATCCTGTACCCATCATTACTGAACAGAGGTATTGCTTTGCCTAAACTGTTGTGAGGGCCTCCTGATAGTGCACACACATAGCTAAGAATCTTTGTTTTCGTTTGCCAGATTGCTTAAAATGCAGATAACTGGCCTTCAAATCCACTGTAGTTTTGCAGTTCTGAGTATATGAAGTTCAGATCTTTCTGTAGTTGTGGTTTTCTTTAGATTTGTGATTGTTTTTCTTGGTTTCTTTAACTCTGTACCATTTGTGTTAGTTTAGCTGTTATGTATTGAGCAAACATTATTTCAGCAAGCAATCTGGGTTTTGAAATTTAAGTGAAAGGAAAATATTGTTACACTCAGTAATTTAACAATATAATATTTATAATACTAATATAACGATATTATCATTAGGTGTTATCTCCTGTTATAACTAGTCTATAGATGCTGTTGCTACTAGGGTAACATAAGGTTAACTATATGGGAGAAATTTGCACTTAGACTAAAAGAAAAAGAACATTGCATACTTCTATATAATTTCATTGATAACAGTTTATTGCAGCAGGAACAAAAAAGAGCTGATGCACAAGATTTTCAGAAAATGAGATGAGTGGCTTTTTAAAAACTCTTGCCAGTGTTCCTGGTTTACACTGCTTTTAAGAGGAGTGAACTGTAGCTCTTGTCACTTTGGGGCTGTTTGGAGTAAAACATCTATTAACAGTCAGATTTAGTCCCTGATTTGAATGTCTGCCATTCTGATCTCTGCCTTGAAGTTCCCAGTTTGTGTTTGTTAGCTGAAAGCAAGCAAGAACCTTTTTATGGGCTTATCCTTCCTGAAGAGGTTGTTCTGTGTAGGATCTGGTATTAATCTGTGATATGTAACTAAAATGTGTTTAGATATAAAGTAAATCCTATGCACTGGGAATTCAGAATACTAAATTAAACATGACCAGCATAATTAGTGTTTCTATTGCAATATGATTTAATTTGAATATTGATGTAGTTGATGATATTTCTGATATTATTTTGAAACATTGAAACCCATGGAATAGAATATCAATCAATAAAATAAGTTGCTTCATATTGGTACAACTTCTTTGAATTTGCTGAATTGCAATAAGCAGTACCACTGCAAGCCCACCTGTGCTGCTGCACACGTGGCACAACATCTTGACCTGTGCCTGTGCTCAAATGAGGGGCTTGTGTCACTTCCCTGTGCCAGACCAGGAGAGGTAGCACTGGAAATGTGTCATTAACTGGACTGGAAGTGCCGTGGTTTGCATTTCTTTTTAATCTGAAATCAGTCTTCTAGTGATAAAATTGATCTTGGAACAGTGACAAAATCAGTAGTTTATCAAGTCCAATCTCTAGTCATCTTTCTCTTTACTGAGTGTTAACTGGAGACCTCCCACGTTCACTGTGTGGGAGGTGTCTGGCTAGACTCCTGAGCAGAAATAAAATTGCAATTACAAGTAACAGTTCAGAAAAAAGGTAGTATTTCCATAAAGGAACTAATATTTTTCTTGCTGGATTTATTACTTGCCCTTCTCTACTTTGTATAATTTTGTGGTTACTTGTAAGGCGTAGTGATTGCACAATTGAAAAGTGGAGTTTGCAAGCCTTAACACTTTATTTAGGATTTGAGAATTCAGGATTCTTAATCTAGAATGATGTCTGATGAATAAAAGTAAAAGCCAAGCGTAACATTGCAATGTATGCAGGCGTAATAGCAATTCCTATTTTCAGGTTACTATAGAAAGGCAGCCTGGAGAGCTCTGTCATCAAAATGGGTATTTGTGTGACTGGAGCAGATTTCTGCCCAATATAAATGGTCTCTCAAATAGTTATTTTGTTACTAGTTGATGACTTCGTCAGATGTGCTTGTGTTGCACGTTATTCAGATACTGAGGCTTGTTGCCTTGTGGCTATCAGTACTGGAGCACCTTTGAATGTCAGGTCAGGATTTCTTTTCAGTAATGAAGTTTAAATACTAACTCGTCTAATGTTGGGACTGAATTCCTCTTGAGATTGTTTGGATGGAGTGTTCTCACATCTCTTCATCAAAATGGCAGTGACCTAACTGAATTATGTGCATTTGGGTGATCCTTTTGTGCTCGTTACAGAAATGAGACAAGACGTTGATAGCATGATGATGTGGGGAAGTGTCACTTCTTTCTTTTAGTAACGTGCTAAAATATACTTACTGCTCTACAGATGGCAAAGCATTTCAGTCCTGTAGCAGAGACAAATGGTAGTTAGGAAACCCAAGAAAGGAATAATTTGGATAGTGTTTTGTGTCAGTAATAAGTATCCCAGCAAGCTAAATGCACTTGAAATACAGACAAAGGAAAAAGCCTGAATAGCAGATCAGTCTTAAAAGGATTGGGGTGTTAGGTGAGATGGTTGATTTGAAGTAGTGGCCGGGACACGGAGCTCCTGTGACGTGGTGGGAGCCAGCACACAGAACTGAGCAGCAGCTGCTGGCTGGCTGGCTGGGTGTAATGAAGTCTTGCAGCTGGGAACATCTGGCATTTAAAAGTGCTGTGTGGTGTGGTAGGTGATGTACCACTTTCTGTTGCTTTTGCTACCCCTGTGGCTTTCATCCTTGGTGGCACTTTGTTTTCCCAGGAAGGGTGACGGGGAGCTAGAGTTAGTTTTATGTAACCTGTGTGTTGCATCCTGCTAGAATTGGGTTCGTCTGTCCAAGCCTATCAGGCTGCCTTACAGAGTCAGCCCTGAGGTGTTCTTGCCTTTTCCCCAGAATCCTTTTTGAGTGATGAATTTACTAAATTACCTAAACACTGTTTATTTAAATCTATTTATTGTTCTATTACTGAAAAATTAAAAAAAAGTACATAAAAGCAGCTCAACAGGGGAGCTCAAAGAACCCGTTCCAGATCAGCTCCATATTTTGTCTTATTCAATATCTTGACCAATAGCAGGTATTTTTTATGACTTTTTGCATGCTGTTACTTTTGTTTGGTTCCTCTGCTGAGAGACACCAAAGGTAACTGGTACCTCTAAGTGTTTACCTCTTGCATGGAAAAACCTGAACCTCTTATGATTTTGAAGAGCTGCATTTTTGCACAGGATGTCCTTGGCTCGATCCTGAAGCATTCTCAGTGGCATGCTGAAGATTAGGCTTTCCTAATTATATTTAAATGAAACTTGAAGCTCTCAGAATATTGATGGACATCGTAATAGAGAATTTTGAATTATCTCAGTAATATTCTTTATAAATAACATTTATTCTAGTTTGATTATTTAGAAACAATTGTAAATATTAGCAGTGAAAATTATAATTTTAGTTTTATTTTGCCATGTTAATCCCTAGTTGGCATCAAACAGATATGTAAAAAAACCATTAAATATTTCACAGAATAAACTTTTCTAAATAGTGCAAGATAACAATTGTCAGTATACATTGTTGAGTTCTGACAAATCATCACAGTATAATGCATGTAATCCAAATGTTGATTAAATACATACATGAAAGTGAATTATTTAAATATTATTAAAATCAATGAAAAATTCAGGAAGCAGAAGTGCGTAATACATAGCACTAAAAATGTTGTGCTGGAGTTTAATTTCTCCGTTAACATAATGGAGCATTATATTATGCTGACAGTGTCAGCACATTTAATTATTACTATTGTTGTGGCTTTCCATTACAGTGAAATAAAAAGGAAACAAAAAGGCTTAAAAGTGGCAAGAAAAGTACACTTTAACCAGTACAAGTAGTTTAAAAGCCCAAAACAGAAACTTTCTGTGGCATGTTGGATATTAGAAAGAAGTTCTTTACGGAGAGTGTGATCAGGCATTGGAATGGGCTGCCCAGAGAGGTGGTGGATTCACCGTCCCTGGAGGTGTTTAAGATGAATCTGGATGTGGCACTGAGTGCCATGATCAAGTAATCACAGTGGGGTTGGATCAAGGGTCTCTTCCAACCCAGTTAATTCTAGGATTCTGTGATTCTATGTATTGTCTTGTATGTAAGACTAAGACCTAGGCATTCATATGCAATAATTACCTGTTAAGTGTGGAGATGCTATGACCAATATTGAGGTTTCAGTGACCTGACCCAGCCAGTGAGCTGCTGCAATCCCTATGGAATGCCTAGTAAATCTGTCTTCTTGTTTTCAGCACCCTCATCCCATGTACATGCCTTGCATCTGGAAATGCCCTTAACCAATAGTCTAAAGTTACCTAAAGGGAATAGTAAAAAAAAGAGGTCTTCCACATCAGTGAGATCTGAAGGGACAGAGATACAGTGCTCTGTGCCCATAAAGGAGAAATGTTTTGAGAGTCTGAAGGAGAAAATATTAAAGAACATCATTGAGAAGGACAGGCATTCAGAAGTTGGTAAACTACAATACTTTTTGTTTCCAGTGCTTTAGACAATAAAAATAATTGTAAAATGATATTAAAATTATTTTCTTGTTTGTATCTTAATATTGTGTGCCATTAGGATGTTTTACGGTCTAATGACTTTTACAAGAAAGTAGGTCATCAGCCAGACATTGGCCTTATGTCATATATTCTTTCTTTTGCAGGTGGAGCGAAAGTGGAAAGAAAAGGAAAACTGGAAGACAAAAGTTCTTCAGCATATGGTATGTAGAGAGCTATATTATTTTTAGGAAAAAAAAGGAAAAATTCTCTTAACACTTGATGTTTCTGAAGAACAAATGTAAAAGCATAAAATATTTCCAGGGCCCAGCTGCACCACTTTTGTTCTTTTAGGTCTTAAAACCAGTTTTTACATATATGGCAAGTTTATAATAGAAGAATAATTTTATAAGATAAAATGGAAGTGCCCATAGCAAGGATTTTGAAGGATCCAAAAGTACTTATGAGAGGTCTACTGCCTTTGGATTTTCATTTGGTGGAATGAATGATACTGGTTATTTCATTGTACTGGCAGGTTTGAGGCAGGAGGAGCAAAGAAGTGTTACTAGCAAAATATTTGGCAATTCATGAAATAAAATATAAGAGGACTTTGGCTTTATCCTGTGTTTAAAATAAAATAAATTATTAGAGACAGGCAGGAATTCCTAAGTGATTCTTTCTTGTTTTTCCTGGAAGTAAAAGTTTTGTTTCTGTATTTTCCAAGATAATAAGACTCCAATTTGTGTGTGGGAAATAATCCTTAAATACTGACTTTAAGGCTTATTTTTGGTAGCAAGTTAATGTCCTTATTTGTCTCATTGCTGATTATTCAAAAAATGGTTGGGGAGTGAGAATGTTGTAGGGTGTATTTTGTCTGGGGAGAATTAGCAGAGTAAGTAGAATTTTTCAGAGTCAAAACGCTTGTCCTCATGTATACCAACAGTGGTTAAAAGTGAACTGCAACGTAAAAAATGTGCCAAATTCTAGACAGAATCAGTTTTCTGTGAGGATACGGCTGTGTAGTGCAAAGTGCTGACAGCATCAGTAGATCTGTGATACTGAAATTTCCCTCAAATGTCTTTATATAGGCCTAATATGTGTTTTTAGGGCAATGTTATCCTTATAATTGGAACTTCTGCACTTCTGAAAGCTTTTTCTCTTGTCCAAATATTTTTGTTACAAACTGTAAGTAAAATAGATGTTATAAGCTATTTAAATGATGTTACACATTTTGTGTGCTTTGCTGTATCTTTTTCTGCTGTGATATCTCATTTGGAAATACTAAAAATGGTAAAATATTATTTGTTGAATGAGATTCCTTTGAGCCATTCTACCAGCAGCTAATGAGAGATGTGCCCAAGACAGCGAGTAAATTAACTGCATCACTTTGATCTGACTAGACAACTAGAACACTTGATTTTCAGTGTGTCTTTTTAGGTTAAGCTGAATACTACTGCTGTTTTAAATGATTTAATTTTTGTTTCAGGTAAAAAGAAAGAAAAAGAAAAGGAGAAAAAAGAGAAAAAGGAAAAAGATCATAAACCAAAACAGAAAAAGAAGAAGAAAAAAAAGAAGAAATCTAAGCAGCATGGTAAGTTCAGTTTATATTTTTTAAAATAAGTAAAACCACTCACTATATTTCTAGCTTTAGATTGTAAAACTTGTTTGTAAACAATATGAATGTCAAATTTTAGAAATTTCAAGGAATAACTTTTGGCCTTTAAATATGAAAAGGACACTTAGGTCTGTGACCTCTTTTTTGTGTGTGTGTGGGTTTAGATAGGCACAAATATTTCATAGATTTTTTTTCTTCCTCCAGAAGATACACTTGCTCTTTTCATCTCTTTTAATTCTTCTTTTGAAGCTCTGTATACACATCCTACCTATTTTGCTTGGACATTAAAATTATTCTAGTATCTAGTCTGTTGCTAAATTTCAGTGGTTTACTGTAGACAATGCAGCCCCTCCTTAACAGTTAATCCTTAACAGCTGAGGTTGGCGTCTCTGTTATAACAGCCTTGTCTGTTGCCTTGACAAATGGGGATTATGTTGTGTGGATTATATGTTTCTCTGTCCAAAATTTGTGCTATAACATGAAAATGCTTCCAGATCATGCAGTGCTTGAGTGTAAATTGCAATATTGTAGGTTTTGTGTACTTCACCATATTTAGGTTGGAGTAATACAGTTTTAAGCTATAAACTTTGATTGCCTATTTTGCCTAAAAATTATTGGGAATTTTTTACTTGCACTGAGAAGACATCTAAGTATTTGCAAGAAGATACTGATAAATGCTAGGTATGTGCCCAGTATTGTGCTTTGGTTTTGTCTTGTTGATATTGTTAGGTGTTTTGCTGTGGGTGGGTTGTTTGTTTGTTTTTTCATCTTTTTATACTTTTGGTCTTTCTGCCAGCTTGTCTTGAAACCTAAAAACTTGGCAGAGGTACCATGACTAGGTTCTCACTGTCCAGTGTTTGTAAATATGAGAAGACAATATGCCCAGTGCCCCAACAAATAGAAATGTTAAATCCAGATGCAGAAAGCACTGAGTAAAACTTGAACATTCTTATTCTTAACAAATTCATCTTGTGAAAATCTGGTTTTAGCAATCCTAAGGTATTCTGTCTGGCTTTTTTTTTGTTTTAACTGGGTAAAAAAGAAAAATGCTTTGGCGGATTCTGACTCGAGTGTCTGACCCTGAAAAAGCCCATCTGTCAAAAGAAACAGGTCTGTTTCTCCAGGACTAGTGCCCTGTACCACAGGCATGGACAGAAGAATACGGGTGTGAGACATGCTCCTTTCACTTGGAGTCAGATTGAGGCCTCTTGGGGCAGAACAGGGAATGGGCACATTGTGTGCCCCACATAAGTTTTGCACAGGGTGGTTTTTGTTCTCTGAGTCTATGTATGAAATGCTGATTTCGTAAAACCCACGTGCAGCAGAAGGTGGGTAATACCTGTTATTTATACTGCTCTGTTACAGTGATGTTGATAGCAGTGCTGTTGAAATAATCAGCTCAACTGCTCACTGAGTTGATTCCTCTACAGTGAATATTCTTGGGAAATGATGGAGATAGTATGCTTTTGACAGGAGAAAGTAAAGAGGAACAGTGACTTCATGGAAGGTTATTTGGGGGAGAAGGATGTTGTGGAACCCATTGCAGGAAAGGTGTTACAGGTGGGAGCAGGAATGCTTCCTACAGAAGGATGAAAGTGTACAAATTTGATTACTCACTTATATTCAAAGTGATAAATTTTAAGAAAAGTAAATGGATAGGGACTCGTATTTACCAGTTGAAGACATGGGCTTGCTCAAGTGGGTCCAGAGGAGGCCATGAAGATAATCAGAGGACTGGATTACTTCCTGATAAGGAAAGACTGAGAGTCTGTTTAGCCTAGAAATGAAAAGGCTCTGGGAACACCTTATAGTGGCCTTCTAGTACTTAAAGGAGACCTACAGAAAGGAATAGGGGTATTCTTTATGAGGGAGTGTAATGATA
>JAWWLV010000088.1:144301287-144319208 GCA_035041135.1 Platyrinchus mystaceus
TTATAGTGGCCTTCTAGTACTTAAAGGAGACCTACAGAAAGGAATAGGGGTATTCTTTATGAGGGAGTGTAATGATAGGGCAAAAGGTAATAGTTTTAAACTGGAAGATGTTCGATTTAGATTAGATATTAGGAAGAAATGCTTTATTGTGAAAGTGGTGAGGCTCTGGAACAGGTTTCCCAGAGAAGTTGTGGATGCCACATTGCTGGAAATGTTAAAGGATGGGCTAGATGGAGCCCTGAGCAATCTCATCAACCCCAAGCTCCAGTTGCCCAGGACTGTGTGCAGACAACTTTTCCATATGTCCAAGGAGGGAGGCTCATGACCTCTCCCAGAACAGATCAGGCTCATGGCATGGCCAGACGAGTGTACTGATCACCAAACTATTTATGCACAACTGGCCCTCTTTATCCTGTTATTCCCCTATTCTCCCCAAATCACTTTGATCCATCCATTTTCCCCACCTTTGTTTTCTTTCCTAAACATTCCATAATGAGTCTTTTGGAATCCCAAAATTATTTTCCCCTACATCCCATAGTGTGGCCCATCCCTGGACTCCAACCACCCTTAGACCAGAAGGCGATCCAAAGAGTCATCTGGGTAATATATGATGGGTTTCAGACATGGATAATGGAGGTGACAGTGGGAAAAGCCCTGAGCAGGGTGTGCTTGTTATTTGGCTGCTCATCCTCCTCCTCTGGGCTTGTGTATGCTCTCCTGGGATGCTCCTGGGCCTGTCCCAGGACGTGTTGGCCCACTGATGACCAGTGGCTCCTGGCATGGGCTTAGGAGCATCCCAAGAGGGATCCCAAGAGGCTCCCTGTATCCTTCTGCAGGTGTGCTGACAAGCTTTTTTCACTCACCCTGACAGGATCTGGGGTTGCCTCTAGGGAGCAATGTTGGTAGTGCTGCAAGCAGACCTAAGGCAAAAGGGAGAGCTACCAGCAGCATCTCTAAGGATAGCAGGTGGAACAGGATGAACTGTGGAAAAAGGAGACTGTATAATGTTCCAGGAAAAATTATTCCTCTGTACATTCAGATATATTCAGAGATTGGGGGGGATTCAGTTGGTGGTGCTTGTTCTAGCTATCAACTTGATTGTGTTCCTTATTGGAATTCTTTTAATAAAATGTTACAAAGAGTTTTGCCATTTTGTATTTTCATTTTCATCATCCTGATACCTCAGTGTTAATATTCTTTTACTTCTGAACATAATGTTGCAGTATAATCTATACACGGTATTATTTTTTTTTTTTGCATTTGTCATAAACTTTACTTTTGTAAGAGCAACTTTTCTTTTAACTTTTCAGATTATTCAGATTATGAAGACAGTTCTGTTGAATTCTTGGACAGGTGCTCCTCTCCCTTAACGCGGTCCTCGGGCAGCTCCCTGACTTTGCGCAGCATGTTCTCGGACAAGAACACAACCTACCAGTATCCAAGAGCTATTCTGTCTGTTGACCTTAGTGGAGAAAGTAGGTTGGCTGAACAGCAGATTTCAGTTTATATGTTTAATGCTTTAAGGAAGAGAATTAAAAGAATAATAATTCAGTTTGTGTTTGGATTGTAGCTATAAATATGGTGACTGATTTAACCTTCATCTGTTTAAATCAAAGTACTCCTCAAGCTGTTCTACATTATACTTGCTCTGGTTAATTGTTGCTACTCTTCTCCTGAGGAGAGCACCTTAAAGGCATCAGAATTCATCATGAAATCTGGTATACCAACAGTGTATATGAGAGTGATTTTTTTTTTGCTATATGCAGGTTGAGATTTTTAACTGCTGAAAACTCCTGTATTTCTGTGAATTATTGTGCCTCTCTACACAAAATTTCACATGTATTTATTTTTATTAGACCTTTCAGATGTGGAGTTCTTGGATGATTCTTCCACAGAGAGTTTGTTACTTAGTGGTGATGAATACAATCAGGATTTTGATTCAACTAACTTTGAAGAGTCTCAGGATGAAGATGATGCTCTCAATGAAATTGTTAGGTGCATTTGTGAACTGGATGAAGAAAATGGCTTTATGATTCAGGTAAAGAAATTTGGTGTGTGGGGTGCATTTTCCATGGGAATGTTTTGCTCTGAAGGTGCCCTTTTGATGTGTTGGAGACCGAAGTTATGTAGAGAGCTGTAAATAAAGTGAACCATAACTAAATATCTTTTGTTCTGCATTTGGCTTGGCACTCTGTTCAGTGTGTGCAGAACTGTTGGTCTAGAATGGGGTTTCTCTTGCAATTTGATATGTAGGAAAGATTTGTAAGGTAAGGCAACCTTTTTCTTTATAGACAGCTGATAAATTAGGAATAAAGAGTCCTTTCCCACACAAAGACTATGGCTTTTGTCCCCAGACCATCCTGATTATACCAGCCCTTCTGCCTTGGCCCTTGTGCTTTACAGTACCACTTGTAGAAACCTCTGTGCTCACTGTAAATGTCCCACAGCTGTGACATTACTCCTGTGCAGAGACTAATATTGTCAGTGCTGTGATGTGTGTACTTTATCTTTAGAACAGCACTTCTCACACTTGATACCACTACCAGGTTTTAGAAACTGCTGAGAATTTAAATCTTGGTGTAGATAAAAGGGAAGAAGAGTACACCATGACAGCATTCAAATGTTGATGGATTGTAACTCCTGCTGTTTATTTATTTATACTCCAATAAGGGAAGCATTTCCCATCTACTAATGAGTAATTTGAAATCTTTTCTCAAGGCATTTATAATGTAGTGATTAAATCAGATGCAAACAACAGTAAGGAAGAACTTGGTTGTCAGTAACCTTAAAAAAGCTGTGAACTTCCTGTGGGTTTTTTTCCCCCCATTCAGAAAACAGGTTTGTATTCAACTGTGACTGTGGTGCAGCTTTTGTTGAAAGTGTGGGGCTTTTTTAGTCAAGCTTTGAAGGAAACAGGTATAGCTGTCCTGTGTTAGTGGACTTAGTCTGTTGGAAATGACAGAGCCCTGAAAATGAAGGACACAGAGGCTGTCCCTGGGAGCAGCAGTGCTGTGTTGGAGGAACTGAGCAGGAGTTTGGCTTATGGTAATTATGTGGACAAATGGACTGGTGTAGAAATCTTTGGAGAGAGGAGGGGAAGTTGTAGCCATAGTGGTGTGAGAGGAGGAAAGGTGACTCCAGTGTTTCGAATAGGTCGATACTTAAAAGCAAGTCAAAGCAAAGAGGAGAGATTTTTCAGTAGTAAACCTGCAGATACTTAAAACACTGGCAAGCACAGAGTTGAGAATGGGAAATGTCTTTATAAGAGGTAGTTTCCTGCCTGTTACTGAAGTCCAGTGAGAGCCTGATTTTTTTCCTCTTCATGCCTTGTCTCACTGAGAGCAACCAGTTTGCTGTTTCTAGGCCCTGATTTGCTCTCTTCTATTTTACTCTCCTAATCTCTTGTTTCTCCTCTTTCATTTTCTCTTCATTTTCTTTTTCTTTTAGATTTTCCATTGGTACGATATTAAAAGCACATCTTTCTAGCGCACTGGAGAGATGCTTTGTAAATATAAATTATTAAACTGAAGAGTTTTCTACTTTTCACTGTTATGCTGTAATGTATTACATTATCTTTCTACTTTATTGTAATATTATACTTCTGTCATATGTTTCACTACTAAATATGTAGGTGCTAAAATACTGAATGTTGTAATAAAATATTATTAAATATTACATCTTCAGGTTTTTTTTTTCCCCCAGTCTGGAATTTGTGGTTGAGGTAACTTTCAGAACTAGAGCTCTTTTTTTTTATCTTGATGTCTTTGCCTACCCAAACACAAATTGCCCAACTAAAATAGTCATGCTCAAACCAGCTATTTAAGTTAAACTGCCATTCTTTGCATTTTGATGATACAAGAAATAGCTTCTGAGTTTTTGAATCTACTTATCTCAGTTTTAGTTTGTCCTTTTGGTTTCTTTTTTCCCTGATGTCAGTGTGAAGAATGCTTGTGTTGGCAGCACAGTGTATGCATGGGACTGTTGGAAGATAGCATTCCAGATCAGTACATCTGTTACATCTGCAGAGATCCACCAGGTAGGTAAACCACCTTTATCTGCAGCTCTCTGCGTGGGATTTTTGAGCAGAGATGTTATGCATTGCTTAAATTGTTAAAGCTTTGTCTGTTCTGTGTTTCATGTTTTGCTTCTTTGGGGCGAGTGATTCTAAGTTTGGCTCTCAGCAGAAATTTACTTTCCTGTTAGTAACATCTTGGTCAGCTGTGCTAAATCTTATTCATATTGCTTTACTTGGGAACTTCAAAACAAATCATTCTTGTTCAGAGATCTGTTTTGCCAATACTTGGAATCACTTTTGTTCATTTAAATATTTTTTAGAGAAAAAGGACTCATTACTGCAGTACACTCAAATATGCTGTGGAAGTAATTTCTTATTAATTCCAATTTTATAATGTTTGCATTTGCCCAGAACTGTGCAAAGGTGTGGAACTGACTCTGTAGCAGATGGAAAAATCTAGCACTTCTTATGGTAAACAATAGTGCACAAACAGCACATGTTGAACTGGGTTCAGTTTTTAAGAACTAGGAAAATTCTATTTACTTTGAAACTGAATACATTTGACTAGGAAAGTGTTGATTTAAAAATGATTCCGTGATAAACCCATTTTTCTTAACACATATTTGGAGAAAAACCGTACAATTTGGAAGGAAGTTTTTTGTATTTTTTTCTGATAGTTGATACAAATGTACATACCTGTCTTCTGGTGAAATACCCAGCACTCCAGCCTTTTCAAAAGGGCAATGAGATTTCAACCCCAAATTTACTTTCATTATGAATTTAAGAAGTGAAATCTGAAAACTGTTTGCAGAGGTTTTTATTAGCTATTTTTGCAAAGAAATATTAGGAAAATAGAGCTGGAAAGATGTGACTTGTTCCATTTGCCCCAGTCTGAATCTAAACTGGTTGTAGAGAGTCTTGTTTGATAGTTCTGTGTGGTGTCTCTTTGAGCAGTCAAGCTTTTTCTTACTAAACCCAGCTAATTTGTCTTGTGTTCTTTCCCTGCACTGTACTAGGTACTTCGTTTTCCCCTGCTATGCAGAGTCTGTGTCCCTAATTTTTATCTTCTCTCCCTTCCTAACCATTACTTCTTTTCTTTCTATGTCAGGAGAAAAAAGTCATTCTCAATGTCAGTATTTTAAAGTGTATTGGGATAATGGGCAAAAAGGAGATAGACAGGGTATTCTCCTGAAAGGTATGAAGGGCTTCCATCAACCCATTCTTTGTTCTGTATATGATGATAGTCTGATTTGAAATTGAGTGTAAGATACTTTGGTCAGTCCGTTTGGGTTTCTTGTTGTAAACAATAATGTTGCAATAATTAGCATTATGCATTTCTAGTTTGGGGATTTTTTTTTTTTGTGGGGCTTATTTTTTGTTGTTTTTTTTTTTTTTTATTATTGGTTGAATTTGATTGTTTTTTTTTGAATAGCATTGAGTTATTGTAGAAACATTAGCTAAATACTCATTCATGCTGGTTGGGTTAAGGCTGTAGATGTTACCATGGCATGGGAGACCAAGGGCCCACATACAGCAATACCCTGGTATCTGGTGAAAGGCACCTCAAAGGATAGTGTAAGAGCTCTGCTGTCAGATAACTCTGTAATATCTGCTTTTGTGTAGCCTTCTCCTGACTTCTAATAAATAGACACTGACTTGAGTATTGAAGCCAAACACTGGTCTTTTAGAAACAAGCTAGGTTTTTTGGATATGTCCTTAAAAAATCCACTCTCTAACATTTCTCTTGGTAACTTAGGCTTCCTTCTTTTTGCTAAAAATTTAGATAAATAAAATGCCAATTTAAACTTTTTTTTTTGGTGATTATTTTGATAATAGCATGGTTCTTAATATCATATAATTTGATTGCAAAGGTGATTAGATTTTTAATTCCAAATGCCATTTAGAGAGGTCTTGAGGTTTCAGGCTTTTTTCTGTTTTCGTATGTTTTAAGACTTCCCTCTTAATCCATGAACACTAAATTTTAATATATTAATAGCAAGATCTTGAATCATCTTTTCATGGATGTTAGGAGACATTAGGAGAGTACAGCATATAATTATAACACTCGAGTTGTAAATATAATTCTGCTGTGGCTTTGGATGGCCCTCAATTTGCTTATTGCTTACCCCAGGACAGAGGTGGAGTGCCAAATATCTTTATGACAAAGACTGGCTAAACAATGGACACATGTGTGGATTATCATTTTTGAAAGAAAACTACTCTCATCTTAATGCCAAAAAGATCGTGTCAACACATCACCTACTGGCAGATGTTTATGGTGTCACTGAAATACTTCATGGGTTGCAGTTGAAGATTGGGATATTGAAGTAAGTACCGGTCCAAGGTTCATTTTCCAGCTGTAGATATTCAGGTAGCAGAACCATTGTTCCTTATACATTTTTCTCTCACAGTAAAATTCTGTCTTGTATAATAGTTTAAGTAATTCAAGTGCAAGATGTAGAATACCCTCAGCTTCAGTGGGAGTTAGGTATTCAGTGTCCAAGAAGATATGGTGTTTTGGGATTATTCATGATTTTTTTTTTGGTCAGTTTTGTTTTCAAGGGACATTCTAGATTTATCTTAAATTGATGAGTTACCTACAAATACTTAGTGTTTGATAATGGTGCTTATCAGTAGAGATAGCAGAATTGGATGCTTAATAGTTCAGTGCTGTAAGTGGTGCTCTCTGTAACTTGAATTTTTTCCTCCCCTTCATTGCAGAAATAAGCATCACCCAGACCTTCATCTCTGGGCTTATTCAGGGATGCGGAAAGAACAAGAACAAAGAACTGTTGGGGTAGAGAAAAAATTAGTAACTTTACAGGATGCTGTTAATCCAGCTGAAAGGACGTGTCATAGTCACAATCATAAAGAGCCACCCAGTATACCCCTGAAGATGGAAGAAACATACATCACAAGTGAGCACAGTTACCAAAAACCACAGAGTTTTAGTCAAGACTACAAAGCAGTCACTGACCCTATGAGCTCAGATGATGAAGACACAAGTAGTTTTGAGGAAGATCAGGAATTTCACACAGAGAATAAAAACTGTTTACAATATTCTTTTAAAGATGGTGGCATGAGTGAGCAGGTAAGTATCCTCCTTCATCTGGAGAGTTTCTTAGTTGGGCCAGTATGTTCAGTCTGATCAAGCTAAAGCACATACAAGTATTTAAAGGTGCGAGTCGACATGTTCTATCAGATAAGTCAGCAGAAAGCACTAGAAGCAAAGTTGGATCACTTTCATATTCATTTCAGCTGCTGTACGAAATGCAAAGTATGGTTGAAGTATTGCCTATACTAAAACTTTATTCTCAATCCAGTGTTTTGAGAGGGGGAAAAAACCCTTGTGCTTAAAATGCAGGGTCTTGGAGCAGAACTTAAGTGGTTTTTGCAAGGTGAGGCAAATGGGATATATTTCCATTTTTCTATTAGTTCTGTTATCTGATGTGGAGGGGTTTTTTTTGCTAAACTGGGATTTTTAGTAGTGTTTATTGTTGTACTGTGTTCTTCTTTCAATAGCAGCACTATCTGGAATGGCTGTCCACAAGTAATAATTTACTGAGCAACTATTTTCACCTCATGTGCAACTTCTTTTCTGTCTTTTATATTGCATATTTCTTCTAATTAAATGTTTTACAGATTTTTAGTCAGTATTATATTTTGCTATTTAAACATCTCTTTCTCATTTTTACATTAACGGTTTGAATCCATTATTTGGTGGAAAAGGTCTGACACTTGTTAGTCTGGTTTTAGTGAAGAGTTCTCTTTGAGCAAAAAGCAAAGTGAAACAAACCTTTCTGTTTTCTGCAATACCAACTGTGTGAGAATAAATCACCCAACTCATCCCTCTTTTGACGTACAGTTTCTGGTGTGGAAGAAATGAGTAAGATTCACCTTTTTTTTCTTTGAATATTAGTTTTAACTGTGGCATGTAAGCTATATAGTCTGGGAAAATTTTGGCTCATTCTAGTTAGAAATAACTGTTTATATGCTAAATCATAGGACTATATTCAGTTTGTATAACAAGGAGAAGTGCAGCAGTGTCAAATACACTTTCCTTCCAACAGTAGCTTAAGTTGTCATTGTAAATATTATGAATACTTTTAGAATTAAAAGAAAATATATCTGAGTAGTGAAACAATGTTTCCTTCAGAGACTCAAGCATATATCTAAAAAACTAGGTGCTTTCCATTTTAAACCGAGATCTGCTTGGGGCAGTGTTAGTGTTCTTTTCTTTAGGACATCTTAATTCACCTTGTCAGTAGGCTTGATACTAAAATAAGTCCTTCTTTCTAGACATGATAGGCGTGGAAAAGCTCTCCTTGGTATCTCCATGAACCTATTATCACTTGCCTTAAAAGTGGCACTGAAGGGCCATTTTTAGATGATGTGACTTCTCTGCGAGGCGCCGTCTTCACCTCTCCTTGTCAAAGTTTTAGTTGGGGCTTTGACTTCTCTTCTCTAGCATCCTGCAGAGCCTTCAATATTCTGGTTTTCCACACTGTTTTGTCTTAATTGGCAGTTCTGTTACATACCTTCTTTTATCTTATAAGCAGTGTTTGGATTGAGTGTTGTCAAGTCCCTTTTTGGACTATGCATCCTCTTTAGACTTGTATTTAGTTTCCTTGGTTTTGCTTCTGAAAGAACAAGCATTCCCCACCTGGACCTTCCATTTATTTCTTCTTCACAAGCTGGATCCTGTACTCTGCTTCTCCTGCCATCACTCTGACTGCCTACATTGATCCCTGCTGGATTTTTTTTTTTCCCCGAGGAGCATATATTAGCCATTTGAATAAATACAGAGGTCATTAGAAGGAAAAAAAATTACTTTATGATGTTATTTAGATGTTATTTAGCTTTGAAATTTTTTCTGACGTACTGGAGGCATCTGAAAGATGATTTTGGATTTAGAATTATGGACTTGGGCCCTTATACAATAAGGGAAAAATGTCATTCTTGAGGGTTTAGAGAGGGTCTGAAAATTGTAAGGAATAGGGCATTTCTTATTTTTGTTGGAAATATCTTCTATAAGATTAATAGCAGTTTGAATATTCTAAACACTGTGGAGGCAAACCTGGTGTCATGAGAGCAGAGAGATTTTATCCGAAAGCTGTGAGAGTTTTGAGGTTTTTAAGGCTTTTAAAATCTATCTTTAATACATAACTTTAACTCCGTTAATGAATGTTGTGAGTATTACTTGTCCCCCACAACTTGCTGATAAAGCTGCCAGTTTTATTTTTTTTAATTGGTTTTAAGTCTTAAAAAGAAAGTTGGGGTTTTTTTGCTTAAGTAGTAACTTAAATTCCATCAGTCCCTATTTTCTTCTTCTCCTCTCTTCTCACTCTTCCCGTTCTTGACTGGAGGAAGAAATATTTTAATAACAGACTTAACACCATTCTTATGTGATGTGAAAAATTAGTTGAGCCCTTCAGAGAAGTGTATTAATACAATAAAATTCACTCCTTGCTCTGGCATTTGCCATGAACTGACGCTCTGTGAGCACACATAACCAGCATTCTAGTCCTTCAGATAGAATCTTCAATATTGAAAGAACTTCATTGGATATGATGTCATAGTGAATATAAAATGGAAACTCTTAATCGTGGTAATTAATGGAGATGCTGAACATTTTAACTCATTAAATCTGATATACTTACTTCCAGTAGCTGAAACATCAGATACAGAATTAGGAGCTTTGGTATTATCTCTTGAGTTGCTGTGAAGATACTAATTATTTCAAAGAAGTCAGTCTTCCTCAGATACTGTGTTTGCATAACCCTGCGTGTTACTGTAACTGTCCCCAAACATGTTCAGTTCTGTCCCAGACTTGGGCTTGGAAGGTAGGTGGGACCACAGCAGGTAGGGGGAGAAGTATTTTATCTTAATCAGCAAACAGAACAGGTTGCCCAGAGAGCTTGTGGAGCCCCTCCCTCACTGGAGGATTTCCAGAACCACCTGGGCACAACCCTGTGCCATGTGCTATGGGGTGACCCAGCTTGAGCAGGTGGGTTGGACCAGGTGACCCACTGTGATCCCTTCCAACCTGACCCATTCTGCCATTCTGTGAACTGAAATGGGCAGCTTGTTCGTGCCAGGTAATGACTGTTGACGTCTTAGATACTACTGCATTTTAGGGAGTTTTCCTTCATGGAAACAAACTGCAGGATTTTGCACATTTTTGGTGACAGCAGAGCCAGGCAGTTCAGCACTTTGTGATTTAAGTTGCTGTTTATATAAGAAGGGCCTAGAAGTGTGATATGTCTCGCTGCATTAAACAAAGTGCTTGAGCTGGTAAATTTTAGCATTAGGGAAATGAGGCAGGAGGTGTATATGCTCATTTGTATGGAATTTGCATTTTGTTTGGTTTAGTCTATTGATGTGTCATGCTACGTGGCTTTTTGAGTATGCTTTTTGTCATGTAGGCAGAAGTACAGTTCTAAGCCAGCCTAGTTTATCATGTGACTCAAGTGTTGAAGTCAACACCAGAAAATAAAACAAAGAAAAAAACATCTTAAATGGCAATTTTTCTTTTCTTTCTGTTGCTCCTATGAAGAAGAATTCTGCTGAAGGAAACACTGTGTTTGTTTGTAATGAAAGAAAAGGCTCAGAAGAACAAGTGGATACACATCTTCAATGGCAGCTAAACCTCCTTACCCACATAGAGAATGTACAGAACGAAGTCACCAGCAGAATGGACCTGATTGAAAAAGAAGTTGATGGTAACTGCATTGCCAGATACTTGTTAACGCACCTGTAACACCTCTCATATCCAATGTGTTCAAGGGGATCTGAGACACTAAGGATGGATTTTGAAGTATTTGGTTCAAATTTGGGTCCCAGAATTATAAACAGAGCTTGTACCCTTGATCCCCTCACCCCTGTCCATAAGTTTTTAGTGCCCAATAAAGTAGCTTAAGCACTTTACTGTGTTCAGAATCCCTGAGCTCAAAGTTTGTGATATTTGACAGACCTCAGAAAGCTTAGATAACTTGTCTAGTCTTTGTCCAGATATGGATCATGTAGTTGATGAATTTTTCCATGTCCGGAGTGGTTTTTGCATGATTGTTCTAATTGACAATATTTAGGAAAAAACCCAGATGTGTTCATTCTGCCTTCAAGTTTGGTTTGGTATATATTAGTAAACAACTAGTTCCATGAAGACAATTCAGTCTTTATGAGAAAACTTGAATGAAATTACAGTGTAGAAGAATATTACAGCACTTAAGTTTCTATGACTTGCTAGTCATAGAAATTAGGAATGAGAGGAGCTTGTAGACTAACCAAAGGAGTCCTTAATTTTCTTTTGACAAATAAAGTTGTCTTATTTCGATTTGCAGTTTTACTTCCAATATTCCTGCTTTTACTCAGCAGTATTTCTAAGCTAACAGGGTTGACCTTTTCCCTTCTCTGTTTCTACAAGCATAGAAATTCCTTGAAAACATTTTTTGAAGGTTGGACAACCCTTTTGTAATCTGGACCTTGACCACAGGAGCTTGTTACGGTGGCACAAGCAAGCCTTGCATTTAAGGGTTGCATTTTCTATTGCAGAACTGTCATAGATAGAAGATTGTGAACTGAAGTTGCTTTTATTTGTGTAAATAGTAAATTGTGAGCCAAGAGTATAAATTACTCTCAGGTATCTTTTTATACTAACAATCAAATCAGAAGATATGTTTGGATTATTCAAAAGAAACGGGATTCGTTGGTGTTTCCCCAATAAAAATTTTTTCAGTTAAATAAAAATCACACCCTCAGGGTATTCTTCCCTTCTTACAAAAGAGAGAGAGTAAGAAAGAAAAGTTTTAATTTTTATGGAAACTGTTTCTTGAAGACTTAATTCTAATCGATTTCTTCCTTTTCCTTCTGTAGTTTTAGAAAGCTGGCTTGATTTCACTGGAGAACTGGAACCACCAGATCCTCTGGCAAGATTGCCTCAGCTCAAGCGTCGTATCAAACAGCTCTTAATTGACATGGGGAAAGTACAACAAATAGCAACGCTTTGCTCTGTATGACAAAAGGAAGAATAAAGAAATAAAAATAGGTTCTTTACAGTGAATTTTCTTACTAGCCACAAGACTGACAGAAAGGCAGCGAAAAGCTGAGCATTTCTCTGGTTCTTTGCTGGTTACGTTAATAGTCTGAAGCTTTAGAAAGAGGAGAGGAAGTTTAGAGTCAGGGATCTGTTACATTGAAAATATGAATGTTCATTGTCCAGGCTTCAAAGTGGTATATGATATACTGAGAAATGTCAATGTCTCAGGATTTCTACATGTTAAACAAGTAAATCCCCATAAAGTTGAACAAAATAAAACTCTACAAAGAGCAATGCTACTATTTTTAAACCTTTGGCAAACATTTCTAAATCAGCAGAATTCAGCTGACTAAAAATTCAATCCTCTTATCTTACTAGTGAAAGATAGACACAGAGAGATCTGTATTCTCTCTACAAGGAAAGTTTTTAGATTATTTTCTTCTCTCATGAGGTTCCGGAAGATGAACATACTAGCTTTGATTTTTGAAAGAAATTACTTATCATGGTTTCCTTTTGAAAATATTTTTTTACATAGAAATCCCTAGAACAGCACCCCTAGGCTCCTTAAAAACATAAGTGGCAAATACTGGTCAGATGTGCCAAATAATATTAAAACCACTGGGATGAGAGTTTGATTGTGACTTACGTGAAGGTTTTTTTCCAAAATCCTACTCGGTGCCAGCAATCCATCCAAAATTGTACCTAGTTTATATTTTTTTATGTTCTACTGCAGTATTCAGGAGTCAAGGTACAGATTTTGTCCTGGGTAGCTCTATTCTGGTATTGGCCCTCTGAAAAATTCACCATCCTCAGCTGGGATGAGGAATGACGAGAGCAGCAAAACTGTCTGTGGCTGTGAAAGTTCTAAACCACTAGAGAAAAAATATCACAAGATACCTTATCCAAGATGGTTTTTTATAAAATATTTCAGCTTCAGTGAATGAAATGTCATGAAACCAAAGGCAGCCTACTTGCTCTGTTAGCTCTTGCTGGATTTTGAGCCCAGGACTTTTCCTGTGGTTATAAGTTGCCGCTGTACCCAGTGCTACTTACACGTCTGTATGTGTATGTACGTGTGTACAGACACACATGTACATATATACATACTGTAGACATTTCTATCTACACATGTCTAGTTTTATTACAATAGACTATAAGAACTGGTGGTTCATGTTACCTTTTAACAAGCAGTTTCTAAAATTGAAAATAATGTATGTACAGGTTTTGAAATTTGTAAAATATGACTGTTAAAAGGAGGCTATTTAACTGAGGACATTAAGATACTTGAACATTTTATGCCTCACGTCTGTTTATCAGTTCTAGTTATCTGTATAAATGCATTTTGGAACCGATAGACAGTAAACTTGAATTTACCTTTTGATAAGAGTACAAGCCACTGTACATTCAAAAATTATTTAAATTTGCAAACACACTGTTCTATATGTAAGGTACTGTATGTAAAACTGTTTATTAAAACTATTCTGCATACTCTACATTTTCCACTTTTCTTCCTGATCTACATACAAATGTAAAAAAGTGATTGTTACTATGTACAGACCATCAAAAAAATCTTGGAATGCCTTTTAAGGATACATAAAATTGAAAAATGTGCCAAAGATGGATTATCTGGGAAAGACTTTGCAACCAGTGCATTGAACTTTCATGATAAAACCATTATTGAGAAAGAAAGCAGCGTGACTGGTTCATTGCTAAAATAAACCTACCCTGACCTTTCCTGTTTGTCTATCATATCTGAAGTGAGTTATCACTCCTGATGGCCAAAGCAAAATGTAAATCCCTGTTACAGAATGGTTGCTATTTAAAAAGTCTTCCCACATCAAGCTTGTAGGAGACATCACAGGGCTGCGTGGTAACATGGAAGTACAGAATGGTTGGCAACTCCATATTGCAGAAAGCACATATGAGCTGAGGAGTTGTTGATGTTTCATAGCAACTGTTAATAAATAAAATACTCTGTGTTATATAGTTGATGCTTAAATAACTGCTTCGAACAATATGAATAGTTGAGTGACCTACTTGCTTTTGGATATGTGAGACTTTTTATATACTATTCACTTGCTGCATATCCTTGAATGTGGTACTGTGTGTACTGTATAAGAGAAGTGTAAATCCAGATGAGTTACTTTGAAACAAAGTGGAGTGTATTTACAGAATTTATACAGCATACACTGTAGCGATATTATGCAATGTGTGTGCATGCATGTGATGTAATATAATTGTAAATGTTACTGAAGGTGGAGGTGGACTTAGAGATTTCAGTGGGGAGGACGGAGGTTTAACTTTTAATGCAGAGATGGAGGAATAGTATCCTGAAAAGGAAATACTAAGGTCAGAGTTGAAGTTGCCCTTGCAGCTTTAATGTGTCTTCTGTTTGTATGTGTAATGGCCTCTTAATTTACATGAATATGTAATTTTATCCCTCAAGATCCTGCCTTGTTCAGGATGGACTGTGCTTACAAAAACAATCTGTTCAGTATTTTTTAAATCTTCATTGTGTAGTCATGTATTGTAAAAATTTCTGCAAGCATTCATATCTTCTAGGAAATACATTCTCAGTGTCCATATGGACCATGCTATGATACATCGTGTACTGCTCAAATGCTTCACAAACTTGTCTGAGTTTGCTTTCTCAAGTTGTGGTGCTGGTCTGTAACATGTGAACTTTAGTTTTTGACCCCCGTTTCTCAAGTGTTCAGAGGTTTGGGATGCTTTTGAGGTTTTTTTCTTTCAAACACAAGTCAAGTGCCATAAAAATGCTAAGTATTTTGCACAGAATGTAACCTATAGTAGATTGCTTTCCTTGTGTGCCAGTCAACCCTGATATGACCTGGCTCTTACCAGTATTTCTTCCTAGTTGGCCTTATCAAGAGAATCTTTTTCCTGTAGGCATCATTTTCCATCTGTCTTCCTGCCTCCTCCTAAATAAGCCAGGGATCTACATGCAGTCTTTTTGTGGCATCTTTTTTCCGGCTGTGAGTTGCAATTGTACTGTTTGATGGAGAGGGCAAGACCCTCTCTGTGACAAAAATAGTATATGGCAATGTAAGGACTATTTGATATATGTGCACAGAGAGGTAAAATATCTAAATTTACAGCCATCTTTGACTGAATAGAAGTTCTAAATAGTAATAGACAAAAGGGAAAGGCCATTGTACAGAAGCCTCTTGTGATTTCACAGGGCTAAATGGCAAACTTGTGGAGCCTTTGAATGCCCAGCTTTTTGTCCGAGGATTGGTGGTGGTTTATTTTTGGTGGTTTTTTTGTTTGTTTGTTTGTTTTTGTGTTTTTTTTTTCTTTAATGGAGTTATCAAAGTGATTTGTTTCAAAGCCTGCTCCTACCTGTGACCAAACTGTAGGCATCTGCATCAGGAATTGTGTGTTTTAATTGCAGTGCTGGCAGTAGGACAGCAGTATTGCAGTCATTAATGAAGCATAGTCTTGGTGGTGTGATCTGGGACAACATGATGGGGCTGCCATGTTCCGGTTACAAAATTGAGGTACTTCAGGTCATATGGCAGGGAATGGGTTGGAAGATGCTTCCGGCTCATCGTTTCTTTGGGTAGCTGTAGGTTGAGTAGTGCCCCATATTTTGGATATTCTGGCCTAAAGTGCACAGATCTTTGTTTAGCTGTGCAGTGATTTACAGCAGCAGAAGCCCATCATCCTCTTTCAAATAGACAAAGAAGATGGGTTCCAATTTCCTGATAGATTTCCTGTATTTGCTCGGTGGCAAACTGAGAGAATTGAGACTGTTCTTCCATGGGTGGAGTCCTCTTGTACAGCTGACATCCACCTACCTCTCTTAATTTTGTCTCTGAGGTTCTGCATGTGCTCTTCATCTGCTTGTTCTGCAGATTGCATCTGTTCCTCTCATTCTTCAGCTTTCTGCTTTTGACTTTTTCTGTGGTGCCTGGAGGGCTTCATTCCTCTGTTCTCATGCCCAGTTCTTCTGCCTGCTATGGGAAGCAGTCATGGGGAGAGATCTCTGCTGTTCTGTCCTCAGCCTCCAGTGTGTCCTAGGACTTGTGTGTACCTAGGAGTGTGTGTACCGTGATCAAAATCTTCAGCTGTTTCTGCTGCCTTCCTTAAATAAGCCTCTTTTATCTTCTGCAAGTGCTGATTTCCCTCTAGTCCCATCTTGCTTCTATCTAGACTTGAATTAGTATTACAGCAAAATCCCTCTGACACCGTTGGGCTCCAGCACTCCTTACCAAACTGAGGGTTAGGATGTAAAGGAGTCGTTCAAACATTACAGTAAGATTATAGAAGAATTTTGATGTTTGCAGACCACAGCATTTTTCCTTTGTATTTGAAGGGAAACTGCAACCATTTTTCTTCCCTGGAACTTTAAAGGCACAAAACAGGTCCTGAACTGAACTGGAGCTCGATGTAAAAATCAACAAGTAGAGCGTGGGAAGGACTCTGCAGGCAGGAGCTTCATAGCCAGAAGAGCAGTCAGGCCCTCCCGACTGCCTTACCCTGATAGTGGCTCTGTGGAGGTGCTGATGTGTAAGGGGGTGTGTGTGCAATGATGCCATTCAAATGCAAACAGGATGGTTTAGAACACTGGAACTGTAGATTTTCTCTCCTGCTGCTTTAAAATGTTGCAGTATGTGAACCTTAATTTTGGAGTGTTTATTAAAGTCAGAGGCTTAATGACTTTTGAAATGCCCATTGCTATTCTTACATTTTATTAGCTGACCATTTTTTTTCTGTTGTACTGATTCCATGTGGCTTTAGGTGAGCATTTTGCAGAGGCCGTTTGAAACACTTCATTAATGGTTTCTGTTATACTTTGTTGTGTCCTGGGCACTGGGTGTGGGGAGGGTCTGTCTTTAGCAATAAATATTATACACTATGTGTATATCTGTTTATATATGGAAAACAAATACAGAGCATGTAACAATGGTGAAAATACACTGCACAGAGTGCAGATTGTGCATTTGGCAGCCACTCTGCACCAGCCTGAACGACTCATGAAAAATTGGAGACCACGCAGAGAAAACGAATTAGTGTGAAAAAAATCATTCAGGCCGAATTTCTCTTTCCATACACACTGGGCCTGTGTGTAAGCAGTGGATGATCCAGCCCTACTCTGTGGGTTGGATAACTAAAGCTAATTCAGTTGCTGTTTGCTTCAAACAGCAGCCTTCCTTTCCTTTCCACTGGCCAGAGCCTCCTCTGTTCAGCTGTAGCTCGTGCATCAGTGTATTGTCACTAAACACTCTGAGAGAGGCAGCACTGCACTATGATTAAATCTTCTATGAGAGAAGCAAAATACTTCTGTGATTTTTTTTTTTTTTTTTTATAATAGCAATAATGTTGACTGCATTCTAATACTCACAATAAAGGTCTGTTGAGATTGTTATGTGCCTGGGCTCCCATTCCATGGACTTTTCTTTTGGCGAGCTAGTGAGCGTTTGAGTATGTTTTAAAGCATTCAGGAATCTTTGGTTTCATGTTTAACCTGTAGTCCTTAAGTTATGTGCGGTCATTGATACTCATTTCTCTACATTGCAAAGCTTTAATTGTATTTTAGCCTGTAGGCAAATTTATACAGTCAGTAAATTATTTTTATAATACTGAATTAATTACTGTGTGGCAAAGTAATTGGAAGATTTTTCTGTTCCTGAACTTCTTTGGTGTTTAACAACTTCAAGGTTTGAGTTTTGCAATGCACTGGCTTCTTAAAAGAAAGTGTCTTTTCAGCGTGGTCACAGTGATGGCATCTCTTCTTGTGGGCAGATATCTGCCTTCTTAAGGGTGTTTTGTGCCTTTGTACAATGTCATTACAATGTAACTTCAATTTGCTTTTAATGATTTATTTTAATATTGCCCACAAGCTGTTGT
>JAWWLV010000088.1:144319308-144356589 GCA_035041135.1 Platyrinchus mystaceus
CCTTTGTACAATGTCATTACAATGTAACTTCAATTTGCTTTTAATGATTTATTTTAATATTGCCCACAAGCTGTTGTTCAGGATTCTGCTGTGGAAGAAAATAAATAAGCCAACAATGCTAAGAAGGTTCTTCCCTTAGACATCCTTGTGGACCAGGGCACAAATGACAAGCAGCAGATGAAAGAAATTGGACAGAATCTCAATGAGTTACTGACACAGAAAAATTGTTCTGTTGTTCACAGAAAAAATTAGATATAATCATAAATGTAGCAAACTTCAGAATTTTAATTCTGAAACATTTTAATCATGGTTTAAGGGATGGTCTCAAAACGGTCTCTCAAATTTAAGGTACAAGGCCAAGTTCAGATCTTGGAGCAATACACCAAGACACTTCTTTTAATTAGCAGACTTTAAAGATGAGGTTTCCCGAGTCAGGCCAACCATCTGGCCAGCCCAGTGTCTTATGTGCAGTAGAAACAGAATGTCAGATCTGTACAAATTGGCCTTTCCCTAAATATATCTTTCACTTCTGGTAAACTGAGTTTTCCCTTACCAAAATTTTTATGAAGTCCATCAGTTTTATCACTCCCTGACAGGCTTGTGCTCCTTGAGTTTAATCCATCTTTTTCCATTGGTGGCTTACTGAATTCACACCTTTGTTGTGTGGCAGGGGTTGTGTTTGTCCTTGAACTTCCTTTCTGACTCCATTGGCTCTACACCCTTGCCTTCAATTCAGAGAAAGTTATTATTGCATTATTGAAAAGACCCAAAGTAGTTTTGTCCCACCAACACTCAGAGTTTGGCACCCTGTTGTTGCCTTTTGTGACTGGTGGTGACTTTTCTCACTGCATCAGCTTGTATTTGTCAAACACTGAATCGATTCAAGGTACAAATCCTTTGTGTCACTGCAGGTTGCAGATCTGCCTCCTGCTTGGGATTTCAAACCAACCTGCATCCCTGTTCTTGTGAAAATAAATATTTCTCTACTTTGAATCACTGTGGTACTATTTGATAGAGGAAAACTGTATTATCTTCAATGAATATGATTTTACCTGACCTAGAAATAGTTGATTTCTCCAGGGACAAATGCAAATTCAGATGTTCTTACGTGGGCTTCTTTAGGTTCCTCTGTCACCAGAGGCATTTTTCTCTTATGCTAAATTATAATTTAAAACAATTGACAAGTTCTGTACCCACTTTTCTGATCTAGCAAAGTTTAGCATGGAAGTTATTGGAACTTCCCCATTGTTCCTTCAATTTGAAGAATGTGATGTATAAAGTGACTGAAAGGTGTATTATCTGAGGCTGTCATCCTGTCATCTTTTAATTTTGCATCACGTGAGGACTTAATCAGAGATGATAGAGATAAGTGCTTCACAAGGTCTTGAAAAGAAATGTACCAACTGTAAACCTTAGTTCTCTATCTGTATATGTTATAAATGGTGTTAGTCTTGTTTTTACATAGTTTTCCTAAAATGTGTGAGAGAACTATCTGATATTGGTGCTTTATTTAACACAGAAAAACAGTTTATTATTTTAAAATAAATGAACTGATTGTTGTGGGCATGATTTCACAATGTTTTCAGTGCTTAAAATTTTTGCTTCCAATTTGCTGCCTCATTCAGGAGGCTGCCTCAAGTTTTCTTAAGCTAAGGTTGATTTCTCAGGCACAATTTTTATTTGGGTAAGAGTAACTTTTTTGTGTCTACAGATGTCTGTGTATTCATATATAGGAATCATTTATCCTTGGGGCTTTTTGACATGTAAAAACTTCTGTTGCACAAACCATCTCTTCTGCTAAGAAAGTGTACACAAAACAGGAACAATGAATAAATGTCTGCTTCTGCCTTGAGGTTGTGATTTCAGTGTCTCATCTCGCTGACCTTTGTCTTTCCCCCCAACAGTTCTAGTTTGTAGTATAGATTGAATAGCTTTTGCCAGTGTGTTGAAGACATGATAGTTCTAAGGCTTAATGGTGACAGGGACTTTTTTTGCTTCCTCCTTTTCTACCCTTCATTGTTGAGCTAATTTAAGATATTTTTCCTTTTATTCTTAGGTGCTAAAAATAGAGGTCAATTCCATTTTCCCTTCACTGAAGGTCATGCAAGGCTTTTTTTAGTTTTTATTTGTCCAGCCACAGACAAGTGCCTCTTTTTCTCTGATGAATGCAAATTGCACGTATTGCTCTGTAAACAATGTTTGTTTCCTTTTTAATCCATGGGCTGTTACATCCCCTTGAACAAGCAGGTACCAAGATGCCCACCTTGGTTTGACGCACATCTGGAAGTGGTTTAAGGGATGCAAATTGCCAAAATTCCTTTTCTTACTTGGTTTTTTAAGAGTCTTTTGAGACTTGGCGGTTCTTCCCAACTTGAGGAGCTCAGAGGTTGTTTTCTGAGTGTTTCTGAAGGAAATAAAAGTCATCTTGGGAACCTGCACTGTGCAGATACTGTGAATTTGTGCTTCTTTCTGTTAGTAAAAGCCCTTTGATACCTTCCTGGCTTTCTGTCTGCCTTACTCCATTATCAGCCTTTTGTAGCAAAGAATAAAGGAGGAAAGTGAGTAGTGACCTTAATGAGCTTGCTTCTCTCCCCATTTGCTGTGCAAGGAACCTGAATAACACTTTTCTAATAACTTATATCACACACACCCAACACACTCTGGTTGTGTGTTCCATTGGCTTGGAGACATTGTAGTGCCTGTAAGCACAGCTCCTGCTGCCCCTGGAGAGCCTGTGGCACTGGGCTGGGCTGTTTCTGGTTGCTTCCTTGTGGCTGCCCCACTGCATGGGGGTCAGACATGAACCTGATGCTCTTGAAGCACCCTTGAGTCAGAAATATATCTCATGGTCAAACTTTTCTTCCTGATTTAGCCACCCTAATGTTGACGATGGCTATTTAGTCAGATTGCTTTGCTCTGTGTGTATTTTCCCTACAAATGCTATGCTAATCCAGAAATTCAGTTTCTGTCTGTGCCTGCTCCGTCAGGGCTGTTACAGGATTTATCATCTTTATGCCTCATTTTTTGGTCTGTCATCTGCACTGGCCACGTTCTTCATCTTTTCTCAGCTTGATCTTCCTGCAGACTATTGACTTTCCTCAAGTCAAGAGTAGGTTGCTTGAAAGTAAATTCCAAGTATAGTCCCACTCATTTTCAAAAGCCTAGTCATGCTAAAGCAAACTTGTGCTGCTGTCTGAGATCATATTTGCCAGGTACATCAAATCCCATGGCATGGCAGTGGTCTACAGCCCACACAGAAGGATGCTTGGATCACTGTTAGCACAATGTAGCTCTGTAGGAGAGTATCTGTAGATAAGGTTATTTCTAGACTGTCTAGTACCCATGAATCACAAACAAGACTGCTGCTTTCACTTCTTGAGATCGACCCAAGTCCGGCTTCAAACATGTGCTGTTACTATTTACCTAATTATTTTGGGCTTATTTGTCCAACCACCTTTGTACAAGTCAGTTCTCATAATTCCTATTGCAACAAAATGCTCATAATCACAAGAGGTGGACAATTAAGAAGTGATACTCTGGAACCAAGGAAATAATATTTCTGACATGTTTTAGGTTGAGGATGTAACGAGTATCAAAAAGCTTGGCTTAGCAAACTTTATGGTCGTACTGATGTTGCAGCTGGAGAATAGCCCAAGAAGCAAAGCTGCTTCTGTCAGATTCTTGGCTTTGTTAAAGTGCATGGTGCAAATGGGAATAAAAGCAAAAGTCTGAATGTTGTTGACTCTGACCCTCAGTTCACTTCAGTCAGTGGAGCTGCATCCATCCTGTTTTTCACTTCTTAAATAACCACATTATGAATTGTATTTACTCCTGATGCTGCAGCACTTGGAGGCCCAACTCCCACCTATCCCTCAGCAGGCTTGGCTCTCTGGGAATGCAAAAAAGTGCATTTCTAATAGAGAGAACAGAGCCTGTTTGCACCCCAGTGTAGGTGAGAGCCAAAGCTCTGCCTGGGGTCATGTCAATATGCTCAATTTGCTTGTTGATATAACCGAGTCCCCCCCTGCCACCTGCTGTGCCTGCTGCCACTTGTTCTCCTCTCCACTGCCTGGGCTCAGTCGTGCTCCCTGGAGCGGGGATGAGAACTGGCTGAGGAGAACCACGAGGGCAGTTCCAGGTGAACGGGCCTCTTGCAGTTTTCTCAGAAGCATCATGTGCGTCACTCACCCAATTTTATGCCCAGTCTACCAGCACGTAAGTGAACCCATCCATGTGATGGTTGCTATAAAAAGGCAGGTGAAGGCCGCACGGGGTGCACAGGGTGCCTCCCTGACAGAAGGGATGGAGCTCTCCCGTCGCAAGATGGGATCCGTCCCATTTTGCGCCCTTCTTTGCTGCTTTAGTAGCATAGTAACAGCCAATATCTTTGGTAAGTACACTTGTTCTTTGCCTGTGTCCAGTGGTGACTGTGCTCCCGTGATCTTCGTGCTGCTCTGGGTATTTTTCTGATGGCATATATAATTATCTTGAATATTGCACGCTGAAAACTTAGCTAGTTATTCTGTGCTGTGCAACTGAGTCTGGGCTCCAGGTTAAATACTAAACTATAAGGATCTTAAGTGATCAGTTAGCACACCTAGATTTTGGGTGGAAAAAAAAAGTTTTCTCAAGGAACAGACTGGGCTAGAGAAGGAGCTTGGGTAAGAAAAGGTGGTGCTGCAGGGATGCAGAAGTCCTAAGATTACATCTTCTGCTTGTATGTGCCATCATCTAGTTTAGGCTTGAACCTAAAGGTACTGGATAGTCTGAGTTTAATAGTCTTGCACAACCAACAGTTTGAATCACTGAATTAGCCTTTTAACTCAAATGTCTTGGTATACCCTCTCCAGCACAGGGATTTCCACGTGTCCCAGGGCAACAACAGAGTCAGGTTTGAGGTGAAAATGGTGAAGTTTGCCTATGTGTAGTTGTCTGTATATGAGATAACCTGAAATGTTACAGTCTCATGAAAATTTTCACACGGTCTTAAGGAGACAGTAAAAACTCACAAAAACAGCTGTGTTTGAGAGGTCTTAGATGAACAGGAACCATCTGTGGCTGCAGAAGTTCCCTGACCAGCAAATTAAATATTTGAAGATGAAAAGCATTGAGAATACTTATAATGTACTTGCACTACTGTGTGTGGTCACACTCAGAACAAATACTAGCTCTTTGTTCTAAATCACTGTACCTATGGGTTTGTTTTCAGTATTTTTATAAATAGTCAGTGGAATTAAGAGCATGACACTAATCAGATTTTGAGGATGGGGAAAGTGTCAAATCAACTAATCTGTTCTGTAAAAAAGAACTTACTGAATTTCATCATTCTTCTAAAACAACAGCAAATGCAGCTCTGAATGCATTAAGAACTGAGGAGTTGACTGATTCTTTGCTAGGTAGCTTCAGTAGTTCATCATGTATCTTAGTGAAAATTGAAAGTGCTCCTAATATGAATTAGTTTGACACTACTGCTGGACTTTGATTCTTCTTAGATCGTTCATGAGACTGAGAAGAAATTTTGGTGAAATAATAAGTGACATAGCTTCAATAAAGAATAATTACTCAGAAACTTTAATAGTGATACGTGTGGTTATGGCAAAGGGCTCTTTTGTGGTCATAGGCACAAATAAGTCTAAGTAAAATGCCAGAAAATTATACCAGAAAATTATAGCCATGCCAGTACAGAACAGAGCTGAGACTAACTAAACACAGGCCTAGGAAAAGGGTTCATGAGCATCTCCACTGTGTGCTCATCCTGCATCTGGCAGTCCAGCAAGTTTTTTCGGTACCTGCCTCTCACTGTCCCACACAGAAATGCACATAAGAAGCACTGGGGAAACCACCAGGGAGGACCCATGAACCTGGGACTGTTACCATGCAATGCTGGCACTAAGAGGGTTTTGGTAAGAACAGGTTTGTGGTGAAATCACTCTTATGTGTTTATCTTCTTGCTGCTTTCAGAATATCAGACGGATTCCCAACCACTGCGTCCATGCGAACTTCAGAGGGAAAAGGCTTTTTTAGCAGGAGAAGCCTACGTTCCTCAGTGCTCAGAAGATGGCCAGTTCAGGTGATTCATCCCTGCTGTTACTCTGCTGTTATATGGTCTGACCTTTCATTGCTAATGGAAGTTTGAGCCTATTTTAAAGAGCCTCTGTGTCAGTGGGCTGGAGGATGATGAGTGCAGGAGACTTGAAGTGACTTCACTGAGCCGTGTTGCAGATCCAGCCTCTCCTGAATGAATTCTCTGTTGGAAATAATCTCTAAGGCTAATCTTGGCAGCATTATTTGCATGTTAAGTACTTGGTGCAGGTTGCTGTGCAATGCAGCTGCTGTCATCCTACATGTGCTCACAGCCTAATGTGTGTGCCAGCTGGCACAGCTCAGCCAGGTTGACTGAGAAGTTGCCCATCCTGCTGTAAGTGGCATGGTTGGGTTTCCTTCTAAAGACAGTAAAGGAACAAAAAAGCACATGGAGAACAGTGATTTAGAGAGCAGTGTGTTGCTTGAAGGTGCAAAAAGCCAATAAGTTAAATCTGAGGCTGAGTACAGATTGTAATGTTCTCTACTGTTATCTTGTTGCTTCTGGTGGCAACTTTGGCCATTCTAGATTTGACTTACAAACTATCTCAAAATGTATGGTGAATCTCAGATAATAAGGATCAGGATTCTGTCCTACCTGTTTGCTTCCTTCACGACTTCAAGTCACCTATCTGCTATTCCTGAAGAATTTATAGAATTACTAGAGTTAGGAGCTCCCACTGAGTAGAGTCACCAGAAACACAGCCCCTGTTGATTCCTTTAGTAGTGACGTTAAAGTATTTGAAGTTGTTTGGCTTGCTTTATGGTTTTGTTTATGTCTGGTACTGACTGAGGACTCTGTCACTCACCAAATAAAAAATATTACTTGTGATCTCCTTCAGAACAGTCCAGTGCAGTAGGAATGGTCTCTCCTGTTGGTGTGTGGATGAGAATGGTATTGAGGTACCTGGCAGCAAACAGAATGGATATCCCATATCTTGTAAGTCACAAGTGTCTATTTCTGTTCAGATTGGGTAAAGAACTGTTTAAATCTGCATCTGAACTGCTGAAATAAAAAATAAGTTAGCCTTAGATTTTGATGGACTCTAGTTTGCTATAATTTGCTGGGACTTTCTAGTGGAAGTTCTGGAGTTTTTTCAGGGATAATCATGAAATCCTGGTAGACCTGGATGTCTGTATTTATGAAGGTCAGAGTAAGGTGAATCATGAATGAAAGATCAATTTAGTGTAATGGCTTTTGAACTGGAGAGCTTCAACCCCATCTGTGGTAGGTTTCTCTGTGCCAATTTTCATAACCTCAAGTTCGTCAATGTTTTCACAACACCTGGGGGGCAGGCTCAGAACTTGTAGTTCCAAAAAAACTCAGATGTTGTCTTAATAAATGATTCAGTGCCCAAGAAGAACCTTCCTCTAACAATACTGCTCTCTGGTGCTTCAGGCTTGTCCTTTTGCCAGCTGCAAAAGCAGAGGATCTTGGTGGGTCGATACATCAACAGCAGCAGCACCTCCTACGTCCCTCAGTGCCTGGATTCAGGGGCTTTTGATGAGGTGCAGTGTGACATGGAGTTGGGACAGTGCTGGTGTGTAGATCCAGAAGGAATGGAGATTTATGGCACCAGGCAAAGAGGAAAGCCAGCACGGTGTAAGTAATATTCAACAAAATGGTGGGGTGTGTAGGTTTGAAAGGCTTGGTGTAAATGAAAGGTGGTAGATCAGGAACCTGTTCACTGCAGTCTACACTCATCCTATAGAACTGTAGGTAGTTAACTGAGCCATTGAAGTCCCTGTTTCATAGAACGAAAGAATATCTCAACTTGGAAGGGACTTACAAGATTATTGAGTCCAATTCCCTGCTCTTCATAAAAACAAGATGATGCACCTCAGTGTCCATGCTCAATGTAATGAATGTAAACCCCTTCCAAACAGTGGGGCTGCTGTTCAGCTGTTCATGGGACGTTAAAACACCCACGGGCATTACCTTTTTTTCTATCAGGTCCAGGGAACTGTGAGATCCGAGACCGCCGCATTCTGCACGGGTTTGGGGAGAAGAGCCCACCACAGTGCTCAGCAGATGGAGAGTTTCTGCCTGTCCAGTGCAAGTTTGTCAACACAACAGACATGATGTTTTTTGATCTTGTTCATAGTTACAACAGGTAAGAGCTCAGTCCTGTGAATCAGGAAAGCAATCCTGCATACCTCTTCAAGGCACTTGAAGTGGCACAGTATCTTACTGGGTTTGTTGTTTTTTTTTTTTTTCCCCACATGAAACCCTTCTTCTGTGACTGCACATGATGCTATTTTCTGTTAATGAATGGACCCAATAGAAAGCCTTTTCCTTCTGAATTAAATTTGCTGATTATTTAAAAAAATTATATTCCATCCCGGCAGTCTGATATGTTTGTCTTCACACAGCACTGGATGCCACGTTGCAATCAGTGTTTGGAAAAGTAGACAGGGCTACTTCTCAGGCAGACAACAGCACATGAGATAAATACAGAAGGAACAGAGGAACTGGGATATATATGTGAGGTAGGAAAGAGAATTCCATATGGGAGATGAAAAGAGATAGACAAACAGACAAGAGGCAAGATGCAAAGATGAAGTTCCATGTGATGGTGGGAAACTTTTGTTTGTTTAGGCAGTGCCAAGGTTGCTCACACAGGACAACCAAGCAAGTGATGAATTACTATGCTGGTGTACAACTTTAGGACGTTGGAGGGAGGTGGGGAAGGCTCCAGAATGCTGGATCAAATCCTCGTCTGTGGGAGCAAGAAGCTGTTGTCCTGTGGAGGAGTTGGGAGCTAATATGGAGATGGAGCTGGAATTAATATTGAGATGGAGAAACAAGAGAGAGGCAATGGGAACTGGAGGGGGAGGACTTTGTTTTGGCACAGATGTACAGACTCTCCAGAGAAATCTTTGGTCTCTGGTGAGGTGCATCTCAGTCAGCACATTTCCCTGCTGGAGGCCAGTGAAGTAAATGTAATGTCTCATTCTGACTTGGCTCTGTAACAGCAAAGCAATTTTATTGTAAATGTCAGTTTTGCTGTTTTGATGGTTTTCTTTTTTTTAATTTAAGCAAAACTGAAGGATGGGCCCAAATGCTCAGTGCAGATTTGTCAGAGCTTCGGGAGAGGTTATTTTGGCAAGAGCAAAATAATCTGGTTGTTTTGTTTGTTGGCCTGTGGTGTGTAGAAATTCTAAAAGAGCAATTACAGAGGAGAAATCAATGCTTTAAATTGGCATATTTTTTCCTCCCATTGGGAGATTTCTCTGCAAAGACCTGTGATTGGACTTATTCTCTGTCCGTGTCATGTAATTAATCACAGCAGGATCATTTTACTCCCAGCTGTACACCTTTCTAATTATGGCATTGACTTAAGCTATTACCATCATATCTGAGTATTTCAGGTCATTAATATATTTATTTTCATACTACTCCTGCTTGAAATGTCATTATCTATCCCTTGGGGGTCAGAATACAGAGTTGAAGGGATGAATTCCATAGCAAAGAACTGTAGCAGAACAGGGATTTAAACTCATATTTTATGTTCACGTGGAACCAGTGGAGCAACTCAAAGTTCAAAGAAAAGGTTAACAATTTCATGTTTATTTACTTTCCTGTATGTTGGAGTGCAAGCATTCTTGTTGAAACACATGTGTACACTATGAATTTATCCATAACTTAAATGTGGTCACCTTTGCTTTAGCCATTGTTTCGGACTCCTCTGATAGAAGAGGAACTCTGTGTTATTGCTACTGTGAGTTATTGCTACTGTGAGTTATTGCTACTCATTGTAAGGGCTGTGGTTAAAAAGAGTTTGAGAAAAGAAAAAATGTGTTAGGAAGTGAGTTTTCCACATAAGGTGAGAAAAGTTCTGCCCTCTTGTTTGTATGGGCTTAATTTATATCCGTTTGTACTTCGTTTATCTGTACTCTCAACTTGGAACAAAAATAACCAGAATGACAGGATATGACTATAAAGCTGCCCCAGATAAAAGTAGCATAATTGTGGCTTCTTAACTTTGAGAATGAAAGAAAGCACCATGCAGAGTTTTTTTCACTGAATCCTGTTTCACTCAGACGTTGAGATTCTGAGGCGATGAACTCCAAGGACATGAGCAGTGCAGAGGAATGATCATATTCCCAGTTGGGCAGTGGCCAGTGCATGAGAATCCAGGGGAGCTGAAAAGCCCTAAAATACCTCAAGCATGTTTATGTTATGCATGTACGTTAAAAACCACAGAAATACAGTATTTAGGTGTTTATACCTTGAATTACGTTGTTTGATGCTGACAGAAGTCCCTCTGTTCCGTGAAGTATGACATTTAGATTGCTTTTAGCATGCCAGTGTTAGCAGCAGAGCAGGATTTCATGATTTAAAGTGAGGGAAGTCAGTAGGTTTTAATTTGAAGACATGGAAGGGTGCCAGAGCACAGCAGCACTGCACAGGGATGTGCAAGTTCTGAGATGGGAGCACAGCTGGGTAACACCAGGACAACCCTAAGGTTACCAGCCCCTTCCTCTGACAGAGGTTGCTGTTGCTTTGTGCATTTGCAAGCCTGTGCTTTGATGTCCTGAAGAAGGAGAAAGCAGTAACATCTTCAGCTCTCCTGACAGGAGGTGGCAGAGCTCTCAGGAGTCACCTCTCCTGTGAAGAGAAGCTCAGAGAAGACTCCAGGAAGACCTTATAACACCTTCCAGTACTTAAAGGGGGCTACATGAGATGTGGAGAGGGACTTTCAACAAATGCATATAGTGACAGGAAAAGGGGGAATGCTTTGAACTGAAAGAAGGTAGGTTTGGATTTAGATATTAGGCAGAAATTCTTTCCTGTGAGTGTGGCACTGCCCTAGGTTGCCCAGAGAAGTTGTGGATGCCCTGTCCCTGGAAGTGTACAAAGCCAGGCTGGATGGGACCCTGAGCAACCAGGTCTAATGGAAAGTGTCCCTGCTCATGGCACAGGGCTTGGAACTAGATAATCTTTAAGGTTCCTTTCAACCCAAAATGTTCTATTATTCAGGCAGAGTCCTGGAGGTGGCAAAGGCCCCTTGTTCTGCTCTGCTCACTTGGCTTTGAGCCAGACAAGTATTTCATTGCTGTTCTCAGGCTATATGTGCTAGAGCATCCCTAAGGCTGCTGGAGGGTGGCACTGGAATTGAACCTGGTCACAGTCCAGTTCCACAGGGTGGCTGTAAACTGCTTTTTCCCAGTTAATCAGGGCCCAATCTACTGCTGAGTGTCCTTCCTTGGTAAAAACTTAATTTGTGTAAGTATCTAAATGTCTTGAGCAGAAAATTTCACTTCTCTTTTCCCAAATAAGCCCCATGCAGCTGGGGCACCACACCTTTATCATATTTCAGGTTAAGGGGATGTGTCCGAAAAATAATATGATTGTTTTGGAACCAGGCACTTTGAAGCCAGAAAAACTTATCTTTTGCTTGGAGAAACCCTAGGATGTCTGTCAGTTAAGATCACATTTATTGTGTTTTTTTCCAACTCTGACCCTATTAAGTGTCCTTCTTAAATCATTGCTTTGCTGCAATCTGGCTGTTGTCACTCCTAGAATATTACAGTGGAAACTGGTATCTCTTTGATCTCCAGAAGTAAAAGGCAGCCTTAGTTGTAGCATATTAAAAACCCTTTCTCCTTCTCCTTAATCTGTTGAACCATGCCCTGCAAATGAAAGGTATTACTGAGGTTTTTATCAACTTTTGTACTTAATTCAGTGCAGAAAGCACATGTAGCAGTTAGGGAAAGGGAAACCTGTTTGTTTAGGCCTTCTGCCATCCTGTGCAGATCTGTGGAAGGAGCTAATACATGGGTGCTGTAATAACATTAAGCCAACACCCATCTATTTTACACGCTTTGACAGGCTTTCAAAGTTGAGAATTGAATTGAAAATGAGTGTTAGATGCTGGATAGCTGCTTAGGAAGGGTCAGAAATCTGTCTGAAGGGAGATTGTCCTGTATAACTTTAAAAAATGGCATTTAGGAGACTTGTTGTCCTGCTGGAACACTGATCTGGATCATGTCAGAGCCTGGTTGCCAAAAGGAGACCAAAGGGACCTTGTGCAGACACCTCTGTTGTACAAATTCAGGAAGGAAATAGATGATGCTTTGTTGTTGTTGTTGATGGCCCTCCCTGGGCTCTTCACAGGAGGCTTTTTTTGCTTCCAGGCTCCCAAGGGCTTTCCAGGCGTTCAGCTCCTTGCGGGAGAAGTTCCCAGAGATCTCTGGGTACTGTCACTGCGTGGACAGCCTGGGGAGGGAGTTGGCAGACACTGGTAAGTGACCACCAGCATCTAATCCTTTATTTGGGTGGTGTTGAATTCCCAAGGGAAAGGACAAATAACAAGTATCAGTATTCAGGTTTATTTGGAACTTCATTTTCATGCTTACAAGGGGTAAGACCACTGTGACCAGTGTAGTGACCATGGGAAAGGTTGCAGCTCACTGATGAAATCCTTCCCTTTGGAGCACCGCTTCGGTCAGTATCCAGTGGAGTTGCTGCCTGGGAGCTAACACTGTCCTTTTTGGGATGGTGGAATAGGATTTCTGAATGTCCATCCTCTGTCCAACTAGAAAGCTGTCTTATATTCAATGTGTCCAATTAGCAAATACAGGGGAATATAAAGGGCCCGAAGAATGAACTCTTTCTTCTTGCTCAGGTAGAACCGTGGAATGGTTTGGGTTGGAAGAGGTCTTTAAAGAACATCTAATCCAACACCCTTAACCATTAGCTTGGACATCAGGTTCTTCCTCTTCTCTCATAGCCTCAGGATAGTTTTTAGACATGTTAATAGTTGATGGGACACTTCAGAAGAAAGAATGTTTTATTTTCAAGAAGGAGGAATTAGAAGGTTGAGAACTGCCAGAACTTCCTTAGATACTGTAGGTTTTTTGTTTGGTGGGGTTTTTTTGTTGGTTTTTTTTTGTTTGTTTGTTTGTTTTTCTAAGGGGAAAAAAAAAAGCAAAGCACAATACTTTAAAATTTAGATGAGAGACCAGAACTTCGGCATTTAATTCCCAGAAGGTATAGAAGTTCTCAAAAGATTTGTGCACTCAGGAAACCTACTGAATGTCTTGGTTTTTAGTATGCAACCAAAACAACTCGGAATTTGTTTTGGTAACATCAGTTTCCAAAATTCTATCCTTGTCTTTACTGCAGACTGAACCTAACAAAACCACAGCAAACAGCCAGTTACAAGATGCTTCTTCTCCTTGTTTTAATAGTTGTTGGGGCATACAGGTGGTGCCTGGGCATTCAGCATTAGGTGGTGCACTCAGTGTGGTGCATTAGGATTATGCAGTACAACTTCACATTTGGTTTGTTTAGAGCACTGGATTTCTTTTTCTATATAGTTTTTCAGTTATGCTACTCTGGTGGTATAAACCAGGTGACTTCTTGTCTTAAAACCAGGCTCTGTGCTAAAAGTCTGTCTTTCCCAGGTTTGGAGCTGCTCCTTGATGAAGTTTACGACACAGTTTTCTCCATGGCAGAGCCTGCCCGCACATTCTCAGAGACCGGAGTCTATCGGATCCTCCAGAGGCGGTTCCTGGCAGTTCAGCTGGCCACCTCTGGCAAGTTCAGGTGTAAGTAGCACCCAGCTGATGCCCTGTAAAAAAAGGTGTCAGTTTTGGAGCTTATGTGTGACAGCTGCTGTTGGGGAGAGTTGTTCCAGGAGTTTCTTGCTCTAAAAGCTTATAACATCACAATTTCAGTGCAAGAAGCAAGGACCCTGAATTACAGCTGGCTTTTATCCTCTGCACTTACCTTCTTACCTTGAAAAGTAAGGTGAGACAGATAAGAAGTAACTAAGCCACTTACTCTGCACTTACATTCTTACCAGCTGATTATACGTGTCCTCCGATTAACGCTTTCCTGTGCACTTGAAGTTCACATCAGTTGAAATCCCTTGAACCCTCTGTATCTCTTGCCCTGAGATTATGGAGATGGATATGATGATTTATTAAATTAAAAGCCTGAGAAAATGCTCCCTAATTTATGTTGGTACACTCAGAAACAGGAAGGATCTTACACTGACCATAACACACTCTGTTCCCAGGAGGCCACACAAGAGTTCATAGTGCCTTAGCCAGCAAGTCTGAACTTTTGGATCTGCCCTTGGGCCCATTCCTTCCCTGGTCAGGGCAGGCACATGGGGAGAGTTTCTCTGCCTACAGGCAGTGACCTCTGTGGGACAGGAGGTCAGGTATCTCCTCTTTACTGCACCAAAGACCAAGAAAACTGCTTTGGCTGAGGAAAGTTTGAAACCCCTGCATGATAATTCATCCTCCCACCAAAACTCCTCTGACATTGCTGTCTGACCCTCACTAAGGAGTTGCATCACCAGAAATATTAAGCAGATACTGATGTCAGTCTTCTGGCCATGTACTCAGACATTTTTCTGATTTTGGGACAGGCTGATGATTCTGGGGAGTCTGGAAAGCATCTTCCTCCTCCCACTGCGCGGTGGTTTTGGCTGAGCCCTGGCTGTAGCTGGGGCTGCAGCAGCTGTCAGAACAGATGAAACTGTAACAGCCACAAGATGGAGATGTGACCCTGTTCATCAGCCACCGAGGAGTGGTCTGGTGACTTACCCAGCTCTTACACACCACCTTGAGCCTCGTGCATTAGGAAAGCTGTCAGACTCCTTGATGGCAGGTTGCTCTGATATGATGCTCTCGCTGCCTCATACTGGTAAGCTGAGTGGAGCTGGAAAGCTCTTGAAAGTGAGAAATGTTTAGACTGTAGAATTTCAGTTTTATATAAACAAGCAAAATTTCTGTTGGAAGATGAAAGTCCTGTATTGGAGACATCATACCCCAGAAAATTTGCTTTATGAATTTTTTGGTGTCTCTGCCATTAAGGCCAGTTTGAGAGTGATAGGGTCTTTATATTCCTGCAGAGGGAAATAAAGAAATGGGATGATTTCAACCCAAATCTTGAGAGTCAGGTGCACATTTGTTTGCAGGAGCAATGCCTCATTCTATTCAGAAACAAAACCAGAACAAAATCAGTTCCTCAAGGTGCACATCTGTCTCTGTTGGCCAACTGTGCTTTTGCCTTAAGGGTCAGAGCTGCCCCAGCCTCCAGCACAGCTCCCTGGGAGAGATGCTGCTGCTCTGCCTATCTGCAACTGTGTCTGAAAAATGTGTTGAGGTTTTATCTTCTGTTTAGTTTTCAAAAATTAATACCTGCAGTAGAAAACCCTGGGGCAAATTCTCCAGGGGGAAAAAGAGGATGGAGAAGTTGCATTTCGAGCTGGTGCTTGAAATATCACTGAAAACAATCAAGAAATTAAACTTTTTCCCCTTTTATTTTTTTTTCCCTCCCAAATAGGCAAACAATGGGATCAAGCAGAGATGGCTCTGAAACTTTAAGCTGTCCCTCCTTAACGCACACTGGTTTCCTTGCAGGCCCCTCGAGGTGCGAGGCTGAGCGTTTCGCGGCCCTGCGCTACCAGCACCCCTTTGTGCCATCCTGCACCGCCGACGGGGCCTTCGAGCCACTGCAGTGCCAGCAGGGAGGGCAGTGCTGGTGTGTGGACACCAAGGGCCAAGAGGTCCCAGGCACAAAGAGACGAGGACAACCCCCAGCCTGTGGTAGGTGTGAGGTTTGGAAAAGGAGAAATGAGCCCATCTCTTGGTGTCCTTGGGAAGAAACCCAAAGGACCAACTCCTTTCTCAGCTCTGACGAGTTCTGGTGTTCAAAAACTGAGATCCTGAAACCTCCCTGGGGTTAAGAGTCCCATTCTAATAAACTTAAATGTCATATTCCTTTTATTTTCCTTTCTCTTTAGCCTTTCAGTTTTGCATGCAGCAAGGCTTTTCTTTGCAGCCCTGCTATCTGTCTCTTGACTCCAGGAGCTGGGACCTTAATTTGGAATATCTGGGATAATATAAAGAAGCCACTGACGGTGGTTTTGGGTTTCACCTCTTTCCCTTGGTGAAATGCTGTGGAATTTCTAAGTCACCTCCCACCCTGAGCATTTTTTTCCCATCTCAGTCACTGCATATTTTGCCATGAAAACTGCCAAATCCAGTAAAAATACACCCAACAAACAATTCAGAAAAGGTGTATGGGTTTGGGCTTTGAGAGATTCCACAGAGAGTACACTGTCAAATCAGTGCCCCAAATGGAAATGACAGCAAAAATGTCCAAGGGCTGGAGGGGAGGAGGAAAGTTAAAACCCCTCACTCTGAAGTGCACTACCTAAATATTCAGGATTGTGCTGGAGGTCTGGGGCACAGGGTCTTTATGTGGGGGCTGCCTTTGGGGAAAGTAAATTGCTGTCTGTGAGACACAGCCTTACCATGCAGCTAGAGGAGGAGGAATCTGCCCTAGGTGTCACAGATCCAAGTGCTCTGAGTGCTCTGGGCACAGACAGGCTTACTGTGAAATGAAAATGTTAGCCTGCCTCCGAGGCTGATCACCAAGGATATTGCAAGGGAACCTCTGAGGGGCCTCGCCATATGTTGGGACTGCTTGTTTTCTCTTTGAATGTGCTTTGCTGAGCCCTCCTGATGATTTTTGTGGGAAGGAAGGGGAGGGGGGACAGTGACTTGAGGCTGCTTGCAGCTTTTTTTGGCAGACTCAGGAAATTTCAGCAGGGAAAAATTTCTGCAGAGATTTTGCAGATTAACTCCTGAGAAGGTATTTCATGAGGATATAGCTGCAGTCTGTTTCAGACACCTCTATGCCATGTGTGTGTCTCCAGTTCTGCTCTGATTTATTTCATGTTTAAAGAGCATGTGTACTTAGAGACATGGTTTAGTTGTGGACCTGTGAGTTACTGGTTGGATTTGATAATCTTACAGATCTTTTCCAGCCTTAATGATTCTATAGTTCTTTAGTGTCTTTGTCTCTCACACTCAGCACCATGAACACTGGAGGAGCCAGAGCTGTAGGTGTGGGCAGCATGTGGGATACTCACATCACCCAGGGCACCAGGCAGTCCTGATAAGGAACATGCTGCTTTTTAGACCTTTTACAGTAGATTCACCCCAGCAGTGCTTTTTTGTTTATTCTTTCTCCTTCTGCTTAGATTTGATTCAATAGTAGGTAGGAGGGGAGAGTGTTTATGAACCATGATCCTACATTTGTTTCATATTACTGTTCTTGTGGAATTGTGGCTTGCACTAACTTACTGGCCCTTGGAGAAATGTTCTCCATCCCTCTAACCACAAGCCAACATTGCAAACAGGAGGGGCCAATCCTACAGAAAGTGTGTTTACAAAGAATCTGCTGGGAGGGACCCTGAGCCCCTGTCAGGAACTGTGGAGCAGGACAATGGTGCAAAAGGAGGAGTGAGAAAGATGTCAGGCACAGAACGTCAGATTACTTGCTTATCTATTTTAGAAACTTTTTAGATTTCTGTCTTTTAACCTTACTTTTAACAGGACTTATGGTCATGGAATAAATGGAGATGGAGCGGGGAGCCCAAGGGAGGCTGTGCTGGAGCAGACTAAAGCTGTCTTGTCCCCAACAGGGACAGCAGTGGTGCTCAGGGAGAAAGTGTGAAAAACATGGAAAATTCACATAGCTTCCATATATCCTTCTGCAGCAGGGGGAGCCCAAAGTGGAGACTGAGCCCAGATCATTGTGCTCAGCCTTCCTGCATGGAGTTATCTTCCAGGGATTTGCCTAAGTGCCCCTTAACCTGTTATCCTTCCTAGCACTCTCTGGCAATAAATTTCATGACCATAATTGCATGCTCCACTTCTGGACTTCATCTGTACTGTGAGAAATACTGAATGATAATTGTCTACTGTGAATGATGTGGAGAATCCTGTTTTTTAAAAACCTTTATCATGGTTTTTTTTGTCCAAGCTGAATGGTGTCTCCTAATGGAAAAACTGTTCTGTCCTTACAATATTTTTGCCTCCCTTCTCTATAGTGCTGCTACTTTTGCATCCCTTTTCTATAATTCTGCTACTTTTCAAGGAAAGGGAACTGTGTGGCATGAGTCAAGCTGCTGCATGCATTCCAGTGACCCAGTCAGTGCCATAACCATCCTGTCTGTCGGATTCTCAGTGTCTTTATATTTACCAAGTCTTTCCTTTTATGATGATTTTCGAGCCTTTAGCTTAGTCCTTCTTCAGTGATGTTTTGCATCCTAACTTGTAGTTGTTGCTCTCTGTATGAATCTGCAGATGGGGCTGGATGCAGCTACACCTGTGACAAAGCTTAGCCCAGGGTATGGGTGGCAAGGGCCACTGTTGATACCCTCAATAATCTGATATTTGACTACTTTTGTTGAAATCTTGTTTTTTTTCTCTTAGAGCCTGTTTGTGAATGCCATGGTCCTTAGCACTCTATTACTGCTTCTTTTAACAATTTGTTTTCAAACCTCTTGTAATGAACACCTCACTATGAAACTGAAGATCTAGTTAGGAAACCTCCATAAATTCCTCCTTAGGGAGCATTGGTCAGAAAAACTTTCTGTTCTGCAGAATGTTTCTCTTTCTTAGGTTCACATGTTGGACCTGGATCATCAGAGGTTTCCATTAGCAGCAGGCATCCTACCAGGGAGTTACAGTATTTGGAAAAGACTTTGTTCCTTCAGCCATAGAAACGGGAATGAGGATTTACATTGGGAAGCAATAGAACCCACAGAGCAGAAAACTTGGACGTGGGGAAGGAATGTTTCCTTTCATTTTGTGTCTTGATGGGAGAATTTTATTTACATAGCATATGAAATAACAGTTCAAATTTCTGTATCAATGTGCACGACGCATAGTTGAGAAACAGGTTAATGTACACGTCTGGGTTGTTTCTGCCCCAGCTGCTTGAAATAGCAAGTGTGGGAGAGTCCAAAAGTTACATATTTTTTCTTAAATCTCTCTCTAGGTGAAGAACGTGGGTGCATCTCTGAGAGGCGATGGGCCTTGACGAGGCTCTTTTATGGCCCTGCTGGGTACTTCAGTCAGTCCAGTTTGTTCTCTACGCCAGATAAGCAGACAGAAAAAACAGCTGGCTTTTCAAGACCCTGCCCTCCTTCCTTCAAGGAGCTGTTTCTGGACTCTGGATTGTCATCCCCAGTTGCACAAAGCCCATTTGTCAGCCAGACTTCGGGGTTAGAAACTACCCTTAGTGAAGCCATCGCGGGGATGTTCCCGTCAAGGGAGCTGGCTCAAGTGGCACTGCAATTTACTGCCAATCCAAAGCGTTTCCAAGAAAATCTCTTTGGAGGAAGGTTCTTGAAGAATTTGATCCAGTTTAACTTCACAGGGGCACTTGGCACTAGTGGGAAATATAGCATTGGCCAATTTTTCCAACAGGAGGATGTGTCAGAGAGGAATAACAGCCAAAGCCCTCTGGAATCAGCTGAGGCATTTTCATTGGAGGTATCAAAGGGGAATTCCATTTTGAGTAAACCTCTTGTAGGCAGCTTTGGCCGCATTGTAACTCTGCAGGACAATCAGAACATGGTGAAATTCCTTTCCTCTGTTCTGGAACTACCAGAGTTCTTGACTTTTCTTCAACAAGTGATTTCTGTCCCCAAAAACGTTGCTGAAGATTTAGGTGAAGTGGTGAAACTAGCATTGGGATCCAAAGACTGTGGTGAGGAGCCAAGGGATCTGTTCGTTCCAACGTGCACCAAGGAGGGGAGGTATGAAGAAGTTCAGTGCTATGCAGGAGAGTGCTGGTGCTTGGACACTTCAGGTAAGGAAATTCCAGGCTCAAGACTTCAAGGCAAACGTCCAAGGTGTCCCACTGATTGTGAGAAGCAAAGGAGAAACCTGCAAAACCTGAAGCAAAGTCTGCCTGCGGGATCAGACCTTTTTATTCCCTCTTGTACCGAGGATGGAGACTTTCTGCCACTCCAGTGTTATGGGACAAATTGCTTCTGTGTTGATTTGAATGGCAAGACTCTTCCAGGAATACGGGGAAAAGCTGGAAACCCAATGCAGTGTAAGTCATAGGGACTGGGAATTTAAAGTTGCTTTCTTTTGTGTTGCAATTTCATGATTCTTTCTTCATATCTGATTATGTCTGGTGATATGTGGATGATGAATACAAATGATACTGTCTCCTAACAGGAAGGCAAGTCAGCTTTGCAGTGGCAGGGTAATAGTGGGAAATACAGTGTTGTTCAAACAAAAGAGAGGGATTCAATGGCTGATATGTTCCTCTTAAGGGCCATGCAGTCAGGCCAGAAAAGTGAGTTGCAAATGACTGCTCAGACATCAATTTGACAACTCGCTTATAGACTATGAACTGCCTCTTCTTGCCCTTCTATTAATGGAATACAAAGGAAGAAGGAAGCACATGCGCTGGGGATACTTGTCTTTCAAGTTTCAGTGAACTGAAAAATCAACATGTATAACAGATCAAAAGAAGAGCCTGCTTCTCCTTTTGGGAGGAATAGCAGAGTATCCAGATAGTGGTATGTAGTGAGGGAGCTCCTTTGAATCACAGTTTGCAGAAGTAGTAGGGAGTTTATCACAATGATCTGAATTGGGATGGGATTTATATCTAGCAACCCATCTGTGCAACCAAAAATAAACAGGTTTAGAATTCTCTGGTGCAAAAAGAAGATGATCTCCTGTGGGTTGCTAGGTTTGTAGAGCTACTTTGTGCCAAGTGAAATTTGGCTCTGGAGATGGCAGAAAAGGTTTCCAAATCAAACTCACTACAGTTTTCTGAGGTATGGTATTTTTATATGCAGCGTCAATGTTCAGTAGAGAATGGGAAGAGAGGACACACAATCTTAAAATTCTGGTTAGGTTCAAGGGGAAATAAAATCAGTATTACCATGCTATTCAGATGGCTAGTTTTGCAGGGATTGGCTGAATAAGAAGCAGCTCCCAGATTACCAAGTGTATCTGAAAATACCTGGTTGGTGTAAACAGATCCAAGAAGGCATTTAGTGGCACCAAGCACCTATCCCCTCAGTAAGAACTACAGGCACCCAATGTACTCACGTATTTTTAAAAATTCATCTTTCAGGGCTGGCTGCATTTTACCCTGGTTCGCCATGGGACCTTAGTGTTGTTAAGCTCTCCTAGTAACAGGCCAGGAATGTTGTTGTTAGTATTGGGATGAATGACCAAGTTTTAGTAGTGGTGGTTATTGTAACAGAAGGGTAGGGGTATTGTGTATCTTCAGAGCATTCATAAGATGTACTCTGTATGTGTTTTTTCTTTCCCCCAGGCCCAAGTGCTTGCCAAGTAACAGCTGGTCAGGAGTTTCTAAAGGCTGTGAAGCTCCTGTTGTCAGAGCCAAGCGCTGTGTCTCAGCTGTCCAGCATTTACCTCCCACAGTGTGATGCAGAGGGCTCCTGGAGGCAGGTGCAGTGCAGTGGCCCCCCCGAACAAGCCTTCGAGTGGTACGAAAGGTGGATTGCAGAGAACAACGAGGGCAAACCCCTGCCCATTGCTGACCTATTGAGCATCATATCTGGATATAAAGAGGCATCATCTAAAGGCTTTTCAGCTTTTGTTCAAGCTTTGTATGAGGCTGGGCACCAGAATGTCTTTCCCGTTTTTGCCATGTATTCCTCCTTCACGGATCTCCCACCTGAAGTGCTGGAGGGAAACTTGATCACGGCATCTCAGAACATTTTGCTGGATCCATATACTTTCTGGCAGCTTCTGAATGAGCAGCTGACATATTACCCAGGGCCCTATACTGATTTCAGTGCTCCATTAGGCCACTTTGAACTTCGTGATTGCTGGTGTGTTGATAGCAAAGGGGAAGAGCTGCAAGGAACAAAGACAGGAGTGAATCAGGTTCCTGCATGTAAGTAACAATTTCTGGCATGTAAGTAGTACTGTTTCTGGTCTTTTCTTTTATGCCATGAGAGAGGGAAGTCCTCTTAATTGTTGTGAAGTAGCAGACAGTAACTTGTTAGAAAGGTCCTGAGTACTGCAATTATTGCTGGACATCAGAGGTGGGGTAACTCATTTCTGGTAAATAAGTGATGTCTTAGCTTTGGATATAAGGAGGAATAAAGTTCCATTTCAAGTTTGTGTAGATTTTATAATTTGGAGTTTGGACATATAATGCTTTTGCAGAAGATACTTAGCCAGATAGCAAAGGACACTTTGAAGTTAGGAAATGTGAAGAGTTGTATGGAAAATTCAGGATTACACAGTGATGTAAATGACTTTCAAGAATGCCTTAAAATGAAGCAAGAGGGATTTTCTTTGCTGGTTCTTACTATGTGGTCAAGACTAACAGATATCTCCTAGAAGTCACTAGGAGAAGAGTGAGGCCAGCACTGAAGTTTGGTGATCTCTCTGTTTAGAGGCCTCCATCAAAGCTGTTGGGCCCTTTTTGGGGTTCCTTCAGCAAATGACCTATATTATAAATTTCATCACTGAAATCATTCTCATTGCGTAGTATTTTTCCAGCTGTGAAGAAGTGACAGAACAACGAATGGCAAATTATCAGAGACTCCAGTTCTGTGGGCAGGTGGAGAATAAAGGGGATGAAGCAGGTTATTGGAGTTATTTTGAAGGAGAAGCTTTCATGGAGCTGGTTCAGTGTGTTGAAATACCCTTTCTGAGTCAGTAGATGTATGGAGAGGACAGGCCAAGTGTCAGCTGCCAAGCTGAATCCAAGGGATATGTCTTCCTTTTTGACTCTCACTTCTGATCATCCACATTTTTTTATGGCAGCAACTGAGGGAATGTTCTGTAGAGACATATTAACTCTGTTTGTAACCAATGAGGACTTAATTTGAAATCATCAAGCATTTGGCCCAGGACTTGGAAAATGTTTGGGTGATTTCTGGTACTCTCAGACTCTTGCTGTTAAATAACTAAGCATTTAACAAGATAAGTCTCCTTCACTTGCTTCATTATGCAACTCAAAAACTGAGCTAGTGGAGAAGGAAGCAGACGATGCTAATTGAAAGACCAGCTAGTTTTCACATGAAAACCTTTACTGGATTTAGATGAAAGTTGTTAATATACCTATATGTTAATATACCTTTGCTTCTACAGGTCCTGGTATATGTGAAGGTGTGAAGCAGAAAGCCATGAAATTTATGGAGGAGGCAGAGCAGCTCATCTTAGCCTCAAATGAGTCCCACTTTGCTTTTGGAGAGAGCTTCCTGCTGGCAAAAGGGATACAGCTCACAGACAGGGACCTCCTGCGCTCTGCTCGGCCCTTGGAGTCACAGGCTCTGGTGTCCCAAAAGCTGCTCTCAGGCAGTGACTCTGCTCTCCAGCTGGCTGCATGGTCAGGTGGGTGAAAGGAAGATGAGAGCTTAATTAAATGGAGTCATGCCCAGGATCTGTGCAAGAGTACTCGGTGTCAAGTGCAACTTTGCTGAAAAGGTGGTGCAATTCAGCAGGTGTAATTAATCAGTGTCATTAACCTGCTAACCCAAGAGCTGATTTCAGTTGTCTCATGTGTATGACACAGTGCAGATATAAAATCTGGGCACTTACCAGCCTTTATGTACTTGAAAAATTATGAATTTGTCTTCTGAAGTACAGAGGACCTTCAGGTTTTTGCAAATACTTGCATTTAAAATACCCTGTATTGGCCACTAAGAGTTTTCTTTTACTTCTCTTTTATAGTCCTGCACTTCTATTGGCAGACTCACTTTTCTTCAAAAGGTTCTGCTGGGGAAGCAGCACAGCTGGGATTTCTCCCTTACATCCCACAGTGTGATGGCCTGGGAAACTGGGAGCCAGCTCAGTGCTATGAGAGCACAGGTAAGCAATTCCTAACAAGATACTCTGGAGTGTCTGAACAAATCAAAACTAAGAAGAATTCTAATAAAAAGATAGAAATCCAGGATTCTTGTAGTCAAACTGGAGAAAGGTGATGTGGTCTGTAAGATGTGTGGAAAATTGACTGGAGTGAGAGATTCAAGTGGCAGCTCACTGGGGCACAAAAATCAGTAGATATTCAGTTGTTTGCTGCTAGCTGTGTTTCCTGGGGCTCATTCCAGGGGCTGATATTGCTTAGTGCCTTCATTTGTGACCAGGATGATGAGATGGAGTGCATTCTCATCAAGTTTGTGGATGATGCCAAATTTCTGGGAGTAGATGATATGCTTCAGGATAGGGCTGCAATGGGGGAGTCTCACCAAAGCTGCTACATTTCCATTCTCACCACTGCTCTCAGGTGTGGTCTACTGATCCCTGGATAGCAGAGTTAACTGTGACTTAGATTTACTGGGCCCTTTCTATAGTTCTGCTGAGGCTGAAAATCTTAGCAGTTTGCAACAAAGCACACTGCAATACATCATTTAAAATAAAGCTGCTCTTCTTCCCTGGCCAGGTCATTGCTGGTGTGTGGATGAGAGAGGACATTATGTCATGGATTCCTTGGTCTCACGCTCAGCAGAACTTCCCAAATGTCAGTTGGTTTCTCTTCCTAAATATTTGTCTTTAGTTGTTCTTAAAAATTTCAATATTTATTGAAAATTCTAGTGTGATATGCATGAAGTAAAGTTTGCTTCTAACTGCTGCAAGAAAAGAAAAATGAATGTTATGCTTACTTTGCTAATTAATTTCATTTAAGTATGCGTGATTTTGGCTTGCATGATTTGAGAGTGGACCCTCTACTGTTGGTGGCCCTGCCTGAGTAGGGGGGTTGGACCAGCTGTCCAACCAGATGTCTCCAGGTGTCCCTTCCAACCTCAGCCATTCCGTGGCTATCAAACACTGATCAGGAATTCCCTGCCTGAGCCTATTGCAGATGTGTGAAGGAGATGGTGATGTAAATGTATGTTTTCCCTCTCACAGGCCAGACTTCATGTCAGCGATCTCAAACCAATGCATTAATTTCCAGCTGGAGACAGAGCGGCTCAAAGCTGGATGTGTCTGCAGCTGATCTGTTCATCCCCGACTGCCTTGAGGTGATTTAACATGACTGAGGGAGGAAGCAGTTTGGTTCACACCATGCCAAAGTCCTGTACACTTTCAGCCCATGCTCCTTAAGCATCCCTTGTGCATATTAACCTGAAAGAAAAGGGTAGGGCAAAGCTAACAGCAGGCGTTGCCCTGCAGAAGGCAGAACTTAAATAGTTCTGAGGTGAAGACTGGGAAAGGGAAGCTCTGTCCCTGCCCACGATTCCCTCCCACAGGTTGGCTGTGCCTGGTGCTTTTGCAGAGCTGTGCTTGAAAGGCACACCTTAATTGACTGACATCTGGGGGCTCTTCCTGAGCTGTGAGAGAATGACAGGAGAGCTGGGTGCAGATATCTCAGAATAGGGTCCATGATGCTCTCAAAATGTGTCAGTGAGCAGGACACAGATGGGCAAAGAGCAGACATTTCATGTAATAGAACCATTATCATATAGAATCATGTAATCATTTAGGTTGGAAGACTGCAAAGATCATCAAGCTCAACTGTTACCCCAGCATTGTGGAGTCTACCACTAAACCAGATCTTTAAGCACCACATCTACACATTTTTTGAACACATTTCAATCCAGGGTTTTACCAGAATTTCATCTCAATGGGCTTTTAGTTTGCATCCTATTTAATGTTTGGACTCGATCTTAGAGGTCTTTTCCAACCTAAATGATTCTTGATTCTCTTGGGGACTTGCCTGTGTATTAAATTAGGTAGATTGTACTTTGTGGGTTTTTTCAACGTGTTATATTAATGCACAAATTAATACAATAAAAATACAACAAAATAAATACAACAAAATAATGTAAATAAATAAAACATTTTAACCAAACTTTGGGGTATGGATCGAGCCATTTCTGTTACTAAAATGCATTGCTCTGCAATGACATGTCCTTGATTTTTTTTTTTTAGACAGGAGAATATGCTGTGCTACAGAGATCCAACACAGGTATTTGGTGTGTGGATCCTGCATCAGGAGAAATATTTCAGCGTGGCAGCAAAGCCTTGGATGGCAATCCCAAGTGTGAGTAATGCTTTGCCCACCACCTGTGGTGCTTGTGGAGATGCCTCATGCTTAGCAGCATATGTGCTTCCCTTTTCAGAACGCTGCCTGTGAAACTTGGGAGGCTTGTAGTTTAATTCCTCAGTGATACACTACATGCAAGCACATCAACGCTGAAAGGGTATCTGAAAATAATTACCCCTTACTTTCATAACACCAGAAATAAACTAGTTTAGACAAACTGATGGACAGGCTGGTATCCATTTTTTTTTTTTAACTTCCATTTCTTACCACCATAGAAAATTCTTAGGGTTTTCTAAGGCAGTGAATTCTGAACTGTGGGAACTGAGCCACGTGCAGACACTGAGTCCATTTGGCATGGTCCTCAACCACTTTATGGAATGGAATTAGACCTTTAGTACCTTTTTATTGTCTTCAAATAAAGACAGAGAACTGTTGAAGTCTCATAGGAAATGGCTGATTCAAGAAGTTAAAGAATTGCCATTTGAATGAATTGGAATGCTCTGCTCTTCTGAATAGTACAGGCAGCCCAAGAGCCCACAGTTCTGCTGTGCTTGTTCTGCAGCTCTTTAGCTAGTGGTTTTCTGCAAACAAAGTTAATAAGAACAACACTGTCTCAGGTTCAGATTGAAGTTTTTGGATCTTCTTGTCAGGGAATGGTTCTGCTTGCTCATGTCCCTGTTTTGTGTGTTTATGGGAGACCATAAATATTGCTTTTTCATGGCTATTCCTCCCCCCTCCCCCCAGTCTTGTAGGTATGAATCTAGGACATATTAACTCTTTTAAAATGTAAATGATCATATTGTTACATTTAAGATTACCTTGATCAAGAATTTTTGCTAAAAAGATTAAATTGATTTTTTTAACCTTTTAAATATCAACATCTAAATGATACACTATCAAGTTTATGAAAAAACCCAGAATTTTTCAATTACTTATTTATGTAAACCCATTTCACTTACACTTTATTCTTTAGAAAAAAATAGTGAGTTTTTTCTGGTGGAAGTAAAATTTCCCATTTCCACAGTAATTAAAATTATTTATAGTTTCATGATCACTCATCTTCCTTCCTTCTGACAAAACAGTCTGATAGCACTGCTGTTAAAACCTCTAGGACAATTTATTGTCTTCCATTCTGTATCTTGCAATGAATTTCTCTCTTTAAAGGTCCCAGTTTCTGTAATGTGATGAAGTCTAAAACTGTTTCACGAGACGCTGCCAAAGGCTACACCCCTCAGTGTGAAGGGGAGGACGGGAGTTTCTCACCTGTGCAGTGCAGGCAGGACCAGGAGAGCTGCTGGTGTGTCTTTGACAATGGAGAGGAGGTGCCAGGGACACGAGTGAGCGGAGGGAGACCAGCATGTGCAAGTGAGTTCCTGCTTGAGGCACGTGAGCAAATCCAGGTCTGGAACTTAACCCAGATCCTAAATTTTTCCACTCTTTAGTTGTATCTAATCTTATTTCTTCAGACATGTAGAGACTTTTGCTCAAGCAACATGCTTATCTTTGCCCAGACCTGCCTGGGCGCAATATCCAGTTTTCTTCAAGTGCTTTGTCAGGGAAAAAGGAGAAGGGAATGGATCTTTGACTTTTCCTTATTCATAAAATTGGTTGTATCAAGCCAGTTGAGTTATAAAACCCAGCTATAAAGTCAATCTGAACAGCTTGCTGCAAACTTGAACCTGTTCCAGTCTGAGCTGGCTCTGGGATTAAAAACTATTCAGCTGACTAAAATAAAATTTGAAAAATGTGTGCTTCTGCCATTCCAGCTCTTGGCTTGTGACCAGAATTGTGAAAAAGATGTGCCAAAACACTACATACTCACAGACTATTTCCTGCATGACCAGAGCTGTGTAGCACTGATACTCACTCATGGTTTCCAGTGAAATGTCCAAATGGGAGGCATTTGAATAAATTTAATTTGCAGTAGCCTTTATATATCTTCCCATCACTGAAGTGCAGCAAAATTAATTAAACTTTCCACAAGGCGATGCTCCAAAGTGTAATGATTAGTGGACACTAATGCCATGGCTAGGCTTTGTGAACGAAGATTTGGGAAGCAAACTAATGTATAAAGATGTAAAAAGAAAACCTTCAACTGGTGTCTTCAGGACACTGCTGTTTCCATAGTTCTTTTGTTGATGGGATTTCTTTCTGTTTGTTTGGTTTGGTTTAGGTTGGGGTTTTTTTGACAAAAAATTAGGGAAAGGAGACCACACGATAAGAAATTATTTCAGTTTCTTATAGTGATTCTGATATATAAAGAGCAACATGTGCTCATGCTAACCAAGCAAAGAGTACATGTGGCACATGGGGACATGGTTCAGTGGTGGACTTGGCAGTGCTGGTTAATGGCTGAAAAGTCTTTTCCAACCTTAATGATTCTACAGTTCCATGATACAAATGCCTGATTGTGTCTACCCAGCTGCCTGTAAGGTGTTTTAATCAACTAGGCAGCTGCTCAGCCAACTTGGAAACCACCACCAATATAATTTTCTTTGAACTCTCTTGATTCAATGGAAAGTTAGGAGGATGGGATTTTATGAGAGGCCAGAAGGAGACCCCATGGTTGTATCTGCCCCATGTTTGTGGTAGCATGTGGAGATGCCCAGCTGAGCTCTGAGGAGAAGAGCTCCAGGGAAAACTCAGAACTAGTTGTAAATGTTAAATCCTTGATATCTCCTTCTCTCCATGAAAGCTCATTTTCTATATTTCCCCCTGAATTCCAACAGAATTTATGGAAAATGTTCTAAGGAGGCTGTAGGTGTACCCCAAGATGTGCCTTTAAGACGATTTTACATTTTGGGTGCATATCTGTTGTTTTTGGGATCCTGTAATGCTGTACTTTTCCTAGAGGAAACACTGACTGAATGATTAATGACCTTTCTTTTTTCAAAGACTTAGCTGAGAGGGAGAACTTCTTTGAAAATAGAGTGGAAACTGGGCTTAACTGAAAGCTATTTGTTACTTTCCACGTAGAGATTGAAATAATCTTTAATGATTTTCCTGGATTTTGAAATAAAAATGGAACTTTTAACAATAAATGACTTAGTAACTGTGTAGAAATAAAGAAGAAAAAGTTACTTTTGTCCTCAGTCTATCCAGCTTTATATCTCTAGTCCTGGGAACTACTAATAATCATTCAGGATAAAGGAGTACTCTCTCACTACTCGTCTATGAGCAAAAGGAGCTGTTTTGGTGGGAATATATGATAAAATTCTTCTTCGGCATCAGAACAGACAGCTGTAATAATTCACAGTGCCCAGTGCATGCAAGTTTTTCATTAGTTTAATCATTTCCATCAGAGGTAGAATTCAACTTCTAGTTGACATGCACTGGAGAGACGATGCTAAGTATCCTTGCAGTCCTCACAGGCAACTCCCATCCTCATGCCACTGCCCACAACTCTGAGTAGAGATAGAGGAGAGAAAGGTTTCCAGAGAAGGACCCTGGAGATGTTAATTTCCTTGTGGAAATCTTTGGAACCACCTGTGAAAGAGGGGTCAGTATTCAACTGGATCATGATTCACTCCTACAGGACCAAGAAACAGAAGAATGACAAAATGGTGCAGGCTTGATAACAGTAGTAAATGAAGTGATGTCTGTAGAGGGATAAGTGAGAAAATTATTGGTGGTGAGCTGAAACCTCTGAACCACACCAGGAAGCCATTGATCTCTTGAGTTTTGAAGGGTGGTTATTTCCCTGGTTCATAAGACAAATCTCATTGGAATAGGCAGTAAAACTCTGTGGAAGCATACAGCTGAGACTGGATGTAAAAATGTGTTAGAGCAATTAAGAAACCACAGGATGGTTTTTACATACTTTGTATAAAGAGATATTAATGAAATTAACACATGATTGTGGATGTAGTTTAAATGGTCAGGATAAGTGTTACTGTCTCTTTTACACTGATATCTTTTTGGTCCTAAAATCTTGGGAGATTTATTAAAAGGTTGTTAAGCAAGGATGCCAGGTTTCCACCTCTGCTGAGAAAAAGAGTCTGGCTACAGAGTCAATGAGTCAAGAGAAGGAATGTAGTAGCCCCATTAACAGAGTGCTTGCAGAAAAGAGGAGACTTAGAAAAAATATGCATTTGGAAATCCAGCAAGACAGATATGAAAGCCTTTTATTTTGACATTGAAATACACAGTGTTGGAAAAGAAAACAAAGATATACTGTACACACACTGGATCCCAGATTCATCCTGTATTATTTTTAGCTTTAACCCAAGTGGCTGCTAAATTATGGAATTAATCTTCATATCTCCATCAGAAGGGGAGAGGGAGGCTCAGACCTGAGCCATCATCAGTGTTTGCCTCCCTCCAGTGACTAGGGATTTTGGGGCTGATCTGAGCACTGCAATTTGGAAAATGATCTATATATACACCAAGGAAGTGAATTGTATGATAGCATCTTTATGTTTATTTCTAAGCAAGGAAGTTCTTTATTCTTCCTATGTTTTGTAGCTCTAGAACTCATAAATATTTAATTATTATTATATATTATATATTTAGTAGCTCCATTGGGATTTGGCTAATACTGAGTGAAGCAGTTGGTTTGTACTGATTTGTAGAAATTAATTATCATTGTAGTTAACCTGCTAAAATAGTCTGTTACAGTGGGGTAGCATGGTTGGAATGACTGTACTGATGCAGAGTGAGGTGATAGGAAAAACTGTGCTCCAATTCCAAAGCTGTATACTACTATTTCTATATATATATACTGTATATGCTGATCTGCTGGGTCACTAGAAACATCCACAACAGCTCTTGAAGACACCACAGTCGTGAGCTCCTGATCCTAAAGTTTTCAGACTTTAGTCTAAAGGGAATTGAGATAAGGCTTTTTTGGCCCTGCCTGTTTCCAATAGATATCTTTTGTAAAGGTTTGTTCTGCTGATGGTTGGAAATCTCCTTCTCATTTCCTGCTAAATTTATTCATGGCTGTTTAAAATGTATCTGTTCTTAGAAACCATACACATACCTTTCTGGACCCAGTATATTACCCATCAAAACCAATAATGTGCCTTTTCCTCGGCTTCAGTAAACTGAACCATACTGACATCAAACCAGATCCAAGCTGTTGAGTGGGAAATGCAGAGGGTGCTGTCTATGTTTTCCCTGTTTATACGAAGGTTTTGTGGGCTTTTTACTAGAAGTCATCATATTATGCCACTAATTCATATCCCCTCTCTCACGTGAAGGTCCTCTGTGTGCTCTGCCCTTCGGTGCCTCTTCTGTTCCCAACGGAGCTGTGTTTTGTGAAAACATTTCTGGACAAGCTCCAGGTGTCCAGCAGTGCCAGCTGATGTGTCGTCAGGGCTTCCACAGTGCCTCTTCCAGCACCTCCTTCCAGTGTGATGTGCAGCAGCGGCGCTGGGTCCAGGCTGCCCCGCTCCTCCAGGCCTGCCAGAGTATGTCAGAGCTGCTGGGGGTTGGGAAAGGCTCAGAGCAGAGTAAACAGATGCACAAAAATCAGCTTTCATCAGAAAGCTGCTGTGTGAATGACAATAATAGGGCATAACAGTTATAAGGGAGTTGCTAAATTGAGGTGAAGTAGTTTGTTCCTGTCTTCTGCCATCCTCACCTCTGGCTCTTGGCTGGCCCCTATGCCAGAAACAGCCCTGCTTGCCTGTAATAATATAGCTATAAATAGCTATTCAATCTATTTGCAGATTTTTCTTTGTTAGTTAAAAGATGCTGGCACCATAAGTAATTCTGATGGAACTACTTAGTCCTGGAAGAACAGATGAGCGCCAGATGTTTGAATTTGGCAGAACTTGACTGTTTATTTGCATAATCAAGTCACTGTTACTTTTGCATCTTTTTTTGCAGCAGCCTGTTCTTTAGGATTATTGTTGTCTTTGTTGGCTGACTTCTGGTATTTTTTGAACCATTTTGCTTTCAAGAAAAAAAATGTCACTTTAAGTCTTGGAAGAATTGGTTGTGTATTCAGAACTCATTTAATTGGATACTAATGTTGGCCTTTTCAATTATTTCAAATGGAGATACTTTCTGATCAAAATGGCAATTTATAGCAGTGCTGGACTTCAAGAAATGCAGGTTTTGCTGTTTAGTTTGCAGCTACTTTTCATTTTCAAAATAGGTTAAACACATTAATCAACCTCCAGAATGAATTAAACACATTCTGGGACTCACCTTTCTAATTGTACTCAGGTCTTCTATTCCAAATGCAAATGTTTTTAAACTTTAAATTTCAGACTGAGACTTTTGTCTGTCTGTGATTGTGTTTGTTAGGTTTTTTAGCATGCTATGAAATAACTTCCATGTTTGCTCATGGCAGTTGAATAACTTTGTAAGGACAGAGGGGAGTATGTGACAATCTGCTATAAAGTTTAATGTAAGGCAAGGACTTCCCCCAATAATTTGTGTTTGAAATAGGGTATGGTTTTAAGGAGAGAGAAAAAATTCCCAACACATCAGAAGGTGATGGAATTAACTTCACGATAAGGGAGAATTCACCAAAACACTTAATAATTTGTTCCTATGGATAATTATCCACAATTTAAAAAATCTTATTGCCTGTTCTTTATGTATACATCTAGAGATTGTGGTTAAATCAGCTCTTAAATACTCTCTGATAATTTAAGCAGAGAGGGCTTTGTGCCTTGCAGGAAGAAGCAGGTTTTTGTGTCCTCTGGTCCCTCCCATCATTCTCCTTGGAAGCTCTCCAGGCTTTCCCATGCTCGTTTTTGGGGTGAGAGACTGGGAACTGTGCTCCAGCAATGGTACTTGTATGTGATGCACTGAGAGTCTGTAGAGGAGGTGAATGAGGGAGAGCTCTGCTGCTTGTCCAGGCTGGTGGGATAAGAGCCAGCTCCCTTTGGAGGTGCAATGACAGCAGGACAGTTGTGTTGAACCTCAGATAACAAACCCTCCATGAAGCCTGGGATCTGTGTTACTCCAGGGGAGACAAGAAATTTGCATCTTTTTTTTTTATCTTGCTAAAAACCGACTAAATAGATTTTCAGTTTGTGACTGGTGAGCTCACAGATTTCTCATCGATTTGTGTGATTTGCAACTTTTTGGTTTGCTATAAAAATTCAGAAGGCTCTTCTTAGACATCCATGTCAATGCCATTACTATGCAATCAATTCTCTCCTAAAACTTATTCCCAGTTAGTTTGCCAAGCAAAACCCCATCGGAATTAGTAATAATTGCTTTCACCATTTAATTACTTTTTTTAATATGAGTGTTTAAGATTGTGTTTAAGAGAAGTGAAAGTCAATAGGCCAATAATTCTTGTCTTTCTGTTTCTTTTCTAAGTATTGGCATAATGTCAGCTTTCATGTAGTTCTCTGGAAAGTCCTGTCTGCTAAGGCTTGTGAAAAATCATTATTGATCCAGATTGTTCCTTATCCTTCTGTGAGTTAGAGCTCCAGTGTAAAACATCTCATTATTATTAATATATATAATATATATATGTATAACCTGGCTTTTTCCCTAATGCACAACATATATATTTTTCAAGCTTGTCTATTACTGCTTATTATTTACTGCTGACAGCTCTACTGCTTTCACCTAAAAGTGGGAAGATGCTATTGATACAACATAAGAATGTAAAATCAATGTTGTCTTTTCTCAAAGTAACGCTGAAAGTCAGGTTCTTCATTAGTGAGGTTACTAAATGCCCTTTCTACTTAATTTTTAGAGCTCCAATTATTTCAGACAGTCCAAGCTCAAACACACTTTCAACTACTCCTGCCTCCTGAGAAGACATGTAGTTCTGACTACTCTGGATTACTCCAGGCATTCCAGATATTTATTTTAGATGAGTTGAAGGCTCGTGGTTTATGTCACCTCCAGGTAATTTAAATTCCTTATTCTCTGTTGGTGTTAGGGTTTTGTTGTTGTTGTGTGGTTGGTTGGTTTTGTTTTTTTGGTTGGGTTTTTTAATATTAAAAAAAGAAAATAAACACAACATAGACCTTTGCCTGCATGAGAGAGGTGGAAGAACAGAATGTGCCATGAAATATGTCAGGATTGGCAGCACTCTCATATAGATGAGTGGGAAAATAAGAGTTTTAGTCTCACTGACACCGCATCAGCAGACCAGCTTAGTTCTAGCCATAGAGGTCATATCACATTAATCCAATATTTATTAAAAAATTGTTTCAGTGGAAGAGAATATTTTGACTATTCTTACAGTGCTAAAATTATATTTTCTTGCTTCTGTTTTTACAGTCCCTTTTGTAAGTGTTACTTTTGAGCATAGTGTACTTCAAATGAATAGGGCAAGGCCAGAACCAGAAAGTTCTCAGGTTGGCTAACTGTGGTTTCATTTGATTGTGAATTTGAGGTAAATGCATTTGGGAATACTGGCTCAGTTTCTGTCTGTGATGATTCCACTGTCTATGTTGAATGCCTGAGCACGGACCGCATGGGAGTGAATGTCACGTGGAGGACTCAGCTGGAAAACATCCCAACAGCTTCTCTCCCTGACTTACATGATATTGGTAAGTTTTTCTTCCTCTGATATTTCTGTGGATTAAACCTGATTTGCTTTTAGTTGTTTTGCTTCCCTGTGTCTGCTCTTAGGAGGCACTAAAAAGGAATTATAAATGCTCCTTTATAACACTGCTGTTGTGTTTTTGAGATTTTGGTGTTGATGTATTTCTGCTTTCAGGCTGTGAGCACACAGTGGAAAGGAGCCATAATTGAACGGTTTTTTTCAGATAGCAGTGCCTCTCCCAGCTGCCTTAACTGGGACTGAAAATTACTTTATTGGGCATGAGCTGAACTGTCCCAGATGTTAATTTCCATCGGTCAAGTCCTCAGTGATGGAAAAGATTGTGTTTCTTATTCATTGTACTCTGAGAAACACAGTTCTCACGTTGTCAAAAATTTAAATAATTTCTTCCAAGTTTTTTTTTTCTTTTTTTTTTTTTTTTCCCTTTTTCTCCTTTTTCTGTTGATTGCATTGCCTTTGACACTAAAGAATGACCCTTACCTTGGACATCCTAGAGCAACTGTGCACCAACTGGCAGATCTTTGCTGTGGTTTCCATGCAAGTTAGGAATGAAAAGTAAGGAAATTCTTTCAAAGCAGTCACTGTTTTCCTTTAAAATAAAAGATATAAAAAACGTATCCCAGGTTCCAATGCCCTCTGTGGGCATATCAGGAATAGTAGCCTGTATCAAGAATAGTGTGGCCAGTAGGGCCAGGGCAGTGATTGTCCTCCTGTACTCAGCACTGGTGAGACCACACTTGGAATCCTGTGTTCAGTTTTGGGTTTATATTAAATTTTATATTAAAGTTTTCTTTTGAAAGTGTCCCTCTTTGAGGGCATTACCTTTTTGAAGCCCTCCAGGCTATAAACTCCCTGTATTACTAAAATTGGTTTTTCAGGGACTGATTGTATGGTTTTGGAAGAGACAGAGCAGAACCTGCTCCCTCTATACTCATGGCACCATCAACTTCCTTTATGTTCCAACTTCCATTACCCTCTAAGGCAGCTTTGAGTCTTTCTGTTTGAGATGTTTTCTGGTGTATTCAAGCAGAGTGAGCAAATTAAGGCTTTAATTTGATAAACACTGTACAGATTCATTTTGGTCTGCTGTTTGTTAAAATGCTTGTATTTCTACACTTGCCTATGTTTTTAACTTTAAGTTCATAATTTCTGTGTGGTTATCCATTCCCATATTGGAAATGTCTTTCCTGCTCTTTTGTTCTGTTTTCCCCTCTTTAGAAAATGCAATTGTTGGGGAAAATCTCATTGGAGCATTTATAAAAGAGGTTAAGGATGGTGATTTTCTGCTGCATTTGGACTCCAAGCAGTTCCTAGCAGATTCTGTAATTGATTTTCCCCGGGATGAAGAGTTTGATCTGTCTCCACGTGTTCAGCTAGGATGCAGAAACGGGTTTAGAAGAATTTCATCTCCTGGGAAAGTAGTCCCAAACTCACAAGGATGTGGTATGTCTCACTTTAGCTTTCCATTCTTGGATGTTGTCAGGAATCAGTGTAAGCTGAAGTTAGAAAATTGTTGCACTCTTGTTTGTGGTTCATATGTGAAAGGTGAGAGGCACCAACTTGAATAATAAATTTGGGGAGAGATGGGAATTAGTGCTTTGCTTAATGTTCAATCCTCTTATTGAGCCAGTGGTTTAGAAATAGGCATCATGGCACTGACACTGTACAGAAGATTTTGCAAAAATTTTTTGGGATTATTTTAGATCTGTCTTGTAATAGTAATTCTGTAATGTATGTGATGCTTAATAATAGGATTTCACAAAGATAATGTAGCCAGTGCTTCAGATGATGATACCTGACCTAGAATAGAAACCTAGATGCTGAAATGGCAAAAGTCCTGAGATTTTGAGTTCCTGGGCCAAGTCCAGCCTGCTCAGATGGAAGCTCTTTCAGTGTTGGCCAACACCCAAACCTGACTGCACTTCTTCTCTCTTTTCTTCTTCCCCTTTCCTTCTGTTTAGTCTGCTTCCCTGGAACAGGATTTTCTGTCAAAATCCTGCTTAGGGCTGCCAAACCTACCTTTTCCATGGTTCTCCATGGCTTTGCCTGGCTGTCCTGGGTACCAGGTGGTGCTGATAAACTGCCTTTGCCTTAACAGCTCTACTCTTGTTTCTATCAACACCAAACCCCCTACAGTGCAACCCTGATTGGTCTTGTTGGCCCAGTTGTCCTCAATGAGTCTGTGTCTTACTTATGCCAGTTTGGGGTGCATTCACTATGTCTTTTTGTGGGGGGGAACAGAGGAGAGATGTACCACGTGTACGTGTAAGAGAACAGTAGCATGTGTTGGATAGGCTTTCCAATGTATTTCAGATGGGAAAACTTCAACACTATGCAGCTTAAGTTAGAGACCCTAAGAGTAAACCAGAATGCAACTTAGCTCCCTTTTTGGTGTGCTGTTTCTCTTTAAGTTCAGGGAATTTCCTAATGCCTGGGCAAGGTAATCAAGTGATGAATCAGTTCTGAACTGCTGCAGTTTCCAGCTTGGACCTTTAAGGGTAAATTGACTGCAGGTTCATGCAGAAAAAAAAAAATTAATTCCTACTGAGAATCCAGAGTTTGTAGCAGCTTGCAGCTACTTAACAAGATGTAATGTTGTACTGATTGGAAGTCTCATTATTTTTTAAGTAGAATCCATCACTTAGAGGAGAACTTACAAAGAACTGGATCTTTCTGCCAAATATTTCCTGCCAGGGACAAAGGCCTCTGGAAAGCAGTGAATTAAGTCACCTTGTGAGTTAATTCATACGTATTTAAATGAGCTAGCTGTGGAAAAAGTCAGTAAAACAGACATCATAGAGATGTGAAAAGGAGACAGTTTCTGCTTCAGCTTTCAGCAGAGCTTCAAGCAGAGCTTTCATGCTCTAACCTGTCATGGTGTGCCTGCTGCTGGACA
>JAWWLV010000088.1:144365167-144377574 GCA_035041135.1 Platyrinchus mystaceus
CCCTTTAATCCTAAGGTTCATCTGCCGGGCCAAGCAGGCTTGGACAATGGCAGTGAGGTCCTCAGGACGTAGGTTTGGTTAGAGTGACCTTCTCTTAGATGGATGGCCTTCACTGAAATATCCTGATATATCAACATGTGGACACGCTGTGCCCACCCCCTTGGTAGTACAGGCAGTAGCAACCTGAGCAGGGTGGTGGTGGCACTGTGTGTCCCTTCAGCAGTCTGTGATCTTCTTCAGGGCACAGCCAGGGCCAAACCCTCTGGAGCTTAAATGGATTCCTCGCTCCACTTGATGACCTTTAGGGTTTGAGTCTCTAGACTCCATGAGCTTTTCCTGGTTTGCAAACAGTGCTGCTTGCCAGACATCCTTACACATGGGTGCAGTGGGTCCAGTGCAGAGGGAACAGATAAAAGTCTTTGGTCAGTAGAGTGGCAGTCAGGTTTTAAAAGCTGAAAATGAAGGAGCAATAAAACAGCATGTAGGACATACTACCTTGGATATACCCCTGATCCTGAAGTCAGTGGAGATCAGGCTATTGTGCCCCTGGAAACAAGGCTCCTAGATTTCCTTCCTAACCAAGTGCTGTCAGAGCTGACTCCTGTGTCAGTGGCTGTTTTGCAGGAAGTTAGTTCCTCACTTGACTCAATAGTTGGTTCAGTGCCTTGAACAAGTAATGAGAGATGGCAGGTGTGCTGCTGGAAGAGAAAGCTTCACTTGAATGTAAATTCCCAGCCCACTCCTGGCTAAATGTTTTTCAAAAAATCTTGTGTTGCTTCTTTTTTTTCAAAGCAGAAATTCTATCCTCACTCCAGCTGTCTCCTGTGTTATCTGTGGGTTATGATACATCATTTAATGAGCAAACCTCTTTCCCTACAGAATTCTTCAAGTTTTATTTCTATGAAAATTCCACCTGTTTGGAGCATGGGAACTGATAATAGTAGCTGGTTGGTTTTTTCTTTTTTTTTTTTAGTGCTCAGAAAATTTGAGAGAGTTCCTGCCTCCCTTCTCATTTATGGATCAGAAGAAGTTCAAATTCTTCAGTCTCAGTCATTTGGAGGAGACCTGCAGAGTACATATTTTCAGTGCATTTCAGGTGAGAAAACTCTGATAAAAGCTGTAGAGAGAACACTAACCATCATGGAAAATAATAATCTTTTTATATGATGAGCTTATAGTTAAGTTCCTACATGAACTATATGTTCTGCAGTTTGGCACCAATTCACTGCAACATATTTACAATTTACCTTGGTTCAGAGAAGAGACTGGTGTTTCTTTCAGAAAGAAGTAATCTGTAGTTTGCAATATGGATGAGAGCTGAGATTTAAACCAGAAACATTCATCAGACTTTGCAGATGTGCAGACAAAAGAAGGATTACGTGTTCAGGATATATGAAAATCAAGCTTTTTACCTCTTCCCAAATTACTTGGTTGGCACATAAAAGAGTAATAATCTTCCTTGCTTACATCAGAAGGGTCTTATAAGAAGTGCAAAGATAGTCCTCTGCCAAGTCTTGCAGTCTATGTACTACATTGCATTTGGATACATCATATTTGCTGGTTTAAGTTGGTTCAAAATCCTCTAAAACCAAGGGGAATCACTACACTTCTTTCAGGGTGCTTTGAGTCAGTCTCACCTTGTGTCTCCTCATGCTCAGGCGGAGGAGGGAAGCAGAGGGGATATGTCCAAATAAAAAACACCCTGGCAGTAACAGCACAGATGGCCTGCTTGTAGAACAGATATCAGAGAAATCTGACAAATCAGTGACTTTGTGTTTTATTTTGGTTTATTTTATACTAAAGATATTTGGAAAAAAAAATTTCACCTGTGCTAGGAGCAAAGCTGTGGGAGCAAGTTAACAGTGAGTGTGTAAGGGCAGAAGGAACTTCAGCCACTCCTAAATCTGGAGAGGGATGGCTGTTGCTCCCTTACACTGACCGGGGGCTTCTGCAGAGGCAGCCAGTGTAACTGAAGAATTTGATGTTTCCCTCCTTCCTACCACCCCGATATTTGTCACAACCTCTTTCCCATGGGGTTACTCTATCAGGCAGATGTCATGTGCTGGCAAAGTGGTTCATGAGAGTCCTGCCCCAGGCAAAATTATCCAGCAGACATTAAACATTTGGGTGGGTAATTAGGCCTGTCTCAACTGTTTATATTATCGGGTGATGAACAACTTTTGCATGAATTTAAGTTAATTTAAAATCCTTAACCCTCTACTAAAATAGTTGAATACTTAAGTTTATTTGGCTAATGAAATTCATATGCTTGCACTCTGACAGACATATGAACAACTAGGTAAGTGGCAGTAAGCAGTGGAATTTGTAACAAAAATTTTGCATAAGAATTGCTAGGAAACCTAAGGCTTTTTCCCTCAGGCTGCGAGAGGGAAGATGCGTGTGGCTTTGCAACTGTAACTCCTGCTGGTGCTGAAGTTCTCTGTGACTTATACAGTGCTGCTGAAGTCAACTTCAACTGCACCACCTCTGGATTGGTAAGAATGATTATATTTAAAAATATGTGTTTATCAAAATGCTGTATGTTCAATATAAGTGGACAAGATCACAGAAGAAAGGCAGGCTGTTGCCTGACCCCTTGGACATTGCTGTTCCCTATTGCAGTAATAAATTCCTGAAAGTTGGTAAAGAAGCTACACCCAGATGTTTGCAGAAGTGATGTCTGGATGCCTCAGTGGTTGGTTGAAACATCATATAGCACTGTCGTTCCTAAAACATGCTGGGCTCCTGCAGTTAGGAAATCATGTTGATTTGAAAAGAGGATTAAACTGGATAGTTCAAACTTGAAGTATCCAGGTTGGTAATCATGTCACCTGAAACAGTCATAATGTTTCAGTTCCTTCCTCTAGCCCAGGGCTTGAACTGTGTGCTCTTTATCACTGTAATATTTTCCTATTCACTACTTTTAAACACAGCAATGTGGCTTTGAAGAATTATGTTCAATAGAATAAAAAATGTTCGTATTAGAATAAAAAATGTCCACATGAAGCTGTGGTGGTAATAATCCCCGTGTATACTAGCTCCTCCCCCTGAGTTTCTGAATAAAGAAAATGTGTTTCAGGAGAAGAAATCAAATAAGTTGTGTTTATTGTGCATGCCTGTTTTCTGTCTCAGGTACAAGGTGTCTTGGGGAACCCTTCTGCCACTGGCATAGGTGGCCTCAGCTGCCTGCTTCGTATCAGGAATCCAGAGGGAGATGCTCTGATGGTCTATTTGAAGACAGGTACCAGATGAGAATCACTCACCTAATATTAGACGCTGTGCCCAAGATGGTAGTTGCTATTATACAGGATCATGATTAAATGTGGGGAGCATCTTTTTTTAAGAAGGCACAATACTTTTGAGAGCTCAACATTTAGTGATAGCCCAGAAACCACAGCAATGTCATGCTTCCTAGAAATTAGGAATACAGCTTTTGTAAGCCATTCTGACAGCTTTTGCCAGCGAGCAGTCCCAAAACCCTCTAATTCTATCCAATGAATTATCCTATTCTGCTCTGCTCTGTTGTATTATGATTTCTCTTTATTAAGTAGTTTGTTATTTGAATATATAAGGCATTATTAGTGACCCTCCTGGCTAGCAGAAACCTTAATTGCAGACGCAGTTATGCTGGCCAAATTACACATTTTACTTTTTTAATGAGATAAGTTTGTATCTGAGAGTTACTAATGCAGTGCTTGAAATTGGGATATTACCAACCTTACTGCATACATCAGTTTAGGAGCCCTTTGCTGGCAGTACATTCAGACCAGCTACCCAGGTAAAAAGGCACCAAACCATTTGATGATCTTATCTTGCATCTGAAATGCCAAGTCTAGAAAAGGACTTTCAAAACAGAACTTTTATCATAAAACCTTCAACCAGCTCCAGTCTGCTTGCAAACCAAAAGCATCCCTTGAGCACCTCTTGAACGTTTTTTTCCCATTCTTTCTACCCAGGACAGGAATTTAACTCATCTGGACTCAAGGCCTTTGAGAGGACTGGTTTTCAGAACGTGCTGTCAGGCGTGTACCGCCCCGTGGTGCTCCCAGCAGCCGCTGCGTCGCTGACGGACGCTCAGCTCCTGTGTCGGCAGCTCTGCAGTGGGGACTCCTGCTGCGACGGCTTCATCCTGAGCCACACTGCCCTGGATGGAGGTACTGCCCAACTGCACAACCAAACCTCCTGCAGCAGGGAACCAACGCTGAGTAGAACTCATTTTTGGACACGGCACACCTATCTCTGTGTCATTCCACTGTCAGCAGCCTGTCTCTACAGCACTGACATTTTTTTGGGTGTTGTCAGAATTTGAGTTGTGTCTGAGACTCGATCTGGAGCAGTAGATGTAAAGAGCTGAGGTGGCAACCTGCTCTTGGAGCAAAATGGACATTTTTGAAAGGATAATTCTTTTAACCTGCTTTAGTCATCTCCATCTGGATGAGATAAATCATTCTGAAACACCTCTCTCCTTAAGTAGCACAGCTTGGTTGCCACAAGTGGAGTGCTGCAGCTCTCTCTTTGCCTGACCCTAGGTACCATTCTGTGTAGTTTGCTGAGCTCCCCAGATGTGCTGATCTGCGATGGAAGTGTCTGGAGTCCAACACCAACCTCTGTCATAGGTGGGATATGTAATGGTGTGAGCTATGACGAAAAGGAGAAGACATTTTCCTTCACCCTGGGAGGACAAGTGTTCAGTGGAAGTATGTAATTGAATTATCTCAATTTACATTAGTTGTCTTTAATTGTTGTATAGACTCTGCCTTATTCACCAGCCTGCTGTTGTGCTTCAGTGCTTTTTTCCTCAAGTAAGTCCATATCAATACAATCACAAGAGAATAAGAATTTTCTAACTGGGTGCATTGTTAGATAGATGGACCTCCCATGTACATGTAATGTACTGTGTGTACATTAATGAAAGTCAAGAATGTGTTTAGTATGTCACCCTATAACAATTCCAGCATTTAATTCAGAAAGATTCAAGCCAATAATCTGAAAGAAAGGTAAAGTCCAGAGCAAAGATAAAAAGGAAGGTGCCCAGAGCTGCACAATAAAAACAATGATGGAAAATTGAGTAAAGCCCTGGCACCCTAAGCCCAGACTAGCCCCTTGACAGCTGGGGCCTTCTTCCTTAGGGTTTTGTATCTTAAATAAGGTGATGCATAGTGTAGTGATGCATTTTCTATGCAATTTCTGAGCATTTCAATACTATCTGTGTAATTTGAGCAACTACTCTAACAAAATATTTTCTTTATTAGCTTCTGAGTTGGTGAAAGAAGCAGAAAGAAATTTTACTACCTTTCAGCAAGTTTACCTGTGGAGAGGTGAGTTATCTCACAGAAGTTGTAGTAAAAACTGATGATGAATTGTTGGCCATGGCAGATGTGTGTTGTATAATGGAAGTGTCATTGTCACTTCATTTTATGCTGTCCAAATTGAGACACTACTCAGAAGTCTTTTCTAGTAGGATGGATAATCTGGGGTAATTCTGCTACTGTCAGTTTCATAAAATTTGGGTAAATTCTTGTGTCTGAGAACATAATTTATAACTTTTAATACCTGTGAAAATTGTAACATTAACACACTTGCTTTTGTCCCATCAGTGTCCAGGTGCCATAATAATTTGGCACTTTATACTTAACTACATAGGTTATGCTTTTTAGCATGATAACCCTGTATGTGTTATTTTTGCAAGTTTGCTTTCTGAATGTCACCACGTACATAGCAGGACCTGCACAAATGATTTTTGATGCTGCTTTATAAATGCACACAGTCTCCAGACCACTGATGCTGAATGCATAATGATTGTGGATATGGCATTTACCAGTGCATTTTGGTTTAGGTTTTCCCTGGAGCTGTACAGAAATGGTTTATTTGTTTTTGATTCAACAGCTGGTGGGACTTCCTAAAGAGTTTTCCTAAATGGTGCACTTTAAATATTTGTTAAATTTTGGGATCTAAGGATGGTCTTGTAAAAGACAGATCAAGGGAATTACAATGCTCTTTAATTCCTGTTTCATTCCAGATTCTGATATGGTCACCCGGACTAAAACCTCTGCATGTGCTGCTTCTGCTGCTTTGAAGACAGAAAATGATTTATCATTGTCAGGTACTACGTCAAGGGTGGGCAGAGAAGACAGCAGAAGACAGCAGAGAAGGGATGCAGAGTTTAACCAGAAAATATTATATATTGCTATATATGTTCATAATGCCCTAGGTATTGTAAAGTAGAGAGGATTTCTCTTAGGTAGGAAGTCCAATACAGGTTTTAAGGAAGATGTTCAAAATGTAAACCTCCTGGCTTTGTGGATTTTACCTTCCTAGGCTAGCCTGGAAATGCAGGTCTTAAAATGTTCTACGAAAGCTTGTTCTTTCAGACTTACTGAATTGAAGGGACTCAAGAAATATTATTTGGTCGAGAAAAAATTTCACTTAGACCCAGAAATTTGTTTAGTTTGGGTACCTGGCATCTTTACTGCTAGTGACAGTATGACTGAAAATATGATGCTTAGAGAAAATCAGGATGAAACTGCAATCACAAGTGTTTCCTCCGTGCATGTTGACAGTGAGGGACTGGTGAACTTCTCTTAGCTCTTTGTTATTCCAGGGTTTGCTCTTGGTTATACTATAAGTCATGTATAGATCCTAAAGAATTTGTAGTAAGTCACTAGAATTCATTTGGGCCTTCAGCACCATAATCCTAAGAGAATGTGAGCAGTGGAGCCTGTTGAGAGCACCTTGGCTCACCTTTAATAAAATGTAATCTTTGCTGAGGAGTCTTGATGAATTTAGGATTAGGTGAATTGCTGATTTTCTTTTGGAATTTGAAAGGGAGGTAAACTGAAAATGCCCATTTACCAAATGGTGTTCCTATGCAATTAGGGGTATTTTAAAGTCTAGACTCAAAAATGAGAGAAAAAAAATGCACATAATACAGGGGGTGAAATTCTCTTGCATTTACCTGCCAAGGCATGAGTGCAGCCCTCAGGGTTGTCCATTTACCTTGCTGGGGCTGATGGTATCATTAAAACCTGAAGTTATGCAAGGAATGCAGTTCCTACCTGCATCCCTAAGTCTTAGTTGTGACACCAGCTGTCTCCAGAGAAGCTGAAGGTTGAAGTTAAGGCTTGAGAGGTAACAGGAATTGTAAGCCACCTTTTTTAAGAAGTTATGGGTACATAACTTATAAGTTATGGGAAAATGTCTACACAGCTTTTATTACTTGATGATCTTTAATAAAACACATGGCAACATATCTTTTCTAGTTTCTGATAGAAAATTCAAAGCTATACTGCACTACCAGCATGTCAGTAGGTGCTTCAGCACTTCAACAGTAATCACAGCATGTCTTTACTTTTCCTTGTTTTCATTATTGTCTGGTTGTTTCACTGCATGCAAGATTAAATAACAGAATTTCTCACAATGTCTGTCCTGGGGATAAGATCTGCTGATGGCATTTGATAAATAAGAAAATATGTTGAAAAAGAAATTTGTAAGAGATCAGTGAAGAGTGTCCATTTCTTTCAATATTGCAACCTTATTTAAAGGAATAAATTTGGAAACAGCCTGAAAGACCTGTGATTGATTGTTTCAGAGGGAGCTCAGGAGATATAAAGCATTGCATACATGTCTAAAAGTCAAGGCAGGTGACAGAAAGGAGTAATTTAATGTGGTCTGTGGGAGCATAAACTAGGAGAAATAAAGTTAAATGACAGAAATAGATATTAAACTTGTCAAGAAAACTTTCAACATAGAGAGGAGAGGTGTAAAAGCTTCTCAAGGGAATATAAAGAAACTTCTGTACTTTTGATTAATAAAATTAGATTGATTAAGGAATTGCAAACATCCTCTGAGGCATCATACTTCAATGCTAGGATACTGTGTTGCATGACAGAGTAGAGAGAATGCTCTAATTTCTAGGAGCTGGGATTTTCATCAAGTTTTTGGGAGGTGGAAATAGTTTTACAATGCTGTGTTGTGCAGTGCAGCTCAGAGAGGGGGCATTGCCTACAGGAGCATCTCTAACTGTGGGAGGACAGCTGTGTTATGAAAAGCAGCCTTTGGTGTATGCAGGCCCTACAAAATGGTTGCACCTGTTTTACTGTGAGAGGCAGAATTTTATACATAAATTAATTTAATTTATTCCAGGTCATATTTAAGGTTTTTTTGTGGGATTGTTTGTTTGTTTGTATCTCAGGTTCCACAAAGGATCTCTTCTACCTAATGGACAACAGCCAGATACAAAGAGACCAGAACTCTTCTCTCCCTTACCAGCAGTATTGGATCTTCAGTCAGAAATACTCAGCCGAGGAAGCTGTGCTTTGGTGTCTCACACGTAAGACTTCTTGGAGGCTGTTATTCTGTAGGAAATAATAATTAACTAAAATCTTTTAATAGGTATTACAATAATGACCAGTGGAAACTTTGGACTTCAAGATTTTTTTTGGGAAAACTCCTAAACTTTTCATGGAAATTGCTAATGGGGCCAACTGTTTCTTCCTTACAGTCTTTGCCTGCCATGGCAGAAGGGGTACCTGTCATTCATCATCAGGGTACCCCTGTTATGGGCAAAAGAAGTCAAAGCTACAGCTTAGGCAATGCTCTTGTGTTCTTGAAAAGTACCCTTCCAAATAGATAGATGACATAGTGGTAAAAGAAGAAGGTAAAATACAGATATTTGGGGTTAATAAAAGTATATTTTGATGCAATAAATGGAGAAGAGTTTCTAGCTCTACCAGGAAGTCAGAACTAAGAGTACTAAACAGTGGACAAGCATCACTGTAAGAGGTCAGTAAAGATATTCCTGTTTAAAATGATGCATGTTTAAAGGAGCCATTGCCATGGTAATTAAGAGATGGGTTTGGCACCTTTGGTTCTTTTCTGAAGGTGCATTATTACCCTGGGGTAAATTTCAGAAAAAACTGCTACAAGCAAATGGCTTGAACAGGTGATTCCAGAGAAGTTATGTATCATTTTGTGTGATGCATGAATGCTTAAGGAATATTGTTTTGTAAAAACTTCCTAAGACATTGTAGACTTTATTGTCCTTTTTACTCTTTAAAGTAAGAGACCCACGACTGATGCAGAGTTCTTTTATGATTATACGATTTGTATGTCAAATTTACTGAAAAGAAGGATTTTTATGAATTAAAAATTAGAGTGACACCAATACACTGTAGTAATGCTTGCCACAGCTGGGGAATTTCTCTTCCTTGTTAGCTGTGCTGTAGCTCCTTTTCTATGTTCTCCAGGTGCACCTGCTTTTCAATGCCACTAGAATATGTCCCTCTTTCTCTTGGACTTTTAATTAATTAATTAATTAATTTGCACAACTAATAAGATAATATTGAAATTCTCACTCTTAGTTGTTTGCTGATATTTAGCTTTAAGTGCACCGAAAACATGAACAGGAACAGAGAGGGGAAGGAACCCTTGTGAGTGTAACTCTTTCTGACTTTGCTTCTCAGGCTGTGCCCAAGAAGATGAGTTTTGCCGAATGGCAGATCTTCAAAACACCACAGACAAATACTCTGTGTGTACCCTCTATCCAGAGGCACAGATCTGTGACAGCAGCACTGATCAAACACCAGGGAACTGTCGAACTGTGCTACCCCGGCAACCACAGACACTGTATCGTAAAATAGGCAAGTTTTGGTATTTGGGTTTATAATGTCTGCTCTAACCCTGGTAATGCATCTGGTATTTGGCTCTTGATTCTGAGAAAAAAAGTCTAAATATATGAATGAATCCTGGGATGTGATGGTGCCAGGGCAGGTCAGACTGTTCTGGGCACGGATGTTCATTTTCTATTCAGAATGGAAATATATTAACCACCAGTTTCATTCTCCACCTCAGCTATTCCCAATTCAGAGAGGTCAAGGGTAGCTCAAATAACTTGTGTAACAGCTCTTAGATCTTTTTATAAAGGGTGAAATGGGAATGTCATTGGAGTGTCACTAATCCCATTTTCTACAATTAAAATTTCCATGGTAGATAAGTAATGCAAAAATTGAAAGGGCTGAGTGTAATTTTTTTTTTTTTTTTTTTTTTTTTTTTTTTTTTTGCAAATGCAGAGCTATAGACATGGATTTTAACCTTTGCTCTGTGAAAACTTGGGAGATTTAGTGTTTTTTCTCATATGGCTCATGTAAGGAAGCTGGACAAACAAGGCTGTTACCACTGCACAGGAACCTGTAATTTTGCTGTGAAAAATGCAAAGGTCCACTCAACTAAGCTGCTCAGTTATGTCTTTTTGGGGAGCCTAAAGGGCAGCATGGGTTGACTAATGCATGAGCACACTGGGGTTTTCCAATCTGGAGTTGTATCCCAGTTTTTGACCTTGTGAAAGGAGTAGCATCAATGCAGGTTTCAGAAACAAAAGTTCTGGGCTGGAACTCTTTCTTGGACAATGTATTTTGCTCAGCTTTTAGAACCTTCACTTCTTGGATTTTTGTTCATCTTCAGGCTTAACCATCAAAATTTTGCTACGATAATGTCAAATTATCTTTTAATATACTGGAGCCCAGCATAGGAACATAAACTTGACCCTTACTATGTGATTACTTGACCACTATATGTGTATGACAAAGTTAAAATGATTTTTCCAATTTTGTTTTTCTTTTTCCTTCCAGTCACTCTTCAGAGTTCTGTGATGAGCTTCTACACACGAGTACCATTCCAGAAAGTAACAGGAATATCAGTGAGGAATAAGACTGACATGAGCAGAAAAGCTGTTTCAGATGGGTAGGACATGAACGTTCCTTTGTTTTTCCTGGAATTTTAACCATGACTGGAGTACCAAGACCTCATTATACAGATGAGGGGGATTAGATATGTTTATCCAAAACCATCATTTAAGAGTATTTAATGAAGAAAAAATAACACATGATTTAAAGGAAATGTATAATTGAGTTATAAATAATAATGTATATAATTACTAATTTTATATATGAAAATTATTATTTCTGCTGCTATTACATTGCTAGTTAGCCAGTTATATCTCTTATCAATAATATACTGAATTAATTTAGGCTGATATTTTTAGGGCAGCTATCAAAATAATCATCTAAATTATTAGGTGTAGTCTGATAGATGTGTAACAACCAAACATATTTTCATCTACATATGGAAAATGCATGGAAGTGTGTATGCAATAAGAACCAGACCTGTTCTTCAGTCTTTTTGTGAAAGCTATCTCTGCAGGTTCTCAGTGTCTCTCCCCTGTGCAATATCCTCTCTTCTCCATCACAGACACAGATAATTAGTGACTGAGAGCAATGTTCTTCCTTCCCCAGGTTTTTTGCTTGTGAGCGTTGGTGTGATGCTGACCCCTGTTGCACAGGATTTGGCTTTTTTAATAACTCCCAGCTGTCAGGTATTTTTTCCTCTCTTTTTATTTTTTAGGATAACTTCAGTCTTTCTTCATTATCCAAATTTTACCATTCTTTTGCTCTGCAGAGCTCTTTGAAAGTCCTTGCAGATCTCATGCATCTCTCTTTAGCATCTTTTTGAGTAACCAAAACCATTTCTAAGAGTTCAGCCCAGTGCCACACTCCACATCTCAGAAATTATTGAGAAAACTTCATGAGTCCTTAAGAGGTTGCAGTTCCAACAGCATGAAATCCAAACTGATAAAACTCCAGTTACTGCTCATTTATCAGCCTCTCTTCCAAAATATTGCTTGACATCATTTTGTGACGTTTTTTCCTTTTTCGTTGTTTCTTTTTTTAAAGCCTAAAGGACTCAGAAACCTAAATATTAATGAAATTAAATGCATGTAAACCCATAATGTCTGTGGATACTTTGGGTCAGCTGAGCCTTTTGTCTTTCTTGGATGTCTGAACTTTTCTGCTCCCAAATTTTAGTCTTCTGCTTGAGGAAGATGGCATGTGGATAGAGCTTGTCTATCTGCTCCTCCTTAGTATTTTAGCTACTTAAAACACCTCAAGTAGGAGTTCTGTTAGTCTGCAGAAATCAGATCTTTTGAAGTGTGTTTGACTTGAAAGCCATTAAAAAGTCAAACAAAGATGTTTTAATCCCCTGGGATAGCTAAGTTAAGGGTTGTTGTCACCCCATGCTCCCTCTCTAGTCAGCAGAGAGATGTATAGACACAACTATAGGGTCATTAAGAGCTTTAGTTAACTGAATCCTGCTCTGGAGGTACTCTTTTTTCTCTCCACTGACTGTAAAGGAAGTGCTCTTTTTAAAGGAAAGTGTTTACATGGTGTTTAGAATTGGATGCCACCCAGGTCAAAGTAAATCAAATAGATTTTAATACTTTATTCCACATTCAGATTTAGGCCATTAAAATGTCTAACTAGAGTTATGTGCTAATCTACTCTCCCTGGGGTCATTTAGGATGTGCTGGCTTTACAATTCATTTGGGAACTTGAAACAGTTCAGAAATATATATT
>JAWWLV010000088.1:144377674-144399456 GCA_035041135.1 Platyrinchus mystaceus
ACTCTCCCTGGGGTCATTTAGGATGTGCTGGCTTTACAATTCATTTGGGAACTTGAAACAGTTCAGAAATATATATTTTTAATTCCTGTTTTTGTTGAGCAGAAAAAATTTCCAGTTGGTCAAAAAATGAGTAGCTTGGAAAATTAATCCAATATAGTTTAGATTGCAATTAATATGCAAATAAAAAATAGTTGACAGTTTTCATACCTCCATATGACTATATGAAATTTGAAGTCTTAATATGGCTTTCAGTTTCTTTAAATAGTTCTAAAATAAATGAAGAATTTTAAAGCACCAAACGTGCAAAACTCACACCTCTTTAGTTAATCTGATTTAAAGTATCTATGATTTCATACATCCAGTCCTGGCACTTGTATAGTCAAGAGAACTTTCAGTAGTGATTTCAACATGAGCTAAAATCTTCAGTGAATCTGCAAGCTGTGTTTCAAACCCTCCATTTTTTTCAGGAACAAAAATATTTACACTAGGTCTTTGAAAGACAGAATTTTTATCTTGATGTAAGTAGTGGCCATGTTACAACATACATGCAGATTTTTAATTTCAAGGATCGCATTAACCTGAAAGGGCTGCTTGCTCAAAGATTCCTGATCTTTGCTCAGTGGAAATGCTCTGTGCCCTTGGATTATAACAATTAATAATGTTGGTACCCACCTTCGTTCACATGGATTTCATTGGGATTTTTCAACACTAGTTTCAACCACTTGGCCCATTTTAGGTATTTCCTGCCTTTGATTTCTAAGTCAGTTGAACTTCATTTAACACTCAATGGAACCATGCTGTGTTCTCTTTCCTCACAACTATCTAGAAGAGGAAAATTTTCCTCATAATTTCTATAACCATTTATTTCCTTGGCAGGTGGAAAGATCGTGTGTGTGACTCTGAACAGCCTTGGAATCCAGACATGTGCTGAGGAAACAAGAAGTGCTTGGCACATTTCAAACTGTAATTCACCAGATGCTGAAGTCAGAATACACCCATTTGGCTGGTATCAGAAGCCTGGTAAGTGATGCAGGACACATGACCTTTCTAACTGGTTTCTGCACATTTAAGTTTGTTATTTAGCTTAATTGTATGCAAATTCCAGCTTCCAGCTGTAGGACCCATTTGCAAGGACTACAAATAGACAAAACAGACAAGCATGTGGAAGGGAAAGAAAAGTGCAATTTAATCTCCATTTTAATAGAGAAGAAATACTAATACCTCAAAGAAGTATAATTTAATTTCTTAGATTGTATGGGAGACTTCTGTCCAATGTTGGAACTCAAATATATTTTGTCCCACTGCACAGTCCTGGTCAGTAAATCATTCTTTGTTTCTCACTCACTGCTGGGCTTATGGTTTTACCATCTGTGTGGATGCATAACCTCAAAAGATTTGGTTTTGCTACAGAATTTAAAATTCACTTTTGGCTGTTTTGGTAAAGAAAAGGCCAAGACCAGATTCCAAGGTAGCACTGTATTTTTCAAGCGGTAAGAAGCCATCACATGTTTAAGCAGAAGAGCAGTTATGAGATGTTGGGTTATTTCCTCAGGAGGAATCAAAACCACTCTTTGTCGAAGTGGATTTTATTTTCCGTAGCAAAACAAAAATTCCATTACTTCATTGAAAACTAAAAGGATTTCTCATTTGACACACTTCTTTTGGGCAGATCTAGTTCTACTTTGTTCAGCTTTGATTTCACATAACTGAAACAATAAGGAAAACAATTGCCTGCCTGACTGTGTCCCCCTTTATGGGAGGACAGCCTGTTACTTAGTCACATAGGCACAGCCTTGTTGACCTCCAGAGCAGAGAAACCCCATCGGGGCAGGTCTGACGATGTTGACAGAATCAGGGAAAAAATTGAATAAAGAGTACTTTTTCCTGCTTTTACACTCCCTTAGTTTTTGCAGAGTAGAGAAGGGCTGATAGCTGAGAGGAGAGGGGAGGCACAAAGTGTGGGTATATATTGTCCAGGGCATATGATAGAAAGATAATCCAGTTAAAGCTGTGTAGAGATAGATCAGATATCATGGCAATATGCTGAATTTTACAGTGTTAATAGAGAAAACTTTCGTTCACACTCTAAGTGTTTGAAATATGCACTCAATCCTGAGCTTTTCAAGTCCTGTGCTGGCTCTATGCCCACTGGAACATCCATGTCCTCCTCTAGTGGGGCAGTCCTTGTTAAAAGGTAAGAGACAGCACTGGAGTTGGGAAGCACTACAGAAGCTCGGGAGGGATGGGCTGAGGATCAAGCACTGAGAGAAAGGGAACAACAGCCCTGATAAAGCAGGCAGTGGCAGGATCCTGGTGGCAGGGGGAGTTGAGAGGGAAGCAGAGGTAAGAGTGAAGAATGGTAGAAAGGTGAAGAGCAGACAGCAGAGGGGTAGATATACATCTAGTTCTTAGAATTGCTTTTCCTCTTGTCAGCAAAGAACCACCTAAAAATAAAGGATGTTTCTTACTTGATGGACAGAGGGATGACAAAGGGGAGCTTGGGGTGTATGCAAAGCAGGGAGTGTCAGGAGGGACAGTGACGTTTCCTCATGTAGTGAGGGAGCTTTAGATGTGTTTCCACCGTAACACACAGCAAGGCACAGATGTTTATGCAAATGGAGATATTTACAGACAAAAATTTGTATCAGTTGCGCTGCTGTGCTAAGGTCTGGGAACCAGGAAAAGGAACAAAAAGGCTCTGAGGCTAAAAAGGAAAATGAGTGAAATCTGAAGGAGTGATTTACCATAGGCAGTGGGGACATTAGCATGAAACAGAGTTTTTTGCTTTAGTCCACAGTCTTGTAGGAAGCTACTCGTGCCTCCGCATTTCATAATGTGTTATTTTAAGTTGATGTGCGGTTTTTGTGATTACAAATTATTTATGAGAAATATTAGCAAATGAGAAGTTTATTGTATGGAAATGAATTCTTGCTTGAATTTTAATTTGGAAAGTGTTGTGCAAGAAACTGCCTTGTTTCGAATTTTTATTTTGAGAAATTCCAGTTTGCTGGAAGCAGGGAAAAACTCATGTCTCTTGTGATGCCAAAGCCCAAATGCAGAGAGGTGCATGGAAAAAACACAGAGCTACTGAAATGAGTTGTTCATAACTTTGCCCCAAAAAGTGTTTGGAGGAATGTTTATAAAGATGGAAATTTAGGGAAGTGTGGTTTCATGTATGGGCTCAAAAGGGTTAGATAGCAAAGCAGCCTCACATCCTTACTCTTGTTATCTGTAGTGAGAAGATCAACATCCAGATCCCAGAAACAATGCTGGAAATATTGAGATATTGATTCCATTCTAAACCTTCAAATATAATTGTTTTCAAATGTGTTATTTTTTTCTGCTTTTAGCTGACTTGAAGAGCACCATGCCTGACCTCTGTCCACCTGTTAGTTTACCTCTCAGGCCAGAAAGTGGTAAGTGCATTTATGTATAAAGGAAAAAAAGAGGAAACATCCTCTATTTTGTACGCATTGCTATAAGATCACACTATTATGAAATATTTGTGTTCCCCATGAGGTTACTCATTTAGATGATTACTTATTTTTATTAATTGTGTATCATTTAAATGGAATAATTGACATATCTCCAATGCTGACCTAATATCTGACACTCAATGCCACATGAGGTCACTGAATCAAAATATTTGGCCGGATTGATGAAGACATTTATTTATGAGTGTGGATGTCACATCACTTTCAGTGGATATGATGACTCTTACGGTACTCACATGTGTTATTTTAAAAGTGGGTGGATCCTCTTAATAATGAAACTTAGCTGCTGTCTTTTGGGGCTTTGTGTCTATTGTGCCCTAAAAATATATGCAAATTGTCAACAGCTACAGGCTGCCCTGATGTGTCCTTTCCAGCAATACACAGCATAGCTGCTGAATGCTGTGTGTAATGGAATGGAAGCAGGTTGACTGGTCATTAGAAAACTCAATTTAACCCTCTGGCTAAACTGAAATGGAGAACTCTTGTCCACCTCTGCCCTTGATTTTCTGTTTGATCTGAATAAATATTTAATCTTTTTTTATCTGTCTCTCCTTAAACCACATGCAACTGGGTTTACAGGGGATGGTTGATATTTGCAATATTGAGTTCAGAATTTATTATCATCTATTTTATCATCATATCCATGGCCACCAGTCATGATTAAGTTCACAGTCTTTGTGTTTATTAGTAGAATTTATGCTTTTTAAATTATCTTTTTAATGTAATAGAAGGAAAACTCGTATCTTCATGGGTAAGCAGAAATAATTTTTGTGTGAAATGCTTTGAAGAGCTGGTAGGGTAATATGTAGGTTGGGTAATTCAACTCCTTTGCAAACTGTTTTTCCCATGGGATGTGGAAAACCATATCACTGAAACTTTCTTCTTCCTGGAGTGAAGTGCTGCTCCATTCAAAATCTGTGGTGTTTGCAGCCCCAACATGTTGTGAAGAAACCCAGATGAGTAGACTTATTTTCAGTCTTGTGGGAAGTAGATGCTTTGCCTGTTTTACTCATTGCTCTTCTCAATAGAGAGGGTAGAGGTGTTCCAGGACCATAAACAACAGAAAAAGTCTCAACAAGGAGGTTTTCTGCAAGTACATGGGTAGTAGCAAAAGGAAGAATAGGGAAAATATGGGTTTGCTGATGAATGGGGCAGGAGACGTGATGACAAAGTATATGCAAAAGGACAAGGTGCCTTCTTCACCTCAGTCTTTACTGGCAAGTCCAGCCTTCAGGCCCTTCAGACTGGGGGGAAAACTGCAGCAAGGAAGATTTATCCTCAGTGGAGGAGGATTAGGTCTGGAAACAAGCTGGACATACAAACCCGTGAGTGCAGAGATGGTTAATATAATTCTGAGGCCACTCTCAAGTACCTCTGAAAGGCTCTGCTGATGGGGAGGTATTTGTTTTCCTTCTGTTCCCTGGTCTGGGCTTTTAAAGAAGTTCACCAGAAGTAATCATCATAAAATCTCCAGACTTTTGAATCTTCAATGACAAAAATAATTTTCAAGAGCGACTTCTTTTCATGCCTTGTCACAGAGCAGCCTGCAGACACCAGGGAGATGCAAAAAAAATCCCTTTTCTGTGTGAGGATGAAACCTTGGGAGAGACACAGCACGAGGGGAGGCTTGAGGTTCTTCCTGTTCTTTACCTTGTGTCAGACTGTTCATCCAGCAGCCCATTGCAGCCCTGTGATTCCTCTCAAAAGCCTGAGGCTCCAGTGGGCTTTTCCCAGGTTACTCCCATTACAAGCAGCACTGCTGTGTGTTTCTAACACTCATTAGATACGCCATTAGCCTGTGAAAAACAGGAATTAAGGGCTCTGTAGTGCTTTCAGGTCACTACTCTCTAGCGGGAGGGAGGTGAACTGCACACTTTTACCTGAATTCTTGTTGATTTGCCTATTTGTATTCTTGCAAAAGCCTTTCTGCTACAAGGTTAAACTCTCCAAGTCATCTTCATCACCAGGCTGTAGTGTGTTTAACTGAATGTGTCGTTTTCATTTTTAACTGAATGAATATTTTAATTTATTTCCATACATTCACTGCATGGGGCAGAGCATACTCCTGCTGGGCTGTTGTGATTTCCACATAGTTTCTGTGATCTAAGAAATAATGCTTGAAAAATCGATAGTCTGGACAGAACTGGGAAAGTCCAACTTGTTACATTTGGAGCATTTTTTCCCCTGAAGAAAATGTGCTGTAATGACACTGAGTGTGGAACTATCTGTGGTGAGTTTCAGGTATGATCTGTGACCTTTAATGGTGGGAGGACAGCTGTTATTTTAAGATTATCCATGCTGAAGATGCTCATATGTCATCCTGCAGTCTTGGTTTACTTACGCTGGTATTTAAATAACAACTCCACTGAGTTCTGTGAACATGGAGGAATGTTATATAAAAGAGGAAACAGACAAGTCTCAGAATTAGGTTTGAGATGGAACTTTCTGCAGCCAGCTGTAAGCTATGGGAGATAAGAAAAGGGGTTTTTTATTATATATTACATATTGTTATTTTACTGTTATTTGAACAGTTCATGCACAGGGGTTTGAGCTGTGGAAGTTTTTATGTCTTTACAATTAAGTCTGAAAGAAGAAAAACAATCTATGAAACATGTTACCTGAATTTTTAGGAGGAGTACTTGTGCTTAAAACAGGCTGAAGAGCCTGAAAATGGTCCAGTGCATGTGGGAGCAATGACCCCGATGTATTACATTTGACTTTGTTATGAGATTTATGAATTGTATACAGTAATTATACAAAATTTCTGTCTTCGGTTCTAAGTAGGATGTGTCTGTCTTAGATTTGGCAACTGCTAGAAGACAGTGGCCCTTAATGGTGGTCTCTGCATGGAACTGTGGGTTGTATACAGATCACATGGGCTCTGTTCCCATTCCATGCAAATCAAGTAATTAATTAAGAAACCACTGAGGCATGTGGATGTAATGATCTGTTAGCTCTTACCTGTTTCTTCCTCCTGTGATCCCCTAATGACTTATAGCCATTCACTTGAGGCAGGACTGAGCAGTGGCTATAGGATATTCCAACATGGGAATAAATTTCCCATCAGGCTGTATCAGCATGTGGGGTATTTCCATTCTCAACAGAGATGAGATGCTGGTAGTATAAACACTGATGTAGCTGACTTTGGTGATTAATTGTATCATTTGTCTTCCTGTTTTCCCACAATGCTGAGTATTTTTCAGAGAGATCTTTGCTGTGAAACAAAGACAGCCTTTTTTTATCCATCTTTGGGAACTGATCTACCATGCTCCCACACAGCAAATAGGACCTCTGGTGTGGAATTTCTCTATCTTTGGTGTTAACTTTGATTTTTATTCTGTTTGTAAATATGAGGATTTTAGCCTTTTTAAAACAGCTTACTTTAAACCTGGATAAATATATAGTGCAGTTTTAATATCCCACTACTATATCTCTTATTGTAACTGTCACCCCTAAAGGAGTCAGAAAGCTTGTATTTAACAGTAAGATAGCAGGATTGCTCACTGCTAAAGACCATAAATAACACAGTTGTTAGTTTTGAGACCTGTTTGTCTGAGGTGTGATTACAGTTATTATGCAGCAGTTTAAAGAAAATTACTCATTTTAAATTATACAAATCTCAGCAGATGGACAAGAATAAGAAGCAGTTATATTTTAGGAAGGATGTATTTTCTGCCGGTCCATTCTTAGTTGATGTTTTGCTGGTTTTGGAGATTGTTGGTATATAGATAGGTTAGCAGTCTTTGTTGGGAAAAAACTCTGGATACTGGGAATATAAAACACTGAATTCAGTCTGTAAGCATGTTTTGGGCTTGAGTCAGGGCTATTGAATATGTCTCACAAATCTCAGAATTAAGATCAGAACTTGTCTTTCAAACACAAATCAGGCATCCTGAACCCAGAGATTTGATTTGTGTGCCTTCTTAAGCTCGTATTAACCTCCTCAACTTCATGAGTTTTCTTTTAAATTTAACTTGTTATTTTATTATTTTCCTGTATCTGTTTCCTTATATAACATGTTAAATTTTCCAGCAAACTCAGAACTAAAGCCTCTTTTTTTTCCGCTGAAGTCAGTGATGAAACTTCTGTTGACTTTATTACAAGGGTTTTATAATTTCATTGCCTATGACAGTGGGAGGCTGAACTCTGTGTCCCCAGGAAATCTTTTCCAGTCTTCTGATCTTATAAATGGAGTGGGAACAGAGTAAGGCCAGCGTGAGTCCTTTTGCAAATCCAGTCTTAAACCTTGCCTACCCAAACAAGAACATCTGGAAGAGAGAGGCTCTCTGTATGGGACGTCTATAATTTTACAGTAAAAGTTACAGGGCTGGATGGATTCAGAGGGCTGTAATTATCCAATCAAAGCATTTGCCAAAATGTGGTTTGGAAGGTCAGAGCTTAACCTATATATAAAAACAGAAATGTCTTCCAGCCCATCAGGTGCACTGTGCATTTTCAGTGCACAGTGCCAGGTTGTAGCTCTGTGCCTCATGAAAGCAGTTTCTAGACAAGTCAAGTTTAGATCAGCCATGGAAAGTGGGGATCTATGGGCATTGCTGGATCCATGGCCAGGAGAAGGGAAGAAGGAAGCAAATAACAGCCAAAATCTCTTTTGCAGCTCACTGCTGGCTGGCAGTGTCCGCAGTGGTGCCATGCACGTCTCTGGCTTAAAGAGTTTTGCTCTGTTATTAAAATAAGCATTAGTGTTTCTGCATCTCTCTGCATCTGGAGTCAGCTGGGCAGAGGAAGGGAAAAACACTGGAAGTCTCAGCATATAAATCTGATCTAAGGTTATGAATGTTTCATACAGGACTGAGAATGAAAAATACCCACTCCATACTCCAACCCAACCCAAAGAACAACCCCATGTGAGATTTTTCAAGGGTCGCCTCTGTGAGATTTGGGGCAATGAATAAGCAGTTCAGGTGTGAATACATGACCAAGGATGTTTCCATCATGAGTGGTCACTCTTCTGTGCCTAACACGGGCTGCAAAGTGCACATTGTGTCTCATATGTATACAAAATGTGTGTTACTGACTTGACCTATCCCACATAAAGGGATAAAATAAGTATCTTTTTATGTAGAAGTAGGAAGTTTATCTTGTGAAGTGGGAATAGGAGGCCAAATTCAAGCGTCAATACATTTATTTTGCTTTTGTAGATTTATTTTGATGTGTGAGAAATGGAGAAATGTGATGATGAGACTTGCCCGAGGTCACTCAGTGAGTCAGGGAAGCTATGGGAAGAGAGTCAGTCTGGAGAAATACCTTCCAAAACCACTGATGCACCCAGACTGTTTGCCTTACAGTGGAATCCAGACAGAGCTCTCCTTTGAAAGAATCACAACTGGTCATTTGAAGCTTTGTGTCTGAACCTAGAGAGATTGCTTATTCCAGTAGTTGGACATCAGTTACTAGTACTGTACACAGCACAGGATGGCAACATTGCTGTTATGGAAAAACAAGTTTGAGTCATATTGATAAAAGAAATCTTTTCTTGTTCATGTTTTCAGAAAAAAACCACAAAAACTGTAAAATTTAGTCTGGAAAAGAAAGACCTGGTGGAGGGGGCTAGTAGTGCAGGCAGACAATCTCTGGAAAGGTTATGATGGTTGCTTCTCTATCACTGACAGAGTTGATTTCTATTTTTACATATTTTTTAAATAAATGCCACAAACTGGCACCCTAGATGGATAGGCTGAAATTTTCTGACACGGGTCATACAACAGCTCATATTAAATGCTTTAAAATAGAGAAATCACTGAGAATATGAAAAATACTGATTTCCACATGACTAAAAACACTCTCTTCCTCTAAAATGATTGAATAGTCAGTGCTTAAGGGGAAGAAAATACTCAGTGTAATGGGTCTGTTGCACAAGTCAAGCTGTGACTGCAGGGTCAGTGCTCCCTGACTAGTTCAGACTCCCTCTGAGCAGAGTGCTGGTGATGATTTTGCTACTCTGTGACATCAAGTAAGCTTGTGGTTTTTACATACAGATGTGCAACACCGAATTAACCTTCATTTCTACTTAGCTGGAGACTTTCAGCACTCTTCTTGGAAGAGTTGCTCCCAAATATAACAGGAATGGCACGATGTTGGAAGTGGTTGTAAAGGACCCATGGAACCCAGTCCTGCTCTCTTGCCTCTAGTTCAAAAGCCTGAACTGGGGCAGGGCTGTTTGGGAGGTTATTGGAGCAGAGTAGGTCAGTTCATCACTCCATCAGAAGTTTTCTTCAACAAGGGTGATGACAAAGAAACCAGCACTAAGGCATCAGCCTTGGCAATGGTGGTAGCACATCAGGTTTTTTCAGCTTGTCCTCTGGGAGATAACTTGTGCTTGAGGTTTGCACTTCCTAGGGAAAGATTTAGCTTGCAAAATCAAAGACTTCTAGCATCAATGTAGAGCCCTGGATTGTGGCAAGTTGCGCTGTGTTGTCATGAATTATTTGGAATAATATTATTGGGAAATCTAATTTAGTCATTCCCTGCCTATTTGCTCAAGAAGGATGCAACCAGCCTTGTCTGTGGTGTGTTTTGGTTCTTGGGTTCTTGTCAACTGGACAAGTATGTCAACACCAGGATTTCAAGGTGATTGTATGGAACTCAGGTCTCAGCTTCAGGTGTGGTGTTGAGTGGTATGGTCAAGCTGTCTTTCTGTGAGAGGGGGAGGAAGGAAACTTTGGACGTCTTTGCAAGTCACTGATTTCTGGGTAGATTAAAAGAAATGTTTAATGAAATGAACATTCACAGCTTTTGCATCTGCGTGGTAAATGAACTCCAGCAACAGGGCAAGACATGCTCACCAGGAATAGCAAAGGAACAGCTAACTCAGCTCTGTCCTCACCCTACAATTACATGGAGAGGATAATGCCAGCCTACTGTTTAGGACTCAGTGGCCACAGTGCTTTTGAAACAAATTGAACTGTTGAAAGGAACTAAAATAATTAAAGGCCCATTCTTTCTCAAGCCTTCTTTTTTTGTCTTCTGTGTGCAAAATTGAGAGTCTGCAGATATTTTTATCTGTTTGCATATGAGAAAGGAATGTTTGTGGCATTTTTTTTTAAATATACTGTGAAAGAGAAGAACAATTCTTGAAGAACACTAGAGTCAGTACCTATGTGTATGTAGATCCTCACACATGTACATGCATGTAAAATATATATATGTGAATATGTGTGTTTATATATATGTGATACATGTGATTATATTTACACATATATTTCTGTATATATACATATGAAATAGAATGAAATCTAAATTATGTAGCAATTACATGACATTAAAACAGTTTATAGAATTTAATGTAATTCTGTCCACCAAATCAAATTAAAATGATGAAATTAAGCTCCATTTGCTTTCCAAGGATTTAGTGGCTGTACCTGCTCAGCACCTTGTGTGCAAGCATTATTATTCATGCCCTTTAATGTATTTAACCCTGTTCCTTTTATTTAAATCAGTAGGATTTACATGCAAACCTGGATGGAGCCACTTCAGATTTATCTTTTTCTTAACTGAATACCTTTGTAAACCATTATATTTCATTTATTCCCAGTTGATGCAAAGGAAGATGAAAGTCATTCATTGGGGAACTTCCCAATACTTTTAATTCTATATTAGTTTCCTCTGAAGTTTTTACTGATTCTTCTAGTTATATGATTTTTTTATGTTTCATTTTACAGAGCTTTTGGATGTATGGCAACCCTTAAATGTGTCCTCTGTTCTTGTGGATTCTTCCATCTCAAACTTTGAAGTTGTGCAAGTTAGTAGAGACATATCCAATGACTTCTCCACTGCCAGAGACTTTTGCCTATCTGGTAAGAAATGGTCATTCATAGCTTTGCAGAAAATACTGACCTGTGAGCCTGAAAACCAGGAACAGCTCCCCCACTTCTGACATAGATACACTGATTTTATTTATTTTTAAATACTATCCCAGTCTTTTTTAATCTAAGAGAAGGGACCTGAAATAATTTAGCTGATGAAATATACAGTAGACATAAAATGCCATACAGGGATTGTGTAATTTTGACACTTCTTGGGCACAGGCATCTCTTACTTCTCCAGACATTGTACAACTTGGAGCATATTGTAGCAAATAAAGAAAGTGATCATGTCATATTTTTCTAAAGGACAGTTAAGGGAAGCTCATCAAGTTAGACAGATGAGAGACCCCCTGACCATTACCTAAAGTAACTTATAGTGGTGGTGTGTAAGGGCAGGTTAACTGAGAGCTAGGATGAAGCAAAGGGAACTGCTTTTATCAACAGCCTGACTAGACAGGAAAGAGTCCTTTCACTGCACATGACTGGGAAATCCTCAGTGCTGCAGAGCAGTAGAAATAAGGAAAAGTTCCCACCTACTGCTGAAGATGATTTGTGGAATGGTCCCACTTTTTGCAGTGGATGGTCCTCACCTTGTGAGGGTGAGCAGTGTAACTAACTGGTTTTTTCCTTTTCCTTTAACTGTTTGAAGGATTATTTCTAGAGGCAAAGTGTTGGACACCCACCTCTGAGTACAGACTGAGAATGAAAGCTTTCCCTGGGGCTCCCTGGGGACTGTTTGAATTCAGATGAGGTTATCAGTACTTTATTAGATAATGCTTTTCTCCTTCTAAAACCTGTGATAGTATTTCTCCTGCTGTATTATTCCATTATTCTTTTAAGCATAGTGTCATACAAAATACTGTGAGGACACATTTTTACCTGCTCTTTTTTTTCATGTTTCACCTCACAGCTTGTTCGAAGAACCAGTCATGTACAGTGGTTACACTGGAAATCCAGCCTTCAGCAATAAGGTGCATTTTCTACCCTGATATACAGATCTGCACACACGGCCTGCAAGGGCACATCTGCCGGGTTTTACTCAAAGAACCTGCTACCTACATCTACAGGAGACAAGGTAAGAACAGGTTAAGGCTGTGAGGGCAGGACCTCAACTGTGCACAGTTCTTGTGAATGGAGGAGTGAGGAAATCCTCACTGGACATGAAGTGATATAGATGTCTCTTACTCTCCTGTCTGTTGCTGTTTCAGTGGAGTTACAGCCAAACACCTTTTGTAAAAATGCATGAAATCATAATGTTACCCTCTAGTGTAGAAGCAGATATAATAAAGGAAGTCTAGTTCATGAAAGATGCTTTGGAAAGTGCAGAACAGTAAAACCAAACAAGAACAGTAGGTGAAAGTCCAGATCCTTTTCATCTGCAGAAGATGATATGCCCTTCCTTTTAAACTCTGACAATTACACATGGAGTGTTGAAAGCCCACTGTCAATTTAAAGTGTTAAGGACCATCTCTGGAGAAAACAAAATAAACACCCCAAACAGACACCCCTGCTCCCAAACCAGGATGAACTAATATTTTAAAGAAGTGAAAATGATTTTAGAGAGAAAAAGAAATTGTGTAGACAGTGTAGACAGGTAAAAATGCTATTATGTGGTTAAGTACTTACTTGAAACTATAAGTTTCATTGGATTTATTCCCCTCGATTTTTATAGATACTGGTTTCTTTTCATGTAATACTGATTATTTCATTTATTAGAAGTAAATAGAACCCAAGTAAAAATAACGGGGAAGGGAAGAAAATTTTCCTTTTCTTTTCTCTGAAATTTTGTGTAGAATTGACAAGTCAATGAGAATCTTCTAGGTTCAAACTCGATGAGAGAAAGGGGGTTTATCATTGCCAAGGGCAGCAAAATCAGAGACTGAGACAAAAAAAGCTAGACTTCTGTGTTTGTTTTGTACAGTTTTAGTTTTAGTTCTGTGACTTGGAATTTGGTTTCTGCCTGTCAAATACATTGTTTTAGGAAAGAAATAGCTCTGTTTTAATGAATTATTTTATAGTGAGACAGTAACAAATTTATCTGTTTCATTTGAAGAAGGGAATTGGGCACTTAACAGTTTAAAACTAAGGGAAATGGGGCTGATTTTCGTTTCTGAAATGGTAATAACTTGAAAAAGCAAATTATTTTTCCTGTGTTCCCTCTGTGACAGATTTATTCCTGCCGGTTTCTGAATCGGATTTGACCCCATCTGTGTACATCCCGTCCCATGGAGATCTGGTGGGCAAATCCCAGGCGATCCGCATTGGCTCGGAATGGAGAAATATCAGCCAGTTCCTGGGGGTCCCATACGCTGCCCCTCCCCTTGCAGAGAGGCGCTTCAGTCCCCCAGAGCCCCCTGCTTGGATGGAAACCTGGAATGCCACAGTGGCTCGGTAAGAAACCCCTGTCCCCCTCTACACAAGTGCTTGTCTGTCCAGGCGTATGAAAGTAGCTGGAGTGACGACCACAGTACTCATGTCCTCTCCTGCAAAGCAACCTATAGAGTACAGATAGGTACAACTTTGGGACTTGGATTAGCAAAAATAATATTTTGTCCATCTATATGTTAAAGCATGCAAGCCCCTTAAGAAGAAAGGCAAATTCCAGTACATCACCTTGAATCTATATGTAACTCCCCACCAACTGTCTGCTGTCAGTCCATTTTCTTTCTGAATGGTATTTATACAGGTATTTATGATATTTATACAAAAATATTTTGCTCCTGCTGAGCCATAAATTTGCAGACATTTAGTCAAATGAGCATTTGAAATTCTCTGCCTAGTTGTGTTCAGGAGATCAGGCTGAAGGACCCAGAAAATCTTTTCTGTCCAAAAACTATTAAAAGGCAAATACTTGCTAAATGGCTTGGACAGAAATACAGAAGTTATAAACGTTTAGGTCATGCCTTAAGATGGAAAGAGTGCTAGGAACTGTATTAGCAGATGGGCTAAATTTCTCCTAAGTGCCTGTATCTCGTGTTTCTGATTGTCTGGCCTTGGCTCTCCAGGGCTGTACAGGCATCTCTGTTTGGTGAGTTTAGGTTGGAGGCACTCCAAAGACATCATCTTTGTGTGCATGTTTGTGTTTCATTTAGTCTTACAATAGGAATCTTAATTTTGTTGCTTTGGGTAAACAAAATGACAAATTGTGAATGTGTTTTCCAAAGAAAAGAGGGTTTGGGTGCCACTGCTTAGAATGCCAATGCCGTGGAACATGTCAGGACAGTGGATTACAAAAACTCCACCGTAAATAAAAATGCAGCAACAACAAGAAACAAGCTATAAAGCTATGTAAGTGAAATGTTTTTTATAGGGTCTTTCTCACAGTGCATCCCTGTTGACTGTTTCATGGCAGACATGAATAGCTGAAAGGAAAAAATAATGACAGAAACAAGAAATGGGAGATTGAACATGCAGAACAGTCAGAAGGAGAGAGCTTGTTGAAGGACTACATGAACTTTCTGTAGAGGAATTTGAAGAAATCAGGGCTGAGAGCTGAGGTTTAGCAACTCAAGAGCTTCCCAGGCACCTATTATGGACCTGAGGTCTATTGAGATCATTCACACTGAGCCATGCAGTCCTGTTCAATTCCTGGCACCAAGAGTGGTCCTCAGGTGGTTAGTGATGAACTACTTGAGCAAATGAATCTGAGCAGGATCTTCGTGGTTAAGGAAATGGGAGGTTTTGCAAGGGATCTGGGAGGGTGAGGGCCTGCAGGCCTGACACCACCTGCTTTGGTGGAAGCACACCCTGAGGCTACAGATTTAGACACCTGTCAGCTGTGTGGAATCTATTTGGTCCCTCTTTTACTCAGGATGTGTCTCCAGAGGTTTGTAGCAAAGTCTTTGATGAACTGAGTGTAAAGGGATGTGGCATTTGTTTTCTTGCGGAGTTGAAAGAGCATCTGGCCTGTGGTGATCTCGTCCCTCAGGTTGCACCTGACCAGGGGAGGTGTTAACAGCGTAACCACAGTAGCCACAACCTCATGTACATTGGAGGGGTCTGGTGGGACGTGCTTTTTGCTTTCTCAGGTTCACAGTGATGTTAAATTAGCACAGACAGCACCAGCTCTTGGTGTCTGCAGCCACAGTGTGGTGTCTGTAGGGCTTTGGTGAGACCCATCTGCCTCTGTGGTCTCCCTTCGAAGACCTGGTGTTGCAATGAGCAGCCTGGCTGGTTTTCAAAACAATTTAGGGACCTTAGTTAATCTGTTCCTATCTTTTGAATTCACAGTGCTTTCTTAGTCTAATGAAGAATTTGGCCATTATCTTATATTATTAAGTGAAGGTTAAAAACATAATTATTTGACTTTGCACTTGGAGAATGGGAGAGACCTCACTCTATGTATAGAAAGTGTTGATTTTTTTAGGATTCTATATCAATGTTGCTCAATACTTGTATGTAAGAAATTCACATTAGCACAGTACTATTAGTGATGGAAGAGAAATATTTATTTATCAGCCTGGACCTGATAAAATACTTAAAAAAACCAAACCCAAACCAAACCAACCAAAAGCCCCATCCACCTATTGGAGTCTCCAGCTGCTGGAAGAGCTGTGGACTTGCCTCAGCAGGTGGCAGCCTTTCACTGGAGTCGGTCCCAGCATGAGGAGCACTTTGGAGCTGGACAAAAAAAAGCCGTGATCATGGGTGATGATTCCTGCTGCTCTGTGGAAAGCTGTATGATTAATAGTGTTAGACTTGTTGTCCTGGCAGGGTTCTTACCTGGGAATTCGTATTTTCTCTGCCTAAAATGGCTTTAGCAGTTTTGGTTGGAGGTGATGTGCTTCTCTATGTCAGTGTGAAAGCTGTTGAGTGATATCACTGTCCTAGGAATCTCCCTTATGGGAAAAAAATGTAGAATTCCATTAAATCTGTTCCTTTTCTTTGTGGTTTTTCTTCACACCTTCAGGCCAAAATTTTACAAGAGCATTAAAATAATAATTTAAAAACAATTCTCTGAAATATTACCATCTTTTCCATAGCCTTTTTTGGCTTATTCTCTAATAAATGGTGAAGTTTTTCCATAACTCATTGTCTGTTATAAATATGGCTGTATAGTAGAAGGAACTGGCTTCAAAGTAGCTTATTACTGAACTGCAAAAATCATCCACTTGATTCTTATGCTTGATATGCTTGAGCATGTGACTCTCATTCAGATGATGGCCAGAGAATGATTTTCTGTACGTGGTTGGCTCCTGAACTCCTATTGCAAGGTCACTTTAAACATTGATTGGCACTGTTAGTGGTCTGCTTTGATGCTTAAAGCAAAGAGATTTAAAAAATGTATTAAAAACTTAAACTTACTGTATTTTCCCACAGACCATTAGAAAATAAATTAAACATAAAGAAATGGAGGCCACAGATCATTAGAAAATAAATCAAAATATATGTATTCCACAGACTATTAGAAATTAAAATAAATGACATTTCATCAAAAGAGTGGATTATATAGGTGTGCAGGCAGTAGCACAGGAGACCCCCAGCTCTGCTCCCCTTGCAGCTGGTGCTAATTTTGTGCAGTTTATGTAAAGCATGAGTTTTTTGAAAACATATTTTCAAGTTCTTAGCTTTTTAAAATGGGTCAGGTTTTCTGAGGAAGGACTCTGGACATATAAATACAATATGGTCTGTGTGTGTGTGTACAAACCTACATACCTGTTACTAATGTATAGGTGGGCACAGTTTTAAATGCAATTGAGATCTGCAGATTTAATGATTTTATTAAGCTAATGCATCAAAATATAAGGAAATTACAGCAGTGGAGAAAGAGTACAAGCCTTTTTATTGTAAAACTTTCTCAATTGGTGTCTCTAGGGCAGCGTGTTGGCAGCCAGGAGATGGAGAGGCCCCGTCACAGTCTGTCAGTGAAGACTGCCTGTATTTGAACATCTTTGTTCCTGCCACCTCTGTAAGTAGGAGACAAGTAGAATTTTTTTTGTAGCTGAGCACTGTCTTTTTTCAAAGTACATTTAATTGACATGAGTGGTTGTTTTTCCTGTGTTCACAGAGCCTCCAAAGTTAAATTAGGCACTCTGGTGTTTTTACTGGTGTAAGAGTATTCCTTTCAGGCTTTCCATGAGCCATGTTGGTTAACCAAGAGGAGAGCATCCTAAAAAGCTAGAAATCAGAGACAGACAAAGAGGGAAACCAAGTACAAGAAGAAGGTGGGGGCAAAGGTGGAGAAATTATGGACAGAAATGGCAATGTTCCTGCCATGAGACCAACTGTCCGTGAGACAATAATGCAAGACAAAACATCAACACTTGGCACCAGTCAGGGAGCTGCTGATATTTTCTTTCACCCTCATATTTACTGTCCCCCTGTTGACATCTGTGGGAGATCTGTTGAGGAATGAGAGTGGCAAGCTCACAGAGCATAAAAATAGACATTTCAAAAATGACTGGGCCAGAGGTACAATATGAGGAATCGTCATTGGAAAGTTCTTGATTTTCTTATTCTGAACAGATGTAAAAGAAAGGTTCAAGTTAAAGCCAAGGTAAAATGATTGGCCAACCCCTGGGGGACTGGGGATAAAGATGCTGAATAACATGTGAATCCCATTGAAGAGTCGGCCCAAAGACAGGAACTATTTCTTTCCACACTACTGGAAATTTTCAGAAGGTGATGGTAGTTATAATAGAAATTTATAAATCTGTCATACTTCATGTCTGGAAAGAGCTGGTCTAGTTATCTGACAGCAGCACAGAGAGTCCTGTGCAGGCCTGTTTTAATCATCAGAGAGACCAGCAGTCTGTCTTCTCCCTGCAGCATCAGACTGTCACTTTCCCTTGAGTGCAATCATGGCTTATTGAAACCATCAGGTCACTGTCCCAGGCAGTTTGCCATCTATGCTTAAGAGCTGCTTTCAAGATAGTTTTTCTGAAAGCATTGTATTTTCTACCACCTGATAGACTAACTAGGCTTGTCTCTTCTCCTGGCAGTCCTGTGAACTGAATCCCTCTTTCGTAGAGGTGTAAGGTAGAAGTTGGTCCAATCAAGTCAATCAGTTTCACATGCAGAAGTCCAGCCCAAGAGAGAACTAAAACTTCTGGTTTTGCAGAAGTAGCTGGGAGCAGAAGGCATTGCATTTTCCTGTCTCTTTTTGTGGCAAGCTCTATTTTTTACTCACAGACAGCTATAGTTATATATTGTCAGCCCACGGAAGGTTAAATCAGCTAGTAAATATTGAATACAAAATCTCTTGAAAAGCAGTGAATGCAGAGGTCATTCAGGAGCATTTTGAGCCTTAACAAGAGCACAGTGCAGGGACTGATGCCTGTCACTGAAGGACTCTCAAAGTATCAAGCAGTGAAGAAGGTGAATGACATCACTTCAGCTTGCTTCCATAGCTACAAGTACCACAATTAAACTGACACTTCTGACTTTTTTCCATCTATAATCATCACCACCTCTCACACTAGCAAAGCAAAGCTGTGCTTTGCCTTTATTTAAGAAGAGTTTAACTGTAAGATCAAGACTTTAAAATCTCCACTAAATAGGAATAGAAAGTGTACCCTCTCTCCTCTTACATCATCCTCTGCACATGTTATTCCCATCCTTAGTGCATCATCCCCATTGCACTCAATTCTTTACAGAGCATTGTTGTGCAGTAATAAAAGCACTGGAGGTTGACTGGCTTGGTAGAGTTTAAATCTATCCCTGCCAAGTGATTTTTACGGAAGGATGAGCAGGGAGGGTTGAACCAGATGACCCCACCGGTGGTCCCTTCCAACATTCTACCCATTCTACCCATTCTGTGATTCTGTGATGGAGAAGATTGTTCTGAATATTATGAAGCCTTTCAGACTTCAGCTGACTTGCAGCTTCCTGGTGGCTGCTGAACTTCATTCCCCTATTAGGGTTTGCATATATAACCTAAGACCTTGTAGTCATGAACCATGATGGAGCTGCCAGGCTTCCCATTGCTGGATGCAGACTAGAAATGGGAATGCTACATCCATACACTTGGCACTGTGCACAGTTCCAGTGCTAAATCTTCCCCTGAGTTACTGCATGTCTGCTGCAGCTGTTGCAAATGGCTTTGGTTTGCCATTTCAAAATTTTATTGCCTGTCTTGACCTTTCTTAAACTTTTCATCACTATAGCATTGGGTAAAGTCACTCAGAATAATATAATATGCACTTTACAGGGCTGCTGGGGGTCATGGTGCTACGGAGGCTGTGGACACGTGGTAAATGCTTAGTGTGAATCTCAGGCTTGAACATGGTGAACTGAGGGGATGGAGCAGGCTCAATATGATGGTTAATACTGTTTTGGCTGACATGGCTCAATGTGGTTGTATTTCAGAATGATTTTCCACCTGAAAACAGATTATTTCATTTTTTTTCTTTACCCCCATTTCTCTCTGTGCTGCATGCAGTGCAGAAATGGGAACCACAGACAGGGCACTGCAAATTAGGCAATTTCAATTCGGAGAAATTCATGAGAAAAAGCAGCATGTCTCAGTGCTTGCAATTTCTTGGGTTTTCTTGGTAACACTGTCATGTTCACAAGAAGCTCCTGAAGTGATTCACCAGCTATATAAGCAAGAAGTGTGCACAACTGTGAAAAATTAAGGGCAGCTGTCTGCCTCCTATTCTGTAATTTTTCAGGATGCTGCAGCCATCAGTGCTCTGCTGCTTCTCCTATACAGCCAGTTGTGTTTTTGCTGGAGACATCCTGTGCCAGAACAGATGGTGCTGCTGTGTTCAGCTAAGCTGCATCCAGAAAATAACAGCAGCAGAGCCCATTGCCCTCTAACTGCAGGGAAAACCAACCCCAGATGTACTTTGCTGCTGCTGCAGGGGCCACCAGCCCTTCTTCAGAAAACACCAGCAGCTGCCAATGTAGAAAGTGGGATGGTGGCTGTGTGTGACCTGCTGCTGAGCAGAGGAGAGAGGAACATCCTTCAGGATAATCCCAAAGTGGGCAATAGGGGATGGAAAGTTGAGGTTACACTTTGAAAAAACCTTTCTAGCATTGGAGCAGGTTATTTTGCTTAATTCAGCAGGAAAGAAAAAAAAAGGCAAAACCCAAAACAAAACCCCTCCATATGTTTCACTGAGGGTATTTCTTTAGAGTGTCACCTTGGTAGAACTGTAACCTGCTGATATGTGCTGAGGTCTCCTGGGGCAGTTCTGGGTTTTTTCTGCTCATGCAGCAGCAGAAGCCTGGCTGCAGCCCTGCTGTGTGTGCAGAGAGGGTCCACACCTGATGCTGCTTAGGGAAAAGGCCTCTGTTTCTGTGCAAAATGAGGTGGCTCTGCAAGGAGTGCTATCATGGGTGCAGACCATTGTAGCTCCTTCCCATCCCGGGAGTCCTGCTGGGCTCTCCTGGGCAGAGTTACCTGTCTGTGTTTCATGAGAGGTGAATTTCTCCCTTGCAGAGCCAAAGTCCTTTCTGCAGGACCCCTCTATATATCTAGTAGGGGAAAACTTCCATGAGGATTGAAGGAGCATGTAGTGTGATTGATATCAGTATGAAGTGACATTTTTGAGACTAGGCAGAGCTTAAGTGCTAAAGACGAGAGCAGGAGGCAGCCCTGCACAGCTACTGAGTTAGTCTTGCTCAAGAGGAAGCAACCCAACAGGCCTTTTTCTTCTCCTCTTTCCCTCTTGTTTGAACTTTTCCTGCATGTTTGTGTGAAGCAGATATGCTTTAGCAAAGACAAGCCCACCATATGCTCAGCAGCCAAGGCAACAGGAGCTGCCTTGGGCTAACCTAGAGGAGATGTTGAGTGGTGGAACACACTGGTGCTATTAGATCTGCTTTATACTGGACAGAGTGCCCTCTTCAATGGTATATAGGTCATTGTGGACAATTAGTGGACAATTGTGGACAATAGCCATTGAATTCCAGACAGATAGCCAGATATCCCCTCATTATGGTCACTCATAAAGAGCTATAAATGGCTTAGATAATGTTAATGGGGAAGATGCTTGTGTCCTCATCAATGACTGACAAAAGCAGTTGGCTACAGGAATAGTAACCTGGTTGTTGTCATGGCAGGTCAAAAACATGTCAGTGTTGCTGTTCTTCCACAATGGAGGGAGTTACAATGCTGAGGAGGGAAAGACAACCCTGGATGGATCCTACCTTGCTGCCGTCGGTGACGTCATTGTCGTGACAGCAAACTACCGAGTTGGTGTCTTTGGCTTCCTTAGTACTGGTAAGTCATGGGTTTCCAGAACAAACACAGCTATGGGATAAATTGCATTCTGTAACACTTCTGCTTCTGATTTTTATTTTTTTAAGTAATTTTTTAACTTGAGAATGATGTATTTCACTGATTGGGTTTTTTTTTCTTTTTTTTTTGAAAAGTAAAATGGCCAAGAAATGGTGATGACTAGATATTCAGGAAAGGGGAAAGGCTGGAGGAAAAGGGACAACAACAAACCAAACTCAAGCATCCATATCAAAGCACTGGCTAGACTTCTTTTTGCAAATGCAGCTGTGGATATTG
>JAWWLV010000088.1:144407592-144433629 GCA_035041135.1 Platyrinchus mystaceus
AGCTGGGGTTGTTTAGCCTGGAGAAGAGAAGGCTCAGGGGAGACCTCATCACTCTCTACAACTACCTGAAAGGAGGTCTTAGCCAGGTGGGGGTTGGTCTCTTTTCCCAGGCAACTATAAGTAAGACAAGAGGGCATGGTCTCAAGCTCTGCCAGGGGAGGTTTAGGTTATATGTTAGGAAGAAATTCTTTACAGAGAGGGTAACCAGGTATCGGAATGGGCTGCCCAGGGAGGTGGTGGATTCTACGTCCCTGGAGGTGTTTAAGAAGAGACTGAATGTGGCACTTAGTGCCATAGTCTAATAACTGTGGTGGTAGTGGATCAAGGGTTGGACTTGATGATCTCAGAGGTCCTTTCCAACCCTTCTGATTCTATGATCCTATGAATTTCAGGAAGCTGTGGAGGACAGCTATGTTAGGTGTCTTCTCCTGGCAGGTAGAGGTAAGCTCCCAGCCTTCTTCCCCACAACACAAGGGAAGACACTAGGTCCCTCCTGGCCATGGAAGCAGATCAGCCAATAATGGAAAGAGAAGGTTTATTGCCCTTCTGAAACTACTGCAGTCAGGTGCAGGGCTGTCTGACATGGCCCATGAATATCCTTGATCCTTGTGATTAGCTACAACTTTAAAACCCCTTCTTCCCTCTTTTCCCATCTCCTTTTCTTCTCCTTTACCAGGCTCATTCCCTCTCAAACAAACCAACCAACTCTGATTACTTTTTTCCCATTGATCCCAGTTTTGCTACACCCCTACCCAAATTTGGTATTTCTGATATCGTGTCTTAGGTAATATCAGATTTGTATAGAATCACCTCAGTGTTGTCAGCCCTTGCAAGATCATGTTTCTCTAAAGGTCCCTAATATAGTCTTTCAGATATTTGTGAGAAATGACCAGACATCATAGAATTTCCCCGTAATCATCTGTAAAATCCAGCCATCCCTATGGCACATGTAGTTAGATTTTGTTACCTTCTCATGTCATTACTGTGAGGGGGACTGAGCGTCTGCACAAGTTGCCCAGGGAAGTGACCAAGTGGCTGCCCAGTTTGCCTGGGGAGGTTGTGGAGTCTCCATCCTGGAGATATTCCAAAGCCATCTGGACATGGTCCTGGGCAACTGGCTAAAGGTGGCCCTGCTGGGACACAGGAGTTGGACCAGATGATGCCTGGAGGTCCTTTCCAACACTTCTTACAGAGCATGTTCCAAGTGCTGCCAATTGTATGGGCTCTTGGATTCTTTTGTTGTGTTCTGTCAAAGATACTTTCTGGCAGCGCCATTGCAAGACTGAGTGCTTGAACTAGTTGCACACTAGGTTTTCCTTTTTCTAAAAGCAATACAAAGTAACTACTGGATATTATTTTAATTAATAAATACAAGTCATGACTTAGAAATCTGTAATGCTCCCCATATATATTTCATGGATAAAACGCAGTCACTGTAACATATTAATGATCAGTAACAATAATGTGGTTATGCAAATGCCTGGAGTTCCTGAGTTTCTTTTGCTTTTTGGAGGTCAGTGTTTACCAGCCAATTACATTCATCCTGTAAGTTCTGAAATGTGTTTAAATAGGCTGTGAAGTATATTCATCTCTGAATCTTTCTTGCTAGTGCAAATGATCTGATGCAAGATCTAAAGAGCATACAGATGTGTTTACAGGTGATATGTATATATATACATACATACATATATATATATGTGTCCCCTCCCCCTGTTCTCTATTTCTCCAAATCTTCATCGTTCAAATCTGTGCAAAAAGTTTCAACAGAATATTGTACTGAAAATATCTCAACTTGAGAACATAAGTTGCAGCATTTTACACCCTCAGATGTTAGTTATTGCTTGATTTTGAAAGCAATCACAAGGCAAGTTCAAAGGAACGTGCTACCTGCTTTTTATCCCCTTAGCAAAGGGTACATACATGTGGAAAAACTAATGAAATTTCAGAAAACCCTTTAATTTTTAAGTGGTTTGATGAAAAGTGTCATTACTATTTGACATAATTCTCTTCAGACAAGAAATTAGGAAAAATCTTTAACATCCACTGTTACTGATTTGTTCTCTTAGTTTAATTATTTTAAAAGCTGCTAATAATATAAATATTATACATAAATATGTGTCTTACTTCAGAAGATGACGTTAAAATATATTGCTCTACACATAAAAGGTCACACCTTTGCAAGCCAACCTTTTCAGATAGGCACAATATTATCACATTTTCCTTTTTGCTTGACCCCCCTTTGTTCTCTGTTTTATATCTGCTACACTATGAGCAGCTGAGTTACATGTTTGGATAAGTTTGTACTCCCATCTCAGGGATAAGCAGGAACTGCTTTTCTCAGTGAATTAAGCCTGTTCTTAATTTTGTGGCTACTTTATGACACTGCTGGCCATTGCCAGCAGATGAATTAAATGCTACTTGCAAAGTCAATGATTTTAATTTTTTCTCCTAAAAAGTAAGTACAGAGTCAATATAATCAGGTGTTTCTTGGATACTGGATATTAAATACCTTCTCGAAGTCATTGACGACTTTCTGACCCATTGTCAATGACAATGGATAATTCTACATTGAGAAGAAAAAGGCTCTTTTTTCCAATGTAGATGGGTTCTGTAAAGGTGGTTTTCAGCCTTGTGGAGAGTACCAGAGCAAGACTTAAATTAAGTTCTTGAGCTGCAGTTAGTCCTTCCCTAAGCAGTCAGCTTTGTACAGTGCTGGGCATCACCCTTGCTGAAGAGTCACCTGCCTCACTTGGCTTTTGATTTAGAGTCTATCACAGTTTTTCCTGTTTGTGAGCCAGTTCTAATTTCAGGTGCACTGGGGACGTTCCCAGCATATGCTGTGGCTGAGATATAACCCTTGAGAAGGTCTCTGGGTAACATTCACAAGAGAAAATGCAGAAGTTCTAGAGTTGGATCACCAGCTGGGGTGCCTGTATTTCTCAGCTGTTGAAGGACTGCAGGACCACGGGGTGCTCTGGGTTTCTCTTCTAACACCTCAGTTGTACGTTTTTTTGCCCCTGATTGTCTTATATTTAGTCTTCATAGTATGTAGGTGGCAAGTGAAGGGCACTTTTACGTTTGCTCCCTGTGTATATAAGAGATTGGGCTTTCTTCTTTCTGGCACTTGCAAAAGAAGCGTTGTCATCCTCTGTTAGGGAGAGGTAGGAAGCGATACTTTCCCTCAGGCCATAGCTGAGACAGGAGTCATCCATTGCTGCCAGGGTGCTTTTGGTATCTTCAGTCACCTCCAGCCTTTAAAAGAACAAAATTTTATTACTGTTTCAGCTACGTGGACTGAGCCTATTGTTATAATATTAACAGTTGTTAAACCTAATAATGTTATTTTTGTTGTATAAAAAATTCCTGCCTCATAAATCACTGAAAATTTCTGTCACGTAGCAATTTTCAAAAAAAACCCTCAGTATTTTTTGGCATATGAAAAGGAAATAGCAACTATACTCTCTTCTTAATCTGTAGGAAAAATGACCTCAATACTGCACAAAATTTTCTTGCCCTCATAAGCATGAATGCGTTTCGTGAAGAACGAGTAGTGGAGGGAAATTTACACTTCAAAAGTAGAAGGTGCTTTTGTTTCTGAGGGTGGTTGTTTCCCCAGCTTTTGAAACCTGACCTACTTTCTCTAGTTGCAGTTGTGATATTAGAAATCTCTTGAACTTCAAGTTGGGCTGTGTGTTGAGAGAGACACAACAGGTCTGGGATAATGTGTTCACTGCACCTGTGCTGCTTCATGGATGATCACCATGTGAGCAAGGGGGAGCCCCTTCTGCTGGGGCTCATCTGAAAGCCATTGCACATTCGTGTGCCAGTGGTGGTGGATCTGACCAGGCTTTGTGACCTGGCTCTTACTACTGCCCCCTTGTTGGAAAGGACTCAGGAGTCCCAAGGGGACTGCCTATGTGGATAGCTGGACAGCAGAAATGATTGAATGCTAACTATACTTTCTTTCGAAGTTAGAGGTAGATTATCAGTTAGATAGTTGAGCATCCAGATCTCATGAGTTAACTTGATGCCAGAAGATTGTCTAGTCTTTAAAACTGGTCTCAGGAGGAGGAAATGGCTGTATCTTCTGTGTTGCAAGTACAAGGATATACAAGGACTGGAAAACACCCTTGTTGTTTCTGGCAGCCTGCATTGAATGTGGTACCTGTGAATGTTTCTCCAGCTGAAATTTTTATTCCTCATCACCACAGGAGGAACTGAATTCATTACGGTGTTGTTGTTAGTGCACTGGGTAAGACAAGGTGTTGTGAGGACACAGCAGAGACCATCAGCAACTTCTGAATGGGGAAAATGAATACACAGAGAGTTAAGGTTTGCTCACTGTTTTCTTTCCCTGGCACATGCTCAAATAAACAGTTTTGGACTCAGTAAATTGTGTGTTCTCAGCAAGGACACAGTAACACAGGCTTAACTTTTTCCTTTCCTCATACCTTTGCCTTTTAATTTATCATGGGGTGTATTTTATACAGTACAAGTGAGGAACTGAGACACAGAAAGATAAAGTGACTTGCTCAGAGACTAGAAGGAAGTTTGTGGCAGAGCAGAAACATAAACCATATATATGTGTTAACATATATAAATATAAATAAAAATCCTGTCAAAATTCTTACTCCTCGGTTTATATCATTGGACTTGAAAGTTTCTTTTGCATGTTTTGAATGTGAATATGACTTTTCTCCCCACTTTAACAGAGTACTCTTTTTTTCAAAGTACTTTGTACTTTGAAAAGTACACTGTTTCATTTAGCTATGAAATATGCAGGTATGGTAACTTCACACTTTAAAAATTACAGAGTACCCATTACTAATTAAAGCACAGAACCTGTTGTTCTCTTGTAACTTTTAGGCAATTAGTTTATTGCTATTTCCTTCCTCATTTTAAAATGTTTTCATTATGGTGTATGGTGACTGCAGGCACTTAATTGTGCATGCAGTTTGTAAAGTTATCTCTCTGAACCCAGATTGAATTGCCATAAATCTGGACTGCCATTGAAACAAGTGTCATCCACTGGACTGATATTAGTAACAGTGACAGCTGATTCTAGATTTGAGCTAACAGTTTGAGCCCCTGTTCTGCTGTTATGTTCTGCTGATAAATTCCAACCACAGTCTTCTTCTAAAGTGATAGGGAAGAAACAACATTTCTGAGAGTTTTCTGTTTTAACGTTGTGTGCTGCAGTGGTTTTTAGGAGAAATGTGTCTTGCATGCCCTGATGCTATCTGCCTGTCTATATGGTAAACAAATAAATGGCAGAGATGTTCATACTGGTAAACAGAGTGACCCAGGAGTTGAACTCTGGCTCTGGAACCCAGAACCATGGGTGCATGGCATCCATACAGCTAAACATTTTTGTATGCTCAAACTTCTGAGAGGGGCTGGGTGTTCTCAACCTGTGCTGACCTCCAAACTGTATTTGAATGTTCTCTAGGCAAATGCTAGACACTAATGTTTGCCCCAAATAGTGTTATTGACATGGCCATACAGTATCATATACCAATACAGGCAGAGCCTATCTGTCTTTATTTAGCTGAGTTCTTGGATTGATTTCAGCTGTACTGTTAAGGGCAGCATATTTGTATTTAGGGTGAGAAATAAAGTAGAAGACTATAAAACAATTTTTCCGTTGCTTTGTCTATGGCAGTATTTGCATGTCTTGGACATAGCCAAAACTTCTTGTTCTGGGCCTTTGATATATAGTTTTACAGTTGCCAGTGGACAATATGTTTATTCTGCACTTATTTTTACCTGAGTAGTGATTGACCAGGTCTTCAAGGCACTGAAAGGTTTGACGTGGAGAGATGTAATACCAGTTATTTGGAAGGCGGAAGATCCTGTAATGTTTCACTTGCCTGTGTCGCACTGACAAGGAATATAACCCTGGGGAAAGAGAAGAACCAGTTACACCGAAGTAGGGCTGCAATTCTGTGTGGGTAACAGTGACCACAACCAGAGTACCTGTAAGATATGGTGCTATTATCCAAAACATCCCAGAAAAAAATCTGAAAAAACTCAAGTGGCCATCCTAATTTCTACTTATATAGTACACTTTTTAGATATACTTAAGAAAAATAAAGAATACAGCACCAGGGCATGAGATTTTGGTTGAATTTAAATTTCCGGTGTGCTTTTCCTTTATTTTTGCTGGTATGGGGTCTTTTGAAATGATGTAAAGGAAATAGGCCTTTATAGAAGTTGTTTGCCTTCTGCTGAAGAGGGAGATCAGACTCACAGGCTGGTATGTGCTGATTTAGTCAGCTTTGATTCATGCAATAGCTGAGACCTGATAAAGCAGTCCTGGCAGGAGATGGGAGATGGCCACTTGGATTTTTCTGTTTCTTTGTTTAAAACTGTTGTGTAGCATTTATTGGCAAGGACTGAATGCTAATCCTAAATTTCTTTGAATTTAGTATAGGTATTAAGAAACTGTTTGGCCTGTGGTATGCAAGAGGTGAGAATGGATGATTTATTATTCTTTTTTGTCTGTAGTGTCATGACATTAGGATGTGTTCTTGTGCTTCAGAAAAGGAAGGCAGCACATTACACATAAGAGGTATGTTCAGCCTGGAGAACAGGAGACTGAGGGGAGACCCCACTGCAGATACAACTTCCTCAGGATGGGAAGAGGAGGGGCAGGCACTGATCTCTTCACTCTGGTGACCAGTGACAGGACCCAAGCATGAAGCTGTGCCAGGGGAAGTTTAGGTTGGATATTAGGAAAAGATTTTTCACCCAGAGGGTGGTGGGGCACTGGAACAGGCTCCTCAGGGCAGTAGTCACAGCACCAAGCCTGACAGAGTTCAAGAGGCATTTGGACAATACTCAGGCACATTGTGTGACTCTTGGGGTGGTCCTGTGCAGGACCAGGAGTTGGACTCAATGATCCCTGTGGGTCCCTTCCAACTCAGGGTATTCTAGGAGTCTATGTTCTCATTGAAGAGAATAAAAGCATAAAGTTGGTACAGTACAATTCCCATGTAGCAAGAGAAAGAAAATAAAATTGAAGCGATGTCATTTTTAAAAAGTAAACAAAATTGAGAAGTCCCACTGCCTCATAAGGTTTGCATGAGACCAAAATAAATAATAGTGTTTAAACAACTGTGTCTTGTTTGTGCTGATGCCTGTGGAACTTTCCATGGCCATCACTAACTCTGTTTCCAGCACTACTCAAAACGTAGGTGACTGATCAAGGCTGGCACACTGCACTGGGTGCCTTTGCCTTCCCATTATATACATTTTCTGTGTTTGGACTGATCCATATGAAGCAGGACAGGTAGTGAATTAAAGAGCTGTAAAACTGCTAATGTCTGAGATCAATACAAAAAATTGTATTTTCTCACCTTTCCTTGTTTCACTCTCTCTGATCATGAAGGAGCCAACCTTGGTATTGGGTAGCTGTAGAAGTTCCTCTGCTTTTTCTCTTCCCAACCCTTCAAATAACCAGCTGTGAAGCAGGAAAAAACAAATTCTGAAATTTGGACACCAGTAAAACAGAGAGCAGCATGTGGCTGTGAAAGTGCTGTATTAGCCAGGAAAAGTGACTGCAAAAATAACACTGTGGCTTTCTATAGTTATTCTCTGAACTATGTTCAAGCATGTTTCCCCAGTTTATGGAGAAAATTCTGCTGTCTTTGAGTTCCATTAACTTTTTTGAGGCAAAGAGAAGAATTAATAAGGTTTGGACTTACTAAGGAAAACAAAACTTTTTGAGCTGCCTTGATCTGAATTGCTGGGGACTGATTCATGTGGTATATTGATGACATCTTTGGCATTAGTTAAATCTCTCTTTTTCATTTAAACCACTTTTGTTAACCCCAAATTGTATAATAAATAAACCCCAAATAAGTTACAATTATTTTGCTTCTTCTAGGGAACAGTCCAGCCATTGGAGTAAATTGGCTGTGTGGAGAAGGGAATTAGTCCTACTAATTTTCACCACAGCTTGGTGCACTGCTGTGTTTTCCCACAGCCAGTGTCTGACCACATAACTGGGCTTGCTCAGCTGGTCTAGAGTTACTGGCATTTTATTTTAAAGTTGTTCTCATGTGTTTGATCCAGTCTGCTGTCATCAAAATAGTCTTGGGGAAGGTTTCAGGCAATAGCTTCCATTACCATTGCCCTGTCTCTGGGAAAGCATCTCTGTTTCAGGAGGATATAAAAGCACTTGTTCACAGTGAAAAATCACAGTTCATATCCTTAAAATTAAACAGGTATTAAAACTTTTGCCAGAAAACTTCTAAGTGCATGCTTTAATGTTCTTTTTTTCCCCTGAGTGGTGTCCAGGGCAACAAGAAATCTCTGAACTTTCCTTAGTTCTTCCAGTGAGAGAGTTTACATTTTTGAATGACTTATTAGTGTTTCTGTTTGTTCTTTTTTGTCTGTTTTCCATGGGAAAACCTAGCTTAAAATTTACTCTTTGTAAATATTAAAAATTCATTCTAAATAGGCTCTCTTTATCAATGTCTTACAATTAGAGATCAGTTCTTGCAATGAATGCATGTTAAATATCTTCTATGACATTTGAGGTGGTTTTGACCCTTTCCAGCATTTAACAGAATGATTTTTTCCTTTTTATTTAATCTAAATTTATATGTGGATTTGATGTTTTCAGTTTTCAAAGGGGGCATTTTAGATTGTCAATAAATAAAATTTCTGTCTGTCAAGTCACTATTGCCATGGTTTGGATTATGACACTGAATAACCAATCAGAGCAGTATATGTAGAAACATAGTGTTGAAAGGCTGTGGGAAATGCATTTACTTACCCATGATAAACTTTTGCTACATATTTTCCTGGAATATAGTTTTCTCTACCCGTTGTAAGGGAATGGACTCTCCACCAGCCTCCTTCACTGTGTGAAAGCAAAAGAAGGGATATTTTTAGAGCTTTTCCTCATTTTGAAAATTAGTGGACATATAGATTAGCCTATAACCTTCTCTCTGTGCTCCTGAACCTATTTGTTCAAAAAGGGACCCAAGTTTGTTTCATTTAGAGTAGTTCCACTTCTAAACCTACTTGAATTAAGTTTGGACACAGAAATAAGCTACATTTGTAATAATACAAATAATACATTATTTTATTACGTAAGTAATAAAATATTTTTCTGTAGTTAGAAGAAGAAGGGTAAATACTTAGTGGTTAAACCATGCTGTACTCTGCCTTCCCACAGCTAGACTTGTACTGGTACCCAAGATATTCCATTTGCAGCTGAATATGCTGTGTCTGGACAGCCCTGTAGTTACTCCTGTAACATCAGGATAGAGGTACTTGGGAAATGGATCATGTTTGCTTTGGAACAGGCTTTCAATCCAACAGAACCTGGTTTGTGGTTTGCTCTTTTCCTTGTCTTCAATGAGTTGCAGACCAGACTCCAATGAAAAAGACCTTTTAGCTGAGGCCAGGTGACTAGACATACATATTTTCACCAATGTATCTTCACTTATTGCTGTGATAATGAATGCTGGCTTTGTCTTTTGAATACCTTCAGAAATCCAAGGTACCAAGTTTTCACAGGCATGCTGCAGAGCTTTAGTGATAGTGCAAGGATGCTGATGATTGATGGGCTCTCTCCCCCTTCACTTTTAGAGTTTAAATCCAAATAATAGTGTCTTGTGTTTGAATGCTGGTTTTCATATAAATATTCCCAAATAATCCAGACTGCAGACCAGAGTCTCAGTGTATGTCAAAACAGTGAGCTGAAAACTCTTAGCTGAAATGTCATGAGTTACAGCCACTGGGACAATGGTCCAGAATGTCTATGCTGAGGGAAAAAAGAGAAGTATCTATTGCTTGGAGCTGGAAATTTCAGGGCCCTACAAGTTGGGTTTTTTGTTTGTTTGTTTGTTTGGGTTTTGTCTGTTTGGTTTTTGTTTGTTTTGTTTTTGTGGGGGTTTGTTTGTTTGTTTTTGTTTTTGTTTTGGTTTTTGTGGTTTTCCAGCTGACATGAAACTATCTATAAGAATTTTAGGTTATTTTTGCCTTTTTTCCCCCACAACTCTCCTAGACAGAACCAAGAATTGCCATAAGAACAAAACAGAGAGACTCATCATCTCCTTTGCTCCAAACTTTAATATTACTAACCCTGAAAAATCCCTATGATAATTAAAATTCCCAAAGCAGCACACCTCTTCTGGGGCAGGAGCTACAGAAATTGTGTAGTCTGGGGGGAATCTTGGAGGATATTTGGGTTGACTGCTGCCAGCTAAATGCAGTTGTTCATCTGGTAACGAAAGGTGCCTGACAAGAGTGGAGAGTGAGAAACTGTGCCAGTGGTGCTTATCTAATCCTGCCAACACAGAGTGATCACAAATATCTGTGAGGACTTGTATTTCCTATGGAGGTTCCATATATCATGTTCCTGGCAGGACTGGTGGGGCTGATTGCTGCTACACATTGTTGCTTTGGCAGAAGGCTGAAAAGCTGCCCTTGTAAAAGCAGTATATGCTGCCTGCTCATGCTGACTTCTCTCTCTGTGGTGACTCCTCATCACTTGTGCTCTGGTCCTGTCATACTACTCTTCTTTTATTTAATTATTTGAATGACTTGAGAAGAAGAATATGCCTACAGCTTATGAGCGGGAAGATGCTGTGGTCAAACAGGTCCTACCAACATCAGAACATACCCCGGTAGGAAAGAATAGGTCCTGCATTAGGACACTGTGGTTTGCATAGAGCATTGAACTGTCTTGTCTTCTGTGAACAAGCCCATGATTTAAAACAGGAAAGCGAAAGTTCTCATCAAGGCTTGCTTTGCCTCTTATTTACTGTCAAGAGAAGCTCTTGATCACTGCACAACAGGCAAACATGCCAAGAACTTCTGCTGCAAAAGCCTGTTTTATTAGAAGTTGTACTTTGCAGCACGTGTATGCATATGATATGCCACACATATAATTACCATTGATACAGGCATATGCAGTTGTGTGGTGGTATGAGGGCTTGTAGCTGGTGAAAGCTGAGAGTGAGGCTTTAAGCTGGAATTTCCAAGCTGAAGCAGTTGTACCATGTCATGTACATTATTTATGCAAGCTGGAGCAAAGTTTAAACTCCTGGAAGTTACCAGAGAAGAATCCCCCTGGTGTAGGGAAGCTCTCCATCAGCAGAAGATGTATCTAGTGACAGAGTCTTATGCAGAACATAACTGCAGCCATTCTGGGTCAGACCAAGGGTCTTGTGACTGTGTCGAGACCATGTGTCTTGTGACTGACAAAGGCCATTGCAGGTCATGGTGGCCTGGAGAAGAGACTGAGAATTCATCAACCATCTGTGATACTTCTCTTGAGTACTTCTGTCCTCCAGCCATTTGACTTTCTCAGGTAGAGAATTTATTTTATGAATTTAAAGTCTTCAGAGGATTTCTCCATTGAATGTGTCTGGTCTCTCCTTGAATCCATCTGCTCCACCGGCTGCAAAAATGAAATCTTTCATTTCATTTTGAGCAGTGCAAAGAGTGGCAATGGGGCCAAGTAGCTTGTGGGAGGTCACTGTGTGCTGATACAATTTATGCATAAAAGAATATCAGAGCTGCTGACTTCCTCTTTCCAAGAAATGTGCTCACTCTTGTGTCCGGCAATATTTGCACTATGCTTAAGGTCAGTCTTACCTAGTGTTCTTAAGCCACCTCCTTCTGGGGCTGATAAATTTTGGAACTGGCTGGGAAATCACTGACTTTTTTTTTCCCTTCTAAGAAAATGCCAAATCCATTAAAAAATAGAAAGAAAAAAAGGTACTTTTTATTTTATTTTTGTTGGATTTGCCTTAAATCTAGGATGAAGTTCTAAGACTTAATCATAATGGATTGTTACATTAAGAAAGATGAGAGAGAAAATGAAAGATACACTTGACATATAGAATTTTGGAATTATTTTCCTTTTTTATGTAATTCAAACTATTTTGGTTCTTAGTCTATTTTCCACTAACATTGGGGGAATACTTTCTGAAAATCATTTTTCAAAGGAGAATTCTGTTCTGAGTCCTGTTTTAGAATAGAGTCTGCATCAGCTTAAGTAACCATGTCAGATGGTTAAGAATCAAAGAACGATCTGTAATCCCAAATTCTCAAAATACAGGGAAATTTACACCATGGCTAAGCATCCTTTCTTGAAAATTCTGAACTCTGTTCTGCTGAACTGCATCCAGTTTGGGCCAGGTGCATAAAACAGAACTTGGCATCAATTGTAATAAAACCTAATTTAAAAATAAATTGATCCACTTACTCTGATAGCACACGTAGTTTTTCCCCTACATGAAATATAGGTTGGCTTATGTCTGCTGAAGGATAATCATAGAGGACAGCAAGGAAGTCACTCTCCTGGCCTGTTAAAGAAGAAAGAAAATGTCACTTAAAACAAAGATAGAGTCCTGAAACAGAAATGGATTTTTCAAGAAGTATGATATATTTTATGTAGTAGGTCAAATGGGAAAAAAAAATCTCTGAAATGTCACTTGATAAACATAAAGAGCTCAAGATGAACCTATAGCTTTATCAGAAGAATGTGAAGATGCTAGAAATGAAAAAAGTCATTTGGTTAATTGTAAGCAGCTAAATTTAGACCACTTTTTCTAGTAATTACCATATTTAAAGGACATATTCATTTTGAAACTAGAAAAACTAGTATTTATAGTATTAGGAAGTAATGCAGTTTGAGTAATGCCACTGTCTGTAATTGCCTCTAACTACAGTTTTGTAGTATTATATTTAAGACAAGGAAGATGCATGTTAAATTGTTCCATCATTTAGCACCACTGATACTTTTTAAAGGTATGAAATTAGTTTAGATCAAGGTCAGTGAGAGTTTGGCCATTATTTCCCATTTCCATCACTTTTTAAAATGAGCTTGATGAACAACCACTGCACTTTGTGCTCCCCTTTGTTTGGAAACTGTACTCTCTCTAACTCAACATGTGCAAAAATGGGAATTAATTCGGGGTTGGAGATAAAGTAATTAGAGAATTAGACACACTTCTGCATCTTCTTAGTTTTTCTCATTTAATAGAGATTCCTTGCCAACTTCTCTTTAAGGAGGACAGCTTTTTAAGAAAACCTAGATGCAACATTCTGAATGAATGCTGAAACTGGCTCTGTGTTCTCAGCCCGTGTGTCTCAGGGCCTTAGAAACAACTCACACTGATAACAATAAAAGGCTGAAGGAAACATGCAGGAAAGAAACACAACAGGTTGTTCAGAGAAGTTGTGAATGCCCCATCCCTGGAAGTGTTCAAGGCCAGACTGGATGGGACCCTGAGCAACCTGATGCTTGGCATCTCTTCCCATGGCAGCGGCACTGGAATTAGATAATCTTTAAGATCCCTTCCAACCCAAATCACTCTGTGATTATTTTGACAGTGCATTTAGTATTAGTATTGCCACGGTTTTCTTAGTTGATTAGTGTGACCGAATTAAACAAGACTAGTCCAGTACAGCCAGTTGTTGTGATTAATCTACTGTGACTTATTAAACAGTTAGTTCAACCCTGCTGAAGAAGTTCTGTGCTAAGCCTTTGACTGCTTCCTTACTCCACATAGAAAACTTAGGTGACACTTTCTCTGTCTGTGAAACACCTGAGGCCTAACAAGACCCAAGCATTGGTGCCGAGTCTTTTTTTGACAAAGCAAAATCTTTACCCAGGGCTACAAATACAGGCCAGAAGGTACATTTTAAGAATTGCAAAATGAGGATAAAGTGACATCACTTAGTTTCTCATTGCATATTGTAAGTCAGCAGTTCTACATGGAATGTAATTATTTTGAGCTTAATGACAATGCCTTTAGCAATGTTTTGTTAAAGTTCTGTTCTGTTTCCATACTGAAAGGGCAGAAAACAAGTGCTTTTCTTCTCTCCTTCCTTGTGTACTGGTGGTTTGCATTTCGTTATGCACTGTAGGGTATGTGACTTTTTCTCTACTCTAGCAAGACCTGCCTTACGTTGCTTACACTTTCATCTTTATATTCGTTCTTTGTTTCAATTTTGCATGCCAATTTGTACTTCGGAAAAGGAAGGAATTTATCATAGTGTTAGCTTCCATCTGCATTGCAAATGTTACCTCTTAAACTACATACATTTAAAGTGTAAATAGAGTACCCCTCATTCTTCACAGAGAGGACTTTGTTTTAATTGGTATTTAAATCAAACCTCACTGGGGTTTTTGGTCACACAAAGTACTCCACCACACTCTACAATGTTTCACAGAACCCAGACTAGCTCCTTACAAACACAAAAGACTGGAAACAGGAACTAAACAAATTACACTCTTTCTCCACACAGTAATCTAATAGATCTGATTTGATGAGCTCCCCACGCTTTCTAGTTGTAAAAGAAAAAAGATTTGGCTAAGCTTTTTTAACACAAACTCTCCTCTGCAATGCATGTGTAGGTTACATCTGAAATGGAACACATCAAAAGTTAGAGTGGAAAGATCGTAACACAATCATTTCCACTGAATCAGGTGTTAATACTGAGTGGGTTTTTTAAGAGTAGGAAATTAATGTGAATTACATGCTAATTTTAGATGTCTGCATCCCTGAATGTGTTGCAAAGTGCAAGACTGAATATCTCATCCTTCAAATTATTCATTGTGAATGGACTAAGTATAAGAGTGTAGGAAGAGCACAGACAGATTATCCGGATTCAGCTCATCACCCTCCAAAACCTGCTGTGCACTGGTGTGGTCCATGTCTGGAGTGGGAATGAACTTCATGCATCATCCAGCTTTACTGTCCAGCAGAAATACTATCATTTATGGCATGGTGTGTACCAGAGGGGGTGAAGGAGGGCACTCTGCGTTTGGAAGACTGTCTGTGCAGCACTGAAAGGTGTGGCTGCCGAGTCACACTCTGGTGCTCAAACTAGATCTGAACCAGCCAGCTTGGGAACCAAGAGCTATGCAGGTGCAGCTCAGTAGGGATTAACCTTTGATTCAGGGTCCCAAGGGAGGAAAGAAGAGGGGATGGGCTCACAATCCCTGATGACCCCTTGCTGCCCTGGCTAGTGTTATCAATACCTGGGTTATGCCAGGGATGCCTGTGCAGTGTGCTGTCAGGTGGGTACAGTTAACCTTGGAGTCCAAATGCCTCCTTGGGAAATGCAGCTTTTACACTGTTCCCTTTCTCAGGGCCAAGACTGGTGCGCTGCTGGTGGGGAAAGCACAGGGTTTTGCTTTCAGTGCAGCTTTCAGGCAGCACAAGGGACTCACAGGGGCGTGATGAACACATTCACTCTGCAAATCAAGTCTGCAGAGTTCAGTTATCTGTTTCTTCCCCGTTTTTGCTGGACATTCTTTCCTTTTGTTCTTTCCCTTCTGTTTCAGTCCTTCATTTTATTCAGTCTCACTGAAAGGAACTAGCGTCCAACCTACTTTTCCTAATAACTGTTTTGACTGGAATCTATGGATCAGATCCTGTGCCTCAGTTAAATCAAAGGTGGCTGTTCCTGGCCTGGCAGAAATCTTCTGTAATGTGATTCTGTTTTGTAATGTGATTTGGAGTTGATCTGCTCAGGAAGACAAACAGATAAAACCTCACTGGATTAACCCCAACATATGCTTTGAGTACCAGGTTCATTTTTAGAAGTCTTTTTCCATTGGATTTGGAGGACAGTACTGATGTATGTATTCTCAACTTTCATGAGGAATGTCTAAGCCATTATGAAAGATGCTGGTCTGATCCAGACTAAGACATGGATCCAAAGAGCTATGCAGGCTGATAAATCATAGAATAGTTTGGGTTGGAAGGGACCTTTACAGGTCATCTAGTCTAACTCTCTGCAATGAGCAGGGACATATTCAACCAGATCAGGTTGCTCAGAGCCCCATCCAACCTGATGAAAGTTCCTAGAGGTGGGGCATCTACCGCCTCTGTAGGCAACCTAGTCTAGTGTTGCACCACCCTCATGTAAAAAAATTCTTCCTTATATCTGGTCTAAATCTACCCTATTTTAGTTTTAAACCATTACCCATTGTTGTATGTCAACAAGCACTGCTAAAAGGGTGCATAGGAGAGGTGTTCCATCACTCTGATAATTTTTGTGGCTAAAATCCTGCCTTTGAATGTTTCATCATAGGTGTCTGACGCAATTTCAGCTATATGAGTGTCCAAGACATCCCTGTGCCCTTGGTAGATGCCACTGCAGCCATGGGAGATTTGTTCTTTCCCCAGGTGTTAGCAGGAGGTCAGGCAGGATTAACAAATCACCTTTCTAGGTGTTCTAGATGTGAAGGAGAGTGCAAGTAGGATAAAGGGTTATTTTCCCCTTGTAATTGTTGTGCTATCGATGTTTGTTGAATTATCTTTTAGTGGTGTGTTCTATTTACATCACAGGAAGGGATACAGTTGTTTTTAGCCCTGCTAAATGCTGAGTTTTAGCCTGTGCAGGGACAGTGCAAACTTGGTCACAGCCATGGCATGCTCCTCAGCAAGGTCCTGCTCTGAGTGTGTGCATGTCTCTGTTTCGATGGTTATTTGTGGTCTTTGTGTCAGCAGTTGTTGGGAATATCAGCATAAGGCACTCTTCTTCAAAAAAAAATTGTCTTTTAATATTGTGGGCCTCTGCGTAGTATTTTGTCTCTGCTCCATTAGGACTTAGGGCTGCAAGGCTGCTCATATCAGCTAGTGCCTGACCGTGCTAAAAGAAGGGCTCGGTTTCCTTGCAGCAACAATGAAACCAGACTGATTCCTTATCCTTATAACAATGAGCAGCCAACCAGACCAGGTTTCGTGGAAACCCCAAAAATGTTGATTAATGCCTTCCTCCCTCTAAAAAAAAGTAACTCAAAAACCCCCACCCCAAACCCAGCTGCCTGTCTCACTGCATCAGGAGACCTGAGACTTCACTGACTCTCCACCCACTCTCTCAGTTTGGAGTAGCAGGTCACTGCACCCCCAGACCTCCTGCTTTCCCCTGACCTCTGCCAGCCTATGGAAGTGGCAGGGGGGGATTTGCAGCCTGATTTATTCACATGTGGATGCACATGGCAGATGTGTTCCATTCATCTTTTGCAGCTTGCCTGGTGAAACTTGTATTTCTGTATAACCTTTATTGATAAACCTGGTGACAAGTTGTTTTGCATGCCACAGTGGGCATGAGGTTCAGTGCAAGCATAACATCATTAAAATTTTTAACCTTAAATGAAAGAAACCCAAACTTCAAGAACAAATCCATATAAAATACCCCATGCATCTGTGTCAAAACACAAAATTTCTGGTTTCTGAAGTAGCGTTTCAGTGCTTTCTGATTTAGAAGGAACATCTTTCAAGGATCACCGGCAAATAATAGGTTTAACATTTGTGATTTTTTGTCAAAGTGCTTCTTGGAAAATGAGCTAGAATGTAGCTAAAAATAAGCACTGTCTAGTGGAAGTCCTTTTCCCACAGCAGTCATGCACTTGCCTACTCTTACTACGTCAGGTGGGTGAAGGAAGACACACGAATGAATCTACCATATCTTTGGAACATAATTTTCTCTTGAAAGAAATGAAATGAGTGCTTACCCGTTTGGCTCGGCATGTTTCTTTCTTCGGATGCTCTTGGAGTTTTCACAGTATTTCCCATTGCGCTCTCTAATTCTGCCAAAGTTCTTCAGAACTAAATCAAAGGAGATATTGAAATTTAACATCAGAATAACACCTGCTATGCCAACAGATGAGAAATGACCTAGTTTGGGGTGTCTCTAGTTTTATGCAGTTTTGCTTTTGAGAGCTCTTGTGCCAAATTTGTGTGCGAGTTTTACATACTTGCTAAACTCTCACCACTTTGGTGCTTTTATCAGGGGAATAGCAGAAAACCACAGCTAGGGAAGTTGCTCAGAAGAACACGATGTAGTAAAAGTTTCCATTACCATACCTCAGCACAATAGGAAGTAACAGCAGTGCCATGCCCATACAATCATTTCATATACAAAATGTTCTTTTCGGCATTTGGGGTTCTGAAGATACAAAGGATCTATTTAGACTGATGTACCCGGTTTTCAGTGCTGGGCATATGTTGCTTTACTATTGAAGACATAGAACATTGCTTGGTAGATTTTCTCTGATGCAGTTGTGTTCTCAGCAAATGTGGACAATGTTATTTTTCCTCCTTTTTCATTCTTTTTTTGCTCCCCCCCTTTTTTTTTTTTTTAAAGTAACACCTTTCCTAAAATTTTTTTGATCTCAAAACAGTCCTCTGGCATAAAGCCAATGGTGCAAATTCTTCAGATTTGTGTTTTAAAAAGTTTTGGTGGATGTACAAGAAACAATATCAGACAATTGTGGAACTAAATACTGTGAGAGTAACAGTTCCTTCTTATGGCTTTGCTGCAGCCATTCTAATTCTCCCTGACAAAGGACTGAGAGAAAAACTGGTTGGATGTGGAAGGTGTCTCATGCTATGGATTATTTTCACATGCTATGGTATATTTTTACATGTTAGGGTATATTTTTACATGCTATGGTATATTTTCAGAGGGAGTGGAGAATAATCTGTATCCATTTAAAAACTGTACATTACAGCAAAATAACTCAACACCACCTGCAAATGGGTAATTATTTTTTCAAAAATATATTTCTGTCCGTTGCCCAGTGAAAATGATATCAGGAGCTCTAGCAGCATAGTATGGCTGTTCTGCATCTTTTTGTCTTTTCTAGGTTAAGTATTCCAAAGATGATTACTGACTTTGGTGTGCTGTTCTTTACTTATGCAGGCTGCAGCCTGATGGTGTCAGCTGGAGATGTGTCAGCCCTGAGAAGCAGAAATGCTGACATCAGCAAGACTTTATTACTAGTTGTCTTTTGGAATAAGATTGGCAGAACTTGAATATATTGATTATTACCATAAATTTTTTATGTCTTACAGCCAGTTTAGGAAGACACCCTACAGAATAAAATGCCCTTCAAAGGAAAGAAAATTCATCCTTTATCAAAAGCAAGATCAGTGCTGGAACAGATGGTAGTGCACAGTTTGACTCTACCTCATCTAATTTCCAAGCCTCTTAGTGCTTGTTCCCAAAGGCTCTTTGCTAGAATTCTCTATTTCACTGGCCAAATGGCACTTTGCAGTCTGCACTCAGAACAAGCTTGTGGCACATCTGTAGGGTGCAGCTGTGCCAGTGTCTTTCTCACAAGCATCTGAAAGCTACTGTCACAAGAACAGAAAACTGTTTTGTTGCCTGATAGAAGAAGTCTGGAAGCTAAATAAAACAGCAGCCATAAATTTAAATAAGCTATTTGGGTATTTGTGTTTGAAAAAAAGGTCTCTTTTGATAGAAAACAAATTCTCCATTTAAACGCACCTAAGTTTCTGAGACTGAAAGCTGAATTCACTTTTTCAGGCACTGTCTGATTGCAAGATCATAATTTCCTGATGTATGAATATTTTTCTGCAAATCCCATTTTTAATTTATTGAATGTTTTTCTCAGTTGTATCCCATTAAGAAGTATGCCCAGAGAAGTGGTGCAGCCAGTGTTTTGGCTACAGATATTATAGATGTTCCTGGCACATCTTCAAATTAGTCAGAAATTTTCCTGGGCACAGCAATAGAGAGCTCAACAGGGCTGAAAGAGTCAGCCAGGAAAGTGAGATAAATACCTGGACAGATGACCTCTGCTGAGCTCTGCGCTCTAGTAGCTGCATTTTTGCAGTAATTTAAAAGAGAAGCTCAAGTCTTGCTCAGTGTGTAGTAACTGAGCTGCAGTTACCAAAAATGTTGTGCAATTTCAGATAGATGGCAAGAATGACAGCATCAACATCTTATACCTGTATATAATTTTGACACATGCAATTGTTATTTAGATGAGAATAGCTCAAATTTCGTCTCCCAAAGGTCTGAAAAAAATAAAAATAAGGGTCCTACCTCTGTGCACCCCTCTATGTACCCCTCTATGCTGGGTCTTGGTATTGGAGGGCCAGGAGAGCAAGTCATCCTACTAGTGTCAGACTTGTGACCATGTGCTTTCAAAGGCACTTTTTCTACTCTTAATTTCAGGTGTGCCTGAGTCACTTTGCAAAGTGACAGGTAGTATTTGCAATGATGGAAAGAGTTCTGTAAATTTTACCTTATGCTTACAAACTTTCTAAAAGCGTGGCACGTTTGACCACGGCACCTTCAGTTTTCTAGCAACTCTAAACATTGCTTTAAAACCACCTGAAATATATTTTGCAAGTTTTCTTATATGTAGTTTGCAGTTAAACCACTGTCTAGTCCAGAGGGGTTAAATAGTGGACAACAGGCAGACAACAGTACTTTGTGTTTTTGCAGAGCACGTCCAAAACTGGCCTGGCTCACTTCTGCTATACCAGAGCGATGCACCCAGGCATCGTTCTTCTCTAAGGACCTCTGCAGTCATCAGGACAGAGCGTGCAGCCCTGTGCTGCTGCTTTAGGTGTGGAGGAATCTGGCTTACAGAAAATACAAATGTTATAAAGTACTTTCAGTAACAGTGAAGAGCAATGACGTCTTGGACTTTGAGGTCACTAGCGTTTGCCATGTCTCACTGCATTTTCCATGCTCTTTTAGTGTCACTGCCATTGGTAGCATGAAGTCTTAGATAGAGATGAAAGTGATAAAGAGTTCAAGATGTTCTCTAGACACATGGCAGAAGGGTTCAATAAAAATAAACAAATGGAAAGCTGTGACCCTTGCTGTTGATTCACTTAACGGAAGTGATTAAAAGATGCACTTTACTCTCAAGTGAGTAATGGAACTTAATGGCTTAAGTACCTCGTGCTTGTGTTGATTATTGGCAGCACAATATAAATGCATTGTATTGCTATATGACAAATTCTTTGGTGGTTTTCTGAAATTTGGAGACACCCTGCAAAACTGCACTTACCAGAAGCTTTAGAGATCTTGTGGCTAAACCATTTTTTATCAATGAAGTCAATAGCAGAACAGTAACAGTTTTGTAGATTATAATCTTTTGAAATAGCAAATCTGCTCCAGGAACTGAATCTCACTTGAACTTATTGGATCACAGAATAATTGGGGTTGAAGGGACCTTTAAAGGCCACCTAGTCCAACACTCCTGCCATTGGCAGGGACATCTGCAACTAGGTCAGGTAGCTCAGAGCCCTGTCCAACCTGACTTTGAATGCTTCCAAGGATGGGGCATCTACCACATCTGTGAGCAACCTGTTTTCATGTTTCACCCCCTTCACCATAAAAAATTTGTTCCTTATATCTAAACTTGATGACAGAGTTTGGGATACAAGTAGAGATGGCATCCCTCTGACATAGAAGAAGATAATTATGCCAGATCCAAAGGAAATAATTCATTGAGGGGGATTTGGGAAGAATTAAGGAGAAATGATAGACACTAAAGTCACTGTGCCCGATCAACCCCAAGCCCTACATGGAGGAGTGCAGGTGGTGCTTAGCTCAGAGGAACCGCTGGGTGGCTGGGCTGCAACCCAAAATCCACCTGCAGCTCTACTCGCTCACCGGCCACCTCCTCAGGCTTGTGTGGAAATTTGATTTTAGCCATTAAGATCACATTTGCAGCGTTCCAGGCTCTGGTCCTTCCTCCCCTCCCCTTTCCACTTGTGCACATGGTGTTCAAGGAAAGGCAGTTGCTGCTGCCATAGGTGTTTACACACACACAGCTACCAGTGCTTAGTGATCTTCGCTGCCAAACGGGAGGTGAGGAAACATCCAAAGTCTCAGTCCTGCTCTGCATCCTATTTATCAGTGGCAGAACTCTCAGTGGATATGAATTCTTCACGTGTCAAGGCTGGAATCCCACTGACCTATATCAGGGGTCCCCAAAACCTGTACTACAGATTTCCCTTTCCGTTCCTGTGTGCAGCACATGCAGCAATAACTTCCCCTTGCTGAATTTGTTCTCTGAGAAAATGCACTTCTGGAGCCATTAAATAGTGTGGAACTTAGGAAAATCTGTCACTTTGGAAGAACTTTTTAATTAATTAATTTAAAATGATTGAGGAATAGTAAATATAAAAAAATTAAAATAAGAGAAATAATAAGGCAAATAAACACCTGAGTAAAGCCCGTCTACAAAGAATACCACACACTAGTAAAATTAGGACAGTCATCATTCCTGTGATGCTATATCCTATTTTATCTTTGTTTCCTGGTATCCACATCTATACTGCCAGTGTCTTACAGTTTAATTCTCAATAAGGTTCTCAGGCAATGTCTGAATCCCATTTAGCTTGAAAATGAAAGCACCAGCATCCTGTTATTTTTTCATGTGGGGGAAAAAAAGCAGATTAGATTTCAGAAGCTGTATATTTTCTGGTGAATTTCCCTTAATTTGTCATCAATCAAAATGAACATCCTTTCAGCTTTGAGGCACTTGTACCTTTGCACTTAGAAAGAACAACATAATACTCTCATTAAAGTAATTCATTGAAACATGCAATCATGAAACAACACAGAAATACTACAGTATGCACACTTCTAACACTTTGAATAAAAAGCCCACTAATCTGTGGGCTCATATTTTGGGTTATAGTAAAAAGCAGTTTGCTTCAGCATGAGGTCCTAAGCATCTATCTTACTGTGAGCTTTCAGCAGAAATACTCCTTGTCCCTTCTATCTTTAGTACCATTCCTTAAGAAAAGGATCAAGGCAGGCTCTTCTATTTCTACCTTTGGTGGCACTTGAAATCCACGGTCTCAATACTGTCATTGTTAATGAAATAGAACTCCCTTTTATATAAATATAATTGAAACATTTGGTCCCGTATGCAGATAATCTAAAACATTATCAGAGCAGTGATTACCTTTAAATGCTGGGCATGGTATTCCAGGTTGCAGTATTTCTGAAAAAAGCCGTAGTCATAATACTGCTCTCATGCTGCCAGCAAGGTTTAGCTGATCAAGTCGAGGAGCAGCCGGTCGAATGAGTGTGTTGTGAAGTTCACGCTGTCATGTAGAGCAGCATTTGCCAAACAGGCCGCATACTTCCTCTCTGAGAAATAAGGAAGGCTCAAAGTGTTTGCAACAGATGAGGTTCCTGTTGCAAGTCACTGCTGAAGGCACTTTTTATCTATGGGCTGAGAAAAACAGGGAGGTTTTCAACGTATTGCATCAGGGCTGGTTTTAGCAGATATTAAAAAATGAGTAAAAATAACCTGGTTTACATTACTTACACAAAAACGGTTTCTGGTTTTTTTTCTTCTTCCAAATTTATTTATCCAGTAATCCCCATTCCCCAACTGTTTTGTTTTATGTAGTTCTGCTATTTTTTTTCAGACAGACAGGAAGAGGCACAAAACATTGTTTTCACTCTTATTGAGTCTGAATAGGAACACAAGCTTTGCTTTATTCTTCACTCTGTACCCCAAAATGCCTCTGTCTGCAAATAATTGAAGCTTATTATCAGCAATGAAGAAATAAGGATTGAAAGCCTGTCTATGAAACCCATTTTCACATCAGTTGTACAAAGTACAGAGGCCTCAGGACCTTCTTCATCTCACCGTCTGAGGTGGGGGAACCAAGATACTGGCCTGTTAAATATCCTGACTAAGGACACTGAAGAATATAGTACTGTGGATATCAATATAGAAATTGAAGGAATTTATTAAGGTTTGCCCTTTGCTTTTATGATCAAGATGTGACCTGAAAAGCTTGTATACTTGATGTTGTATAGGAAAATTAAAAAAAAAACCAAAAGAGAAAACCCATCAAACCCAAGTAGAGTTCTTCTTCACACCACATTATTGTAATGCCAGTCTGTTTGATGATGAAAACTAAGAGTTGACAAGTGTAGGAGCTGTTCTGTAACTGTTACTAGAAAAAGGGAACACTGATCAAATCCCAAATCTGTACCAAAATTTGGAGCTATGGTAGTTTCAGGAGAATATCCTTTCTCTTTGGTGGGCTGTGCTAGCAGTCCACAGTTTGAAGGGACAGGAAAGCATTAGGGAGCTTGATAAGCAAGTCAGTCTACAGCACACAGCTTTGACAGCATTGTAGCCAGTGCTCTGGGAGCTGGTTTTACTGTAATGCCCCTTGGTTGCTCCAGCCAGTTATATTTTGATTTGTTTAGGACCTTATTGCTTTCTTCAGATGTCAAGGATGTGATGTGAATGTTCCTTAATGGCATTCACTGAACTGATGTACAGTGTCTCTGGAATTACTAAAATATCATGGGTTAGGGGAGGTTTGCATGTGGGAAAAGGCAGAGCCTTTTCCTGATCTTTCTCACCACTCTCTGCCTTAGACTGGCTCTGACCGTCTTTGTGTCTTTACAAGAAGTAAGGTTACATCCTAAGGTGCACTCAGGGCTGGGGGAGGTCTCAGACTGAGCAGGAAAGATTGATCACACTAAAGGAGAGGTTGGACTTGCTTGATAGAACATTGTCCCCTGGAAACTCAGTAAATCTTAGACACCATTTGTACCATGTGTGTAGAGGAACAGATGAGTTCACAGCGGAGGAAGGTAAATAGAATTCTCAGTTTCCATGTAATTTCTGCCTGCCACTGGTGGCTGTGCGCTCTTCTGCAATGATGAGAGCTGGTTTACCTTTTCAGTGCATTCAGCTAATACCTTGATAATTTATAAGGTAGAGTTTACATCTAAATGGAAGAAACTGCTTATACGAATTAAGTGGGGCTTTATATGTCAGCTTAAAAGTATTCATATCCTGTTATTCAAGTCACTCACAGTGCCTGACAAAGCCACTCAATGAGTCACTTCAGAGAGGAACATTGCACTTGCAGGGCTGCCTCTGATGACAGCAAAGAGGGGTTTACAAAGGCTGATGTGTGAAAAAGAAATCTCCCTTCTTCAAAATGTGGTTTTTCATGTAAGAGAGAGGACCCTCCCCTCTCCCTGATTTTTACCTGGAAATTACAGTTCTGGTAGGGAGTTATGGAGGGAAAAGTGCTTATATCTCAGTCTCCCTTTCCATTGCTGGACTGGCCTGCCAATTCACTAGTGTGTGCCACGTGTCTGCCCTGTGGCTTCTTAGCTGTGACAGACACTCCCTGAGTTGGCCCCCAAGACTTCTACTCCTCCAGGCTCTGGAAGCCAGACTTTGTAAAAGCCTGGGAAAATGATATTGATGTCATCACATAGAGTCCTGCAACCTTGGTGTCTTGTAAGCACTTGCCACTATGCAGAACTGGATGTCTAAGGAAAAGCAGTGCAGGATACTGAAAAATAACCCTGCAAGAAAGAAACAAATAGGCTCCAAATTGAAAACAACTTCTGAAAATAATTTAAATCCACTCTTCTAGAGAATCATCTGTTAAGCTAACTGGAAAAGAGAGTTAGTGATCACTTAGTTGCAGCTTGCTTATTTTTGCAGGGAGAAAAAACAGGAGTTAAACAGTATCTTTAATCTGGCATGAACTGAAAGTGAAGACATCCTCAAACAGAAATAAGGTGCCGTTTTCTGTCAGTGGAGTGATTATCTTTAGGCCCACACTGCAAAGGAGAAGGCTGCGGTATCCATTTCTCGGGGTCTCTGAGCCCAGCTTAAATGCTTCATGCAAGATCAGACTTTAGTCAAACACAAGCCATGGTTTAAGTGATAGGAAGCACTTGAGCTCAGCAGTCAGGAAATGGAAGAGCCCTGGCTATCCCGGAGGTCAAACCAGATGGTCTGACAGATAGTTCTGGCTGGGAACTGTGTGCTGCTGAGCCTGGAGAGTGCCTATTTTTAACAAATAAAATATTGCTGTACAGCTGGCTCTTTTGGGAAAGTAGAATTCTCAGGACATTTCATTGCTCTGACTGTTTGAATTAGATGTCTTTGATCTCGATTTTTGGGTGGTGTTACTATAATTGCTGTTTGCATTGCCTATAGCATGGTTCAGGGCAGACAGAAAGCCTGCTTTGGTTGCAGCCATCAGAGAAACTGCATTCATTTGCAGGGAGTGCATGGGTTGAAAAGACAACTGTGGATCAAGCAAGAATTTAATTTTAAAGTCAGTTTGGAAAAATAAAAGGTCATGATGTGAGAAGAGGAAGGTGGATTTGGGTTTTCAGAGTGTGGCTGATAAAAATAAATCCAATGAAGTTTCTAATCAGTAGATGTGTTCTGAATCAGTTTTGAAAATTTTTTCAGAAGCGAGTTTCCCAACT
>JAWWLV010000088.1:144433729-144456353 GCA_035041135.1 Platyrinchus mystaceus
TGATTATGACCCTCTGGGATCTGCCACTCTCGCTCTTCTACACAACACTGCAGTTACTACGTGTAGCTTCCCACTATCCAAACCTGGCCACACAACCCAAATACAGGTCCATATATCCTTTTTTATTATCTCATCAGAATAGCAACAAGGGCTTGTGGAGGAAGAATTGGAATGGCCAGGATAGCAACAGTGCAGGTCTGTTGAGCTGTGATGTCCCAAAAGAGAAGTTTTTGCAAGAGGCACCAGCCCCAGCTCAGCTTCACATCAAAGTGAGAATTCATCGTCACGTAACACCAGTTTGCATTCATCACCTTCTCACCATAGTGAGCCACAGCATTTCCTAGTATCTGAATTTCTACTGTCCAGCTGAATCTGTAATTTTGAAAAGAGAAATGAGGAAGTGCTGACAATGCCCCTGGTCCCTGAACTAAATAGTACTGAAGGCTTTGCCTCCCATTTTCAGTGCCATCGCTTGTTGCAGCAGGTACAACTGCCCGACATTGTAATGTTCCCGCTATTCCTATGAATTTCAGAGAGCGGTGTAACACTGCTGTTGTGGATTGTGCTTTTTCTTAGCAGTTCATTACTGAATGCTTTTGTCTGGGTTGTTGTCAAAAATGTCATTGGCACTTCCTCTGTTGACAGTGGGTCCATCTGTAAGGACAGCTAAAACAAGAACTGTGTGTGGCTTTGGTTCCCTGTAAAACCCTTCTAAGTGATGCTGAGATAGGAAATACCCAGTGATGACAGGGTGGCTGATGTTTACAATTTTATTGTATATGTCTTATTTTTTAGAGGTTTGCTTTCAAAAACCAAACCTGCAGGAATACCTGAAGATTTCAGCTGTTAATTTTAAAAGTGAACTTTTTAGTTCTTATGTTGATAGGTAAAGGAGAATTCCTGGAGAATTAAAAACCAGAGGACTAACAAAAAGAACACAGTGTTTGTTATTTCTGAGCTGATCTCATGAGTTTTGGTTTTCTGATTCATGATTGTGTCATGTTGATGGTAATATGGGTGCATGTAATGGAAATAAACAGGCCCTCCACTATTTCTGCTTCTGCCTAAATAGTCCTATTTTTTAAAGCACACAAGTCCTTCATTACTTGTTGCTGGGATTAATCACACAAATTATAGTTTTATAGGGAAAGAGGGAAATGCTGAGTGTAGCTGTGTTATCCTCTGTATCCTCCTAAAGACTGTGGCTACAGTCTTTAGGGAAGATTTCTGTTTAATATGAAAACTGCAGGCTCAGAAAGAAAGAAAATTAATTCGGGGCAATCATAGCTTCTTTTCTCACTTATTTGTTCCTGAGGGGGTTTTTTTTGGCAAGGATGAGGAAACAATGAGACTAAATTTTTATGTGAATTTGAAAAACAGAGAACTGGTAGAGTTTTGCTTGCCTAACTTCTGCAGTAAGAGAAGCCAAGTTTTCAAAGCCTGGAACATATTTTAGATGCACCTGGAAAGGGAACATAATGGTATTTCTTTCAAATACTGCTTGAATGATGTCCTAAGTTTCTCTATCACCTGCTTCCAGTTCTAGTAAAAATTAAACATGACTAGAAGTAGTAGATAGCACATCTCTTTCAAACCCCAAATGCAAGAGTTGCTCCCTGAATATGGGTGTTATCAAAAAAAGCAAAATGGGGAAGTGGCCATTACCATGGAAAATGGAAGAAAAATCCAGAATAAAAAAGACCACGTAAACCTCTTCTAACCACTCATGGAAAGAAGAAAAAATATCCACAGTTAGAGTAAGGCTCCGAACAAGAGCTCTACTTACCTGACACATGTATCTGTAGAAGTTTTGGGTTTTCCTTTTAGTCATCTAGCTTTGATCATATCTATTGTTAGCCCGTACATATCCAGTGCTGTGACCTGAAGGTTTGCCTGTCCAAGCCTTTAGTTCTACTCCTGCAGTAGAGAACCTGTGGGACACGTCCATCCAGAACTTTTTGCAGTTGTCGTTTGACTCAGTATGTGACCTAAGGACAGTCTTTCAGGTTGTAGATATCTCAGAGACAGGGAGACTTTGCACAGCTTTTAAATTCTCTGGGAGGAGATGTGTTCAAAATCAAGCACACACCAGGATGTTTTGCTTGGTCCCAGTGAATTTCTGGATTCTGTATGTCAGCTGATCTCAGTACTCTCTTTCCCTATCAAACTTGGCCTTTTAATAAGGCAGCTTCAGAATTTCCACAGGAACTTCCACTTTCAAGATTTGTGAAGCTCTCAGATTTTGGGAAACTGAAGCCCTTTAATTTTTGATGGTTTGGCTTTGTTTTGTTTTAAATGAATGCCATGTGGAAGCACTGGATCCTAGATAAACCATGCTGAGCATGTTCAGATCCGATGGGGAAGAATATGTTTGCCATATTAGTGGATAAATATTATTCAATCCTAGATTTAATTTTTCTGCTATACCAAGGAGGTGCATAATTCATTCTCCAAATGAAATGCAAGGAAGCTACCCTTCTGAGGGAAGCTGGCATGCTGTGCTGTCCCTTTTCTAGTCTCACCCGTCCTAGCTGTGGTGAACATGCTCTTCCAAAGGCCGGGTGAAAAGACATCGTTCTCACTCTGCGTGCTGGAGACCCACCCACACATGAGATACTCTCATCAAAGATATTTTCCTTTCTCTCTCATGCCCAACTGAGTCAGTGCACCTAGTCAGCAGCTGGCAAATATCGTGCCTTACAAACACAAAATAGGCCACTGTAAATCCCACGTGAGGGTGAAGCCCATGGCTCACTTGAGTTCTCATCTAAATTGAGTGCAGACGTGAGGAATAAGACCAAGTGGTGTTTATTTCTTCTTCTTTAGTTCTTCCACCCTCTTGAAACTGGAGATGGCTCTTCCAGTGGCCCAGGATCGAAAATTAGGTTTTTCCTTTGGTTGTTTGCAACTATCTGCTTCTCAGCCATTAAGCTAGTAACAGTGCTTATTTTCCAGATCCCTTAAAAAAGAGGAGAAAACTTTCAGGAAGGTAATACCACTGGAAATTCTACATGCAGAGAACTAAAAAGACTGTCTCTACACCCAAACAATAACCTCTTTCTAATTATTTCTGGAAACCAATTTCTCCAGTTGTGAGCAATGGTATCCTATTAGTAACAATGGCTCTGCTTGTTTGAAATATGAAAAATGTCCTGCATTCTGGCCAGTGCTGCACAGAGTTCTCAGGGCTCAGAGTTTTCAGACAGTTTCAAATTAAGGCTTTGCTGTTTGTTTTCTGTTTCTTTTTAACTTGCCTTTGCAGACTTGTAGTTATGCTTTGGGCAAATTCAGGAAGAAGTAAGTTAATTGGTAGAACAGATTGAGATCTTTCATATCATGCATCAAAGGTGTGGGTTTTTTTAGAGGACAGAAGCTAATCTTAGCAGTTATTATAGTAAACTGATGTAAATGGTTGGAAATTAGTCATTTGAAACATGTCAGAGCTATTCCAACCTTTCTGTTCTAGGTCAGATCTTATCAGATTTATGCTAATTTATCTGCGTTTTCATTGAGAAGTTTTCACACCTACTTAAAAATGTTGTACCATCTTTTCTTGGTAAGGATATTTTATATGTTGGCACAGATGTAGCAAAGAAATGAAGAGTCTGGGATAGAGATTGGACTGTAGCCTGTGCTCTGATTTTGGTCTTCATGCTCTGGTTGATCTTCTGTGGTTTGGTTTAGCCTTTTGTTCCTACTGCCTCAGTTCATAGGTCTTCCAAACCCTCACTGCTCCTTAAGTTAGCTGCCTTAGGGTTTCTAGATGAAATTAATTTACACTCAATATGAATACTTAATGCCCATTTGTCCTTGTACCAGCACTGTCACAAGACATAAATAGCTCTTCTTTAGGGACATCACACCTGCTCTCAGTCCTTGTTTATCACAGTCATAGTAAAACTATATTTATCTCCTCTCCTAAGTTGGGGTCCTCATCCCTTCCTGTGCCTCACAGCACCTTTTTTGTATCAGTTTCTGTTTCAATGTTTCTCGTTCCCACAAAGTCTTCAGAAGGATTTGTGACTTGGTTAGAGACATAGTATAGACACTTTTCGGAGCTCTTCCAAAATAACCATGGCAGATCTGCAAACAGCCCAACCGACCCTACACCTCTAATGATCAAAGGATCAAAGGATCGTTAGAACTTGCTTCAATTGATTTAAATGCCAGTGTTTTGCATCCTGCAGATGAACAGATTTTTCTTCTCACCTTTTTTACCTGCACCAGGGAACCAGGTGTTTCTACGACATGTGTTGACTGACATTGTGGTTTGTTTTTTTTTCCAGGGAGGTTCAGCTTTTTCTCCAGCATCCATTATTACTACGAGAAGAGCACAGACCCAAGCAGCAGTCCTGGCTGAAGATGTGGGATGCCCTTCATCCACTAGTGAGGAAATGGTAGCCTGCCTCCGTCGGTTGCCTGCTCGTGTCCTCAATGATGCACAGACTAAGGTACAACATAGCAAAATATATGCCATTGGCAAAAAACCAAAAAGTTCCCATTGACACAAAGCTGTGAGAAAGCTTAAAAAAATAAATTAGTCTCAATCCTTGTGAATGAGGAACTGGACTAGTTTTGGTGGGGGGAAGTTGATGTCCATGACGTCCACCTCTGAGCTATTATTCTCCTTTAGACTAAATTCCTTTTACACTGCTTTGACCATGTCTCCTAAATAAATCTAAATATAGTTTTTGCCTTCTTTCAGTTCCCTTTTACCTGCCCCTTGGTTTTACTCTAGAGGAGAGTCAAGTGTCTGTAGCTTCAATAACTGAATTTATGCAGAAAAGGAAGTGGGGAGGGATGCCAGTGTTTTGTATCTGAAGTGGGAGACTTGTGGGAGCTGCAGTATAAATAATTCTAGAGATGGATCTTTTACCCACAAATTAAAACGCCCACTGGCAATAAATTTTCTTATCAGGATCAGCATGGAGACAATCCCTTATTTTAAACAATATTTTTATGTCTATAAACCCATCAATTCTTTTGGCCTCTTCAGCCTGTTTCACTTACTGAGACTGTCAGCAAAACCATTGTTTCCTGCCAACGGTGACCTTGCATTTATGTTAACTGATCTTGTTGCCTTGAAGGGTATCAGAGCAGTTGTCTTAAGCATAAATAAAATGGAAATGAAAGGGTAAGCTAATTAAACTGCAAAATTCCTTGTTTGTTTGTTTTGGGGTTTTTTTTGCTAACCTAGCTGCTAGCTATAAGTGGCCCATTCCAGTACTGGGGACCAGTGGTGGATGGAATTTACCTGCGGGAACCTTTAGCCAAAGCCCTGCGGCGCCCTCAGCTTCAGAAAGTAGATCTGCTAATTGGAAGTGCTCAGCAAGATGGGCTCATCAGCAGAGCTAAGGCAATTAAGGTAGGAGGACACTCACTGTTAATGAACTAATGGTATTACAACGATTATAGTGATGACAGTAATCATATGCAGACAGCACAGATGTTTTTTGATTTCTACAAGTTGTGAATTATACTACATGGGAATATGCAGACATTGTCCATCTCCAGCCAGATCTGTTCATTATCATATTTGTTGATTAACATTTCTGGGAGAGATATGAAAAGGTAGGAGATCAGCAGGGATTTAGCATCTATGTTTTACTCTCTCCAAAATCCTATTTGTATTTCAATCTCAGTAGTATCTCACAAAGCAGAAAGCGAGCTCATAACTTGGTTATGAAGTTCTACACTTTGCAGCAGGATTAAGTCAGCATTTTGGGGTGGGTTTTTTTTGGTAACCTTTTTTCTCTGTTGCCTTTAAGAAGTACATTTTCTCATAAAGATGATTCTGAATATGGACTACCCATAACTAAGGACAGCACTGGTCTGAGGTTTCAGGGCATAAACTGGTGAAATGAAAAAGAGTTCCATCCATGCTGTACTTTGGACATAAAAGTCCTCAAAAGCCTGAAGGTCTACCCACAGAGATTTTGTGTCTTCTTGTGAGCCCTCTGGCACTGTCTGTTCCTGAGACAGCATATCGATCTTTTCTAGTTCATTTGTCCTTCTCTGTGATAGGAGCCATAGCTCTTCTCTGTTTAACAGTGTCAAATTAAATTAAAGGTTAGCAAGTGCTCAGATATATGCCAAGAAATCAACAGAATTTAACACAGCAATGATTATTTTGAGCGTTTTCTAAGTGAGCTGCAGTTCTATTGCTATCTTTCCATAACTGTATGGATTTCATGTCTTGGCTGTGAAAGTTCAATCCCAGCTTCTCTTTGCTGGTAGTCAATAACACATAGACCAATTTACTTCAAAATTAATTGCAAAAGTACCCCTTGACCCATCTGAATTAAGTTCATATTACTCCATCAGAAGATTCCTGATCTTATTTCATGTATCTTTGTCTTTTGAAATCAATTAAAAGAGGAAGTCATAGGAGGAAGGCATAGAAGATTCACTGTGATGCTGAAGGCCTGCAGACAATGATGCAGATGCTGTGAGAGGGGAAGAAACCTTAGTAACCTCAATACAAGTCCTGTGATGAAGACTAGGAAGTGAAATTCTTTCCATTACTACTGTTTCTGCATATGACAGTTGTCTGGAAAACGGAAATGAAATTCCGTGATGTTTTAAAAACTATGCAACAAATCATGGTGTTGATGAAAGGCAAAAAATGCTAAATCCCAGCAGTGTCAGGTTGAAATGGAAAGAAAAAACACTTGTAACTGAGAGCTCTAGTGAAAAATGTTGCCTTTCCAAAAAGAAAATCTGAAAGATCTTGTTTATCTAAAGGTTTGCAGAAGATTAGAAGAGAACGCAAAATGTTGGTGCAACTCAACCCTAAGAAAGGGTCATATCTACATCAGCCTGAGACCTGGTTGGGGATCTTCTGATCTTCTTTGTCAAGGTTTATCATTGAATCATGGAATGGTTTGGGTTGAAAGGGGCCTTTAAAGCTCATCTAGTCCAATTTCTCCTGCAGTGAGACAGGTGGCTCAGAGCCCTGTCCAACCTGACCTTGAATGTTTCCAGGGATGGTGCATCTACCACCTTTCTGGACAACCTAAGCCAGTATTTCACCACCATCATTGTAATAAGATTCTTCCTGATATTCTATCCACTAATCTCACTTCTAGTCTAAAACCATTATCCCATGTCCCATTGCAATAGGCACTACTAAGAAGTTTGTCCCCAACTTCCTTATTAACTGTTACAGTTTAACTATCCGTACTTAGAAGGAAAATTACCTTCTTTATTACCTATTACAGTAATAGCTACCTTACTTTGTCCTAATGCATTAAGTCAAATTCCATCTGTGTTCCAGAAAACTCATGATGTTCATGGTAGGTGGTTCTATTCTATTTTCTTCCTTTTGAATTTCTTAAGCTGTTTTCACAGTCTTGGTAGAACTGATGATTTTTTAAATGCACATTTTCCTCTATTTCTGTTTTCCTGTGGCTCCAGGTTTTTAAGACTTGAGGGAATATGAGTGTTTTGACCAGTCTGTGTTCCTGTCTGGATTATTTTCTTAAAGACTTGCTGCAAGGTTAAAGTTTCCTGATTTCTCCCTTGTTGACACAGTTAGTATATTAATTGCTGGGAAACTGCAATGCTCATTAAGCTATTTAACAATATGCATTCTCCAGGTTTTCAGAAGAATTTCTATGTCATAGCCATGACTATGTATAGTTGCAGTCAGTCAGATGAAGTCCTGAGTAAGCCACAGATATATTTAGCCACAGTGACAGAAACTAGTCCAGATGATGGTTGTTACCTGGAAGTTTGTGCCCCATTTCCTCTGTCAAAATGTCATGAAGAATCTTTAATCTGTGCTAAATGTCCTCTCCCCGCAATAGACCTCGAAGAAGGATTTGAGACAACAATTTATTAATTTTAAGGGTTCTCTTGAGGCAGATCTGTCCTGCATCTTTCTAAGAAAACCCAGAGCTGGTTTTACTGTTACACTAAGGAGTGTCGGAAGCATTAGCTGGTGGACAGAGCACCGAACTCAACTTGGGGAACCAAGTTCCTAGTTTGCCTCTGACTACAACCAGAGTATATAATCTGTTCTACAAAGAAGGGACCAAACCTCCCTGGGACAAAAATCCATCTGTGGTTGTATTCCAACTCTGTAGAGAGAAGAACCATGCATGTATTTTGGTAGATAAACACAGCTAAAAGGTGCTGTTGCATGTGTATGGAATTGACAAAGTCCTTCATTTCCATCTTCTGTAGGATGACTGATTTCAGTGTAGTTAATGCAAAGAGTGGGGGTTAGAAAAACCTAACCCCTGCTGTCTTGCTCTGCCAGCTCCTGGGAATAACTGTGTTAGCGAATTCAGTCAAGGGCTTGCTCTGTTAAACCTGATCTCTATGAATACTGATCCTGTTAAGTGGTGAGGAGATACTTTTAGCCATTTGGATATAAGCAAGCTTGAGACATGATGCAAATCTTATCACTTTAGACTGGAGTTGCATGTAGGTTTTATAAACTCTTAGCAGATGAGTCATAGAAGTGAGAGTAAAACCTCTAGACTGCAACCAGACCTGAAGGTGGTAAATCCAGTTGGCACCATGTTGTTCTCTGGGGTCCTACTGACATTTGGTTGTGCTGGGTGTCTCTGTACTCCCACTGCAATACTGTGCTTATGCCTATTAAGGTCTTCGCTATTAAAAATGAAATAGATAGAAGGCATCACTTAAGTGCTGGCAAAACATTTCTGTTCTATTTGCCTACAGTTAAAGGCTGAGGTCTCCCGGTGATACAGCAGGGAGTAGGATGTGCTCAATATCTTGCCCGTGGAAATGTCCATTTTATGGCAATCACTGAAATGCTTATTCATGTGAACTGAGACAGATTCACCACTTCCTGGAGCACTTCCTACTCATCCCCAGTGCAGCCATCAGATGGTTGAAACTAGGTGAGAAACAAAGCAGAGTTTGTTAAGGGACTGGCAAATGGCACCATAATGCACTACTATGTGACATATGGAGTAGTTAAGCCTGAACCCATCCACTGCAATTCCCATGGCAGACCTTCCGGGAATATTAGCTTTGAGCAGTCACAGATTAGGGCAGTTGAGCAGAAACCTCTGAAAATGTTGATTTCAATTCCCTACTGACAAAATTTTGTCCATGTTCTATATGTGATGCTCAGGTGGGAGGACCTAATGGCATTAAATACATGGATTCACTCATGTGGCTCTATGACTGTGTTTGTCTGCCTAAGCCTGTAGGTCAGTGTAATCCATTCTACATCCTCTATATGTTCAGTGCCAACTATGTAATCTCCACACTGCAAGGATTTAGTTGAAAGTCTAAGGCTGTACTTTTTATGTTTTCTTTCTTTCTCTTTCCCTCCTTAGTACAATCTAGTTGGATGCAAAACCCAAAACCAGGATATATGGGAGTGGATAGATAGAAATCTAGTTTGTTTACTTCATGTAAGCAACTGGACCAATGCAGACCAAAACTTCCATCATACACTGTATTACGGTCAGTTAATTTCTTCATGGAAAAGGGAATTCATCAACGTACAACAGGTGGCAGATATGTGTATATTTATTGTAGTGACCAGGGGAGCAGTGTCCTGACAAATCCCATCAGTGAGGAGAATGGGCTGATATCAGCTCTTTACTTCGTCGTACAACTAGCTGGAATTCTTGAAAGACTCTGCTGAATGGCTGGCAGGTCTTTTACCATCCTTTGTGTTTGTCAAAAGCCACCTAAGGCCTAAGATCTCTGTTAGTGTTATCGCTATTCCAGTTTGTCAGAGCAGTACATTTCGTCCCTTGGAAGATGTAAATGTTCGGTCTACCTCCTGCTACAATTTCTTTTTAAATAAAACACTGGACTAGATTAATTCCTATTCTCCAGAAGGTATCCTGCAGTAACAAGAACAGTAAGCATTATTTAACTCACTATTTAAGCAATGTTTATGATGGCTTTGCATCACCAAAAGAGTAGAAAGGAGTGCACCTGCTGAATTTAATGATTTTCTTACAAGCTTTCTAAAAAAAAGTTGAAAACCCCACTATAACTCTGAGGTCAGTTTCCAATTCCTCTTTAAAGGTTAGCAGAATGTAAATTATTTTACATGATGTGCAGCTGTTTCTATTAATCTGGTAGTAGCTGTTGTATCTACCGTGATTTGAAGATTGCTCCTTGGTCATATATTTTTTAATGGAAAACATTTTTTGGATGTGAAAAATTGGTCTAATTGAATCAGTTTCTGAGAAGTTAAAATGCTTTGTCTTTTTAATGTTTAGTGAATTTTATTTTGAATGTATTGCTTTGTTTTGGGCTATCATGTTCAAGTCAGATGTTTAAGTTATATTGTAGCCAAAGGGACACTTGAGAAATTCTTTCAGATTGTGCTATTTTAGTGCTGTTTGAGAGATGAAAATTCTTAAAATATATTACAAATGCCAGTTCTGTTTCTTATCCATCTCTGCCAGTTGAGTCCTCTTTTATCTGACTCAATACATCTCAGGGACCCCCTTCTATTACCAATTATTGCTGAGAAAGGTCACCAGAGTTTTTGGGGCATTTTGGAGATCACAGAAACTGGTATGTAGGCACAGTAAATCATAGAATCATAGAACAGAGTCACAGAATATGCTGAGTTGGAAGGGACCCATCAGGATTGTGGAGTCCATATCCTGGCCCTGAGCAGGACAGCCCAAGAGTCACACCACGTGTCTGAGAGCGTTGTCCAAATGCTTCTTGAACTCTGTCAGGCTTGGTGCAGTGACTACTGCCCTGGGGAGCCTGTTCCAGTGCCCAACCACCCTCTGGGTGTAAAAACTTTTCCTGATATCTAACCTAAACCTCCCCCAACTCAGCTTCATGCCATTTCTTTGGGGCCTGTCACTGGTCATGAGAGTGAAGAGATCGGTGCCTGCCCCTCCACTTCCTCTTGTGAGGATGTTGAAGTCCACATGCGGTCTCCTTTCAGTCAGTCTCCTCTTCTCCAGGCTGAACAACCGAAGTGACCTCAGATGCTCCTCATAAGACTTCTCCTACAGGCCCTTCACCATCCTCACTGGCATCTTTCAAATGCTCTCTAACAGCTTAATGGTTTTTTTTTATTGTGGTGACCGAAACTGCCACAATATCCAAGGTGAGGCCATTCCAGTGCAGAGTAGAGCGGGACAATCCCCTCCCTTGCCCAGCTGGTGATGCTTTGCTTGATGCAGCTCAGGACATGGTTTAATTGCTTACAATTAAAGGCTGAGGTCTGTCTGCCTTTAACTGCTCTTCTGGCTGTCAGGGAACTGCTGATTCATATTCAACTTGCCATTGACCAGGACCCCCAGGTCCCTTTCTGCAGTGCTGCTCTCCACCTCTCATTACTCAGTCTATACACACAACCAGGTTTCTCCGTCCCAGCTGAAGAGTCCAGCATTTGTCCTTGTTAAATTTCACACAGTTGGTGATTGCCCACCTCTAATTTGTCAAGGTCACTCTGCAGGGCCTCTCTGCCCTGGAGGGTGTTGACAGCTCATCCCAATTTAGTGTTGTTGGCAAACTTAGTGTTTCTTCGAGTCCTGTGTCCAAGGAGTTAATGAAGATGTTGAAAAGAACAGGGCCTAAGATGGATTCCTGCGGAACCCCACTAAGTGAACAGGTCACCAGTCTGATGTTACCCCATTCACTGTAACTCTTTGTGCCTGACCTGTGAGCCAGTTGCTCACTCATTGTTTAATGTGGTTATCCAGCTGTGTGCTGGACATTTTGTCCAGAGGGATCCTGTGAGAGACAGTATTGAAAGCTTTACTGAAATCCAAAAAGATTACATCAGCTGGCTTCCCTTGATCAACTAGGTGGGTTACCTTGTCATAGAAGGAAATCTGGTTCGACAGGCAGGACTTTCCCCTCATGAAACTGTTCTGGCTGTGACCAATGACTGCATTGTCACCTCCAGATGTTTTTCAGTACCTCTCAGAATAGTCTTTTCCATGATTTTACCAGGCATTGGTGAGACCGACAGGCCTGTAGTTTCCAGGGTTCTCCTTCTTGCCCCTCTTGAAAATCAGGACATTTACCACCTTCCAGTCAGCTGGGACCTCTCTAGATTCCCAAGACTGCTTGAAAATAATTCAGAGAGGCTTTGCAATGACATCAGCAGCTCTTAGATGAAATCCCATAAGGTCCCATAGATGTGTTGGGATCCATCTGGAGCAGCAGATCCCGCACAATTTCAGGGTAGACTGGGAGTTGACCATTCTCACAGTCATGGTCCTCCAGCACAAGACACTGAGACTCCCTTGATTTGTCATCTGTGTTGAAGACAGAGGCAAAAGAATGCACTAAACACCTTTGCCTTGTCTATGTCCCTGTTTGAGGTGACCATCCTCATGCTGTAAGGGGCTGATGTTTATTCTACACTGCCTTTTGCCATTAATATGTTTGAAAAAACCTCTTTTTATTATCCCCCACATTCATGGCCAGCTTCAACTCCAGTTGAGCTTTGGCCACACAAATTTTCTCTCCACAGTGCAAGCAGCATCTCTGTATTCTTCCCATATCACCTGACCTTGGGCGTACACCTTCATTTTTACCTTATTTCCAAGGTAAGATCCCTGTTAAGCCAAGCCAGCCTTATGCCTTGTCTGCTTGACCTCTGACATCAAATACCTAAGGCCAGCCTCACTAAGTCAGATCAAAGGCCCATTTAACACAAAATACTGTTTTCAGCAGTGGTTAAAATGGGCTGTTTGGAAAAACAGGGTAAGCAAATATGATACTTCTGCTAAATGTTCTGAGAACCTCTAGCACTTTGTTGCTCAGGGACTTCCTAGCCTGAATCAGTCTTTCTGTATCTAATAACCATCAATGACACAGTGAAGGAACAGTTCCTAGGGTACATAATCAATACCTTAAGAATTTTCTCTTTATTTCTCTCTGGTTTAAGTGTCCATGACAGGTGTAGAATAATGTAACAAAACCATTTTAAAAAGCCAATAAAATGAAAGCATTGCATGAAAGTTGCTTGTACCCGGATGATTTACACACAAGAGCTTGAGCTTTGCACTGCCATGGAAAAGCATCTGTTCTTACCCGTAACTGCTAACCCCAGTGACCAAATGAGAGATCCCTATCTAGACAAAACACTGCTTCTGCTCGTTGGTAGGAGTCTGAATCGATGTGTGCCGAAGCTGTGATGGAAAGATTGCTTTTGAATTCAGTGAACTTTCAGTCAGGCCTTCAGTGATCATTTCTGTTTCTTGCAGAAGAATATACGTGTCCTTGCTGTATTTAAGCTGAACGATTCTGCAGGCAAGTGTGCTATGCAGTTTCTAATGTGGCATTTATGCACATGAAGTGACGTGTCATGAGTGAGTTGCCCATCTTTTTCAAAGTACAGCTGTGTTACTGAAACTGGCACCACATGACTCTTTCACAATGCATAGGCCAAAATCTAGCAAGAGAGGAATTTTTTACAAGGGAAATTTCCAAGATCTTCTTGGACCTTGGGATACTTGGTAGTGTTTTGAAATCCCTTAAAATGACTTAATCAAAATGCACAGAGCATTAGAATATGTCACTAAGGACAGATCTCGGCCTCAGCACATCGGGAACTTATTTTCCGTCTTTGATTTCTGTGAATCTATTGAAAAGTAATTATTCCATTTGTACTTTCTGCATAGGGTTGTGGAAAGACCTTCTAGAAGCATGATGAAAACCAGCTGTGGGCCATCAAAATAATATTTTCAGTAAAGCAACAACACTAACTGGACTGGGCAGACACTGGCCTATTTTGCATCAGACTGACTGCCCAAAATAATAGAGGTGGTTTATTAGATCTTTTTCTCTGGAGTTCTTATTCAAGTTTCAGCCAGTATGCACCTACATGGTACCCTCTTTAGAAAGGACTTGATGAATGGGAAAGTTTGGGGAAGTTGCTCTGTTTCTGAACTTGAAGTAAATTCTTTAGAAAAAAATTAGAAAAACTGAATTGACAAAATAAAAAACTTCCTCAAAGAAAGATGTCTTAAAAATTCCAGCAGTTTTTAGCTTTGATAAAAATGTGTTTGTGTATGCAGTTTGGCATAGAAGATTGTCCCTGTGACATGGGCACTTTGCTCTGGGGAATGTGCCTTCGTGTTAGGAAAGGTTTCAGACCACAGGAAAAGGATGTTTCACTGTTGGTTTCTCTGAAAGGCCCTAGCAGTTATGAGGCTTGAAAATCATGACTGTTCCTTACATTGGGATTTGGAGGAATGGAGTAGCTCTTCCAGAACTAAGGCAGATATTATTACATTGGAATTTGGAGGAATGGAATAGCTCTTCCAGAGCTAAGGCAGATATGATTCCAGAAAAGGATCTAAATACAGAACTTACAGCAGCCACGTTTCTCTGTAGGTGTTCCCAGAAGAGACTGATATAGCCATGAAATGGCTATATAACATGTTTGCTTTCTGGAACTTTCAAAGACAAACAGCAAAATCTCCCTCTCTCCCCTCTAGTTTTCCCTCAGCGAATTCATCAGAAAGACAGCATTGGACACACAGTGGAGAACTATCCCTGGGAACTACTTCTGTGAGAGCCAGCAGGATTTCTGTACTACTAGAGCTCCATCTGCACAGCGTGGTACCTATGATCTGGAATTACTAGATCAAGGTTTCTGTCCTATTACTATTTAGAAGAAGCCAATGCTTCTGGTTGGTGACAGTTTTGGGAAAAAAATAGTAGGACTGTCCCCCACTTAATCCCCTTGGAATCAGGGATCACAGCAGAGAGGACTTGTTCCAGTAGAGGGAAATCTGAGCCTATATTGTTCCACCAAAAAAATGAATCTTTTGTCTTGGTTTCTAAATTCCATGTATGCATTTTGTTCTCAGAAATTTGAAGAAAGTCAAGGAAGAGCCAACAGCAAAACAGCCTTTTATCAGGCTCTGCAAAATTCTCTAGGAGGAGAAGAGTCCAACTCGTTCATTGAAGATGCAGCTACATGGTATTACTCCCTTGAACACTCAACTGATGATTATTCATCCTTTTCCAGGGCTTTAGAAAATGCCACCCGGTAAGAAACTGTGTGATTGGGGTTGAACAAGGTTTGCTTTGCTTATCTCAAGGGTGCATTTATATTCTGAAAAACTTGAGAAATTCTTATGCAAATGAACAAAAATGGGCAATATGATTTCATTTTCTGTGAGGTTTCCAATGTCGCTGATAAACAGAAATAGAACTGATTTTTGTGCCTTGTTAAAAGTTTGATGTCTTTCCAGAACTGTATATTGGATTCAGACTACTAATGCTAATTTGTGTACTCTTTCATGTCAAAGATGTCTGGCTTGTTTTCATACTCTGCATCAACTATTTCTTGAGTCCTCTCATCCCTGTGACAGTAGAAGAACTAATAGACTTGCTTTTATTCCCAAACAGTCACCTAATTATACAGTTAGATACTTTTCCTCAGTGGTCAAGTTTGAAGACTTTGATTTCAGCAGTTACATTATGCTTTTTTAATATGAAACCTGCAAAATATATTTCTTCACAATGTCAGGAACAACTTGATGCCATTTCCTCTCGAGTGTTACTTGGGAGAAGAAACCAATCCTCACCTTACTACAGCCTCCTTTCAGGCAATTGTAGAGAGCAATAAAGTTCTCCCTAAGCCTCTTTTTCTCCAAGATGTGCACCCACAGCTGCCTCGGCTGCTCCTCTTCAGACTGGTTCTCCAGACCCTTCACCAGGTCCGTTGCCCTTCTCTGGACACACTCCAGCACCTCATGCATTTCAGCAGAGTCATGAGCAACTTACCTCCAGTAAATACACTCCTATACTTTGCATTGAAATATTTTATGGACCGTTGGGAGGTGGAAGATGAGCAGTGGGCCATGTTCACACCACCTTGAATGTATGCATAGCTTCGACCCTAACTGGGTATTGCATCACAGTCCAGCAGTTCTGGATAACAGTTAGTTGGAAGAGTTCATTGCCCAGTTGAACTAGGACTCCACAGCAGTCATGACACCTGTGGTTGGCCACAGAGTCTGGTGGATGTCTTTAGCTTGGATCACATGCTGGTTTGATCTGCAGAGAAGACTGGAGTTTGATGTCTCCCTGCATGGGCAGCCAGTTTGCTTTAGCCAGTTACAGATCTTAAACTGAGGGGTGGGGAGTGTTTCAGTTTTTCTGAAGGGAGGGAAACTGAGGATAAATTTCCTTACCTGCTGTTTTCTGCCTCTGTGCAAACTCAGGAACTGAATGTTTAAGTGGAACAGATTTTCCAAAAATGAATCAAAAAACTCTTTCCCTATTCATGTCTCTGCTTCATGAGCAGATGCATTATAAAAACTCTTTACATTTCTAATGTGATGTGGTTTATAAACTGGTGACTTGAGTCCTAATGCGCCTGTCCAAGACGTTTCACCTCTGTTCTTAACTGAGACATCATAGCTACAAGCTCCTGGTATCTGCACTCTCAGTGTTAAGTTTTCTGTCCCACTGTGAGCCTCTCCAGAACACCTCAGAAACAGGGTTTTCCTTTTATTCCTCCATTGGAGCAGCAGAGCATTGCTCCAGGGCAGCCTTAGGGAGCAGGAGATGAACAGGAGCCAAGATTTGCTTGGAAACATCTGCTCCAAGAAAGTGGACAGTAGTTTCTGGGTGGTCCAGGTGTGCCAGTGCATTGAGGTCATGGAGCAAACAAGCCAGAAGGCTGTGGGCTGAGCTTTGTGCCATTTGTCAACTCTCTCACCGTGACACATTTGTGTTCCATTGTAGTCTGTCCCAGGGACAGGCCACCCATCACTGTGACATCTGGAGCCACTGCCTGCAGTACATGTGGAAGTACTGTGGTTCATGGGCATTAAAGCCAGAACTCATCTTCAGTCTCCTTCCATCACCACTGTTAGCCATGGGATTATAATTCTTTAGTCAGATCAGTAAGGTTTTAAGCCATAATAAACCACTGAAGGACATAAATTTTAACCCTTCTACTCATCTAGAGATACAGAATCACAGATATGCTGAGTTGGAAGAGACACAGGAATCATTGAGTCCAACTCCTGGCCCTGCACAGGACCATCACCAAGAGTCACACCATGTGCCTGAGAGTATTGTCCAAATGCTTCTTGAACTGTGTCAGGCTTGGTGCTGTGACCACTGCCCTGGGGAGCCTGTTGAACGCTCAGCCACCTTCTGGGCGAATAACTTTTTTCTAATGTCTAACCTAAACCTCCCCTGACACAACTTCAGGCCATTCCCTTGGGTTCTGTCAGTGGTAACCACAAAGAAGAGATCAGTGTCTACCCCTCCTCTTCCTCTCACGAGGAAATTGTAGACTGTGATGAGGTCTCCCCTCATACCTCTGTGAGGAGCTGTTATAACACAGGGCCGTCACATTTGATCATCCACATATAGCCCAGGGCTCAGCGTGGTGCAAACATTGCCTTTTGCAAAGCTGCCAGGGCTGGCACAGAGCTCACTTCCAGCAGGAATGTGATACACCAAACAGTTCCTTGCGAGTGCCTGTGGCAGCCTCCTGGGCATAGGGATTCCTACTCCTTTATGATATGAGGCAAATGCCTTGGCTAAGAAAAGAAGTGAGTGGCTTATTTTTGAGCAAGAAGAAGGATGAGCAGTGAGAGCAGAACATCTGATGATAATCTTTGCTTGAAACACTTTGGAATGTACTCCAGCTACAGCAGAAGGGGAAGGGAGACAGCAGGTGCAGAATGACAGTCACCTACATCAGTATCACATACATGGTGAAAAAAGAGGGAATTGGTTGAGGTTTTTTGATGTTTGGTTGGTTGGTTTGGTTTTTGGATTTTTCCTCTTAGTTTAACAAAATCTTACTACCAGCATAGATGTGCAAGCTAAGAAAAGTTCTATGTCAGGAAGTTATAATTAACTGCTAAAGTTTTAACAGGAATTACATAGTGTGATAGAGCAATGTAAGTGGTTGTTATAAACTACATTCATTGTGTATATTTTGTGGTTTTCAAATATTTCCACAGAATTCTTGTATTTTTTCCCCAAGTATAAAATTAGTTTCATTTTCTTTTTCTTTCTTTTTTTTTTTTTTTTTTTTTTTTTTTTTTTTTTAAATTTTTTATTAAAAATCCATACCTGTAAGAAACAGCCTTTTCATTTTTGTGGTTACTATGTATTTAAGTTTTTTTACTTCTCCAGAATAGTTGACTATTTTTTTCCCCATAGCACCAACTGAGAATCAGTTTTAAATGGTGAACTGTACCTCAAAGCATTTCTTGAGAGCTAATGCTCTCCCCAGACTCCCTAGTTTTCAAAGACCATCTGCTTCTCTCAAACCCCATGCTGGTAGGCATGTGAAGAGCGGTAATTTTCATTTCATATGGGTGTTGTCAACCATAACTGTCAAAGAGCCCTGTGGTCAGTCAGCCCATAGCTTGTGGTCTCACAGATGGGCTTAAAATAAACTCTGCTGAACCAAGATAGATACCCAAACAGTGCCTTTTGTAACCATACCAGTTAAATATAGCAGTGTGTTTTCATGCTTCTCTGACACTGTTCTTTCTTGCACCAGTCATTTTTATTTTTTTTTACCTACCAAGTCTGAAGGAGAAGCTGCTGTTTCAGATTCACTAAACTGAGAATTGAAACCTCCCACTTCCTCAGCAGATATGTTTGTGTGCACTCATGTAGGTAAGGGTGTATAAACGCCCAAAGCATGTGCTGAGTCTTTGGGCACATGAAGAGTGGGAGTGGTGATGTGTATATATATATCTAATATTGCCTTGAGGAATCATAACAAGTAAGGTGTTATTGCAGTAAGGTGTCCTGTTTTCTACCTGCCCCCCTTGAACGGCTTGTGCTTCTTCCAACTACTGCTCACCCCACCTTCCAGCCCCACTTCTTGGGGCTATGGAAAGTAAGAAGGTTTGGATACACTTGCTTCACTCCTATGTTTTGCATTACAATAACTGATGTTAAACTGATTATTTTACTATCTCATTGCACTCTTATTGGTCAACCTTTCTCTCCCAGACATACTGCACCAGATATTCTGTATTGATGAGCCCTGCAGGTTATCTTCAAAAGTGTTCTCTTGCCTCTTTCAGCAGTGGAAACTCTACCCAAAGAAATCATACAGATCCAAAATCAGAAATTATATTATTGGCCCTTAAACCAAGAAATATATAAAAACTTTTATTAGATGTCATTGCAACCTAGTGGTGCCAGAAGGAGCTTTATACTATTATAAGCAAGGGCCCCCATAAACTAGAATAAAATAAGATTGTTTTTTGGCCAGGATAGTCCTTGTGTGTCAGATCTGGTTTATTTACTGTCATCACTGTTGTTCAACACTCCATAAAACAGCAATTTTAGTGAATTCTAAGTGATACTGGACTCATAGATGGTAAATGTGGTTTCCTTCAGGGGATTTGAAGGCAGAGATATGAGCTGTTTTGGAAAATGTAAAGAAAATTATCAAGATAGAAAGTGGTCTATTGGTTGTGGGGATTCTTTTCTTTTTTCCATTACATGACTGTGTCTGTTCCCTGCTCCTTCTTTTTCATCAGTGACCAGTTTATCACATGTCCCATCATAAACATGGCCAGTTACTGGGCTGCTGCCTCTCGAGGAAATGTCTTCATGTACCACGTACCTGAGAGCTCCTCACAGAGCAGGTAAGGAGCTGTATTTTATTATGTTTCTCGGATGTAGAATTTGTAAAACGAGGGCTGACTGCTTGGGCATGCTGTGGAGTAAATGAATAGATGAAGGTACCTTAAATAAACAGTTCAGATGGAGCAAAGGAAGGGTTGGTCTCTAATAGTTTATTTCTCCGACTATGGAGGAATGCTTTTTCTGAACTGAGGCACTTACCATTAGATGTCTAAATTAAGTTTCCCCTTTCCAACTTACCTACCCTTGCCAGTTCCAGACAGTCTTCAGATTCCTACTAGACATCTGATAAATCTCCCACAAAGAACCAGAATGTGGTCTAAGTCATCAGGAGTCCACAGCTCTTGAGATAAGTGGGGTAATGTTTTCTAAGGACTCAACATGAATTTAACACTGCCCCCTTTAGAGGTCAGGGCAGTTGTACCCCAATTACACTGACTGGCCTTCAGTGTGGATGGGCTCTGGGATTTATTCTTTCCTGCTCCAGCACTGTGACTGGTGACCTGCCGGCAGACTGTCTCATGGGAGGAAAAATATATTTTTGCACACAAGCATTTGCAGACTCAGGCTCGGTGTCATCCTTCATGTTAGAAGCTTACCTGAAAAATGCTCAGCAGGACAAGCTGTATTGTATTTCAGACAGAAAGGCCTATATACGAGTGGGAGATGCGAATGCCTTGTTCCCTTGGGTGAAGAACAAGCTGAAAGGCAGCGGCCCTTGAGGTGACCTTCCCTGGCTTTATCTTAAATCCAGCCCCAGACAAGAGGAGACACGGATGTTTGCAGGCAGTGGTTAGTACTTTGGGCTGCCACGTGACACACCACAGTGGCTCCTGCTCTCTTGCTCTCAAAGGCTGAGTGACCAGAAACTGCAGTGAGAATCACCCCTCCTGTCCACTGGATCCACACATCAGGGCAGCAAAGCACACAGGGGTGTTTATCCTGATACTGTTTCCTGATGAGGAAGCTGTGCTTGTTCCCTGCTCCCTGTACTGCCCCATACCTCTCTCTCCAGGAAAGATATTTGAGACCCTTTCCTTTTGCTCAGGCTTTCTCTGAAAGGGCTCAGGGGAGGGACAGCAGGTTCCCAATGGCACCATTTGATCCTGTGAAGTTCCCTGCAAACTGCGCAGGTTTTCTGATAGCACAGTGAAAAGGCATTTGAAAGAAACCAGCCCAGATCTGGGTTACAGATGAAGGCCATTATTCTGTGGTAACACAGGCTCGCTTTCTTTCTAACTGAGAAGAAGTTAATCCTTGGGGAGCCGTTGTTTCGCTGGCAGCTCCAGCGGGAATGTTCACAGTGCTCCATTTGGCTACTGATAGGCTCAGGGAAGTGACTTTTACAAGGCTCCAACCAGGGCTGAGCTGTGGTATGCCAAAAATCCAGCCACTCAGAAGGAAAAGATATGTTCTCAAGTGAGCTAGCAATTTTTCTCTTGCTCTGGAGAATGATAGTGACCCAGTCATCTACTATTAGACCTTATTTGAAAATAGATGAAATAGTACTTATACAACTTAGACTCACTGGCTTTGAGGCAGTGATTCTGAATGGATGAAAATTTTCTCTTCTCTCTACACCTATTTAAGATTTCTCTTGTGCCGATATTATTTAGATCTCCTCACACTCTCCAGTGCAGCAGTAGTTTACGTAGCACTTGGCTACATATTTTAATATCATTTATGTTGACACTGGTCTTCTAAGCTACTTACTTTTAAACTTTAGTGAAACTTATTAGTTTGCGTTTTCATGACCCTCTGTAAAAGAACAAAGCCAGAATGCTTTCTGAAACTTGTGGGAACATGAGGCAGAGGCTCAAGTGCCTTAAGTTAAGCCACTTGGAAGGAGAAATGGCCCAAATTAGTATGCTGTGGAATACTGTTGCTCCTTTTGTCTTTATTTATTCTTAAGTACCATTAAAATAAAAGCTGTTTGGGTTGCAAAGCAAGCACTTAAGTAGAAGTTGCATAATTCAGCTTGTGCAGAATGATCTCATTTGACACTACAGTGTGGCTATTTATGAAATGATACCCTTGTTTTCTCAAGGGACCCCACACTAGGTCCTCTGCTGAACACACAGTGAATATTTTGTATAAATATTGTTATCATTCATTTCTAACTGAATCTGTCTTTATTCTTCATCCCAGTTTTGCCATGTCACCTCTCTTCCTCACCTCCTTATAGAATTCCCCCCTCCATATAGTATAGGTGCATTGCAGGCTGTCCAGCAGCCTCACTGCATGACCATGGTGTGATGCTATCAAGGGAAAAAGCTTTACATGTGAGGGTGACTTTAACTCCTAAAAATTGAGAAACTATCAGTAATCTGAAACCAACAAAACACAGTCTTTGGGAATACTGTTGCTGATTTGTCCTACCGGATTAAAATCAGTGATGTACATGAAACAGCCTTCAAGTAGAATATATACACTAAACTTGGGGAAAGATCTGGCCACCATGTCACCACCTCCCAGAGGATGTCCCTAACCACTGGGATAATGAGTCCTGACAGTTCTCAAGTTCTTCTTTGAAAATTGTGACTCTTAGGAGGAGGAGAAGAGGCAGATACTCTGCCAAGTAAGCTACAGCTTAGGCTGGAATGTGTGGCAGGACGTGTGGGTTTGAACTTGCTCAGCAGAAGTGAGAATTGAATCTGGGACCCTGCAAACACTCTATTAAATTCCTAACTAGAATAATAGAATCATGAATCATAGAAACAACTGGGTTGGAAAAGACCTCTGAGATCATCAAGTCCAACCCTTGATCCAACCCTGCTGTGGTTACCAGACCATGGCACTCAGTGCCACATCCAGTCTCATCTTAAAAGCCTCCAGTGACAGTGAATCCATCACCTTCCTGGGCAGCCCATTCCAACGTCTGATTACTCTTTCTGTAAAAACTTTCTTCCTAATATCCAGCCTAAACCTCCCCTGCCACAGCTGAAGACCATGCCCTCTTGTCCTACTGCTGATTGCCTGGGAGAAGAGACCAACCCCCACCTGGCTACAGCCTCCTCTCAGGTAGTTGTAGAGAGTGATGAGGTCTCCC
>JAWWLV010000088.1:144456453-144477416 GCA_035041135.1 Platyrinchus mystaceus
TCCCCTCATCCACCAGGTGGGTCACCTGATCATAAAAGGAGATCAGGTTGGTCAGACAGGACCTGCCCTTCCTAAACTTGTGCTGGCTGGGTCTGATCCCTTGTCCATCCTGTAGGTATTGTGTGATTGCACTTAGGATGATCTGCTCCATAACCTTGCCTACCAGAACCCTGTTACAGCCATTTCTTTGTCTTAATAAATGCAATAACCAAAGTATAATTTACAAAGTAATCATGGACAGGATATTCTTTGAGTACCCATACTGGATCAAATACCCTCAGTGTATTGTAGCTGGAGGAACATGTTGTTAGATATTCCTGATCACTCAGGCTTTTGAGAGCAAAATAATTTCTCGGCCATTTTGATATTGACCTGCATCTGGGTTTGCTGAGATACAGACCTCCACTTGTGAAAATGGGAAGTTTTATAGTATTATGTCCATAGGGCAACATAAAAGATAAAATAATGAGGCTTTTTGTCTTTGGTGTCTAAATTGTTCCTAAGAAGCCAGTTTACACAGGATATGGACCTTTCCCTCTTTGTGTTTGCTATCTATATCATAAGGAATATGATAATTTAATTGAATATTTTCCATAATAACTTCTAATAGCTACCTCACAGGGGTATTGGAAAGAGTACATTAAAATAATATTCAGATAACTGCAACATCGGAAGATTATTTACTCATAGATAAAATATTATGGCCGGGGAAATAACCATTTACTAATTAAGATAAGGCACCATATAGTAACACATTCTTCGATTTCTGCTTTGTCACCTCTCCCCTACTTTATGCGTGTCTCCCAAAATGTGTAACAGAACAGAGAGTTAAAATGCAGGGATGAAAAAGTATTGGTATTTCCTTTTGTTTCACAAGGAGCAGTCCCTTAATAACTCACAGCAAGATAAACAAGAGGGAGGGAGAAGTCAGCCAGTAAAGACAGACCCAACTGAAATGGTGCAAAGTAGACAAAAAGTTATTTAACAGGGAGGATTTTTTACCAGTAAAAGTCAATTATCCAAACTTTGTCTTGCAACTGGATTTTTCTAAAATGTATACATAAACACACATTCAAGCATGCATAGATACAGGGGTAGGGTTAAAGAGCCTGCTCTAAACTGATGTCTACGACATATGTGGAAAATCACATAAAACCATGAACTGACAGTTTTTGTATAGATGAATAGATCTTGCAGAGAACAGAATAATATCTCCTTCCACGTGGTAGCATTCTCCCAAGCTTGGCATGACACCATGTCTGCTTTAGTCTTCAGTTCCCATTTGAATAAGGAGCCAACTCCCACATTAATAATCTGTGGTAAAAATATATACATAACCCAGCTGCCATTTTCTCACTCTCTTTCTGAGAACACTTAGGCCTTGGAGTAAACATTTATTCTAAACAATGCAGGAGGAATGTGGCTGCTCAGCAGTGCCTGGGATTAGTGGGGAGGGCTGGGGTATAGCTTTAGTTACGGTGAATAAATGTATGATAGGAGAAGTATGTTTTGACAAGGATAATATTATTAACTGTACAAAGATTTGTCTTGTTAACCCTTCAAGAGGTTTCTGGGTGATTTTTGCATATTTTATGAAGGAGCACAGTTTCCAATTCACACTGTGGTGCCAAATGTTCTGTCTTAAAGATGGTGCATAAAAATCAGTGCCCTGCCAACTGAGAGGGGCAGATCGTCAGCTGCAGCAGGATGGCAAAGCATCATTGTTGTCATTGTAACAGTCTACATTGAGGATTAATGAGGCTCTATCTTAGAGTCATTAACATGACCATAAATAATTGTCACAAAAGCTTTTCTTAATTGTTGAGTATGGGACAGTTTCATCCAAGATTAATGATCTGGTGTCTCTTTTGAGTCATTTTAGTTGGGGCTGTCTTTACCTCCTGTCTGTGCGCTCTTGTGTACATTGATGTGAGCTGCTGAAAGGCTGCTCCATGCCAGTGCTCACATAGTTGGCTGGATTTTGGTGACACTTCTTATGATTCCTTTAACTGAAGGAGAAAACTCCTGACTGATTAAAAAAACAAAACAAAACAAAATAAAAATGTTTGTGCATAAACCCATTCAACTATGGGAGGTATTTTTGGTTTCTATTTCTTCTGTATGCTGTGGTAGTTCTGGCTATTCTTAATATCCCTTTAATTAAAGGAGATTTTTCTGCTCTTTTGATTTCATAACAGTTATATCCCTGCCCTTTAATCCACCCACCACCTGCCCACTTCATGCTCTCCTCCTGACTGTAGCTGTTAGTCCATGGGTACCAACACCCCATAGGTTGGGGTCCACAGTGTGAAATGGGTGCTGTGCAGGCAGACAAGAATTTATGTCTATATATCTCTGGGCTTCAAAGGAACTCATCTAAACACGGAGGGCAAATAAATTAGCAGTGAGGTGGTGACAAGCACAAGATGCACATTGCCTCCACAACTGGGCAAGCACCTCAATTGCCTTAGGCAGCTACATCCCCTTGCTGCAACAACAGCTTGTTGTTGTGCTCTATAAAGCTCTACTTCCCATCATCTCCTAAAAGCTGTTGCTTTGCTCTTCTTATTGAAAGTGCCTCTCGTTCCTATGGCCTTATCCATTGCACTATGCCCAGCTACAGCTATGAAAACATTATCCCACTGATACAACCACAGCACACTGTTCTCAAGTCTTTAGATAGTTTCTTTGTTTCTAAAGGATTGAGGTCAGCACAACTTGCCTTTTCTTCCCATGAAGTGGTTTAGAGGCCTTTATCATTCAGATCTTGGAAATTAGTCATAAATATGCACAGGCAAAGTACCAAGCTCAGAAAATGCAGAAATCAGCTTTAAATGAAACAAAAATTCAGCTAAAAGATTCAGAAAAGTACAAAACAACATTTGGAACTGCATGTGCTGCACTGGGACAGGCTGTTCCCATAAGATGTAATCTAGAAAATAAGCACAAAGTCCATATATGTAGGGCACCATGTATTCTTTGGGACTCTGAGGTCTTCCAATGGACACATCACTTTTTTTAGGAAATTCATCCATTCATTCAGCTCAGGAATAGCCATAATGAGCAAATGCATAAATTTCTGTCTCCCAAAAGTGCACTCAAGTGTCAACATACCTATTTCTAGATTTTAAATACAATCATTCCCTGAGAGAATTGTGTCATTTGTGATTTTTAGGAGTTCTGACAAGTTGATAAAAGTGCTTTCTTCCTGCCTTAATATCTCTGATATTTTTTTTCAATTAATGTGAGCTTTCAGGTTCTTGAATTTACTATCTGCTACTTCAGTTTTATTTTCTTGAGTTGGCAGGGCTATAATGCAAAGTGGAACATTGTGTGTATTGGGAGTAATTCAAGTGGAAAAGACACAGCAAACTCCAGGATACTTTTGCAAGTCACATGTATCTATAGGGCTTTTTTGGTACAAATGTGGATAAACCTGGCAATTTAATCCTGTTAGGAGTTAAGTTTTTCCATACGTCCTGATTTTCCTGAAAAGGAGAAAGAAAAGAATGTTCATCTGTTTTTCACATCCTTTACCCCATTTGTTTGGCAGGAGTTTGTAATGAGAGGAGACATCATGAGCCAAATGCATCCCTAGAACTGCAGAGGTCACACGAGGCCTTACATTGGCCCATTAAATTTCTATAAATATCCAGCTATCCTTTGATTATTTTTTTCTCTCTGCAGTCACATACCATTTCCTTTTATAAGATGTGTGGCTATATGTAATTTTTTAAAATTATTTTTGCTTAGCATCAAAATGAACACTTCATTTCAGGCAAAGTGCAGTGTTGGTAAGCTGCCCCTCTCCCATGACATGGATGAAATGGTGCCTGTCCACAGCTTGGGATACTAGATCTGCAAACATACTCTGCAAACCTGCTGGTATTAATATGAAGATAATGCAGATGGGTGCAAAAAGCACATTAAATATTTCATATAATTCTTGCAAAAAATAATTTAAAATCCATTTATTAAAAATAAACACAGAATGGGGCCTCAAGAGCATGAAGGCAGTGGAACATTATATATAAATGATATCCTCTTCTCCAGGGACAATTTTTCTGTGAAATCCTATTTTGGCTCAAATCGGCAGGAGATTTATTACCAACTCTATGAGTCTGGGTTTCACCTATGCTGTTCAATTCAATCAACATGTAAATAACCTCTTCTCACCAAAGCCAAGTGACAGTGGAGAGGTCTTTTTTTGACTTTTCTGATGATAGGTCTGGTCTCACTAATGGGGTACTGAACAGGGCCTTGATTGCGAGACTGGGAGCTCAAAGCTTGGGTCCCATCTCTAACACTAAATCTTTCACAGAACTGTTAGAATGAGCAGTTATTTTCATAAAGGTTTACATTAAAGGTTAAATGGTTTTCTTACCTCACCAGTCTGTCCCAGATTGCCAATATCTGTTCGGTTCAGTGACGAGTTTGAGTACAATATTTCTTCTCAATTTCTCAGATGATCACTGGTAACTCTGGCTGAACTCTAGCTTGTTATGTTTGTCTTGTTATTTTAAAATTTAAATGACTGAAGCAGTGGGAAGTTTGGTGTTTTTGTATCGTATAGGATATCATTTGAATTTTGAGATAATTTACGTTGGCTTCTACATGTGTGTGGAGTTTTAAAAAAAACCCAAAAACTACATTAAGGCAACTAAGAATAGAAGCTATGACTCAAAAGGCTTTGAGATTAGTTGAAATTAGTTGAAAAGGAGATTAAGGACTATTTTTAAATGAAAGGGAAAAAAAGAGGAATATTAGGCCAGAGTCAGTCATTAATCATCAAAATGAGCTTCCAGTATGAACTAATTAGCCAGACCTAGAGCAAGGACAAAGTTCAAAATGAGATATATGTCCTAATTTACCACAGAACACACTGTGAGGTCCCTGCAGCCCCAGGTCCAAGTTGTGCATTCAGTCCTAACACAGAATAGCATGGTGGTCTGCCAGATCATGTTTTTCTATTCTGACTGCCATGATTATGGATAGCCAGTAATGGAAATTCCATTTTGCAAACAAAATTTTTGAGGAGTTCTGAGTTGGGGGGCTTGGTTAGGATTTTTTTTGGGTGCTTTTGTTGTTGTTGTTGCTGCTTGTTTTCTTTTGGCTTGGTTTGTTTTTGGTTTTCTTTTTTTTTTCTGTTCCAAAAGCTTGTGATTAAGATGCTAACTTCAGCTGTTGGATGAGGGGGTTTACATCTATGCTGTCTTTGATTTGGAACACGAATTTAAACCAAGTCAACCATTAACTGGGTATTTTTGTTCTAAATTCTGATCTACTCATCTTTTATCCTTCCCTGTTGAAGCTGTTTTATTGTATGTGAAAGTAACCACAGTTCTACAGAGAGAGCAGTGGAGTATCTGAATGGCCAAGTAATTCCCTTCTGTCTTTCTTACTTGGAAACATTTAAATGGAAACTCCATCTCAGGTTCAAGGAAAAATTTCTCAGAACCTATACCTTTCCAATTAAACAGCTTGGCACTGAATAATGACAATTCCCAGCAAATGATGTTTCAGGGTCTGCTGTTAAATCGTTGGTTATGAATGTCACCAAGTTCTAGATTTTGCCATCTGATTTTCTGTAAACTGGATAACTGAACTCCAGTAGCGCCTCCTTCTGAGGTGAACTGAAAATTCCTCATGAAGAGCTCATTTTAGTGTGAACAAAGTGGTAGGATCTGGCTCCTAGTACTAGTCCTGTGTGGTCAATAAATCCAAGATTTCATCCTTACACATAATTGCATTCACTGCTGTTAGTAAAATAACAGATCTGTTCCTTGAAAGGGACTTCTGTAGAGGAATAGTTTGGGTCCCTTCAAAATACTTTAAAAACCTCCTTTGCCCTTATCTCTTGCTGTCCTCCCTTTTATCAAACTGTGCTCTGAAGTGCACTGGTTGTGGGGCATTTGTTTCCTCATTTAGAGTTGCTGCTGTTGAGCATCTGTATAGTATCCTTGGAGTACAGTTTGGAGCAGCTCACGAAATAAAAACTTCCCTGCAGAGCTGGTAGTGTACAACAGCAAAGCTGTAAATGTTTATTTGTCACTCCTCTCTTTCTCTCACTCTACTTTTCTTCCAGTCAAAACAGTGTCTCTACCTGGTGCTACCTTGAGTATGCTTAGAGCTTCTCCAAGACTCAAGTCCTTGTTTGGATATTTCTGGCTATTTTGCACTCCCCTCTGGTCCCTTCCAACCCAAACCAGTCTATCATTCTTTGATTCTGTGATTCTATGATCAGAGTTTGAGGGAGGAGATAGAAATATTCCCCTGATATTTCCCATCTTGCTGCCATCTATATGTTTCCCAGTTGTCTTTCCTGCTGTTCTGTACATTTATTTATGTGCCTCTTTCCCCTCTTAACCTTAGGGGTTTTTTTCCCATCCTCATGTTTTCTTTGTCATCAACCAGAAATATTGAAAGCAGCCCATAAAATTATAGCATTTTGCAATATTTGCTATATTTTTGCTATATTTTTTGCTATATTTTTGCTATACATATATTTGCCACTTTGTGTCTCTATATCAAACCTAATAGAATTGTACAAATAATTTCAAACCTAAAAAGCTATGTATTTAAGAGACTGCTAAGGTCACAACCCAGACTGAAATTCAGCAGTTTTCACCTCTAGAAACATGAGGACTGAGAACACAGCTGTGAAGCTAAAACAAGTGAGCTGGGACTGAGGTTTTTCCCCAAACGAGACTAAGTTCACCTCTGCTATGACTTCTCTAAAGGGGTACACTCGTCTCTTCATTGCACCTCAACTAATTTCATGTCCTGTAATCTAATCAAAAGTGACTCTTCATTGAAAAGAAAATCGCTCCTTTAAGTATATCGTACCTTTGCTGCACCACTGACACTAGAAATTGCTGTTGTGTACTGGGCCAAGCAAATTATTTTTAAGGCAAAATTATTAAACTATGATCTTGCTTAATCCTTCTATAAACATTTGGGGAAGAAAAATATGCTTTAATCTCGTTTCAGCTCTACATTTTTTTGGTGAATAATCTGTGAATAATTCACTTTCCAGATGCAAAGTATTACTGAGGTATTATGATAAGACTAAGGAAAACACAACCAAAGATGTATTTCATTTAGAGGGCTGTGTGTTTGTTTTTCAAAATAGAGGTTTTGATGCCACCACTCATGAAATGTAAAAGAGTCATCTTGCTTTCAGCCCACCTGCCTGTAATGGTTTGAACTACACTCCTTGTTCCTTTGGAGGCAGTATCAGGGTCATATCAATGCTGCTGCATTTCATGCACAAAGATAAAATAGTTTAAGTTGTGACACCTTTCGACAACAGCCACTGCAGCCAGTGTAGATCAAATCTTGCTGAGTGGATCTGGGATTTGTTTGTTCTTGCCTCACAGACATCTGCTCCTTCTCCCAGGTCCCCTGATGCTGTCTGCTTTCATGCAGCACTAAACCAAGTCAATAAGACCTTTGTCTAAATGTGGGGTATGCAAAACTCAATTGGGCCAGAACAGAAATGTATCCTTCTGAGATGTGGTTCAAAGCTATGTGTTGAGCATAGTTCAGTTATAATGTTATTAGTAGAAGTTGGCCACTGTTTTTCTGCAGCACTTGAAGGTGTTGAGGTGTGTGACCTTTACTATTAAGTCATGCAAGTGTTGTGGTTTTACCTGGCCAGTTTTGTCTGTGAATTGTTGAAATATTCCTTATAATATGTGTCAATTGTTACGTGGAACTACTCAAGAATTGTTGTTTCTTAAATCTGATCTAGGTGATTATCTCAAGCTGTTTTGACTTGGCTGCCATATAAAACTAGGGGAGAACAGAGTGTATGAGTCAAAACCACCCAGCCAGGAGAGAAATTAGATTAAAACTATGTTTAAGAAAAATCTTCATAAACATCTCCTATTACATCTTTTCTTATCCAAAGATTTGGGTCAGAATCCTGGCCACAGTGAAGTCAATGGAAAAAATCCAATTGCTGCTAAGAAGGGCCAGGATTTTGTTCCAAGCCTGTGAAATAAACCATAATTAACCTTCCGTTGTGGCTGCCAGAATCCATGTCACCACTTGCTTCCACTATCTGAATTTAGCGAAAATCTGTCCATAACTTAAGAGGCATTTAAGGAATAGCCAAGTGACTTTCTTCCTCTATCACTTTCTCTTTAATTTAGAAAATGTGCCCTGATACCTTCCACAATTTTCTCTTGTAACAAATGTTAAAGACCCTGCATTAACCTAAAACAAATTCTTCCTGTTATTGCTTGCTCTTCTTTTATGTTTTGATTTGAAAAGGTCCCACAGCTCTCCACACTCTAATTAGTGGTCATTAATTATTTACCATTTTGCTTTATTCTCTGAATGAAATTATATCCCTTTCTTACCCAAATAAATAAATGATGATTTTAATTATCTTTCCATAAATATTTACTTTAGCTCAGGTCAGGAGCTCTTGCTGGATGTTCAGTATGCATTTGGTCTACCATTCTACCCGAAGTATGAACAACAATTTACTCCAGAAGAAAAGGGCCTTTCCTTGAAAATTATGCAGTATATCTCCAATTTTGTAAACTCTGGGTAAGTGTGTGATATTTAAGGGTGCTGTGGTTGGGGAGGGGGTGAAGAGTAGAGGGAGTGTAGTCAGTCTGTATCCTGCCCTCTCTCAAACAGCCTTCATTTCCTCTAACAACTTGTAAGCCTACAGAGGGTTTTGGTCAAAACAGTTGGAAAGTTCTCAAGCAGAGCAGACACCAAAGATCTGTAGCTTGACTTTTAGGTAGAAGGAAGAGACATTTTGTCTCCATGAACTAGCAGCAAATTCTGCTTAAATACATAGGGGCTGCAAAGGCCTTCTTGTTGTTTCCAGAGCTTAGTTCTAGGACCCAAATTCTGAAGTCTCTTGGCTAAGAGTTCTCTTATCCCCCCCCACCCCCCAAAAAAAGTGGGGACACAGTGCACCCTTTACTAACTAATCTGTTAATCTTCTTTCAGCTTTACTGTGCTGTGGCCAAGCTCGATAATGAGGAGTATCCCTAGAATAGTGGGAATGGGGGGAAGGGTGACTTTAAGTGCTTTTTACAGTATCTTGGGTTGAGCTGGGATCAAGGGCTGTTGAGGGTGTTCATAAGCCTGTGTCTGTACAGGTTCTGTGTACCTGTTCCTTAGGAAGTTAACCAGACTAACAAGTTACCATGAATGATTCACCAGTCTGGATTGAATTTGAGCCCTGCTGGTCAGAGGGACTGGATACACATTTCCCTGACCTACCAAATCTTTTCTCACTTTACTGTTCATGTCATTGTTTTCTAATGTTCATTTCTCCTGCTCCCTTAGAAATCCAAACTACCTTCATAGTTTCTCAAGAAGGATGTCAGGGGTGATGCCCCTCTGGCCTATGTATCTGTCAAGTGATGGTGGTGATAACTACAAGGAGTTCACTGTTCCTTTACCGACTCTTAAAGGATTGAAAAAAGCAGACTGTTCCTTTTGGTCTGATTATATCAGAAGGCTGAAAGCATCCACAGGTGAGAAGAGCATTTTGTGACATTAAATAAAACCTAAATTCTCTGCTTAATGTTTTCCTCTGACTGTAACTCTGTTATATCACTGTGGAAGAACACTTTTCATAAATTAAACATTTTTCATTGTCTGGGGCATATAGTTAAGACTGTCCTGAGAGTGAAAGGATGCAATAGTAAACAAATTTATTTTGTAGCAGATAGTGTGTAATAATGTTTAATTGCCCTGGAGTTAGAGCTAGAGAAATCTTCCTGCTGTGATGATATAACAAAGCTATATCTTCTAATAGCTTGCTCTCTATTTGCAGTTATAATGTAGACTTTGACTAAATTGGAAGGCTGGGTATACAGGCCTGTTTTGTCTACTGGAAACACCTAGCATGAGAATGCTGAGATTCCTATGGTTTAGGAGGAGCACAATGACGTCTATCCATTGTAAAGTTGTACCTGAGGCTTTAGTTATATATCACTATGGTTCCTGTATGCTTTGACTTCACAATAGATAAATTTCTCTAATTTTTTTTTATAGTTATGCTGGTTATGCCCCTTGTATTTCTCCTTTGTCACAATAAATTTCAATGCAGCTATGGGAGTAATTTAATTTTTTCTTACTGCTTAGGACAGTAAAACCAACTCTGCAAAGATTTCAATCTGCTGCCTGTCCTGAATTTATTCTAGTAAATAAAGTCCCCTTCACGTCTGTGTATCTTGTAAATAAATTTGGATAGCCTCGAGGAAAGCAAACAAAACCATCCCTTTTTGGCAGGCAGAGATGTTTTGAATTGCTCTTGGAGGCCTGCAAGTTTGCAAGTGTTTTTTATGTCCTAAGGTTTCATCTTCAGGCCCTCTCTGCTTTTAGGGGCCATTGGAATTCTGGAAACAAAATGTACTTTCCAAGACCCCAAAGTACCCAGGGTATCTGTGGCTGACAGAAGACTTAAAATGGGCTGAGGCTGATGTTTGTGTAACACAAAACTATAATGCCTCAGAACCATTAATTTGGTGAATCTGATGCAAACACAAGTTTTCAGAGCTTGATTCTGATGTTTAAACCATCCTGGCTATAACTTCTAGATCTTTTGGGACTTCACCTCTCATCATTATATCTGTGTAATGCCAGAATGAGCTGAAGTCACAACTCTTGACCAAGCACCACGGACAGAGGCTATTCCCAGCATTTACAGAAAATCCCCCCAAAAGGTGGAAAAATATCTACCAGGGCAGATTAGTTTTGGCATAGAAAAGGTTTAAAAGCATCCAAACTGGCATAAGAACACAACATTCGTGTATGAGTTAGTCAAATGATCTGTCTAACTCAATATCCTGCCCTTGTCAGTGGCCAAAGCCAAATACTGGAATGTTAAACAAAAAAATAGAGAGAGGGAGAGAAAAACACACTGAAAGAGTTCATGAAGTTGAGTAAAATTTTTGAGAGCAAGCCATAAAGTGTGAAATTTATGGAGTATAGATTGTCAAGAAAAGGTTTAAAAAGTACATGTCAACATGTTATTCTTCAAGCAGAACTGAGAACACCCGTCCGGCTCTTGAAGCCAGTGTTTGCTTGGCCCCAGCACCATGGCAATGCAGTTACACGGCTGACTTCTGCTGAATTCCATCTCATAGCACTGTTGGCTTGTTGCCTTGCCTTGATAGGCGTCTTTAATCTTATCTCCCTTGGAATACTGAAACTTCTCATACAATTCTAATAGGCATCATATCAAACCCATTTCTGTTCCAGACCTCAGCCTGTGATGGTATCTTATAGAGACTCTTGCTGTGCATCTCTTGATAACAATCTGAGCCCACCTCCTTGGAAAAAAGATTTGTAATGTTCATCAGTTCACCTAGAAAGACAGTATAAAATTTGGTTGCTGATGGCTGAACACCCTCAATTTCTTTTTGAGAAGATGTTGTGCTGAAATGTGTCAGTCCATCAGTACAAGTTCATCACTTGCATTGCTCCCAAAAATTGGATTCTGCAGGAATTGCATATCTAAGCATCATGTTGCTGCTTTGTTGATGTGTCTCCTTTGCACCCAAGGTTACTTGCTGTACCTCCCTTCAGAACAAAAGCACTGCACCTCTGTTGTTGTTGTTACCTGACTGCTCCAGCCTCTGTTCTGGGAGTGCTCTCAGGCTGTCAGTCAGCTACTCTTAAGATTCAATCTTTCCCAGCTTTCAATAAATATAAATGTCCGTGATAGTGTTCTTGGATTATTATAGATTGCAAACTTCGGCCTCCTGCCAAGTAGATGGAATTTACAAGTGTGTCAGCAAAAGGCACTGATAATGAAACAATCCAGTTTTCACATTAAATGCAAAGATGTACAGAATGTATTCTGATGCAATCTCAACCCGTTGTGTTGAATTCTGTTTTGTCCATCTCACCTTTTCCTTGAAATCAGTTTTTTTCAGCTTCATATGTCATCTGTGATCTGTAAGCAAAAAACCCCAACATATTTCAATAAAATGGAGAAGAACTAGACAAGCCAGTGATCATAAAATATAACTGAAACTAGCTTTTCAAAAATCTTTCTTGATCCTTTGTATAGAGCCCGGTGAAATATCTTGACTTAATGTCATATTAGGGATAACTGAAGGCTCAAAGATCAGTCCAAGAGAAAACCAAGGTATTCCTTGCTGTGGTTTATGCTAAACTCATAAATTGCAGTTTCTGGGATAAAAACCTCTCATATTTAGAATCTTACATGTCTTTAAGTTATTCACTGCTGGATCTAGAAGCTGTTGTGTATATATCTAGCTTAACTAATACCTGTAATTTTCTTTCCATTCAGGAAAATACTGTCCAAGTTGAAGTAGGTGTTTCATTTTGTGATCAGACCACAATATTTACTGATGGAATGTATAATTTGTTCCTGGCATATAAATGGAATGTATGTAGATGTAATTGGAGATAATTTAACAAAATTCATGTCATAAATGCAATGATTCATCATGATGTTTGCTGCCAGTGCCTTTACAAATTATGGAGGGGAGTTTGAATCTGTTTCATTGCAGATGAACTATAAATCTCCTGAAGTTTTGTTTGAGACCAGTTTGTAAAGTTGGCATTTTGGGGAGGAGTTTACCTGGGGAATTATGAAATTGATGATGCTTTAAAAGGTTTGGATTCAGTAATGGAGTTCCCATGGTTGCATTTCAAAGAAATGCGTTATATTTTGAATTATGACGGTTTCCATGGGAAACATTAAAACGATAAACAAGAAGAGTGGCCATTGTGGAAAAAATAAGCTGTGAATGGCTTTTTCCAGAAAATGTGTTAACAAGTTGAAATTCAGTTAAAAACAGGAGCTCCAGAATGTTTATGCGTATTCAGACAGACGTCTGAATGCTAAAGTTCCCCTTGCATAGTGTGGTGGACTGTGTTGCCTAACAGTGAGTCCCTTTAGAAGGGACCTCTCCCTGCATCGCAAACAGGTGGACTTGGTTCCAGTCTTCATCTCTTACTCATCTGACTGGTATCTAAACAGAACCAGTTGTCCTAAAAGAAGTGCCTCTGTAAGCAGTGTTGCAAATGGCGAGAAAGAGATACCTTTAGTCTCTCAAAGTTGAGTCTTGTCTGCCTAACTCTTGTGCCCACATTTAGACATTTGGGTGTATTTTACATGTCCAAGTTAGCTAGACTGGACCTCATCTGTAGAAAACAGGTACAAAAAGCTGAAGCCTTCTCCATGAGCTCTGGGACACCAAGAGTAGCCACACAAGAGTCCAAAAAAAGCAACAGTGTTAGTAGTTCAGACTTGAATCAAAGCTGAATCAGGAATGTTGTGGTTAGAATTAATCTTTTATTCTCTCTATTCACACCTCCCTTTTGGAAATCTCAGCTAGAAAACAGATTCCTTTAGTATGGGGGATATTTGTGCAGCTATGAGAGCACTCTCTCTCTAGGAGACATTAAATAAACACCCTCAGTAGACTTTCCTGACACGGTTTGGTGGTGCTGAGGCAAATGCATCATTGAAATAGGGTGAAAGATTAAAACCACAGAAGGAAAAGGATAATGAAGAAGAGACCTATCAGAGGTCCACGGGGCCTTATGTATTCCAGACAGACAAAAAAGTAATGTTCCCCACACTTCCTGCCTGGTAGGGAAGTATCAGGAGATGATACAAAAAAAAAAAAAAAAAGTCTTGCATGAGTGGAGAGCAAACTATTATGCATTCCCATGGCAGTTATTTAAAGAATGCTGGAGGCACAATGCTTAAATACCATCAGGTGATCTGCCATTACCCTAAATTTTGCAAATAGACTGCAAACTGGGAAAAATATCTTCCTGAACATTTACAGCTGCATAAAAGTCTTTTAAGTGTCATTGACCAAGTGTGTACCTCACAATTTGCTGCACCAAAGATATGACATCTCTTTTAATCTCAATTATATTGTCTTTTCAGGAAGTGCAAGTGATGGAGACTCATCTGGTGAAAACAGCCCTAGTGAAGCTCCCAGGGAAGGACCTTCCTCCCTGGAGAGCCAGCCCCTGGGAGACAAGGTGTCTTACAGCAGATAGGAAATCACAGTGCTATCAGATGGGTTTGTCACATGTTGTACATCCACAAAAGCATCTCACAGCAGATGAACAAGCTGCTTCCTTTAGTTAACTTTCTGAACAAGTAAAGTAGACTTCTCAATATAGTAGTTTTTCAAGAAAATTGGTGAATATGGCACAAAATAACCACTACAGCTATTGTTTAAGGTCAAAAGAAACTGTAATTTGAAAAATGAAGTATCAATAAAAATTGCAAAAACAAAACAAATATGCTTGGACTTTATTTTTTGCAACTACACAAATGCCAACATGTTGTAGTACCACCAGCCAGAAAAAAACATACATTAAAACACTTAGAAGTCCCTGGGTTGATGAGGCTCAAATTTCTTAGATGTCATGTCTGTCTTGTCCCTGTTTGTTACTCATCCTATCACAAGCTGCTGATAGGAGGGGGAGCCTGGTTTGGCATTCTGGAAAAAACTAAAAAACTTCAAAATGGGAAGGGAGAACAATGTAAGAAGGGAAGCAAGAGTAGGCACTGTGCTCACATGAAGTCAGGCACATGCACATGTTGTATTCATGTCATGATCCCCTGTGAAATTATGTATAAGACCATTTGGTTAAGGCAGAACACACAGCAGAGATAATAGAAAGAATATGTTAATTAAAACTTAGAATATGTTGTCCTTGGAACATTTATCTTTTGCAAGGAGAAGGTGAGATACAGAATAGTTTTGGAAGTGTAAGGAAAATCATAGGATACCTGTAATGGCTCTTAAAGTATTTTGGATTTGGTTGTTAATTCATTGCTGGGATCATTTGGAAACAGATAATCCTCAATTGCCAGTATATTACACACACTTTTATGATACTTCACTAAAAGTAAAATCAATGTTGCCTTGAAATTAATAGCAAAATTTCCATTGATTTCAGTAGGACATGAATTACTTTGCAGTGCTGAAATAATTATTAAAACAACTCACAAGGTTTTGTTTGCTTCTTGGGACCTTTGCCAGTCCATGAACAGTTACTGTTGTCTTCCATGTATCCAGGTTTCCAAAGATTTTACCAAGATAGAAGAAAAACTCTGTAACACTCATAGTTCTTATACTTACATCCTGTTCAATAAAAGTAAAAAGAATCAAGAAGCTTGTTAACTGACTAAAAATAAAAGAGTAAAGATGAAGAACTCAAACTGTATTTTCCATCATTAACTTTACTTAAACTAGCTAACTGGTAATGGAAAAAAGTGAAATATTTAAGAACTTTTTAAAAAGCCCAGATCTTAAACATGAATCTCAACAGAGGATGCTTTCTTTGAAGTAACTGTGGATACAGCAGTTGTGATTCCTTGGCCAAAACTGGGTTTACTTTTCCCTCTTTTGAGACAGCTTCTTGAAACCTATGTCTAATAGATTCTATTTAAAACTTAAAGCACCCTGAGAAAGCGTCTTATTTTAGTAACAGGTATGATTTTACCTGTGTCCACATATGGAGACAATCATGTGCATATTTCCAGCCACATAATTTCCACAATGGAAGCATCCTATTCCTTCTTGGCTTGACCCTAATAGTCCTGTCAATCTTCATTATTTTTATATATATATATATATTTATACATATATATATATATATAAACTCTCAGTAAATGTCAAAAGTTCTTCTTCGCCCATTAAACAAATGCTTTTTAACTAATCTAAAAGTATTTTAGGTCACTTTGACCTCTGTACTGGTCCTCCTACCTTGCAATCCTGACGCTGAGTCATCTTCTCCCAGCCAACATTCTTTGTTTTTGCACTGTACTCTTCAAAAAAAAAAAAAAAAAAAAAAAAAAAAAAATCAAATTCTCCAGGACATCGGCCAAATTCCTGTGAAATACTGATATTGAAATGGGCTGCTGTTTGTGGAGAATTGCCTTGGTATAGCCATTTGCCAGGCTGTATTATTACAAGCAATCACTTCGGGAAAAATTGGGTCACGAGAGTAACAGTTTTGACCAATCAACCCAAAATATCCCATGTGTCCCGCTAAAGAGACATCAAAAGGCTATTGCACAATCACTGGAATGTTAAATATGTACCTAAACAGCTTAAATTCTAGTAAACTATAAACATATGTTTTTAATTAATATTATTATATTTTTAGGTGAATATTTACAAATAAAAAAGGAAAAGGAAGAATTTTTTTCCCTGCCCTGTATACAAACTTTGGCAGTGTTATTACCAAAAAGTAATTAATCTCAATTTGCTTTTAAACCATCAAATAATAAAAAAAAAAAACTCAAAAAACTCCAACAGGAAATACTCAATTCATCAGGGTTCCTTTCATACTACTGTGAACTTACTGTCTTCTGCATCACAGCATCATAACCCAAAAATACAAAAAAATAAATATATTTGAGAGCTAACTGTTGTACACAGCAACTCCAGTATTACCCTGCTGCCCACAGAACCGGTAAACAAAGGACAGATTAAAAACTATTCAGTATTGACTCATATTAAAGAAAGCCAAATATATAATCTTTCTCCACTCCCTATTCAGCTCCACCTTGAGCCCAGAGATGCCTCTGGAATTTGAGAAAAGGTTTTAATTTTGAGCTAGGAATGCAGCAGCTTAGCTTTGTACCCTCCTAATTACAGTCTTGGCCATCTGGTTGGCTTGGTAGATAGGTGGGTCTGACTGGGCTTTTAGGTCACCCCTCATGAGGTATTCTGTCTGACAGCTTGACTGTCAGTTTGGTAAAAGAGACTTTTGAAGTATGAAATTTTTGTTAAACATCTTTATTTCATACATGACTGACTGCCCCAAACCCACCCTATTACACTGGATGCAGCTCTTTAGACCATTCTGTCTCTCTCCTGGTTTCCTAGAAGCCTCTTTTCTATAACCCACTCTTTGTTTCCTCCTTTTAAAAAGCATGAAAATACTCTTCCCCAGTTCTCTGCACCCTCTTCTCCCCTTCTGCTTGTCCTGCTCACTCTCCATACTTCGTTTAACTTGCTTCTGTCAAGGTGCATTTTGATGCAGACAAATGCAGTCCCATGATCCCCTGTGTTCCTCTAATCCCATATTTCCTCATCTTCCCACATCTTCCATCCTGGGTCCTTAAGCTCAAACATTTTTGAAATATGAAATAACTTCTGCATCAGCACACGTGATTCAGTCTTTGGCTGTGAAGCTCATCACCCTCCTGACTTTAACTCCTCTTTCTTTTGGAGAACCACACTGTTAGAAATATACTGCTCCAATCCAACAGGAGATTTAATTAGAAAAGCATACATGTAGACTGACTGACAGAGAGGTCAGGAAACTTTAGCCTTGGTGATACTGAGAGGCCAAGTCTGCTCCCACATATAATTCTTAGCAAGAAAAATACATTCTCAGACTATTTAGGTCATTGTGCTTTAAACTGAAATACCAAAGACTGCAGTGATCTGGTAGTGAAGCAATGCACAGAAGCAGGATGACTAGAGCCATGCTTTCCTCCCTCTTCTGGAAATGGCTATAACTTATTAAAAGTAAAGCATTCTTTGAAACTTCCTACGAGCACACACAGACAAACCAAGTTAATGCCAATGAAGTTATTTGATCTGAACTTTTTGAAAGACAAGCCATCAGAACCTTTCTGTATATGTTGCTTTTAATACTTGAATGTCTAACCTACAGCATTTTGTGCGATTCTTTTGCACAGGAGATATTAGGCAACACAGAAAAAATGTGGAGTATTAGAAAGATTTTGCCATGCTGAGTTGGAAAGAAATCAGCTGACTAAATGGCAATGCTGGAAAGTTAATTGTACTTGACGCATAGAACTGGAACATCACAGTTTTCTTCCTGCTATTGCAGGGACCCACATCATATAATTCTCTTGGCTAAAATTAAGGTCTCAATCTTTCACCATTGCAGCATCATAGCCAATGCTCTGTATTATAGAAAGGCTCATATTCTCTGTAACTTGCTCCAGCTACAGTCTATAGCAGTGGCTTATGTAGTAGTAATTTTAGATTTGTGGACTGTCACTCCTCCCTATACGAAGCTAAAAAAATAAACATGATCACAAAGCCAAAGATCCTCCACGTGGTTCTCATTTGGTTTCTGAAATACAGACACCGCCTGGCAGGGATTTTATATAAGTTTCAGGTGTGAGAGAACTTGGTCAATAGGAAGTGTGATAGTGCTTTCAACTTTTTCTATTTTTAATATTTTTATATGATGCTGATCTGGCCCAAAGCTGAGGGCTCAGTAGTTCCTGCCCCTGCAGATGTGAATCCTCTAGCGTGGCCTTTGGTCATGATGATGTCAGGTCTCATCTCATGGTGTGGAAAACTGTCCTAGTTCTCCAGCTGCCCAAGAAAGACCCTTTGATTCCAGCAGTGGCTAAAACTCAATGAACTTCAGCTGAGAGCTCATGTGCTGTCAAGGAGAAGTAAGAGAGTTTTGCATCAGGATTCCTGACAAGTCTACTCACTCTTTAGGAGGCTCGTGGTATGAATGGGTGTGGAGAAGGCTGTGTTTCACAGCACAGATTTTGAGTGCTTACAAAAGCTGCTATTTTCTTGTTTTAAGGAGACCTTCTTTTCTTTCCTGTTGTTATTCTTCATGTATTCTGCTATCAGGGCATGGGAGGCAATGTCTCCAGAGTTTATCTTTTCTGCTTCTTACACGATCCCTCTGCAGAGAGTCTGGTGAGCAGAAGTCAATGAAACTGATAGTTTCTTCTAGGCCACTGATCGAAGTCAGATGGAAAAGGATATTTTTAAACTTTGCAGCTGTTTTTCAAAGCTGACTAAGGAACTCTGTAAGTCAGATCCTATTAACCTGTAGGGAATTTGGATACCCAGTTCCCATTGTGGCTTTGAAACCCCACCCAACATATGTGAAATGGTCAGTGCTCATTTAGGAGCCTTGTCCCTTTCATGATGAGTGGATGTCCGTGAAGAAAAGCACCATTGCAATTTGCAGCAGTTCATTGACTCACAAAGGCAGAATTTCGCTTGTTGCTTAGCTTCCCTGGTGAAGATTGAGATCTTTAGCAAAACAGACCAAAAAAAGGTTGCTTTTTTTTCTATTTGTTTCATGTGAATAAAACAGTGGCCAATTTTCAGGGGCAGCCAGCACTTTTCATGACTATTATTAGCATGCACGTACAGTCCCACACACAGAAGTAATGCACACCTCCACAGGGACCCACATATCCCTATTCTGTGACCACAACATAAAAGAATTCACAGGAGTCACAATCAGTTTACAGTAGCATTTTATATGTTCCACTGAAAATAGTGATCTGCTCTGCATGTGTCAGGCAGTTTAAGTGAAATAAGAGCCCAAGTTCAAGAGCAAAGAGGCTTGATGTTTCTTCTCAGTTCTGCTCCCACAGACTGACACATCATCTACAAAGAATGTGTAAAGTAGAACTGGCTTTCCATGGCAAAGCAAGCAGAGTCCTCCTGGGCTGCAAGGCTAAAAGTCAAACCTGGACCAAAGAAAATTTTAAAAATGGTTTTACAAGGAACTCTAAGATTTTTGTCACACTACAAGAGTGTGTTGAACTGGTTTAGTTTTGTTTTGGGGTTATTTTTGTGTTGTTTTGGGGGGTTTTTTTGAGGGGGCTAGAAAAGAAATAAACAATACACCAACGTCAGGAGGGCTATTGTTTTGATTTTAATTGCCTCACAAAAAGAATTACATTATGCAATCATAATTGCTCAAATACATCTGCTTTAAATAATAGAAGGATGACTTTTAGTGAAAAGTCTTTTGCTTAAAAGGTTTGAGGTGGGGTACCTTAAGAACAGGATAAGGTAAGGCAAGGATTTATGCTGGCTCTGAAGACCTTGCTCAGTACCTGTATCCTAAAACACAGTGAATACAAGTCTGAATTGATGGCTGATCTTTGGAGTGGTTAGTCAAAGGTGAATGGCTGGATGCTGAACTAACTGGGAGATTTAACTCTGAAGTTAAGCCCATGTTAAGGTGAAAGATCAGTCAAATAACAAACCAACTGACTGATTGGTTTATCATAGGAAGAGGCCAAGGCAGCATCATTAAATTCAGCATCCTAGCCCAGCCTAAAGTGCAAAAAAATTCCAAATGGGTGTTTTTCATTCAAAATCCTATCTTATAGCAGAGTGAGGTACAGTCTGAGGCAGTTACACCAGTCAGATCTTTGTACATGGGGCGTAGATCACTCTGGAGTGGTGACCAACAGCACTTTGCTCAGAAGTAGTAGAGATGTTTCCAGCAATGCTTACACAGCAGGGGAAGGATGGACCTCACCCTGTCTCTCCCTCTTTATGGAGGGACTCTATGAGGGATAAAGTATCCAGAAAGGAGGCAGTCACTTCCTCAAACGTGCTGAAGAGAGTCCTATGGCATATCCAGATTTGCCTGAATTTACAAAATCATTTAGGCACCTAACTTAGCACCTATCCTTAATTCTTGTTAGTAAATACTACGTAAAATATGGGTATGAAATTAGGCTTTCAAGACCAGCCAGAGTTGTGGCTGATAGCCTGGATTCTCTAAAACTCTGGTTTTTTTGCAGTTTTTATTACAGCCTCCTGGGCTGTCAGGTCGTGTGCTTAGAGATGAAGGTTGAATTCCTTGGACACCACGATGCAAGGGCTGCATGCCTGCCTGTGGGAATCCTGGAGGACAAGCACTCCCAGGAGACAGGCTCCCATGGAGCCAGTTAAAGGATCATTTTGACAGACCGCTCCTGATCCAGCCAGCACAGGCAAAAACTCCATCACAAGCCTGACTGCTTTCAAAGGCAGCAGCTGACAGGCAGAGAGAGAAAGCAAACTCTGACAGATGCGTTTGCTTCAGATCACTTACAGGGCAGTTTGCTCCTTTCATGCCTGCTAATAAACGCCTGGGCAAGGGCTGAAGCTCTTAAATTTGGCAGAGATCTTTCTCTCAAAAGCCATGGGCCTGCCTTTCAGCTGAAGTCAGAA
>JAWWLV010000088.1:144485191-144509451 GCA_035041135.1 Platyrinchus mystaceus
ATAAGAATTTATTTCATAAGTTAAATATTTTAGCCTCACTATCAGATCCCAGAGGACCTTAACATCCAAAGTTCAGGAGCATAACAGCAATGAGGTGGTGGAATTAATCCTTGCACAGAGGACACACATTGTTTATGCCCACTTTAATGTTATTTTGAAGCATTCTTTCACGTATGGTGTCTGCTCTGGCCTTTTGTAAAGGTTGGTATTTTCTCAGAACATTTTTATGCTGAAAGGCACGCCATGACTTGTGGGGCCTCTGTGAAGGGCATGTGGAGTAGAATTAAGGTCATCTAAAATAATTAGATTATGCACCATTATAAATGTATTAATGTATTCCAAATAGTGAGCTAAACTCTCTCTTTAGTCAATCCCAGGGGGAAATTGTTCTCATACTAAGATAGGTGTTTAAAATAAATTGGCTTAATCCCCCACCCCTGTCTTTTGTTGGCTCTGGAATGTGTGTATGATTAGCTTAGCTTGGACATCTTTTTTGTGGTCAAACTGAAGAACTCTGCCTTGCTTTCCATCCTATGTTAATATTTAGGAAGGGTGGCAGGATTAGGCTGTCAATTGGTAAGAATAAAACTGGAAGAAGGATGATATCATTAAAAGACCCATGATTTTTATTTTTCTTCAAAAGACAACTTTGAGGTTCTCTGATTTTGCAAGGATTTTCCTGATCTTTTAAAGAAAAGTACATTTCTAACCCTCATGGTTTGGTTGAAAAGGCAAATTTGTGTGTGCAAAAATGTGGCAGGCAAATGAAAACAGTCACAAATTCTGACTGTGGAGCAATATTAATGTTGGCCTTGTCCTGTGGTTTCTGATCGAGTGATGGAACTGGGATTACTGGTGAAGAACTAGCAGAGAAAGGATCTGTTTACTGTAACATTGTTGTCCTCTATGCTGTGAATGAGATACTGTGTTATTAAAGATATTGTGTTATTAAAGAACAGCACTTGGAGGATGGACAACAATGCAGATTGTAGTCATATCTTCTTTTATTTTCGGGCTATACGTGATATTTAGCTGAGGGTAATTTTATGACTGCTTCCTGAGCAATCATTGTGATTAATAAATACTTAGTAATAAGAGTTGCGAGATCCTGGCAAGGATTTTTTAGGGGAAATTCATATTCACCACACAGTAAAGAAGAAAAAAGAAATACAGAGAAGCTTTTCTAGAACAACATGTTTGCGACATTAAAACAAATGTAATTAGTCACAGATGAGTAACTTGCCCAAATAAATTCAAATCCAAGAACAATAGAATCACAGAGTCATATATAAAATCTCTCCATCCGATTTCCTATAAACAATGATACAGAAACAAAAATAAAAAGAGAACACAAAAGATTTGCCTTTAGCTGGTCTCATAATGAGAAAAAAATGTTAAAATGCAAAGCTTATTAGATCCTTTCATGGTTTCAGTCTATGATAGACTTCTCATCCCATGACTGGGCTTGTGCTACATTTTGGAAGACATGAGCTGCTTTAATTCCAGTAAACCCCCATAGTTTTGTCTCAGAAATGCAAGTTGGCAACACGAGTTCTACTTTTGAACCTCAAGTCTGCATTTCATCTCAGGATGAAAGCATCTTTTAGCCACCATGAAATGGGGGTTCAGTTGAGTAAAACAACACTGTCTATTTCCCCACCCTCGCTAAACACTTCCTAATCATCCATGGGTTAATATTTTATTACATCCTGACCTAAGAGAAAAGACATTCTAAATCCCAGAATCCCAAATATTTCAGCACCACAGGCTTTGTTGTGTGCTCACACTGATGGGACAGAGGGCATCCTGTGTGAGGAGCAGCTGCTAAACATTTAAAGATGACATTTTACATAAAAGTTACACTCCACACATCAATATGTAGCCAGCACAGTCCCCTATTTCAGTGTAACAGACATTCCATCATCCCACCAAGCATCCTGACCAGTGCTTTTATATTTTATTTTTTTTTAAGGAGGAAAGGGAAGGAAATATTTTGTAATTGTGGAAGGGCAGTTAGCTGTGGAACGGGAACATAAATTATCTGTGCTGCTGCAAAACAGTCTTAGCTTTTTGTCTTGTGAGACATCTGTGATACATATATGGTGCAGTAATGAACACATCCATTCTTGGCAAAATGATTTCTCTTTGTCTCAACGTCTTGTAAAAATGTGAGCCTCAACTACCATGAAATAACACTGCCTCATGAAATAACATGAGGTCTTAATAAAGTATGACCCTCTGGAATTTTTAGTGTCTATGTTAACTTGCAGGCATTCATCAGGATTAGGAACATCAAGCTAAGCTCAGACCTGTTTGTACGGCTGCAGCTGCACTATAGTGTTAAAATAGGGGGAATAGGCCCAACTGTGCTGTGGTCATGCCTAAAGTTTAATTGCCAGCACAAAAACTGGTCCAGTTTTGGCCTGTGCCAACCAGCACTCCCCTTTGGGTGTTGGTAGCAGCCTATTGATGACCTTAGGGGTGCACTGGGTTATCTGCCTGGGAAAACAAATCCACGTTAAAGCTCTGAGCTGTTGATCCTCATCCTAGTCAGTTTAAAACATATCTCAGTAACTATAGGCTGTGTGGTTGTCACTTGATGTAGACATAGCTTACAGACCCCTTCAAAATGGAAATTACCGTCAACATTGAAATTATTTTCTGGACTCAGCAGTTCTGTAGTAGGAAAAGCCACTCACTGAGGAAATTGCCAGAACCAAGATATGATAACTTGGTTATAATAATAGTTTACTACACTGGGTTAACTAAGAGCACAAATTTCTCCTAGCAAAATGTGTACTCTGTACAAAGATGACCCTGAATTTGGGAAGCCTCAGAATTTAAGTGTTTTTTCTCTGAGCAGAATCTGTCTATGACTCTGCAGCTTGGTTGGATGTGCTTTGGGTGTTAGTGGTCTGGATATAGAAGGGTTAATCCTCTGCCTCTGTCTTAGTCATGCTGCAAGGCATGAGAAAAGAAAAACACTGCCCCTGTGAAAATAAATACAATTGTCAATAAAAGTTAACATAGCACTGAAGCAACTTTACAAAGCCAAACATTTCACATTTAGACTGTATTAAATTTGCTGTAAACTTGGGTTGTTATTAAAGAAGTTTGTGTGAGGTAAATACTAATTTACAGTGAGCAGCATAAGTTGATAAACTGTAATCTTGGACAAGGCCAGATGAACAGGGGCTATAACAAGAATAGCAACAGTGAAGCTTAAGCTTGTTTTCAACTGATTTTCTGTGCTGCTGTGGGACCATTCATCAGAGATGTGCCAGAGTCAGGCTGGTCGTCATAGGATCATAGAATGGTTTGAAGTGGAAGGAAACTGAAGGATCATCTCATTCCAACCACCCCTTGCCATGGGCAGGGACCCTTCCCACTGGACCAGGTTGCTCAAAGCCCCATCCAGACTGGCACTGAACACCTCCAGGGATGGGGCATCCACAGCTTCTCTGGATAACTTGTTCCAAGGCCTCACCACTCTCACAATAAAGAATTTCTTCCTAATATCTAATCTAAATTTACCCTCCTTCAGTTTAAACTGCTCTGAGCTATGAAAGCAATGCACATGGGCCAGTGAAAAGCACACCCTGTATGTGAGTTTAAGGATCATATGCATATCATATCCTGCTGACAGGACATGAATTAAAACAGCTGAGCTACTGTGGATGCAGCATCTCTTGCTGTCTAGGGAATCTATTTTTCAATGCTCCCCATTGAACAGAGGCAGACATTTATCAGGTAGAGATCTACTACCTGGAGACATATACCCAAATGTCTTTTAATTACTTTACCTGATGGACTGAAGCTCCCCAAGCAGGAAAACAGCTGTCCAAGGTTCCTGGTTCCTGCAGCTTTCAAAGAAGTCAGTCACCTGGACAATCCTCATCAATGTGGGATGAATTTCTCTCTTAAAGCCTCCACTCCTTCTTTTTTAATTTCTCTTTCTTATCCTTTCACCATACAGTTAACCTAAAATCAAAGGCAGTTAGGTTAAATCTGGACTAGGTGATTGGCCAAAGTCACCTAAAAACCTTGTGAGAAAGCTCTGTCTCCTAAGACCTTTGTTTAGTGCTTTATCCTTGAATGCTATAGTGGTAAAAAGAAAAAAAAAATCAAGCAGTAATCTGTAATAGCTTTGTTAATGATGTTACCATATTTAGGCTGCCCTTGAATTATTGGAGTGTCATTGTAAAAGCCAGAGTTTACTACCCAGATTGCAGTATTCAAATAGTACTAAAGATCGCTCAGAAACCCACAGAAATAATAAGTTCAAGAGCTAATGATGCTCTCTTGGATTTGCCCAGACTGCTGGGTGTGGAAGGGCTCTTCAATCCCCAAGGGATCTCACTGTGAGTACAACATGAGACATATGCTGTAATGCTTAAGCAATGTGGAGTGAATTAGGGGTAAAATGGAAACCTTAATTAAGCATTTTCATTTACTGTCATGGATTGCATCCAGGTCTACAATGTTATTTGAACATAAGGTTTGTGGGTTTCATTTCCATGACCTTTTTCCAAGTGAAATGATGGGATTCAAGTACCAGAGGATGCTTCTTGCAGTGTGTAAAGAGTATGATGCATCTCAAATAGCATTCCCATTACACATTGTGATAATAACAGTCATTTTTCTTTATTGTTTGGATGGCTGCTGGGAATTCCAGTGTTCTTTCACCATTTATGGATATGGGTATATTCTACAGTACCAGAGGTGGCTGTTTAGTGAAGAATCAAGTGGGTAATTTGTGTGTGATAGACTTGGCTTGAAATGTATTTTTTGGTTACTTCAAATTTTAAAATGTTTACTATGAATATTTTATGAGGAATAGAAGAATAAAATCTCTATCTTAAGCCTAGACAACTAGACACAGAAGAGTCAAATGGGAAGACTTTAAAAGCTGCATGGGCAAGACAAAGACATTTCAGGCTGCATGTATTTTGTGAAATGAGGGTTGGAACCACATACACTGCAGTCTCACTGATCTGTGAATTGGGAGGGGCCCTTAAGCTGAACTATACCCCATCACAGGTTTTGTGTTGAGTGAAGAGATAATTCACTCCAAAACAAAGCACAGGTTGCAATCAGTATTTAGTCAAAGCGAATGATCAAGGGAGTAGACTTGAAAGTAAATTTTGGGTGTTGTTATCTGACAGTGGGAACGTATCCCCCTTTCTGAGGAAGAGTGGAAACAAACAAGTACATCACTCAGAGCTTGGGGTCAACAGATCAAACATGACTTTTGCTGGTGCTATTCGTACTTTGCATCCTGCTAGCTGAAATAATCAAAACAATATCATAAATGTGGCATTAATAAGTGGCCTCAGTAAAAAAATATAGACACAAACACAGAACTTTGAGTTGATAACATGTTGTTTGCGACTTTTCAATAGAATGTCTGATAAAAACACGTTTTTCAGCATCTTCAGGACAAAAAGCACTGAGGAGAGTCAGGAAATACAGCCATAGGTTTAAGTTTCCTATACAAATGTTCAATCTGTCATTAATTCGAATGACTACAGAAATCACATTTTCTAGTAGTTTCCTAAAAAGTGTTCAAGAGTAGAAGATCACAGCTGGTGGCACTCAAACCTCTAAAGATCAGCCAGTGATCGCTTTATGGAGAGCAACGTGCCCTGCCAGGACTAATCCCATCATCTGCAAAGAAATTCTCCACAGATTTCAGTAGCTTACTCTGCTCCCTGTGTCTCCTGCAATGCCTTCACAGCTGGTAGGTTGCAACACGCTCAGCAACAGCCTTAATGGTGACAAAGCATAAGAGTTGAGGAATATAAATATTTAACTTGGCCTTGTCATAATACAGGGAGAGATATAGAGACATGTGACAGACTTACTGCATTATTTTAATCTTAAAGAGAAATGTAAGAGCCTTTCTGTCTGCTGACCTTTGAAATTTCACTGCAAGGAAGGCTAAGGTTTAGAGATTTGCCTTTTCCTTTTGTTGTGTGGAATTTCAGATATATTTATTCGAGCTGCACTTAGTCATAAAAATCAGTATTTTTCTGTCACAGGTGATTCTCAAAAAAATTCTGTGAGCCTGTTACAATGCTAGAACATGAATGTGTGGCCACAGATACTCATGTTTTGCATAGCAGGGCCCTCGTCAGTAAAAACCCACTGACAGTAACTAAGAGGCATAAAAGCAGGAGGAAAAGGAAGACAAGATCTCTCTGTAAACTCACCTGTGCCTACCACATCAGCAAGAACACCTGGCTGGCTGTGGCTGAGAGAGGCTTCCTGCAAGGACTTCATACAAGCTCTCTGTCTCTGCTGTAGAGCTCAAGATGTGGCTTGAGTGTGTTACTGGTGGATGTTGTGCAAACCGATGCAAAACTTGGTGGGATTCTTCACTTACCACAAAAAAAAGAGAAATTCATGGGAGCAGCATATTAAAAAAGCAAGCAAACAAACAACAATGTATGAAAAGAAAGCTGTTTTCTTCCTTCAGTAAAAAAAAAAAAAAAACAACCAACCAACCAAACCCAAACCCAAACTAAATCCTGGGAAACTGCATATTAAAAAAACAAAAAACCAAGGGGAAATATGCAGAAGGGAACATTTGCATTGCAAGTTAGGTCTTCATACAGTTGGGAAAATTGAATTTATGATTGCACCTGCAACCTTCACTGAACTCTTATAAGACATAGATATTTATTATACAATTTATTTATTCTTTTATTTATTATAAAATTTATTTATTGCTATCTGTTCATTTTCAAGGGACAAACACAGAGAAAAGTTGACAGTGATAACACAACCAGGCAGTGGCAGAGGTCAGCCAATGCCTTAATTCTCCCAGTAATCAAACCAATGCCCTGTGCACTGCTATGATGCTCTCACATAGATGCTTTAACAAAATCACCAATAGATTACTTGCACTGATTTATATTTTTTAGTTATTGTTTTTTTGATGATCCCACCTATCATGTTTCTGTATGTTGAAAATCTCCTGCTGAAGTTTCAAACTTTTTTTATCAGTAGTTCAGCATTGCTCATGACAGAAAGGAGGGCAGTGAGGTTTGCCTATAAGCTCAGGTCTTGCAACTGAAAGTGCTCTTAAAGAAAGAAGAGAGTCACCAGGAATAGCAATTGGACTTTATTTATGAAGAATGTGTCAGATCATAAGAAAACAAAAAAAAAAACACACCAGTTTTAGTTAAAAGTGCAATGGCAAGGAAAGGCAATGGGTGGAAACAATTTAAAAATAATATAAAAAATGAGAAGTTTGGAAACATGTTATGTGATTTCTCTCTAATTAGGTGGTTGATAAGGGAAGCTGTAGACATCAGACATCAATCAGAGTTAAAAGGGCCAAAGATAGGATGAAAGAAAGGGTTTTTAAGTGTGTCAGGAACAAATTAAATGCCAGTAACAATGAAGGTAGCATGCTTCTAGTCTGCACTGGGGAGCAAGCAGGATGATGCACTGAGATTGCATGAGGATGACAAACTGCTCTCTGAGCCTGTAGTGGTTCAGAGAACACGAAACAACAGCAGGCCTGGATAACTTTGACTTCAGCATCTTGAGGTGAAGCTGATGTGGTTTCTGGTTCCCTGATGTTTCCTTTTAATCTCACAATACTGGGGAAATTACAGACGACTGGAAAAATGTTAATTCTCTGCCAATATTTGCTGAGGACAAACAAGACAATGCAAAGATAGGCTTGAAGCCAACCAGCTGTTTGTATGAAAAAGAGACATATTCATAAGTCAATGATAAGGCTCAAAGCTAGGACTACAATTAACGACCATTAATGACATGTTAATATGAAAAGACCTCTTATCTAACAAAACCGATTCTTTCTATATGGCAGTAAACTTACTAAGGAGACTGCTTAGCTTGAACATATGCTAGATATTTCAGGCTTTTAGTACCACATAGTATTCTAAATAAAATAAGATAAAGTATACCCTGTACAACACTGAAAGCCCAAATATTAATGGATTAAAGAACCTCTTACCTGACAGCTATCAATTTATTTATTTTTTTTTAGTGAGTCCTATTGGATTTCATAGATGTCCAATAGATGTCCTATTGGATTTCATAGGGATTGGTCCAAAATCAAGTTTTTATCAGCACCTTTGGGGTTGAAACTAAAGCTTCCCAATGACATAAAGATTGTCAGACTCCTAAATTTTTCCTGTGACTAGACAATAACAAAAAGATAATGAAACATTTTGTAAATTGAGTCCATTCAAAGTAAGTACAATTGGCAGATCTAAAGATGATACTGGGTGCACAGATGATTTTTAATCTTAAGAATGATGGTGGGGAAAATGACATCACTGGTGTGATTATAAGACAGAGAAGGAAAGTGAGTAAGAGATGGGATGTGATTTCCACCTGGTTTTGTGGTAGTGGTGTGTACCAGAGTATTACATCTTGGCCTGATAACCCTGTTTTTAAAGGCATGCTGAAAAACTGTACAGGAAGCAGAGAAAAGCCACAGAAAAAAACCCAACAACTATAGGGCTGAAAGAAAATATCTCACAATGAAGTAAGCAAGTTATTAGAAAATTTGTCTTCTGTAAGTTACCAGGTAGGAAGAATAAGGTGCTTCTTGGAGGTGTGGAGAACACACGGGGTAAGAGAAGTTGCACAGAAGACAGCAGCTAACAGTTAAAATGAGACAAGCTTAAGGCAGAGGTAAGGTCTACCAGTGTCTCCAAAGGGAGATTGATTATATCACTAATGCAAGTGAGCAAGAGGAGTGTAGCAGCTCAGACTCCTGCTGTTTCCAGCCATGGTTGGATGCTTTTTAAGATAATCCTTTACCATGATCTGATGGCAGGCAACTGGGTGATATTCTGTGACTTGCAATTCACAGGATGAGAGAAAGGTAGTCTTAAACCCTATAAAAATGGCCCTGCTCTGAGCTGCTGGTAATGCACAAGGTTAATCTACATATTACTGTACAGAGATTTTAGAATCCACTGCCTTAATATGTGTAGACATATCTTCTTTTCTAACAAAGGATTATGAAGCAGGATATATAGAGAGAGTTTCCCAAATTTTTTCTATTCTTTTTGACCTTTTTCTCTTAATTTATTGGTAGCAATCAAGCATGCCAAACAAGACTGGTGCCTCAGACTCCCATGTATGCATCTGGCATTTCATATCCATTAGTGAGTCATTTCCACCACATAGCAAATTTCCTCATGGAAAAAAACAAACAAACCCCAACTCCAAAGCCGTGCAGTTCCATGGAAGGGCGACTTCTGCAGATCCCCACAGAAGTCAGTAATTAGGCTTGACATCACATAGTACACATCTCCATAAGGCTTCTGTTTATGACCAAACCAACCTGGGTTCCCTTTATGGGCAAACTTTGAACAACGTGGTCTAGTGGAAGGTGCACCTGCTCACAGCAGAGGATTAGGAACCAGATGATCTTTGGGGTCTCTTCCAACCCAAACCGTTGTATGACTCTATGTCTCTGTGACTCAATGGAGAACCAACAAATAGCATCCATGGGGCTGAGGGGTTGGTTCAACTTCTGAAGAACACACCTGTGGGTGGGTGGATAAACTAAACCATAAACTCCACTGACTCAATTTGCTGTGATGGCCAACCAGACAGCCAGCTCAGGTTTGCCTCCTACAATGGCAGATGTGATGAATCACTTCTGCTGGTCCTACAGATCTTCCCTATTGCTGAGGGTTTCGATATGAGCAGCATATAGGGCCAAACTGAATACATTGCTCTGGCCTATGTTGCAAATACTTTTATTGCATATGGCAAAGGAAACGAGATGACTCTGTTTTTTTAGGATAAAGCCAAGCAAATGACTTCAACACATGTATAAACTGCATAAGAAGGATTTCAACCCCTAGAAATTTTGGCCAAGTTGGGAGAAGATTGATTTACATTTCTACCATTGTACAACTGTCTCAGATGAAAAATTATTCTAAAAAATAGAACATTCTACCTTGATGCAGCTCTACCAGTCACTTGTTTCTTTCCCCTTTTTGCTGTTATTTAATCATGGAGCTTAGGAACAGCTCCCAGAATTCATGCCAACTGCACATGATACTGTGATGATGTAATATAATTTCCTCTCTGTGGTCCATATGTGCAAAGATAGACACTATGCAGATATGCTATATTTATAGGATAATGACAATATTTCCTAAAACAACACAATTTTTTACTGCTTGTGCTGGACTCCAAGTCATTACCACATCTTTCAAGCAGTATTTCCCTAACCTCATGATTAGTAGGGTGAATGCAAGGAAGTGCTGCAAGGAATTAGTCAAGGTCAGAGTAATTTATACCGAAACTCCATTTTTTCTGTTTACACAGAGGGAACATGGCAGTCACATAATCTATGGTTGACCTTAGACCACCACATACAGCATGTGGGGGATATTCAGCTCTGCTTCAAGTGCTCAGGCCCATTGGAGAGGCAACTGTCAATGGGGCACTTCTCTCTGCCAGCAGTGCAACTGGCTTTGCCTGGATCTCAAACGCAGAGCCACAGTCTTTCATACAGTGGCAAGTCCTGGTTCAAGTCCCAAGGTCTACTGGGAGAAGACAGTTCTGCTGCTGTCTCCAGTGCTGGATTCTGTGAGCCACTCTACAGTAGGTATGAAAATTGCACAGCAAACAGAAAGAGTAGACTGAGGATTTGGTGTGCAAATCTCTTCTGAGAGCTCAGCCATTCTGCATGTGCAGGCACACAGCAGTCTCCAGACATATATTGTATAAACACCTTCAGTTCATAAAAAGGTGTAAGCAAACATCATCAACTGTAACCTACCTCTAACCCTGAGCCCACCTCAGTGTGAAAAGTTGGACTTTGTGATCTAAAATTCCCTTGGGCATTATGTCTATGCTTTTAAGGGTTATGCCTTTCATGCAACAAAAACTACTCTGTAAATACTGGGTTCTCCAGGGAACTCCAGCTCCTTTATGTTGCTTTGGGGAAGCAGAACACTTAACTGCTTTAGCCTACTTTATAGCTGCTTTGTGTCCCTGGGGCAGTGCAAAGGGGTTTGATGCATTTTCTCCTGCAAAGCGAAGGGAATGCTAATGGTAGGTGTAAGAATAGACATTCTCACCTGGGACAAGGAAACAGAAACAATCATTCTCAAGAACCTTCCAGAGACCCTGAGCACACTGAAGGGCACTGGGCTGAGCATTAGCTGAGGAAACAGAAATATATATATTATGGAGTTTTCCAAATAATTTGCCAAATGTCACACTTCCAGCTAAGAATGGGTACTGAAATGCTGCTGGATGTGCAAGAACTAGCACGTGTGTGGTTTAAGGTATAAGCTGTGGAAAAAACTATATCATCAGGAACTAGATTTGGGATTTATATGCCCACTACAACTCCTTGTTCCATGCTGTAATAATATTTCATTATCCAGCCAGCCCGCAGATCAAGATCATGAAAAGTTCATGCATATGAAACATCTGTTTTATCATTCATGACAATAACTCAAACAGCAGATAATTTCCTCCAGCACTTTCTTCACCATGCTTCTCCACAGGAATGTATGGTGGAAAGAGCTATCCCTCAATAAGTACTTGCAGCTCCCAGGGGAGATGACACAAGAAATGCTTGTTGGCTTGTTGGTGTGGATGTGTTGCCATTTTGACTTTTTCTAGAGCAAAAGAGCAAAGCTCTTTAGAAAATGTGGGAGAGGATTCATGCACAGTGGTGTGTATCTGACACCATTTAATATCCTGTTTCTCTTCAGAATTTCCATGCCCCAGTTTTCAAGGAGAGTGTAAGAAAGAGACATCTATAACTGAATACAGAGGCTCTTACCTTCTGTCGTTTGATGGCACAACTGTTTGTTAGGCATCTGCTTCTCAATCCAGTGCAACACTGAGGTTTCTCTTTGCTCACAGAAGCAATTATCCTGGAATATTTCTTCTTAGCAACCTCATCCTGGCGAAAATGAGTTGGTAGAGGACATTGGATTCCCTCAGTCTCCAGACTGGAGGTGAAATACAGCCTACATTGATATTGACTGGCAAATCCATGCATCTGACAGATGGTCTATGAGGACATATAAGAAGTGGAAACTAGGTCAGTTTACTAAAGATGCCCATAAAAGAATTTCTGGAGCATGTAGGAGCAAAATCACAAAGGCCAAAGCACAAAACAAAATACATGAAAGGCAGCAAAGAGCTTTCTATTAATATTTCAGCTGAAGGAGGAAGATGAGGAAAAGAGCTTGTCCTTCACTTAGGTAGGAAGGGAAGCTAATAATGCCTGGAGGGCCAAAGTGGTTAATACCTTTCACCTTTCTGCCTTCACTAAAACTGCAATGAACTCATGACTGACATGGTAATACCAGTGAGTGGGGAGGAGCAATTCAGCCTACAGCAACCAAAAGGCAGGCTAAGGGATTTCATTGAAAAGACAGATTCTTTTGTTTCAAATTGCAAGCTACTGTCTTGAGACAGTACGTGTGAGACCTAGGAGGGAGAAAAAAACATCTGCTGATGGTGCAAGTCAAGGTTTGAAAAGAAAAAAAAAAAGGATCACAAAGAGATCCTATGAAATAATTAGTTCATAAAAGAGTTTAGGCCCACAGCAGTCATGGGATTGGCTCAAGCTTCTCAATTGTATCAACAACACTGACTTATTTATTTTCTCCAAGGATTCAGTAAAGGATTGGCGTCCATTTGTCATAGGAAAACTAATACAGGAGAAATAACAGAGAGGGAAAGAAGTAAAGCCCTGCAGGCTATTGGTCTTGACAGGGCATATCTGAGGGTGGCTGCTGATGCTGTTGAGACCTTGTTGCTTTTGTCAACCATTTTGTCCCAGCAGATTTAAGTGATGTTGCAGACATCCTCCCTCTTCTGCTGCAGTGGTGACCAAATGCCAACAACAGGGTTGTGGCCATTCAGGTGATGCTCGACAGTCATTTCCTTCAGTGGGAGCAACCAGGGTAGTGGGAATTTGTGGCTTCCTACAGAAGTAATCTAGGTCTGGGAAGTGAACTCTAGGAAGTATAAAGAGGGAGTGTCTGTCTACTTCAGGTGCTAGCCCTGGTTTGGAGCACCTCAAGGAATACAAAGAGACTAAGAAACTATGATGTCTGAGCAAACAGTGGGACAACTGGGAAAGAAGAGGCTGCAGTGGAAATATGTATGTTGTCTTTAAACTAACTGAATGCTGCAATGAAGAACAAAGAAAGGATCTTTTCCAGTGTGCTCAGAGAACAGTGGACCTACACTACAGCAAGAGAGATATAAAGTAGAGATTAGGCTTAACTTTCTAACTCTGAGAAGAGGGAAGGCCTGGAACAGGTCACTGCAGAGTGTGTAGGGAGAAGCAGCCTTGCTCCCTGGAGATAAGGTTAGACAAGCATCTGTCAGGAAGAGTTTAGTTAATGCAGTTTGTGCCTTGGGGCAGGATTGACATGAGAGGAACCCTTTAGTCTCTTCCAGTCCTCTGATTGTGCCTTAGATGTATTCCCTTAACTCCCTCCCCCTCACATTTTAATTCTTGAGCTCCAGAGTCTGCTCACCAGAGGTTCAGGGCCTTGGCCTTGCTCTCAGCCCATATCCATCCTGCTCCAAACCAGCCTGGGGTCCTCAGGCAGGAGAGAGGCTGTGATGGCTCCCACCTGAGGAAGTCCCTTGCCAGCAGCTGTACTCCATCACTACTACCCTGAGGGAAGCCATCCCTCTCCATCACCTATGTGGACACTGGCCCCAGGCACATTTCAAGAAACATGAAAGCTCTCCTAACCTGGCCACCTTACTTGCAGTCTCATCAGCCACCTTAAGCCTCAAATGGTCCAGAGATTTTTCTCCATGAGGTGCCTCTGGGAGGCAATAGAAGATGAAGACAACATTCCGCACTGTGCAAAGAAAAAGGTGGTATTCCTGGGAAACCCCTCACCTCCAGGGCCTGCAGCAACTTAAAGCAACTGAAAATAAAGGAGACTCTCTACTCACTGAGGGCATGGTGGTGTCTTAGTCAGGAGGGCAAACTGTGCATCTTTCTCGCTCCATGTAGAATCCTGCTCTGTGAAGTGCAGCCAGCCAGTCCCTCAAGGGCTGCCACCAGGAACCAGGGATGTCATGACAAAGAAATGCATTTGAGACTGAGAAAATGAACAGATAAAACTGCAAAAGGCAGCAGAAAGAGCCTGACAAATTAAGATAGGTCTTAATGGTCAAAAGCAACTAACATTTTTTTCAAAATCCTATTTTCTTCCTTTAGAACTGAGCACTTTTATTTGTTCGGAGAGGTGTGTCTGTGAGATGCCCCAAAGGACAATGTGAGAAGTGTGGGTCATGTTGTGATGCACCAACTGGAGGTCAGGGAGTCAGTGAGTGGGAGTAATGGAAACCAGCCTGCGAGGAACCGAAGGACCTACAGGATCAGGGGGTGGCTTCACTACAGCTCAAAGAGTTCCCTCTGTATTGCAGGCTGAACACGCTATTCAGGGACTGAAGCCAATGTTATCATAGGCCCTAAACAACACTTCTGAAAAAGGGAAGACTACATCTTATAACACAGTAAAAAGCAAGAGTTAATTAAAAATAGATGTAGGAGTGGGAACAGAGTGAGAAAGACCCTTTAATTTACTGGAATCAGCCTCTAACATCTTCAAGCCAAGTTGGTCCCTTTGGAACTATAGGTCATTAAACTTGTCCCTTGTCAAGTAAGGAGTGTGTATCATGACACCATTAGGGCAGAAAATGACTTTTTGGAACATGGTGAAGAGTTTTTATTTTTGGCATCTAATGGTGCTACTAATGTCAAATTGAGTTACAACTTATGAATAACAGGTACAACAATCTCAGTGAAACTGGATGTTCTTCAGGGCTGATGGATTTACAGGTTGAAGTTTTAACCTTTCTTTGTTAAAAAAACCAAACAAACAAACACCAAAAACCACAAAAAACCCCAAACCAAAACAAACCAAACAACGCTGGCAACGATTTTTGCTCAGTGTAGGAGATAGAGGATTTACCCTCTGTATATTTTTCTCTTGCTTAGAACTGAAATAACTAATGCAGCTGCAGGAGCACAGTGTTGTGGATCCCATATGAAGTCTCACATAATGTCCCAAAGTATGTCTTCCTGGTCCAAATTTCCTTTGTGAAGCCTGTCCTGGCTGAACATGTGCAGCCCAGCAGTTCCTCAGGGACTCAACAACTTTGTGTGAGATTAAAGGGAGATGGACCAAAGCCATGGTAAAGGGCAAGAAGTACTGCCAAGAACCCATGAAACCATTTTTCTACTTGTTAAAGAAAAGCATTCGCTGGATCATCATGAAGACATCAACTGAACTAACCTTTTCCCTGAGCATGTGGGGTCAGTGCCTTGTCCCAGCCTGTTCTTTTCCCTCAGGCTGAATACAGGTCCTTATCATGACATCTGCTCCAAAAGGCTGGCAGGAGGAAGAGAAAGAAAAAATAAGCCCAGGAGGAAGCAGTGACTGCTCTGTGTGGTGCCCTCAGTCCAGAAGAGAGTGGAAAGTTCTATCACACTGGGCAGGGATGGAAAATGGTGGAACTGACCACAAAGACCAGAGCTTAGGGCAGTGATCTGCTCTGGGAATCCAGGTGTGATACATCACCTCCTGTGCCCTGTTTCCTTCCTTTGCATTGGGATTTCTGTGTTGGCAAACTACAATGCTCCAAATGAAATTAGGAAAGAGAATCAGAATGCTCCCAATTTTGAAAAACTGATAATGAATGCTAGCAGACATCTTGGTGAACACTCTCCAGGGCATGGAAAAGTAGTTTATTACCACTGATAATTGCATCTGAAGCATTTAAAAAAGATGAAAATGAAGATAATAAAACCATGTATAACCTGAATGCTCTCCATATGTGACACCTCCTTCTGCTGAGGTCTCTAAAAGGGCTCATATCATCAGACCCTCAATTTATTCATCTTCTTGAGGCAGAAAAACTCTATATCCATGGAAAAGTGACTGTATATTTGCATTTTGAAAGCATCCAGGCAAGAAATTGAAACAGACTTAATATTTTACTTTCTAAGGTAGTATGAAAATGGATACCTTTGTTTACACCCCTTTTGCTTTTATAACCAAGACTAAACTAAGGGTAAATATTGTCATGGGATGGGAGGAGAGGAAGCGTAAAGTGTTGCTTGCAAGAAATAAAAAAATAAATATCTGAGAACTTGAGAGCATGTGGACTATGTGCGCCTAAAATAGCAGTATTTTTGTGAGCACTACATCAATAAAGCCACTTTCCCTGTGGATTTGTGTCTGGTGGCTGCCTGCAAACTTCAGTTGAAGCTGTTTTCCTGCAGTTGTCTGTCTGAGAGGTCTCAGCTGTGTGGCTTCTCTGGCCTCTAATAGTGTGTGAGTAAACACCCCACTTTTCCCAAAGGTGTGATACTCCTGTGGCCTCTCTCATCTTCCTGGGATCCTCCTTTCACAAAATGCACAGGAATGGGATAATCTGTGAGATACCCATCTTTCTGAAAATTTGGCTTGGTTTTGCCTAAAAGGCTCAAAAATTACTGCAAAGGCACAGGGACAGACAGACATGAACACGCACAAAGTGATTGCATAAGCTCCATTTCCCCAGGAAACACAGACTGAAAGCAGCTCTGTTGAAAGAGAAACGTTTACTAACCAAATACCACAGGAAACTTTGAATAAAACGTTACCAGAGTTAGAATGCAGAATTTGGATACTCAGGCCATAGAGGGAAAATATTTGATCCTCAAATATTTCATGTTTCAAACAGGTTCAGTCTCCTGGGGATCTATTTATAGCTTTTCTAAACATCTTATAAGGTTTTATTATTATTTTCTTTAATAAGAAAAGAAATATGATTTGTCTGCATTTATTAATAAAATATTTTAAAAACAACACATGGGCTGGAAGGGCAGACCTACTTTTCAACAGAAAAACAAGCCTATCTCAGACAGGAGATGGTTCTATTTTATAGACCTCATTGTACTTCTTGTACATTTAATGCAATTTCATGGGCCTGTTTGGGTTTGCTTTTCCTTTTTTTTCTTAACCAAAGCTATGTATAATCTAACCCAACCTTGGAAATTCACAGACATATTTAAGTGCTGGGAAGCCTCAGTGTGTGACTGAAAAGATAAAATTTGAGTCCCGTCTTACCTAGACTAGAATTTCCCTCCTAGACATAGATTTCCCTCCTTTTATAGCAAACTCCATCGCGCAGACTGGAGAATATTGCTGTGCTAGTAAAAGAAAAAAGGCCCAGATGAATGAATAGTTATACAGTTCTGTGGTCATTGATTCAGAGAATACAATTATTCTATACATACACAATGTGTGTGTGTTCACTGCAGTGGATGGCATTGTCATGAAATGACTTGTCCTGGAGACCATGACATGCAGCTGACCAACTTATGGAGGGAGCAGGCTGTGCTGCTTCAGGAATGTGTGCAATATTTGTTGGGATTTTTCATCCTTTCATAGCTTGTTATCCAATAGATTCTCCTCTCTTTTCATGGGCATCAAGAAAAACATCTGCAGGAGGCAAAGCCAAAGGTTAATTTCTCCCCTGCACTTCCTGCATTTGTTCAAATAGTTGAACTAATATTTATGAATAATTCATTCCACCAATAAATGCCACAAATCAGTGCAACTCCAAGGATTTCATACTTAAACCAGCTGAGGCTCAAACTCAGTATGTGCTATTTATCCTGCTTCTTTCATTGCTTAGTAAATACAATGTCAATCTTTATTTCCAGAAGACTACTTTTCTACAGCAAGGATTTATCAGAGGTTGTTCATATTTTTGTGGCCTGTTCATTTTGGTTATTACTTATCCTCGGAGCTTGGTATCTTATTTGTGTGCTGGTTTTGTGTGTTTTAGTTCTGTTTGTTTGCTTTGTTTGGGTTTTTTGTTATTATTCTTTTTATTTTGACCTTTTTTTAATGCTAAGTTCTGTTTGAAAGCTTTAATTAAGAATTTAATGGGTTTTTGAATGCAGGTACTGAGACAAACAATTGCTCAGGAAAAACACTGAATACCCTGGAGTACTGTTGCTGCTGTTACAAATGCCTGGTACTGGTTCAAAATCATCAGAATATGTATTTTGGCCACATAAATGTCTATCAGGAAATTATGAGAATTTAAGAATAGGTTAACACAATAGTCAGGCCATTGCTCTTGAGCGCAATGTAGAAAATACAATATGTTCCTGTCATCAGTAATTGAAAATCTAATATAACACTTATTGGTAAATTGATATGAAGTTCTAAAATATTTTAAATGAGAAAGTACAGAAAAAAATACTTTAATGATTTGGTTTTTGGCTACTGTCATTGACTCCCTTACATTTTTACTCAGCTGCTGTCAGCCAGATTAGCAGTGCTGAAATCAAAGGACTCACACAGATTGACACCACCTGAAGACCTGTCCTAATATATCTGAGTTTATTTAGGGGCGATGAAACCACAGTCATGTCTCCCCAAAGGCAATATTCTCACTTGAATGGTGAGAATAAATTGTTTCGGCTGCATGAATGAATTAAATATTGAATGCTCCACTTTTAAGACTCAGCTGCCACTTCACCCATATTAGTGGCTCTAATTTATACCAGACATATGCAGAAATGATTCCTTAGTCCTGGAGTGCTGACAGCCAGGCTGGCTTACCTGAACCAGCTGATTTCCTGTTTAGCTGTTGGGTGTGTGATCGGCCCCACAAGTATTCTGGCATGAGGAGCGCAAGCCACACAGCATGGTGCATACTTACTCAGTAATGGAAACCTGGGCTGAATAACATTCCAAGGTAAATCCCTTCATCTGGCATTTTTAAAGGGACTGAGGGAATTCAGTGGTGGATTTGCCACATTAGCTCCTTGCTGGTGCTTTCTGCATCACTGTACCAGGGATATGAGGCTGAAGAGGAGCAAAGGAGTGTTTGGCTCTCTATCCACAGTGTTATTCCCATCCATTTTCTCTTTTGGAAAAACTGTTTAGACAGCAACAGAATGAGTTCTTCTATGGTATTGCAGCTTCTTATACTCTGATGTCAAGTCTCATCTGCAAAGGCCAACATCTCTGTGGAAATGAGATATTCACCTGTGCTGAATTGGGTTTGCTGAGTGTTCAGATGCTTGATATTATCAAGAGTCAGCTAAAACATGTTTTCATATTCTTGTTTCAAAAGCTTCTTTGATATTTCCAAGGCCAGGCTGATGTAACTCTCATTTGCATCACCTAAGTAGTAATAACAACCACAATAATAGATTTGACTACTTTTCAGTATTCAGTATTTTTGAGGTGGAGCAGTTTAACTTCCCCACCTCCCTTTCCATTTCAATATGTGCTTCCTGAATCCCAGTCTTCCTGCTGACTGAAAGTGCCTCCTCCATCACCCTGTCACGGAGGAAAGCAGAAGAAAATGCAATCTGATAGGAAACTAACACAGCTGCTTGTTTGGCTTATTTAAAAGCCAGACTCATGACTCAGACTTTACCTTTTATGAGTCAGGAAATTCCAAGGTGTTCTTTTTTTGTTTCTCCCTGTACTTTTAGACAGAGTCTGATCTCACTTATTACAAGGGAAATCCACTACAGGTAAGGAGCTATTCCTGCCACGCTTTTGAAAGGGAGAACTGCAACCATCCTCCCTGAGCTCTCTTTCTGTTCTTAGTAGTTCCTGTGTTCTTTGGCTGGCTACAGCCCTCAGTAAAAGTGCCAGACACATCAAACAGGATAAAATAAATCAATCTATTTCTCAGTTTATTTATTCTAAGAAGACTGTAAAATGGAGTCAAATTGAGAAACCTGTTTATGAGGCTGAGAGGCATAAGGGATGTATTGAGGAAGGAGTGACATTAAAGCATTAGCCTAACACAGTCAGAGGTCTCAACAGGAGTGTGCTACCTGTTTCCAGTTCACTGTGGGTGACATGGTTGCAGAGTGATTGATAGTGGCATTCACAGATATAATGTCCATAGAAAGTGAAAGGTAAAGAGAAAAGTCGTAGAACTATAAAATTCAAGGTCCGGAAAACAAATTAGACACAGAGAACTAAAAGTAATGTGGCTTCCTTGTTTTATTGAAGAGGAGAGTCAGCAGTGATTTATGGAACCCTTGCATGTTTATATGTTGGAAGAAGGTGCCAAACACTCATCAGCCAAGCAGACATTGGCAGAAAGATGAAACCAGCAAACTCAGACTGAAAATACGACACAAGCTTTTAATAGTGAATGTAACTGAACTCATCAAACATGAAGTGGATTTTCCATTGTTTGAAAATTTGAAATTGAAGTCTTTGAACTAGACAGAGAAGTGTATTTAGAGCATCCGTTTATTGGGGTCTGTACAAGATTCCCCAGGATCAAACCACATGCAGGATTGCAATGATCTCTTTCAGCATTGTCATCTGTAGAGGAATCCAAGAGCTCACAGAAGCCAAGGTGTAGGCTGTTGCCATCAATGAGTTCAACAAGGGCCTAAATGTCCTCATCATTTGAGATTTAATGGAATAATCCTACACCCAGTCACACCTCTAAGTGGACTGATGTGCCATATCCACACGGGAATCACTATCAGAAAGGTTTGCTGAGGCAGCTGGATGTCTCAGCACCCCTGCCCTGGAGCTGCAGGCCTGTCCTTGATCCCTGTCTCATCCAAGCTAAGACAGAGTGTCTGGTTTATAATTGCCACATGACAAACTCTCACAAACAATGTGAGATGGGCTGTGGAGTTTCAAACAGCCAGATGTCCACTCTCTCAATGTTTCCATCCTTGTTGATACACTTGACCACAGCATATGCGAAGGAATTCACTGAGGGCATTGAAATATGCAGTGGAAACAGTCAAAGAAGAGTGAGATAACCAAATGCTTTTTTGGAAAAAAAACCCAAACCCACATACTGCCATTTCTGATGTCATTTTTAAAGCATTCTTTCCCATGATGTTGGGGTCTGATAACCCAGGAGCTTTGAACTCTTGTTCGTCCTCCGTTTGCAAAACTGCTTTGCTAGTCCTACTATCACAGTTCCTTCATCTCCAAGCCATTAACCACAATTTGTATAAGGTATTAGCTACTAACTTTACTCTGAGCCTATTACCCAAGGCTAATCCATCTAGCTTCACCTTTTTTTTTTTTTTTTTTAAGAGGCCATCTCACCTAGGTCATAGGAATTGCACTCTCAAAATGCTCCTTTCAACTTCATGGAATCACAGAATATGCTGAGTTGGAAGGAACTCACCAGGATCATCCAGCCCTACACAAGACTATCTCCAAGAGTCACACCGTGTACCTAAGACTGCTGTCAAATGCTTCCTGAGCTTTGTCAGCCTTGGTGCTCTGATCACTTCTCTGAGGATCCTGTTCCAGTGCACAACCACCCTCTGGGTGAACAACCTTTTTCTAACATCCAACCTAAACCTCCCCTGGCAACTTCAGGCCATTCCCTCACGTCCTGTCATTGGTGACCACAGAGAAGAGATCAGTGCCTGCCCCTCCTCTTCCCCTCACAAGGAAGTTGTAACTGCAATGAGGTCCCCCCTCAGTCTCCTGTTCTCCAGGCTGAACAGACCAAGTGACCTCAGCTGCTTCACAAATTATTCAGGGATTTGGACCCCAAAGTCAGGCACTCAGCGGTATCCACATGCAGATGAACATCAGCTGGGTGTCACCAGCTGGGTTTGTTCTAAGTTCCTCAGCAGACAAAGAGAATCCCCGTGACTGAATGTTGACCATGTACAAGAAAGGATGTGTGCTGGTGACAGCAGGGGGAGAGAGAAATATTGAAATAGAAAGAGGTGGAATGAATGAATAGAGGAGGAATTGAGGGAAAGGAGGGAAGGATATAAAGAAGGGACAACAGAAACAGCCCTGAAGGAATGTGAGAGAAAACACAGTCTCCAGCCTTGTCTTTAGGATTTTGAGTCCTGGAAAGGGGCTATGGTAGGGGAGAAGGTGTTGGAGGAGGAAGACAGAATGTGGCATTTCCTTTAGTTTGCAGCCAATTCTGGTTGAATCATCTCCCAGGGCAACTGGGTACCCAGACTGTCACACAAATAATCCATTCTTTTAGGGCACCGTGATCCAGCTGGTGCAAAACCATTAAACTGCCCATGTAACATCACACAGCACAAAGAGATTGAAGTTGCTGTGAGATTAGGTAGTATTGGAGCACAGATTCCTCATCCTCCTCATCCCACTCACTGTCAACCACAGCCTTGAGCATTCAGTTGTCCCAAGTCTCGGGAGCAAATCCCACCACAGCACCAGCCCCCAGGAAGGCTGGGTTAGAATCAAAAAATGGTTTGGGTTGGAAGAAACCTTAAAGTCATCTAGTTCCAACGCCCTTCCCATGGACAGGGACAGCTTCCACTAGACCAGATTGCTCAAAACCTCATCCAACCTGGTCTTGAGCATTTCCAGGGATGGGGCAGCCACACCTTCTCCGGGCAATTTGTTCCAGTCTTTCACCGCTCTCTCAGGAAAGAATTTCTTCCTAATATCTAATCTAAACCCACACTCTTTCAGTTTAAAGCCATTCCCCCTTGTTCTGTCACTACATGCCTTTGTCAAAGGTTCCTCTCCTGCTCTCTTGTAGGCCTCTTTAAGGTGTTGAAAGGTGCTATAAGGTCTTCTCAGAACCTTCTCTTCTGCTGGTTGAACAACCCCAATTTCCTCAGCCTTTCCTCACAGGAGAGATGCTCCATCCCTCTGATCATCTTAGTGGATCTCCTCTGGATTTGCTTCAACAGATCTACATCCTTCTTACATTGGGTGGCTGCTTAGGCTGGGGAACACGACCTGGCACACCTGAGTTCCAGGAGGTCACTAAAACCAAGCAGAGGTTAAGGAAACATCTCAGTTCTAGTTTGGCCATCACTGCCCAGCTGTGTCACATCAAGCAGAAAGGCTTGACTGCTTTTAAGTTTACCTTGACACTTCTTTTAGCCCATGACTCAATTCTGGTGTTTAAGACCTGTAAAGCTGTTTAACATGATTTTTCTTCCCTTTGAAAACACTCATTTTCCTTATAGTATTCTACTTTAATTTAAGGATGAAAGAGACTTTGAATTCTTTGAAATTAAGATTTAGAAGAATGGCAGTAAATACTATACCTGTGAGGGTAAAAGGAGAAAAATACATCAGAGATGCTCCAGCTAAAATCAGGGTATACTTTTACAGGGATACAGGTGATCAGAGAGTTTGGGATGGGGTTTGAGTTCAGGGTGGGATTTGCACTCCCATGTAGCTGGACAAAATTTTTTATGCCCACTGCTGGCACAGGATGCAAGTATGATTGGGCCCAGGAGCTGATGCACACTCCTAAACACCCCACAAAAATCATGGGAGGGATGTGTGGCATGGCAGGGGATCGGTGATCCAGGGTTGCTCTGTAAAGAGTGGAGTCCCAAGGGAACTGGCAGACTGCGTCCCGCTGGGTCTGCTTGCAGGGCAAATACCCTTTTGCTCTTCAAATGAAGCCAGTCATTTTTAAAAATCACACAAATCACACATCTGTGCATATTTGTATACGTGTCAGCTCATTAATCAAAATCAGTAAAGCCAGATCAAACATTTCTTGCTGTACATTGCAAGAGTATGAATGCCATGAGCAACGTGAGGGGTGAGCTCTGAGCATTTCAAAGCTGAGCTAAAATCGCAGCATGTTGGACCCCGGCGCTGCAGCTTTCCCTTTAAGAGCCCTTTGGCTCACGGCGATGCACTGAAATGCAGGAGGTGGGACAACACCACACACAAAAATGAAGAAGTGAAGGCAGGAAAAGTTTCTCCAGAGGAAAAATGCAGGGCTTGTCCTTCACCGTGACGTCAGATCTGTCTTTAATAAAATCCCCAAAGAGCCAAGAGAAAAAGGCAGAGTGCCTAGACTGGGTTGCCAGTTCAGGATTGCTCTGCATTCCCCAAAGTGGTGTTTTTGTTCAAAACTGCTCTAAATCTGGGTTCAATCAAATGTATTTAATCCCGGCTTCCAGGGATGAGGTGGCTTTTGCCCTGGATTCTAGCAGCAAGCAGCATTTTGCAGGTGAGTTTGGAAACTGCAGGAGAGACTTGTCTTCTGCAAACACACTTGGGTTTAATGTAAGGTGGGCAGGGAGATCTGGGTGCGGTGCATGTGGGAAGGTGGGCACTGGCAAAATTTGGGAACGTGGGAGATGTGACAGTAGGAAAGGAAAAGTGAGCTGTGGGGAAGAGAGGGAAAGGGAAAGGAAAGGGAAAGGGAAAGGGAAAGGGAAAGGGAAAGGGAAAGGGAAAGGAAAGGAAAGGAAAGGAAAGGAAAGGAAA
>JAWWLV010000088.1:144509551-144547156 GCA_035041135.1 Platyrinchus mystaceus
AAGGAAAGGAAAGGAAAGGAAAGGAAAGGAAAGGAAAGGAAAGGAAAGGAAAGGAAAGGAAAGGAAAGGAAAAAGGAGAAGTGTGCAGAAGTGTCTCAGAGTTGAGCTGTGCTCAGCATCCAGGTGTATCTGCACAGAAAACTGTAGGTTGGGGTTTTTGTTGGTTGGTTGGTTGGTTGGTTGTTTTGGGTTTTTTATTGCTACTAGTTGTATCGTGGAGCAAAAGAAGTAGGAAGAGATCCCCCGTTGCTGCCTGAAGCAGCCAGGCTGAGGCTGTGAGGGGATCGGGCTGGGGGGGAAAGGGCAGGTTGCCGAGGGGCGGCGATGCCCGTGGGGGGCCGGGGCCGAGGCAGCCCCGGTGCCGGTACCGGGACGGGGCGGGGACCGGGAGCGGGGCCGGGATGTGCCGCGGCCACTCCCGCAGGTGAGGAGCTGCTGTGTCTGCCCCGGGGCCGGAGAGGCAGGAGGGCTTGTTCCTCCTCCCGATCTATTGGAGCTTCCCTCTCCACGCAGCAGCAGCCGCTTTCCTTCCCCTCCTCTTCGGAAAAACCTGCCTGGGGCAGCCGCTCCTTTTCCAAAGGTGCTGTCGTTTTGCTTTGCTTTTCGCGGTGCGTGCTCGCAGCTTCGATGGAATTCTCGGGACAGAGGGAATGTCCGTTTCTTGGATTGAGAGCTGCCGTGGGAAGGGGATGAGGCTCCGACAGGAGCGAGCAGCCTCTGTCCCCGGCGAGGGAGCGGTCCCCTGTCCCGCATTCCCGGAGGCAGCGCAGGACGCAGGGATCCGTGGGAGTCCCGAGAGCGAGGGGGATGCTAGGGACGCGTTTGGGCTGCCCAGCTTAAGGCCGGCGAATTTCCTGAACCAGACACGTGTAAGCTGTGTCTGAGCATCCCCCTGCTCTGAGTAGGGTGGCTTCAACTGCTCTGCTCAGGGGGTTTTGCTTGGCAGGGCTGCCGCACCAGGGCTTGGCTTGTGTGTTGAGAGATAAAGCAGCGCTTTAAGACAGGAAAGTAGCACGGGTGATGTGGCACACCAGGCACACCTGTGCGAGAGCAGATGGCACAGAGATAAGTCCTGTGTGGATGCTGAGATGGACTGATAACGGCGCCTCCTCTAGAAAACAACCACAACACAAAACTAACAACAAACAAACTGCACCTCTTGGGCTTTCTGAGGGAAGTTGGTTCTTACCGCAGCTGATTTTTGTCCAGCAAGTAAAAAATCATACAGAGGGAGCCGTCCACAAACTCCCCAAACACTGTTACTAGAGATCTGTGTGAACCTTGGAAATTGTACAGTGGTTGTCCTGGGTTCCCTTGGTATCAGAGATGTTTGTAAAAAAAGCTGCTGTAGCATGAAAATACGTGTGTGAGTGCATGCAGGCACATGTGCCTGCTGGGGGGGTGAGGAAGGGGGTGCAGTCCTAATATCCCTAGCAGCATGTTTGGTCTTAAGAGTATCTAAAAAGAGTTCAAAATACTACAAACAGTAGCCTAAAAAGAGTCCTGAATCTCAACAATTCCACTTTCAGCTCTCCATTGAATTGAGCAGATGAAGCTGTGCCTCCCTGGAGCATTCAGGGACACTGTCAACTCCCAAACACATCCACAAGGTTTGACCTTAGAAGGCTGTACTTAGAAACCCCTGAGTAGGGACAACTTTTCCCCAGTAATGAAGTGGTTTCCTCTGGGTCTTCTCCATGTCTGAACTGGGATGTGGTGGAGGGTTGATAGGCTGATGAAAGGGAGATTTCTGTCCAGCACTCATAAGAGAGTGGGGAAACAGGGATGAAAAATGTGTATGGCATGGATTGGTGAGAGGGGCTGGGGACAGAATAAATGCAAGGTAGTATTTGTCTATGCAATATTTATAGGACTTTTGGGAGAAGAGCAGGCTTAGTTTGATCTTATTAAGGGGGATGTCTAAAGGAACAAGTAATATTGCAATTAATGTGGGATATTATGGATGTTTAGCTGGCATGGCCACCCTGCTCATGAGATGTTTTAGCAAAGTCATGTGTCATAACAGAGGAGTGCTGGGAAAGCTCTAACACTACCCCACCTTGTTGTCCTTAGTGTTCATCTTCACTGGCATATTCACAGCAGTATTAAGGATCTTTCCAATGCTTCAGAGACATCCATGGAGTGGTAGCATTAGGTCACTGTGCATATTGTGCAAAGCCTTGTGGTCTCCCTGGGGACTTGTCACTCTTTATGTATGAACTATGGATGGAAAAAGATGATCCACTGGGAAAGAGGAGGGTTGACTATCTGGGATATATAAATATATACTTGTTCCAGGAAGAAAGGCACAGGAGTTAATATGGGAAGGCCAGGCAGACTTTCAGAATGCCTTCTGAAAAGGCATTTCAGAAGGCAGCTGTCAGGTTAAGCATCCCCCAATACTGTATGAAACTACAAGCAGTTACTGCGTTCTTAAACAGTTTTACCAACAAGGTTTGGGGATTTTTTTTAGATCAAAACTGCACAGGTGATGGGCTTGTGAAGGAAAAAGTAAATGAGCATGGCTGGAATTTCAGGCATAACTTTTCAAACATTTCTTAAAATACTTTTTTTTTTTCATAGATATAAGGGCAGAGACCATGGGAGCCCAAGTCCTGTCAAGTAAGCTGAGATTCCTCAAAGCCTGAGTCATTTTTGCAGCAAGGACTTTAAGGCTGGATGTGTTGGCCCCTTTCAGTGTTATACATTGAGGAATCAGAGCCAGGACCTTCAGCCTCTAGTCCTGATGACTCAGAAGACGTGAGACTACTTGTTCAGATGGGACAAAATGTCCCAAACCAGGGTGATGATTAGAAAAACAATTCTGCACTTAGTAGAAAATTAGTAAAGGACATTAGATAGAAAGAATAGCATTGCAGGTTTCTGAAACATTTGAAGTGGAGAAATGGGTAGTGTGTGGATCCAAAAATGTAAAATAAACAATAATAGGGTGAATGCAAACCTGCAGACTTTTCCTCAAATAGCAAAGAGTGGTATTGCTCTTCATTACATTCACTAGTAGGCAGGTATGTGATGGCAGTCATGGTGCACAGACACCAGGCTTTTGGCTTGGGTGAGTGGAAAAAAGGAAAGAAATGTTCAAAGATGGTTTTATGTAGGCATCATCTCCTTTGTGGGCAGGTAGTTCACTAGATAGTTACTGATAATGACCCAAGATCAGGCTGTGTGGAAAGTGGTTTAAAAGTCATAATGTGTGGGGTTTCCTTCTTTTTATGTTTACAGATGTAAAGCCAAGAATTTAATTTGTAAAATACTTGGATTTGGTAGCAGGAAAAAATGATTAGATTTCATTGAGCTCTTCCAGGCAAAACCACATTCTGACTGTACATAAACAACAACCAAAAAAAACCCCCAAAAACCAAAACCCCACAAAACAATAAAAAACACCCCAACAAACAAACAAACAAACAAAAAAAAAAAAAGAAAAAAAGTTACTACCTGTTGCCTGGAAAAAATCTGTGCCTCTCCAGGGGAGGTGAGCTAAGGTTTACCTGTTGAGTGCTTCTTATCAGAAGGCTACAGATTTGCAACATGGCTAATGATGCTCAGATAATCTCAGGCAGCACAGGTTCAAAGTTGTTATGTCTTGCTCCTCTAACCTTCTCACCATTCCCTATTGCTTGACAGTATCTGGTTACCAGAGATAGGCTGGATACACTTCTCTATAGAAGGGCTCTTATCCTATACTTCCATAAATTGTAGGTGACAATTGAAATTGCTCTGGTTATAGAAGCTGAAGATCCAGCCATGAAAATTATCCTGAGGCTTGAAGCTGGCAGAGAGAGTTCCTGTGGGTACAGTTGCGTTGTACGTGGGGCTTTCCCAAAGCTGATCTTTTGTTTGGCAGTCCCCCCTCACACATCCACTTGAAGAATGAAATCATTACCAAGGCAACATCCTGAAGGTAGCACTGAATGTGTTCCATGTGAATCTGAGGCCCAAACCCAGGTCTGTTCTCATGAAGATACCTCCTAACTACACAAATGTGAATATGTGAAGTTTTTACTGAGAGAAGCAGGAGTTTATGCATTTTCTTCATAACTTCTCCTACTGGTGTCTGAATTTGCTTTGGTACCCATCAGCTGCCAGTGTGCAACAATCTCTTTGCCAACATCAACAACAGAGCTGGGGACAGGGATTGGCTTCCTCACCCTCCTTGCAGTTGTGCCACTGCCTGTTTGTGTACCCTGTGTCTGTCCTTTCTCCATTCCATACTGCAGCACTCCTGCCTGCAAGTGAGGCTTCTCCAGGAAAAGGCATTATTTACAAGTGACAACTGTGGATTTTAGAAAAAATGTGAAATTTATATGATGACTGGATGTCATCATATCCTTCCCTGGGTGTTATGAAAAGGTAATGGTCAGAAATTTCAGAAGTCCTCCACACCCATGTAGAACGTTTGATTTCTCTTTTCAGAAGCTCTGGGCTCCCATGTTGGGATGTTAAGAGTTGCTTTAGCATTTTGCCAGTGCTCAGCTTACTGAGAACTGCTCTTTATGGATGGTCTCAGTGTCCCAGAGGGGTCTTGAACATTCCTGTCTGGACGGCCCTGGCTCTCATGCATGGGTGGAAATAAAGCTGTTTATAAACCCAAGAAACAATGCCATGTATGTGAACCTTGGCAGCTGTTGCCTGGCAAAAGCCAGACACCCACAACTTCAGCTGGAGATACATTTGTGTGTTGAACCTGACAGTGTCTCATTTTATGGGCCAGAAAACAGAGTAAGGTTTCCTCAGCCTTTCATATCTGTCACCAGGAAGTTCAGGTAGTCACCCTGGATTAAGTTGTTCCTCCTGCTTCCGTCTTTGCCTTCTTACAACATAGCTCAAGCACCCTCATTCTTATGGTCCTTATGTTAAAAGCACAATGTTCTCTTTCTATTGAGTAGAAACACTGACTGACAGGTGTTGGCTTGGCAGTGATAGGCCTGAAGGAAGACTACCCATTTGTTTTCTTTCTGTGTTCTGATGTTCACCATCAGAATTTGGATCCAGTTTCTTGAACTGTGCTTACAGCACCCAATTTCCCCATCATTCCCTCTCCACGTGTTGTCCCACCCAGGGTTTGCTGCATCCTGAGGTGAGTTGTGTGCAGCCTCCCATTGCTGTGGGTTGGCAGGAGATCACAGGGCTTGATTTTTACAAATGTCTTGCAGGTCCAAGGGACTCTGCTGCTTTAGCAGCTCTTTGCAGATATTTGCCAGTGCTGCTCTGAGTTTCCTAGCTGTGGGTGAGGATCACTGCATCTTGGTGCTCTCTCAGCTTTGGGATGTACCTCTGCTGGTGTCTCTGCTATTTATTGCATCCACACTGAAACCTAATGTGTGTTCTGGCATCCTGGGTGAAACTTCTGGAGTTCTTCTAATCCCTTGTGTCTTCCATGGACTGCTGCTGGGCTTTGCATGTAGTCTACGTGTGGGAAAGTGGAAGGGAAAAAAAGGCATTTTTACCTCTGTGGGTGCCAACTGCTGGCTCTTGTCTACAAGTCATTCTTCTTGTGGATGGGGAAGGAAAGGAGAGCCTTTAGGCAGAAACAGCTGTGGAAGAAGATAACACTTAAGCTGAGCTTTGCAGCACAATTTGAGTAATGAATTTCTAATACTTGGGTTGGTAATGCATTCCAGGACTGTGTGGTCATCTCTGTTCCTCTTTCTCTCAATAACTCCCACGTTCTGTTTTATTAGTCTGGGTCTGTCATTCCACTTAACCTATAAACCAAACGAGAGATGAGCAAGTTGGAAGACCAAGTTTCATGAACTCCAGGATGGCTTGCAATGAGCCCAAAGGGAAACCTGAGAGGTATTTGCAGAAATAATTGTGGGCTCATCCATGGAGGGCTATGAGTCACCTGGATCCTGATGTTGAACATCTGCAGAGTTAGGTCTTTGCTATCATGGAGCAATTCCAGCCCTGAAAAAGGACCTGCTCCTAATAGCTTGCCTTGCAAATTCATTGGAGTTCCTAGAAAAAGTGTCTCATGCTTGGTAGTGGGAGGATATAGCAAAATAACTTGGTCCAGAATTTCAGTGACACTTAGATGAACAGAGCTCGCAATACCTGTACTGCTTTGGCTGCTTTTATACCTTTTCCTTAGGAGCTGGAACAAACTCCTCCTACTCAGCTTAAGGTAAACCTGCCCTTTCCCTTCCAAACACATTGAAACAATCTCCATTGAAAGGCTTCCAAGTGGATAAGATGGATTGGTTTTATTATTACATTTCTAGCTTGCAACTGTGTAGCTTGCCTGAGTTAGTAGTTACATTAGATTTAGAAACATGGACATTATCATATATAGTCATAGAACAATAGAAAGGTTTGGGTTGGAAGGGACTTTTAAAGGTCATACAGTCCAGCCCCCATGCAGTGAGCAGGGACATCTTCAACACAGCCAAGTTGCTCAGAGCCCCATCCAACCTGACCTTCAGTGTTTCCAGGGGTGGGGCATCCACCACTTTCTGGGCAACCTGGTCCAGTGTTATGCAGCCCTCATAAAAATCTTCTTTCTTATGTCTAATATAAATCGACCTTCCTTCAGTCTAAAACCATTACCCCTTGTGCCCTTGCAGTGTCTGTATATAAGGAAAGGAACACAGTAAAGTCAATAGTAGTAAGCAACTTTGTAATCCTCTATGATACTTGACACAGAATTTGTTACCTGCCACGAGGAACTGTGCAGCCGACACAGACTTCACAACTTTGACCAAAATCGCCCTGAATGACTCAGACATTATTGTTATTAAACGTTTTTAAAATTATTTTTATTAAAAGGTAGCAATTTTTTTAGCTGCATGTGAACAGTTGTACTTTTTCCTTTCTAGAATCTGTGAATGCAACTCACGCTTTCTGAGTGGCTTAAAAGTTTTGGTTTCCTCCATGCTCTACAGGTTTTCCAGACTACCATCCCTCTTTCCTGTTTTGTATTTTCTTACTGAAACTTTTTGAGTAACAAGTGACAGCAGGAGGGGTGGAGGGGTTGCTTCTTTTTCTTGTTGAAGTTTCCCCATCTTAACATGCATATGTTTGGCCTGTGAAAGGAAGATTATAGAGAAAAAAAATGGAGCATGTCTTTGCCGAAACACAGTTTTGGGGACAACACTAATCACCCGAAGCAATGTCTCTGGTGAACTTGTTTTATCCATGGAGGGACCAGCCTTCTTGCACTGGGCAGACAATAATATACCAGGGCTCTGCAGAGAGACTGGTAATTCCCCAGGAAGTGCCATGACTATCCTATAGCATCTCCTGACCATTCTCTAATCATTAGTGTCATTGTCACTGCCATGCCTGATACATGGTGTCCTTGGGATTCTCATAGATGTGGGTGCATGAGGTCACTCTGTATCTGCATTCTTCAGACTTGCAAATCCTTCTTTCTGGTTTGGGAAGTCCACCAATATATTCCTGGATGTATGTGATGACCAAACAGGCCATTTGCTTGCATTTATGATCACCAAATTGTATCGACTGTGACAAAGAGAACTCTCTGTATCTGGTCTGATAAATAGGCAAAGACATCAAAATCCGTAAGGGGAGAATTAAGTTCTCCTCCAAATGGCTGGCACATGTACTTGGCTGCCCCCAGGTTACCAATTCTCTGGGTTTAGAGTTACAGCTGGGTCATTTTAGCTGTTTAGCAAGGAAAGACCAAACCGCAAAAACTGCAGCCAGTGTTAAGAATCTGCAAGTGGATTACACTATAAAACTCTTTGGCTACATTTTGGGGAGGGGGGGAAGGGGGAAAGGGTGGAAAACAATAATTAGGAAAACATCCAGCTTCCATTAACTAGTTTGGCCACTCAGCAGGTTATTTATTTTTAAGTGCTGAAGGCAGTATTTCCTGCTGGATCTTGGTCTTACAAGACTGGATCATACCCACGGCATCTGTGTGTGGGCTGATATACATTGATGTAAGAGAATAAAGGAAAATTCAGTTGGCTCTTTTTGTGAGTTTTTCTTCCACAGTGTATCCTAATAGTTAAACATACAGTGACATCCCTGCTATTTAACACTGCAGTTCATTTATGGAGACCATTCACTATTAATTTTCACATTTTACTGGAGTCACAAGTGTGTGTTTTTAAAATTACATTTATTTGAACATTTCTATGAGGCACAGCACTCCATGAGGCTGGCAAATAGGTCATATGTAATGGAGTTCTGGAGGCTGCTTGACTTATATTTCCAGATTTTGCATCAAAACCTGTACTAATTTTCCTCAGTGCTCTAGGGTTCCCCAAAGAAGTGGTGTGATCACGCACATTTAGGCTGGTGAATTCCTTGCCCAACAAAGCTACTCGGGGTGGGTGAGCTCCTGGGTTTGTGGTGGAACAATGCATTACATGCCTATTTTCAGACTCAAATATGATGCTTCTGCTTTTTTTAGACAATATGCTTAATTCTGTATGACTTAAATATATACATATAATACACATATGCATATACCCACAGACCCCCCCTTGTATTTTTTTGGCTTGTGTCAGTTTTTCCATACATATCATGGAGACAGTCTGCTTGCACTTGAGGAGATGTTTATGTCAGATTTTTGACTGTTTGTCTCTGTCCCAGCTAGTTTGAAATGATTTCCAGAGGAGGCTGTAGTATTTGATTCGAGAGTATGTGGATATTATGGCAGCAAAATTGAGATGCCTTTAAATCCTCTGCATCCTCTATAATTGGAAGATTTTATAGAGCAATGATTAAAGAATTGAATTTGTTTCATTTCCACGTGACTATATGACTATTAAAGGTTTGATCTTGTTTTTATTGTTCACTCTGTAACCCACTGGGGAAACAGAAAAACTGCCTCTGTAGTGGGAACTGGGCAGATATAAATATTTTGGCTTAACACCTCCCTCCCCTTCCCCACACGCTTCTCAAATGTGGTTTTTCTGGCACGAGTGGTGTCTGTGGAGCCGCCTTGGCCCAGGGGGATGCTCGGAAGAAGCAGGGTGCTGTGCAGGGCTGCTGCGGAGCACCACAGCCATTTCTACACCAACACTGCCCTCGCGTGTCAGGGATTTGGGAGACACAAATGTCAGTAACCATATAATTAGCAATTCATCTTTATCCTCCGGGAGACAAAACACACAGCTGGTGTCCTCCTCTGTGTATGAAACCAGAAGCATTAACTGTTTACGTGCTGAGATGTTGCCACTCTCCAGGTTTGCTTTTTTTGGATGGGAAAGTGGCAGCAATACCCCAGCCCGAGCAAGGTTGGCGGGTTTTTTGGTTTGGTTTGGTCTCGTTTAGTTTGGTTTGGTCTGGTTTGGTTTACATTATGTCATTCATAGTATCAGCAGGTCTCTGGGTCACAAAAGAGGAATTTTGGAATTTTGTCCCCTGGTTGATTCAGACCTGGGCCTCAGCAGGTATTGTAGCTGCCTGCAAGCAAGGGTAAAGCACCCATTTCATCACTTTGCATGGATCTATCAAGACAGAAACTTCTGATCACCACTGATGTGTTGGATTTGAAGCTGCTGGAGAGGTGAACAAGTCCTGCCCTTTTGCAGTCATCAGATGCAAGTGATGGTTGAAAGTCAAACACTAAGCAACTGACCTTGCTGAGCTGACAGCATCTGAGACTCAGCGCAGTGGAACCATTGCTTTTTTGAATGCAGCAGGAACTCAGTGACTTAGTTTATCAGCTGTGTGTAGGAGGAGGGATCATGGTATTGTTACAGTGTAGGAACAAGAAATCTTACTGCTGTTTCTGACTCTGCCACAGACATCCTGTCTGCCTTTGGGAAAGTCATGTTATCTCTCAAGCCCCAGATTAAACCAGGATCCTTTAATAATTTCATCCTCGTGAAAGGTGCTTCTTTCCACCATGAATAATCCCTCCTAGACACAGAACGTGACATGCTGTGCATGCTCATGCAAGTGACATGTGTACATTCCCATTTGGAGAGCTGATACCTCTGATTATACCAGCCCTCACATTTACTGCTTGCACAAGTTTTTTTAGGTTCACTCTCTGGCATCTTGTTTTACCAAAGCACTGAATTTCTGTTCTCTTTCCACTGACTTGAGGAGTAAGGGGATGTATTCTCCAGTCCAACACATAATTTTTCTATACTAATACCTTCACTCCTTTTCTTTTTTTTTTCTTAATGACTTTTTGCCAGGATGTGTTCTCTTTTCTTCCACTGTATTTAATTGAAAAGCAATGGTTTTGTCTCCAACGTCTTGTAAAAGCCAAGGACTAATCTACAGGCCTCTCTCTTTTTTTCTTTCTTCTCCATTTGCATTATGTCAGCTTCTGTTGGGGGAGATGGGGAAGGAACAGCTGCTTTTTGGGGCTTTCTGTTGTGTATTAAAACGGGATCTGAGATTCAAGCGTGTCTGGAATAACGTTTGTAGTGCAAAGCCCAGGCTGGCTCAAGAGCTGGCTCCTCTTCTAAGCCCCTTCATTCCTACTGCACAAATTTGCTCGTTTTGCTGCTTCTGGGCCAGATCTTTGGGAACAGCCTGTTCCCCCTGTTCATCACCACCCCTTCCTCCTCTTTCACAACACGTGGGACAAGATCCTGTCTGTAGCCATCACTCTTCTGACTGCTCCTCTGTAGCAGTTCTTGCTAAAAAACCCAAACATCCCTTAGAAAACTATCTTTGGATCAGCCCACCTGCTAAGCCTCACATGGGATGCTTACATGGGTGATGGTGATTTTCTCTCCAAGCTCCCTTTGGCTTTCTCTCCCTGTGACCCTGCTGGCTCCTAATCCTTGATACTCTGCTCAGCTACTCCTGTGGGCAGCCAAAATGTGGCTGAGAGAACCCCAGAGTGTTGTCCTGTCAGTATGAAGGACATACTGTTTCCCAGGGCTGCAGCATGGGGCTGCCAAGGCAGTTGAACCCAGATTAGTGACCTCAGTGCCTGGGCACCCACAGCATCAGGTGGCCTTACTTATACATGGGGCTCCAGGGTAGGAGATGGGCAAAATCCTGCTGCAGCTGTGTCACCGTGTAATGGCCCTGTGAACCTGTGTGAGGGCTTAACCAGCTTTATCCAAGTCTTCCAAGCCAAATATTCTCAGCCAAGTAGCTCTGATTTTCAGAAAGGGAAAGAATTCTTTTCCTAGCCATGAGCTAGCGGCCAAAAGAGGGAACTTTCCCGTGCCAGGTCCGTAGAATTTTGAATGTGAGCTTCATGGAAATCCAGACCAAGACAGAAGAGATGTAGAGAAATTTCCCATGACAAAGTAAGGAAACTTTACAAATGTGAGAGAACATCAAGGTGAAAATTTTGAATCTGAATTAAAGGTTTTCTTTAAAGAATGCTACCAAGTAGCCAAACTATTAAAAACTAATTTCTCATAAATTTGAGCTGCAGAGAAGATCTCACAGCATCTGTCAGTGGGAACTCCCTTGGTGCTGAAAAAAATCCCTATTTCAGAATAAAACCATTCTTTTATTCCCTTCTTATGAATGTTGACTAAATCTATCTGAGGTATTTGAGTAGCAGTCATTCTAAATGATCTTAATATTATGAATGTACCTGCTGCCTCCTAGCAGTTGCCCTGCATTTTCAGCCTCTGCCTGTTGAAACCCCCAATGCTTTTCAGTATTTTTAAGTCTCTTAATATTTTGTGATCATATTATTTCCTTTTAATGCTATTAAAGTTTAAGTGATGCACATTTCCTCCTGTTTTCACTCTTTTTTTTTTTTTTTATTTGCCAATCCATGTGGATTATTTGATGCTCTGGCATGAAATGATAGATCAATATTTACCCTGATTTGAGTAATCACCTGGACAAAAACCCCAAAGAAACAGGATATAGATCTAAATCCCTCTTAAAGATTAGGAATAAGGCAAAAATGTAGCAGAGTAAATGTAGATCCCAAGCATCCTCCACTGAAAAGACACTAAAAAGCATGCAGTATCTGTTTTCTCCCCTGATCTGGGGAGTTCATGGCTGTGGGTTCTGTGAACATGGGGTGTGAGACCCTGGTCCCCAAGGGTCAGCCTTAAATGCTCCTCTACCACAGTGCAGTTTGTAGCAGACTTGAAATTATTAGTTGTTGGCTTACAAGATGAGTGTATTTGGAAAAATAAAATGCTGTTCCTTCTCATTTTGTATGAGTCTCTTTATAAAAAGCTTTCTTTCATGTGTATCTGTGGTTTGTTTTTCCTAATAAAAGAGACTGAGTAGAAAGGATACCACAAGTGACACATGAGTAACAAAATTCACAGTTTTTTTGCTCACCTTCTGACAAAGGCAAATGCATTTCCTGCTATTTTTATAGTTCTGATGAACTGAAAACAGAAAAAGAGGTGGGGGAGGAAGAAAAGTCCTTTTGTATTACAATTAAAATGCTGAATTCAACTGTTTTCTTGGAAAGCTAATGTGAGCTCTGTGTGGGGTCAGAGACAGGTCCACACCAGGGTTCTAATATCTCTTTATTTTTCTCCACTTTGTGTCTGAACCCAAATTGAAACCAGTGAGATTTGGACACTCCTCTGAGGCTGAGAGCTGGGCTGAGGAAATGAAGAAATAGGAAATTGAAGTTATAACTTCTTAAGGCTATTCAACCAAGAAGAGTAGGGGAAATAGGAGAAAAGTGGCCTGGAGACCAGGTGAAATGTTGGGGTGTATGCAGAGAGGTGGATAGTCACCAGGGCCTGGCCCACAGAAATTTGGCTGCTTCTGGCTCAGCTTGACCTAAGGGCCTGTCAGTCATCCCCATGCCAATAAATTCCCAACGTGTGAGACTTCCTTGAACCTTGAATAGGTTTTATGTCTTTGTGGTGGCCTGGAAAGTGGATGTTATTGCTATTGCTGGTAAGTGCTGTGGCAGCTCACTGGAACCTGCTCTCTCCCCTCTCTGTACTTTGTTGCTGAAGAGTTTGCACAGTTGAGGTCTTCCTTTTTGTGTGTGTGTTAAATCTGTACTGTTAATCTCCTTGGTAGATTTGAGAAAGAAAAGGACAAGTTTAAAAATGCTCTTCTGACTCCAGATTCCAGTTTCCTGTTGATACAGCTGTGTGTTTTCTACTGGATGGCTCCGTAAACAGACGGTTTAACCCTTCAATTCTTGCAGTTGTGTTCCTTCAACATCATCAGTTTCTCTCCTTAAAGAAAATTTCCCTTCTTGCCTCTGTCCAGATAATCCTTTTTTTACCCCTCCTTCTTTTTGCACATCCCCACACATTTCACATCCTCTGTGGCTCAACACTTTACTCAAAAAGAACAGGATTTCCTTGTGTCTTTGGTGAAAAAGCTTCTCTCCTTTACAGCCCCCACTTTCTTGTGTTGTGTTTGTGGAGGGGAAAGTAATTACACCTTCTAAGTTTAATTCACAGTAATTAAAATCCAATCATTAAATTCCCTGGCAAGAGCACCAGCAGAAAACCAATGTACCGTATTTCTCCTTACAAAATTTTTAGTGCATGAGATGCGAACTCAGCTTAGGATAAATTACATGCCGGGGTGTTTCAACCCTTCATACCATAACAAAATCTTAATCTGTGTCTGTTTTCATTCTGGTGCTGAGTCTGTTTTCATTCTGCTTTAATTGATGGCACTGGTGGCATCACACCCATCGATGAGGACTTGGTTGCATCTGGCTGTGCCATCCTAAGTGAAACCTCTCTGCTATTGAAGCTACAAGTATATCCAGCCTGAGGAATATGCTGACTGCCAGATCATTATTCCTCTTATGTGAACAAGATGGAGAAGCCTTTTCTTTTTGCTAAAGTAGATGGGTTCAAGGTCCTCAGTTGTGGTGTTCCACCATATTTGAACTCCTCCAGACACATCTGAAAGTCATATTCAGAAAAATTCATATGCTACAAGCTGAATACTGATTTTTCTATGGGTGAGAAGATAGAAATCTTTTCTTCCCAGTCACAGCTTCAGCAAAGCCCTGGATGTATAGCTCTTTAAGCAGCTCTGGTTTTCCTACCTCTCCCTATCCATACTGATATCTTTGTAGGGGAACTCTCTTGGGATTTCCCTTGCCCTTATTCCCTGGCAGCTGTATGTTCCTCCATGGTCTGGGCAGCTCACAGTCTTCAGGGTTTGCTTCTTGTAGAAAAAGAACTGTTACCATCCCTGTTCTGCAGACTTAGAGAGGCTAAAAGCTGAGTTCAAATAGCCAAGTCATGCTCTAGTCTTCCAATTAGCGTTTACCTTCTCTCCCTTTAGCTGTCTCAAAGTTAGGCATTTTATCTGGAGTTATTGTGTCTCCTGTGTGGTCAGTGCAGTGATCCTCTCAGGTGGCAGCAGAGAGGGGCCCAGAGTGTGCACCCAGCAGCTGTGAGTGCAGCTCCTTGCTCAGAGAAGTTAAGAGTGGGGGTTTTTCACATATCATTTTACCAGTGCCAGAGATTCCATTGATCTACTACTGAGTGTCTCACAAATGTAGTAAAGGCTCATAACCAAACCTGCAATCTTCTACAGCACTACACAGTGAGCTGGGGACTTGCTCCAGGAAATTTTTGAAACCAATGTCCATAAACATTTGACTGCCAGAGGTTTTATTTGTTAATTAGCTCAAATTAATTTGAGTGTGCAAATCATCTTTCATTAACATAAATATTCTATTAAGGCATCGCTATTTTAGTGATGCTGCTCTGCCTGTCATTTATCCTTTGCAGTGACTATGAGAAGTGAACAAGGTGCATCCATGTGCAATAATAGTGTGACTATGTAGTCTACATTAGAAAAGGAACTTCTCTTAAGGAACTGCTGTAAAAACAAGCTGCTTACATTGGCTCCTTCTGGTAGTGTTGTCTGTAACTATGACTTACTACATGGGCACCTCCAGGTCCCAATCAAAACTGATTTACTCTCCTCCTCTCTCCATCTGTGTCTGTCCAGTGGCAAGTTGAAAGAGTTGGGGTTGTTCAACCTGGAAAAGAGAAAGCTTCATGGAGGTCTCATTATGACCTTCCAGTACTTATAAAAGCAGCTTATAAAGAGAGGGACAGTGACCTTTTATGTGGGCAGATAGTGATAGGACAAGGGGGAGCAGTTTTAAATCAGAAGAGGAGAGGTTTAGATACTAGGAAGAAATCTTTTACTGTGAGGTGTGCACTGACACAGGTTGCCCAGAGCAATTGTGGATGCTCCATCCCTGGAAGTGTTCAAAGCTAGGCTGGATGGGGCTCTGAGCAACCTGGTCTAGTGGATTCTTGCCTTTTCTGGAGGAAAGCTGGTCTGACATCCTCTTGGTTATGTAAAAACTGAGTAGTTTCTAAATTCACCTTTAATAGGATGAATTGACCCTCAAATAGCTGTGTGCCCTCCTGATAGACTTGTCTTGAAAGCAGCATTTTCTTTTCCTTAAGAAATTAAAGGTTTGATTGTGTTTGGGCCTGTAGCTTACATGAAGTTAATGTCAGCATTAAGAAAATTAATAACATGTAAAAACAGTTCCTGGTTTTACTTGTCTTATTAGATGCTCTCTTTGGAATTGCAGTGCTGGTGTTGATTTGGAGCATGATCCCCAGATGGGTTTAAATATCTACTGGAGAACTTGCCTGTCTCAGATAGGTGCCAGCTTTAGTTTCAAACTAGATGGCATTCAGTCTGTGGATTCCTGATATCCCTTAGGTTCAGGTACTGTATGGCATTTTCACACCTGACTATCACCAAGGCTGAACTGGGGAGCTGTGTAAGAATATCACTATATCTCGGTTTCCTAGATATCAAAGAAAAAAGGATGCTTCTTTACAACAGTCTCCTTTTTGGTAGACTACAACTATTTTTGCAGGCTTGTCACTTCTAACAGTTCATACAAAACTCAGGAGTGTCCTGGATCTGGTACATCTGGTGACAAGTACATTTAGTACCCTCAATTTGCAGTCTCCTCCTTTCTGCTTACAAAACCTGTACTCTGATCTACTTCAGTGTCTCAACTATCATCTAGAAGAGTTAACAAATTACAGATTTGTTTACTGTTCTTTTCCATTCTCATAGCCTTAGGCCAGTGATGGCCTCCAATATCATTGCTGCAAAGGGTCACTGTGTACATGGTTTGGCAAGCAATGTCGCTGCTCCACATGTTGAGCTAGTAAATTTCTTCAGATAGGCTGGGCTTGTTCCAGGGATTTAGGCAGATAAGCTCAGCAAAGCTTGGGAAAAAGAGACCTCTAGCTAATCACCACACTCCTGCTAAATGATCTCACCATAAAATTGGCAAGGTCACTTGTGCTGATCTCAGTTTAACTTCTAATATGAGCTTACAGCAATTCATCATTTCTCTAGCTTATGGTCACCATGTTTCTGGCTTGTTGCCTACCTGGTGTGCATGGGCACAGACTCCCTTCCAACCAGGTTCTGTACATTTGAACTAACGCAGAACTTGCAGTTACATTTCTATTGAATTTACTGGTTTCATTTAAAAGTCTTTAGTCTATTTCTGCATGTCCCTGTGTTCTTGTTTTTTGGATTTTGCTTTCAAAGTCAGAAGAAAAAATGCTCAGAAGTGTGTGCTTAGCATTCAGCTGCTTGCTTCTCTTTTTAGACATCAGGTATCACTGCTACAAAGGACGTCAGATTTCCTTTTTAAGAACCTTTTTGGCACATTCTAAAGTACAGGGACAAAATCTTCTGTGGGGATTTTAAAACGAAGTTGTTTGGCATTGGTAATCTGTGATATGGCTATAAGCTTGATATCAGCTTTAGGAAGAAAACAGATTAGGAAGATAATGTCTCTCCAGGGAATTTAATACTTCAGTTCCTTGAGCATGTAATTTAAAACAGCATCTGCTCTGTGCTGTGCAGAATTTTATACTTTCCTTCAGATCCCTGAACTGAAGATTGTGTGGATATGTGTCTATTTGTGTGACTCAGTTTATAACACTCAAGAGAAATGTCATGGGAATACTGCCTAGCATCTTGAAAGAGAGGCAGAAGGGACTAATGTGGCATCCCACCCTTAAGGAGAAGAGAGCATCCAAGTTTTGTAGATGCTCATGGTTGAAAGGAATGACAAAAGTTAGAGGGTCCACAAAAGTTCACAAATTTTTATTTGTAAATTACACACTTGGCCTGGAAATTGGTATAGGTAAGTCTCTGTTCTCCCCGTGTAAACACATGGCACTGGGTTTTGGATAAAGGGGTAGGGTGAAAGGGAAGGGAGAGAGAGAGAGACATGGATTAAAGAGGGTGAGAGAGAGACAGAAAGGAAGAGAGAGATCAGTCCTCTTGATCCAGCTGATGGGGTGTCCAGAGTTCTTGGGGGAACACATGCCTGTGCTTCATGGGAGTACCATCTTATAGATAAGTTTTCCCTGCCCTGGAGATAAGTTTCCCACTTTCTATGCAAATTAGTTATCATGCACAGTCTGTTCTTCTAGACCTTTATGGAAATGGGCCAGAGGATTTTGGGGTTGATGGTCGTGATTCCCCAGACAGTCTGTGCCCACTTCCTGATCAGATGTCCACAGAGTTTGATGAGGAAACAGGTATAAGGTGTTCAAATCCTTTTTCCTCTTTGTGAGAACATGGGCACTCCAGTTATCTCATGTTCGTGGTTCATCCCTCACCCTGCCTTTACCATGTAATATACCTTAACTCACAGAGAGGTTTTGTGGTTTGTCTTCTGACTCAGTTTTCAGAGGTTTCTAGATGCCTGGTGCTTGTTCAGAACTTCAGTTCAATCTGTTGCTGTCTGGATGTATCCTATTGTCTTCAACTCCTTTTTCCTTTCCTTAATTTAAATACTAGCCCATTTGGTCTTTGAAAGTTAATCTGTTCTTTCTCAGAGGATCTCACTGTGGGTCATATCAGCTGAATTTTTCACAAAACAGATGTGAAAGTATCACAAGCTGAGCTGAGCTATGGTGGAGACCAAGGTCAAAGACCAGGTCCTTGCAAGCACAACACAGCAATGAAGTGGATAGGGTTTGGCATTGCTGGTACTTAGAATTGCAATATTGCCATTATTCTTTCCCCCTGCTCGGTGTATGATGCAATCTGATTATACCCCTCTCCCACTCTGGGTTTCAGTGCTTTCCTGATTTGGGTATCTAGAAAGAGCCTCCGGCACTAGTCAGATTCTGATTGAACATTTGAATTCCATGATTCTATGAAGAAAAGCTGCTTCCCTCACAGGAGCGTGGCCAGACCATATTCAGAGCAGATGACCCAGGGTGTGGCAGGTATTGATGTGGATGCCTTTGCTTCAAGTGTACAAATGCTGCGCACACAGAACTAACTCACTTCAGATGCTGCAAGAAACACTTGCCATGATTTTGCCTGACAAAGGCTAAGATAACATATATCATTTCAAGCAGGATCATAATGTTCTGCAATCAGACTCTGAATTAGTGTCAGGTCCTCCTAAAGTATGCAGGAGTCTGGCATCTTCTGTTGGCCCTAAGGATATTGCTGACCTATATGTCTTCCAACCGCATTCTCTGTCTAACAGATCTCATAAAATACTATAAGCTACAGTTACCAAAATATGCCATGCTTGGCACAAAAATATCCTTTCATGATGGGACTCTTTATCTGGAAATGCTGCTGTTTATTCAGACAAGTAGTAGGCTCCATCTGTTTTTTACTTAACCACGGGGATGTTACAATGTGAAGACTGCTCATCTTTCGTTGAGAGCCTTGAGGTGGCTTTGATATAATGATATAACACTGCATTAAATGGCAGCTATGTTTTTTTGCATGAAGCCATGCGTGCCATGTGTTCCAAAGGGGCCATTAAAGTAGCAGTAGCAGCAGCTTCTCTTCTCTTCTGTTATCTCAAAATCTTTCAGCTACAAAACCAGACTTCTGGTAAGATTCCTGTTATCGGATAAAATAATAGTTAGCTGCCAAATAGCTTTTTTGGCCATGATTAGGACCAGAGAGAGGATGGATTAGAGAACAACAGAATACTTTTGTCTGCATTAAATGCACCATTTAACAAATAGATAAGTTTTTATTCCCTGAGCCAGAACCAGACTTTAGGTGGCACAATGCAGGACTGAACTGATGAGGACATCTTGTTGGTCATTTGGGTTTACAGGCATATTCTATATGTGGTTCTGGCAAGGTGTGCATTCACAGGCTGCCCGTATTGCTGGTTGTTTGTGCCCCCCTGGGGGTCTTAACACAACAGAAAAGGACAGAGAATTCAGAGACTCCTGGATGATCTGTCCCAGTGACGCCTTATTCTTCTGGTCAAGAGGTTGCCTTCCTGATGTTCAGACTGAACCTCCCCAACTCTATTTTTGTGGCTGCTGCCCATGGTATACCCTCTGCTACCACAGGAAAGAGTGGCCTTATAGTAGATCACCTGTTAATCTCTTTGTCAGACTAACAAAGCCCAGCTCCCTCAGTGTCTTCTTCTTTTGGTCTCTGACCATCTCAGTTGCCATTCTCCTAGATACACCATTGACAATGAGGATTCAAAACTGTAGTCCAGGAAATTATTTAATCTATTGATATCTCACCAAGACCAGGTTCTTTTCCATATTCCATCCAAACAATTTAATACTTGCAAAATGAGAGCAAATAACTAGCCCTTAGTATGGATTTCAATAAGGAAGAAACTTTGATAGTTGGAAAATAAAGTGATCAACTCAGAAAGGCAAATCTGGGGGAAATAGCTGTGGAAACATGATATGGAGGGCAAATTGCTATTTAAAGGAAATAGAGTTACATGACTATGTCAGTTCATCAGCAGGACTAGGGAAGAGCAGATATTAGGTCAAACATACTGTTTCAGATTTCAGAATTTAAATGACAATGAAATTTAAAAATGAAAAGTTGTTATATTTCAAAATTCTCTGCACTGGAACAGAAACAGAAAATTTTTGATACTTGAAAATGCAGATTTCTATTTTTATTAGAAAAATCATGAAAATCAAGATAATTTTGAAAAATGCCATGAAATCTGTGCTATTCTCACTATGGGAAGGGGGGGGACACCAACCAACCAACCAACCAAATAAGTAGAGCTTGATAATTTTTTTTAATTTTTTTTTTTTCCTCAGCTTTGAACAGGGTTTCCCGAAGAGGGTAAGAGGACAAAAAGCATCTTCCTTTTGACTTCAAGGTCATCTCAATAGGAGATAAGCAAATGCAGAACAAGGATATTTGCAAAACCTCTGCCAAAGCAGTCTGCTCTTGTCTGGCAGCTGGAACCCATACTTTTGTTACCCAGCTCATGGCTGATATGTCAATATCTTGTACGGTACAGTTTTAGGATGGTTTGTAACTCTATGACCTTGTATGGTCCCCATGCACTTTTCCTTTCCTAAAACTGAAGTCTGTCTGCTTGTCCCTTCTGGAGACTTTGCTCATCGTTCCTCCAGATGTTCCCTGTTACTTTTCAAACTCCAGTTCAAGTCTGTTTCATGGGATGAGCTCATTAGCTGCACAAACCAAACTCTTGCAGCTCGAGACATTAAAATGTTCTTAGAGCACAAAACTGTTGTTTAATATCCTGATTTGTAGAGTCCGTGGTGACAGTGTCAATTTGTTAATGATGCCCAAACATTTTTAGGCCACTCTAAGCGCTGCTCCTACTGGGACAGCATTTACAAAACATCAAGTTGCATTCTAACAGGGAAGTTTTTTCCCTCTGCACATTCCATGGAAAAATATGATGAAAATGTGAGGCCACACTGAGTCTGCCAGTATAAGCAATTTTTTGGCAAAGAGATGAATGTATGTAATCTTTGCTCTGTAATTGTCTAAACTGAATTAGAAAAGACTATTCCAAATATCTGTCTACATTCTTCCCACAGATACATTTCCCAAAATAAAGTTATGGGAAGCTGATTGTTCGTCATTCATGGATCCACAGAAATATAACGGTTGACTCACTCTGGATATTTTATTTTGTTAGGCTATTGAATGTTTTGCTTCATGCAGAATGTTCCTTTCTGCTCAACCTACCATACACAGCAAGAATAAATCCAGCTGGCACCTGACATCTTTAAAACTGTCTTATGTTTTCTGGATTCAGAGTCTGTTATTTCACAATTTGTTCTGGACATTTCATGGCTGGGGTCAATTTTAATGAGGTATCTAGAACCTCATGAACGCTCTGGGAAAGCTGAGCCCTGAATAATCATATTTTCCATTACATGCCCTGCAGAATCTGATTTATATCTCTGTCCTGATGCTAGCTCACTTGTCACTAGTATTAGCTTGTGACAGTTTATGAGCGTTCATGGGGACTTAGGGATTTGTAGCAAGAGTTTAACAGTGAGGAAGTCCTGATGGTACTGTGATTACCGCTGATCTCGCTGTAAGAACTGGCTCCCTGTCGACCCATCTGTTTTGGGTATAACAATGCAAATATTCAGCAATATTCAGCACAGAAGTTTCAGCTGAGAAAAATCAAGAACAAACTTCTGCCCTGAGGGTCTGATTTAAGCCCACTGATGTAAGCCAGGTCCTGATTTTCATTGCCAATGTGCCCATCTCCCTGACATGCATTATGAGTTTTTAACCTCTGTGAGTTCTGGGATGAAACTAAGCAATCTCTATGCTTGCCCAGAAATGCAACTGAGGGATGAAAGAGTATGTGGCTTTCTTTAATAGATTAATTATATTTAATTTTGTCCTTTTGTTTTTTACTTTTTTATTGAGCTCCAGATGCTGCATTCTCCTGGGAATGTGCTGTGTCAGGTTAGTGTTTGCAGCTCTGGGAATGTGCATGTCAGTCTCCTAGGGTGCCTTTTGAAATAATTTTGGATAATGGGAACATTTAGGATATTGGCTCTACAGGCACTTCTGTTTGTGCTGTCTCGACAGTTCAGCCAGTAGGTGGAACCAGGGGAAAGCAGATGTGTTGTATGTACAAATGCTCAGCCCTTTCCTGCGAGATTCATTCCAAGGTGTCTGATTAAAATTCTGGTTTTAACTTCATCGTTCACATCTAGGACAGTCAAACAGCAAAACATGGAGTTATTTCTAAAAAATGACATGTTGACGCTGTCAGACCTTGGTGCACGAACTCCCACCAGTTTGGGTCAGCCTGCAAATCAGCTGATTTCATCACATAGTAGTAAAGAGGATGTTTTAATAAAATTTCCTCACTGACCATTTTCACTTGTGAATATGCCAGAGATAGACAACAGGGGATAATCCAGATCACATTGTATCCCTCCATCAACGACATCTGGCATTTGCTCAAAAGGCAACATCAGAAATGTAGGCTAAAAATATTCCTTTAATGTGTTTTACTGTGGGAAATTAAATGTACTCCACCCAATGGCATGTGCCCTGCAAAACACAGCCTGGGCAGCTCAGAGTGAATTAAAAAGTCCATCTTTGAGATCAAGTTACCACCAAAGAGAAAGCAGTAGAAGGTGATAAAGTGCTAACGTTTCTGGTACTATGGAATTATTGCCCCAGCTCTGTCAATAGCCAGAGGAATCAAATTTAAACTCACTGTCCTTTCTGAACTTCTTTCCATCAATAAACTGGAGGGAAAGAACATGGATATCTTCTCCTTACCTTAACCCAGTTGATCCTGATGAGAAAAATACTTGAAAGAAAAAGGTTTTAAGAGGAAGATCTTGAAGCACTGAAACAGTGAAATCAATACATGACTGTATTTTTAAACATCTGTAAAAACTGGAAGAAAGGGAATATATTGTGATGCATCTAGGGCTTTGCTGCTCTAAAGCAAAGGTGGAGACTCCTCATGCACTACATAAAAGTGCTGCAATATATCTGCCTGGCTTGCAGTTCGGACTGTAATTTCAACACCATAGCTTGGTCTTTCCATGTTTTGAAACTAAAACATGCTAAACAATTACAGTATTTTTCAACAAATTGAAAATATACTTTGCCAGTAGGTAGAATCTGTTGTTAAAATGATACAATCCACTTCATATCTTTAAACTTGGATAATTAACCTCATGGCTATTTAAAATATTGTGGTTTTGGCTATGGGTAATTTTTTATTTTCTCCTTCTCTTCTCTTCAATGTGAACACAGAAATTAGTTGTAAATTGTTGCTAGCAATCTGCTCTGCAAATGCATAAAGAAAGTAATTTTGGATCTTGCCAAGCATAAATCAGGAGCAACTTTAATAGGAAGTTATCAGGCATGGCAGGGTGAGAAAGGCTTCATCTTGTTTTAATGAGAATGGGCTTGTACCTCCAAAAGCAGCAAAATTAGAACTCATGAATGGTGGAATATTTTCTCCTTGGCATCCAAGACAATAAATCTGAAGTCTCCAAGGTTGAAGAATAATTAAATAAAACAGGTTAATTACCAGTACTTGAAAAAATTAATTTCCTACCAGGCACATTCTTTTATCTTTCCGACATTTTAAAATAAACTCGTCAAATCCCCACCACTGTGATTTTTTGTGTTAATTTTCCCTTTGCTCCTATTTTGGATTTCTTATGAAACCATTGTTGTCCTATATGCTATATTGACCCTAAATACATGATTCGTTAAACCTTAAATTGCATGAGTGGGTTTTTTTGTTTGCTTGTTTGACATTTTTTTCTAGTTAAGGATGGCCATTGATGAAGGCCATTGGAGTGTGATTTCCTTTTGATGGCACTTGTGGAAAGCATTACTCATAATGTTTTAACCAACATACTTATTAATAAGGAAGTCTATATCCCAAAATGTCCTGGGACATTGATGTAGTAGAGCTGAATGACTTTTCCAAAGGTAGATATTCCAGTGATGACAGCTGACCATGGAAAAAAAACCCAATTATTTTATAATTCTACAGAATTGTTTCTCCCATAGTGAAGTTCTGAGGGACTTAGGAGGGGAGATGAAGAGGTCTTGGAAGCTCTACAGGTTGTGCACTTGCTAAAGTGCCCAATGGACAACAGTTTCCAAAGGTTTTGGTTGGGTGGTGATGGAGACTAGGACATACTGCCGCTTCCATCACTCCATGCTTTCCCTACTGTAAAACACAGCAGTCATAGTATTTTGATGCCTGTTCACACTGGTTATTTGAAGATGCTTATGTACCCACGCTGTGTCCTCACAAAGCTTACTCAGCCATACCACTGGACATTTCAGCCAGCACATCCAAGAACTACAACAGGTAACCACTATAAAGACACTGGAAAGGCATCCTTAGCCAGCTCAGGATTTAGACCTAGAGGAAGGGCTATTAAATAGTTTACTCCAAAATTTCTGTCTATCAAAAGCCTCAAAATGTCTCCCAGCTATCCAGTCCTCTGCAAGAATTCAGGCCCAGTCCTTCACATAGTAACTAAATCCGCAGGAGTAGCAGGGTTCCTCTGCTGCGTGCGTTGGTTCACAGACGCTTTCATATCTACACAGGGTATAAGCTGTTTGCTTGCTCTTGTTGACAATAGAAACAAGGGATGGGGAAGGGATTTACTTACAGGGTTGGGCCGTGGCAATGGGCTTCTTAAATAGCTGTGTGACTTTTTTCTGTGCATCTGGATTTGATTATTAAGCACTTTTTTAAGTGATCAGCGACAAAGTAAATAGGTTTATTGCACTTGAGAAGGCCTCTCTTCTCAAGTGGCAGATTATTGCACATACTCAAATCATTGTAAGTAGAATGAAAAATCCTATTATTAAAAGGCCAGGGCTTTTCATCAATCTGAATGTTTCTCTTTTAACAACTCTGGCAGCATCAATGAGCCTTGAAGTGGGACTAAATTATACTGGTATGTTTTAGTTTAAACATTAGTTTAAAGGTGTTTTTAAGCCAACTTTAAGGCCAACTGTTTGTAAAGGAGGCCTTAATGGAATTGGGAATTATGCCCAGAGCAAACACGTTGTCTGTTTGGCAGTGATTAGGAATGTGTTCACAATTTACTAAATGCAGAGTAACCAAATACTAAGGTACTTAAATGCACCTTCAGATAAAGCAGTAGCAGGTTTAGAAATGTACTTTATTGAAATCTGAGTCTGCTAACAAAGAAGCTGTAGAAGACAGTAAAGGGGCTTTGCAGAGATATCCTGATGGATAGTTCACTGACTGAGGGATTACAGTTTTTGGGGTGACACAAAGTCTTGGGTTGAGGCATTTTCTTTGTGGGGAGTTGTTGGAAAGCCTTCTGTTTGAGACATCTGAAACTGCAAAGAGGACAAAACACTGGGGATATGTAGTACAGCACAAGGAAGCCAGCAATGGATGGAACTGCCTTAGCAGTTTCTAGAGCCTGACTTTCCTTCTCTGAACTTCTTAGGATTACACTTATTCTTTGCAGCCTTCACACCTTGTCACTAGGAGGGGCTTCTAGGCCACAGGTACTGAAGCAGTGCCATGTTCTGGCTGCTGTTGACAGTATGTAAATAACCTTATTTGTTTCTATTCCTGAGCTGCTGTGCTCTGCTTGACCCCCACGAACAGCTCAGGTTTTCTGTGCAGGGATCCTCACAGAAAAGATGCATCTTTGCTTTGTCACTGGGTTGATTTGCACCCTTCCTGCACCTCAAGTGTGGCTGGTGCTGTTAAATGTCATCCAGAGTTTGCTCTGCAAGGACTGGAGAGTGCAGAAGGCAGTGAACTTCTACTTTCTGTGGGTTTTGCTATGAATTAAGGTATCCAAGTACTCCATGATCTCAGTAATAGTGACACCTGGATATGCCTACTGGAGTCGCGTCACTGTGTTACACTGATCAGATTTTTAATTAACTTGAAGGCCATGGGGTTTTTTTGGTGGTTTTTTTTTTTTTTTTTTTTACTGATTTGCCAAGGAAATGGAGATCAGGAAATGGAAATTTGGCAGTAAGTCCTCCCACTGAAAGTATTCCTTCCTTTCTCACCATGGTTGCAAATATTTGTGCCTGGCTAATGAGAGAAATACTAATGTTATGAAGCTTCACTCATCCAACTTACTTGTGCCACAGTGACTCCATGTTGGACAAAAGCACGTGCCAAAAGGAGAAGGTAGGAAATCACTGCAGAAATATCCCTGTTGTTTGACTGTGTGAGCCAGGGCAACATCATGGGAACTACAGTGTGTGACTAGGAAGAGCCCATTGCTGACAGACCTAACATCCTCATGGCTCAGAGAGAATTTCTGCTGAATATGGTAGTCTGAACACTGTGAAGGGTGGGTAAAGGTGGTTGTCAGAGTGCTTAGAACACATACATTACTTTTTTAAAAATATTTCTTAATATTTTTTAATTTTTTTTATGAGTTTTAGACATAGTATAGCTTCATTGCTTAGGACTGGGACTCTGTCAGGGAGCTGAACTGCATATGTGTTGAGTTATAGGGGTGGAGACAAGCAAAATATTTTTCAAACAGAGATGAGTGAACTTGTGCAGCATGACATTCACAGCCAGTTACACAGATTTTGGTTTCAGAGGGTAACTTTTCCTTTCTCAAACCTCATCTCTATTCAAGACAAAGGGCTAGGGCATCATAAGCCAGTAGTTGCTGTGGTATTAGGGGTATTGCAAGAAGAGAAAAAATGGACAGGACATCCTCAGGAGGTCCATGATGGAGTGGCTGAGTCAGTGGGTTTCCAATCATCTTCACAATACAGTGGTTCATGGCTGGGTGTCTGTGAGGATGGTGGGCTGACAGGGCTGATCCCAGTCCCCTTTTGGATTTGTGGGATCCCATGTTTTGGTTGCAAGACCCACAAAAATATGGATAAGTCTTAGGAATGTGAGGCCAAATGGGGACGTGCTTTCACACTGCAACCCAATGACCTTTATCGTGCTTGGTGACCTGAAGAGCAGTGAGTGTTGTGTAAAAGAAGCCTACAAGTAGCCAAGAGGCTCTAGAGCCTTCTCTCAACCAGCAGTGACAACAACTATGGGGTGGCACAATCCTCTGCCAGAGCCAAGCACCACAGGACAACAAAGACTAGACACATCTCACACCTTCTTCTCCTGTTTCAGAGGGGTTTTGGTACATTCCTACATGGTGAGAGACCTCTGTTTAGAGAGAGAGGTCTAGAAAGGGCTGAGGGTCATCAAGGTGGTGCCAGGCTGTTTGGATGGTAGTCCCAGTCACAGAGCACTTGTCCTCAGCTGGGGCTTGAAGGGTTTACAAGAGAGTAGTGACCACCCCAATTCCATGGCTCTTTGACATTTATTCTTTGGTTTCCTTGCAGTCTCATTTAAAGCTGAGGGGATTTTAACCAAGGTCTAATCACCACTGCATTTGCAGCCTCCATTTCTCCACAACGCTCTCCAAGCTGTGTTTCTTTGTGTTGCAGACCATTGCCCAGACCTCCATCACCACCATGTCCCCCACTGTCCCGGCCACGACAGAGACCTACACACGGACCCAGTACTGCAAGTGGCCGTGCGAGTGCCCCAAGTCCCCACCGCGGTGCTCCGTGGGCGTCAGCCTGGTCACGGATGGCTGTGACTGCTGCAAGACCTGTGCCAGGCAGCGTGGAGAGACCTGCACGGAGGCTGACACCTGTGATTTCCACAGGGGCTTGTACTGTGACTACAGCGGAGACAGACCTAGGTACGAAATAGGAGTATGTGCACGTAAGTGATGTACATATATTTTTGACTTAGATATACATTGGCAGCTCCCCTCAGTCTGAGCAGTGGGTGAGATTTATCTCATTAGATTACTGGCTGCACGCTCATCAGCTTCTCCATGCATCATCTTCCATTCCCTTGTAGCTGTCTTTGTTCTCAGGGTAGGTGGCTGGATGGGAAATGACATCTGAATTCTTGCTCTTTCAGTTGGCTGCCACTAAGAGCAAAGACCAACCAGTATTTGGAGGTCTGCAGATGCGCAAGGAGATGATTCCATATTCCCTTTAACAGAAGGAGGTTCTGTAGAGGGTTAGGGATGGAGGAAGACTAGGTGTGCAACGTAGGCATCTACATGAAAACTATGACGTTAAGGGGATGATTTTGGCATATTCCCTATTGTGGATCCTTTGAAAGGATATCATGTGGTATCCTGTCAAGAGAGTCAGGAATGAATCCTCTCCTATCAGAGCTTTTCAGTGACAAATTGAGGTCTGAGCCTTAATTTTACAATGTTTACAGTCACATTAGCTGCTATGAGGCAGAAGGATTTCTTCCTGCCTGTCATAACAGACTCTAGCTTTCACGTGACTGGAATGCTTTTACTCAAGAAGAGAAAAAAGGAGTTAGATAATGTTTCATGTGGCAAGGATATGTTCACTTGAACATGAGATGGAATCTGATTAGCTTATAAATGTCAGAAATTATTGAAAATTACTACTCTGGGAAAGATTAAAAGTGAAAGGATCCCAAGCACAACCACACAGATTGCTGATCAGAAAGGCTATTCACTGTTTAGCAAGTTATTAGAATATATGGCCATGGCTTTAGGTACCTGAACAGGAAAAAGTCATTTAAAGGTAGGGTCTTCTAGGCTGGAACATAACCATGAATGATCTGAGAGAAAATGTAAAGGTGAAACAAAACCTGGAGGAGAGCTGATTGTGAGATGAATAGATAGGATAACTGATCCACAGGAGAGGAAAAAGATTACAAATTTTGGGCTTCCATAAACTTAAAGCAGCAGAAGTCAGACAAGGGCAAGTCTGAAGAGTGAAGCAGTTCAGGGAAGCTGACAGCTTCTCCCAGAAGTGATACTGGGTGTTGCAGTAACTCAGTCACCAAAAAAAAAAAAAAAAAGAAAAAAAAAAAAAAAAAGGCATGAAAAAATTGCATTATAACAATATTTTTGTGTAATATGATCAAAATAACAAAAAGAGAAGTTACGTGCAAGGAGCTGTATGCTTAAATAGTGATTTTCAAGATTAGAAAAGATTAAGGTTAAGAAGAGAGGATATGAGATCATTCAAGTGTATTGTCTGGAGTGTGTGGGAGGTCTGTAAGGGCAGGTTAGACAAACATTGTCAAGAATGACATCGTTACAGCTGGCCCTGAGTTGGGAAAGGAAAACAGGCTTGATGTTGTCTCAAAGCTATCTGCCTTCCTAGAGCTCTTTAAAGACCTTCGTGTTACTTCACATATGTTTATTTATTTAAATGCTTGTTTTCTTACTTGGAAATCTTTTGGTTTTTGCAGTCCTCCCATACATCACAGGCATTCAGTGTGCCTGGGGCAGCAGCACTGCCATGTACTAAGATTGAGGCCCAGATTTTCCAGTGAGGTCTGGAGGGATTCCCAGTCTATGCTTTTTCTTCCTTACTACCATGACAATATATTCCTTATTATGTGACATCTATGATGACATCTATGATTCTGTGGTGAGGGGCAGTGTGGTGTGCAGAGCTGAGGGGAATGAGAGGTAGGTCTTTCCATGGTTAGGAGTGAAGCAGGTTGTCTCTGGCTGCCAAAGAAACCTGTAGTCTTTCCCTTGCTTTCATCATCCAGGCAGATGCACAGGACAGGATCTGCTGACATGTTCTTTCTTGTACCCTGGGTCACATATAGGCTGCATCATCTCACTCTTAGCCCAAGAGGTTCTGTCCTGATCACAGGGTGAGTGAAGGCCGTGTGAGTGGCACCCTGTTGGGTGCTGGGGACTAATTGCTGTGAGGAATTTGCTTTGCATATGGTTCTTATTGGCCAGATCTAGAGAACCTAGAGAATCATGGGCATGCAGGGCTACAGAAACAATATAATATGTGAAAAAATAAAGATTCTGAAAGAACTAGGATCTGGGTTTGGGAAAGGAATGCAGTCAAACTGGGGGAAATTCAGGCTGTATCTGGACTGGCATGCTGTAGTGTATCCCAGGATCTAACCTCCCAGACATGAAATAAGAACCTGCTGGAAATAACTACATCTCTCCTTTCATTGTTGGATTTTCTCTGCACCAAAGCAGAGACAGCAGAGTGCTGAACACATGCCCAGGTGGGGAGTCAGGCATTGTGCACATGGGGCTGGGATTAGAGATGTGCTTCCAAATTGCTTAATTTCAGACTTAGTGAAGTTCTGCATGAAGGCATTCAGCAAGCCCTTTGTGTTTGGAAGTGTTCTCATGGTGAACCCCTTGATGTAGGAGACCTGATGGAGGCTGAGTTATCATAGTGCAGGAGGGATATGCTGGTAGGAAAACACCAGGAAATAGAGCATTTTCTTGAATTGTCACAATCCATGTGCACACCTAGAAATATACCTGAATTCTCAGGTCCATCTCCAGCACTGAGAGATGTTTTTTCAATACAAAGGCTGAAGCATTATCAAAACTGGAGCTGAGCATGAGCTGGAGATCTAGATCGGTGCTTCAAATTCCAACAGCTCTCGTTTTGGTGCAGAAGAAGGAATTTGCATTTGATGTTTTCCTTCAGCCCATTCTAAAAATATGAAGCCTTTATGAATTTTAATCTAGCATTTCAAATTGTGTTCCCTTGAAGCAGCCACACTGCTGCTCAGTTTCCCACCAGACTTAAAAGTGATCTGACCAGTGCGTGTGCACTGCCTCCATGTGACCAAACAAGAAACTAAACTTTGAATTTTCCATTGAAAGATTTCTGCCACTGCTTCCAAAAAACTGGCCATATCTTTGAAACAAACAAAAAAAAATACTTCTGTTTGAATCAATGTGATTCCTGTTCACGGGCAACCAAAATGCTTGATTTTTTGTGTGTGTATGTGTGTTACTTTGCTTAAAAAAATACACCAAGTAATTGTTTTCATGCCTTTATAATGTATACTTCATTTTCCTAGAAAAATATTTTGTGATAATCTGTGTGGGATCCAGTTGCCTGCATTTAGGAATCCAGTGTCATTTAGGTGCTCCTTTGCTACCTTGGTTGTCTTTCCCCCTCTGCTGCAGACGGTTACAGGTGTTGTAAATAGGTGTGTCATATATGTGACTCCATATAGTCCCCTCCTATGTCTCTGAAAGCCTCAAATTTCACTCATTATCTGTTTTAATTGCTTTGATTGCTCCTACTGTGAATAACTCCTACCACCATGCCATGAAATGATTTTTTAAGTAAGCATTTGTGGATAAATCTTGTTTTATTTTCTAACTTATTTTTTCCATGAAGCATTGAAAGATTCTCTTTATTTGCTGTGATTCAGAATGAAAACAGTTTCCTAGATGGTGTGACTACCCTTGTCTCAGCATCACGCTGAACACATCGCCCTGCAGCACTGCCGTGTCTCTGTGTAGGCTCTGCCAGCCCAGGGATCAGCTTGGTAAAGGAACACATCAGAGCTGCTTGTTGCCAGCATTATTTTAATGGTGTTCTATGTGTCTTTCTCTCTTTGTCTTTCTTTTCAGAGATTGTTGGTGTAGGCTGTGTCCTCAATGGAGTCAGGTATAAGAATGGGGAGACGTTTCAGCCCAACTGCAAATACAACTGCACGTGCATTAACGGGGCTGTGGGCTGTATTCCCATGTGCATAAACTCACGTCCTCCCCTTGTCTGGTGCCCAAACCCAAAGCTGATTAAGATGGCAGGGAAGTGCTGCGAGCAGTGGGTTTGTGATGACTCCAGGAAAATCAGGAAGACGTCTCCGCGTCACATCTCCTCTGCAGGTATGGAGGCAGAGAGGCAGACCTCTCCTTTGCCATCAGAATCTACAAGCAAAGTATCAGCTTGTACTGCCAGACCTGACAGGTGTCTAGTCATTGTGTGAATGAGGCACAGAGACTCCCACACACCACGTGCTGAAGGACAGGACAGGCAAACCCATGTGGTGTGTTCAAACTCCTTAGCAGCAATGTGGATATGGATGCCTCATCCCTGGAAGCATTCAAGGCCAGGTTGGATGGGGCCCTGAGTAACCTGATGTAGTGTGGCATCCCTGCCCATTACAGGGGAGTTGGATCAAAATGATCTTTAAGATCCTTCTCAATTCAAACCATTCCATGATTCTATGAATGGAAGATTGACCAAAGATGCTTGTGTAACCAGCATGGTTCTGTGTGACAAAGCCCCCTTTGAAGCATCTGTTGGAACTTTGAAGATATCACAAGTTCTTTTTAATGCTTCACTTTTTTTTTTTTTTCAGTCTGGGCCCTCTGGGAAACAGAATGGGTTCAGTTTAATTTGAGACTGAGGCTTTCTGTCTGGGTCATATTGCTTTGGTAGTGCAATTTTAAAGCCCCCGTATCTTAGTAGTCTCAAACTTACATAACACCTTGAAAGCAGTTATTTTGGTGGAAGTTTCGTTGCCAGTTGGGCTAAATTATCTTTGTGTTAGTATAGCTTTTCATCAATTCTGGACTGATGATATTGTTAAACTACCTATTTTGTGTATCACATAATGTGTCTTCTTTCCACACACATTTGTAGCCCACTGCACAGAGGTGGTACCATTTGCCTCAAATACAGTCCCAAATGCTTAAGATGGACTCAGCTTGCCATATGTCCTAAATTTATCCTCAAAATGCCCTGCAACGCAATGTATTGCCATTAGCCACGTTAGCTCCATATTTTAGACTCTCACAAAAGCAAAGCTCAAGGAGATGTAGGATGCTTGATGTAAACCAGGACTTTGTTTCCTTGGTGGTAAGGGATTTTTTCCCCCAATCCTTGGTCTATATTTTTACTGCACAAAAAAAGCTTCAGTCTCCATTTTGTACGTTAAAACCACCAGAGTTTAGCAGTCCTAGTAGCTCTGAAATGTGATGTAGGTCCAAATTCAAAGCATCTACTACTGAAACTGGCCTTATGTCTTCATTGCCTTTGTCCCAAAATGAGCATAACACAGTTTTGCTTGCCTGACTTTCCTCTTGTAAGTAGAATTCATACAGAAGTACAACTAGCATTTATTACATTTAGTATAGTGATTAATATACTAATAAACATAACAGTGAGCAAGCTCAGTGCAGCAGATTCTATCAGAGTTTTTCCTTTGGGCTGTCCCATGAGCTGCAAAGCAGAGGGATTGTCAGCTTCTTTCAAAACAGAGCCCACCCTTCTCCAAATGGCTACTGAGCAGTCTGGGAGCTATTCAAACTGCTCTTCCTCACAGTGAAAGGCTGTGGCTGCTTCCCAAGCCCTCTGCCATCTAGCAGGGACTGTTGACCACTTTCTGCTACAGGGAATCAATTGAACGGGCTCAGAAATAAACCTTCATGGTGAGATCAGATCTCATCCCTTTTTTCCACCCGCTGGCACAGGCTTCTGTAATTGTTTGTATTGTGGCAGCACCTGGGGGTCCCAGACAAGGACGCCCTTGTGCGAGGCTGTGAAGGGGAATAAAGAAACGAGCCCTGGCCCTGAGTGCTCGCAGAGCCGGAGAGTCTGACACAAGTAGGTCAGCACAAAGAGGGTGGGATGAGGGGGTTCACAGGAATGCTGAGCCACTTCCCTGTAGTTTAATTATTTGGGTTAGTGGCCTGAATGTGTAATGAGCTGGGGAGAGGGTCTTTAACATGTAAAGCTGTCTCAGCTAAAGAATGTGGGGTTAAACTGTCTCCACAGCCTATGAGGGAGAGGATGAAGCCTGGCAGAAGAACTGCATCGTTCACACCTCACCCTGGAGTCCCTGCTCAAAGACCTGTGGGCTGGGCATCTCCACCAGGATTTCCAACGACAACGGGCAGTGCCGGCTCCTGAAGGAAAGCCGCCTGTGCAACATGAGGCCCTGTGAGGTGGATATAACCCAGCACATCAAGGTGAGGACTGTTTCTTTGTGTGCCCCTTCAGCTTTTCTTGTGCAGCTTTCAGAACTCAGAGGGCTGCACTTCTACACAGACTTACTGTGCTGCACAGAGTTCCAAAATGTGTCCTCCCTGTGCTTCCACGTGCTGGTATGAAAACCTTGCCCTGAGAGCTTTAGCTGTAGCCGAAAGGTCCTTGCAAAGAAGAGCAAGCAAAGCCTGCTGTGCTCAGTGCTGGCTCAGACAGACCTGTACTCAGCTAGTGGAAAAGCAATGCTGCACGTCTGGTCATGGCTGTGAACTCCATTTTCCAAGTATTCTACTGGGTTCATATGTCTAAACATGTAAATCTGTCACAGCTTTTAGGGTTTCCTAACAACCCTTTTAAATAGAGGAATCATAGAATAGAATCATAGAATCGTTAAAACCGGAAAAGACATCCAAGATCATCATGTCCAACCTTCGACCAAATACCACCATGCCCATTAGACCACAATTTGAAATGCTACGTCTACTTGTTTTTTGAACACTACCGGGAATGGTGATTCCTCCACTTCCCTAAGCAGCCTGTTCAAATGCTTAACCACTCTTTCAACTAAGTAATTTTTCTTAATATCCAACCTGAACCTCCCATGGAGCAGTTTTAGGCCATTTCCCCTTGTCCTATCATTATTTACCTGGAAGAGGAGGCCAACCCTGACTCTGCCACAACCTCCTTTCAGGTAGCTGTAGAGAGCAAGGTGAATTTTATGTCTTACCTCATCACTCTCTACAACTACCTGAAAGGAGTCTGTAGCCAGGTGGGGGTTGGTCTCTTCTCCCAGGCAAGCAGCAATAGGACAAGAGGGCATGGTCTTAAGCTCTGCAAGGGGAAGTTTAGGTTGGATATTAGGAAGAAATTCTTTACAGAGAGAGTAATTAGGCATTGGAATGGGCTGCCCAGGGAGGTGGTGGATTCACCGTCCCTGGAGGTTTTTAAGAGGAGACTGGATGTGGCACTGAGTGCCATGGTCTGGTAACCATGGCGAGGTTGGATCAAGGGTTGCACTTAATGATCTCGGAGGTCTTTTCCAACCTGGTTTATTCTATGATTCTATGTCAGCATTGAATATTAACCTCTCTCTTTTTATTTTCTTCTCTGATTTAGCCTGGAAAGAAGTGCTTGGCTGTCTACAGGGCCAATGAACCCATGAACTACACCATCTCAGGATGTGTGAGCAAAAGTCCATATAGACCCAAATATTGCGGAGTCTGCACAGACAACAGGTGCTGCACACCCTACAAGTCCAAGACTATTGAAGTGAGGTTTCAGTGCCCAGATGGAACTGAGTTTTCCTGGAAAGTCATGTGGATCAATGCTTGTTTTTGCAACCTGAACTGCAGGAACCCCAATGACATCTTTGCTGACTTAGCTCATTACCACGACTACTCTGAAATCGCTAATTAAATTGGCTGAATGCTTGAATTGACCCATTGCTCTGATTTTACAGAGGTTTTAAAATAAAAGGAGAATCTTCATCCCCTGCCAATGTACAGTTTGTTTTTTTCCTGAGTTAGGATGTTAAACAGCCTTGTTTTCCACACTGTTTTTGGAGAGGCCTTGAACAAGCAGGATTTTTAACTCCAATAGATCTTCTCCATTAACAGCAGCCAGGAATTCCTTCCTGCACTGATTCCATTACTTTAATGACAGCTATGTTGGCACTGCCATTTATTAGGTCAGCAGTTTAATTGCCCAAAGGAAAGAATAGTACACTAGTATGACAGCAAAAATATGCCTGTCAGTAGCTTAGACATGAGATTCAGACCCCCTTATTGTCATTTCTTGAACAATGTTGTCTAAGATGGAAAATCGACATACATGTTTTATTTTTAACATTAGACATGAAGATTTGGTGGTCTGACCCTTGGGAATAAAGTCTAATATCTGTCATGCTGAGATCAGTGCTAGAACTGCCCCTCTGTCATTCTCAGTCAGATCCTTCTCCATGGTGAATTTCGTGGGAGAAGCCAAGGGGTAAGGATATCTTTCCTGAAATCTCTTTGTGATGAGTCTGTCTCTCACTGCATTAGGCTGGGTCCAAGAACTTCTGTGTCCTGCTCTCCTTGGATTCACCTCAGTCTCTTGGAGTATCTTGTGTCAGCGACATTTTCACAGTTCCCTACCTGCTCTGATTCTGAACAGCCCAAATGCTCTGAATCCAAACCAGCCATCCCAGAGCTCATATTTTCAGGATAGGTCTTCTATCCAGGGGTTATATATTGCTCCTAGGCTAGCTCTGCAGACCTGAAGGATGAAATGTAGGGGACCAGATGAGAGATGAAGGGGCAAGACCTGATGCACCCATTTATTCACACAGAAATTGTATAGTCTTTGTCTGAGGACCACCATCTCCTCCTCTCCATGGGGTTATAAGCATGGAGGTCACACTTCCCACTGCCACATTATCAGAGACACAAATCATTGTTTTACATGGCTGGGGTAGAGGAAAGGAGGCACATGCTAAATGAGAAAACAGATGTTAAGCTTCCCATCAGCTCTGTGAATGTGTGGATGCAGAAGGAGAGGCAATCCTTGGCATAGCTTCTGGTGCATTAGCTCCAACTGGGCTGCGGCTCAGAGTAAACATCAAGTTAAAACATTTTCTTCAGAAGTGGTTTCACATGCAAATATCAGCTAAGAGAAGAAAAAAGTTGTCATTACCTTTCCAAGCAATACATTTATCATCACTGAAAGATGCTGGAGCCAGGGTTTTTCTGCAATAAATTGTTAGTACAGCATGCATGCCCCATGGCATATTTGCTATTGCTTCACTTGGGAGAGCAGAAATGTGTTTCTGCATGGAGAACTGTAGTATCTGTTCCAAAATCCCTGGTGGCACAGTAGAACTGATTGACACATGGTCTGGAGATTGGAGCAGTACAGGGCTGAACTTGGGATGATGCAAGTGCTTTAAATTAGTCACTTATTTTGCTTTGGTTTCAGTTGGCAGATTGTCTCTCTTCATCTTGATAACCCAACAGAAGCCAGATTAGTTTCTGGGAGACATAAATCTTTTTGGAAAAATGCTGTGTATCTTCAAAAGCTGCTAACTCCAATAGCATATTTGTTTGAATATAAGAATTCTGCCCACATATTTCCCATAGAGCTAGACCATACCTCAATTCAAAGCTTTTATTATTGCTTTCTTTAAGCTTCCATGAAATAGCCAGTGGCAGAAAAGAAGGGTGATCCCTCCCTGCATGTTTCAATGTTCTCTCTTCTTTATTCCTCTGATGATAAGGAAACTGAGGCCACCAGCATTTTGCGAGATTCAGCCCCATGACTGCCTTGGCCTGGATGATGTGACAGCAGAGGTCATATCTGACCAATTCGCCTCCACCCAAATCAGACCTCAGCACTAGCAAGACTAAGAATGTTAAATTTTAAACTCCACCCCTTGGTAAGAAAATCCCATGAGAACATACCAAAAAGAGGCCTTGGTCAAGAAGTTGACAATGTTTTCCAAAAGGGAAAATGGTTTGTTTTGAGACATGTTATAGGGAAGCCATACTAGGACCTCTTGCTCAATATTTAAATCTGAATATTTAAATCTCATATTTAAGTTCCCCTAAATATGGCTTGGAATCCTGTGTTCTAGTTCTTGCCCATCTTAAAATGTCATATACATGTGTTTGTATATATATATATATATATATATATATATATGTATACATCCATATATATGTATGTATATGCATATATAAAAATATATACACATATACACATGTATATACATCTATAAAATACTATGTGCATGCATTTATATAATACTGTATATAATATTATATGTAGAAACATGCCTATGAATATATATGTGTATATTTACATATATTCCTATAGTGCAGTTTTGGTGCATAAAAAGGAGTGAATGTATAATGTGTGTTTATTTTTACGATCAGTCTTTCTCTTTTTTACATGTACACATAAGGAAACAAAACCAGGATCAGATTATGTACAAAAAACTGTGTCCCTCAACAGGCTTGCTTTGCTTTACAATTAGCTAATGCTGTAACCCCCTCAATGAAATGCTGCAGTGGCTGTAACACATGGCTTTCACTGCGAGATAAAAGAAGCTATTGAAAGCTAATGCATGACCAGCAGCTCCAGTGCGTGTCAGTTTTTAGTGAAGTGAATGCC
>JAWWLV010000088.1:144547256-144568799 GCA_035041135.1 Platyrinchus mystaceus
GAGATAAAAGAAGCTATTGAAAGCTAATGCATGACCAGCAGCTCCAGTGCGTGTCAGTTTTTAGTGAAGTGAATGCCTGGAAACCACAGATCTTGCCCAACGCACCCAAGATGCTTCTGTTTCTCGCCTGGTTTCCTAAGGAAGCAAGGAGTATTCAACCCTACCATCCATTTGTTTGTCTGTCTGTCAGGCAGTCCCTTTGTGAGAAATGCCAAACAAAGGAGGCAGAAGTGTAAAGATCTCAGCAGCATTGCAATTCCTGCAAAATAAAAAAAAATGAAATCAAAGAGCAGGACAGGGAACAGGACCATCACGTTGTCCCTGCCAAGCCCATGCACATCTGTCAGGCAGCCAATGCGTCCAGCACGTCTGCAGTGTGGCCCAAACACCTCAGCAGCAGTGTAAAGGGGTTTTGAACAGATGCACCAGTTGGAAACCGGCAGCCATGGAGGAGGCACAGCTGAAGGAATCACAGATGGGGAATAGTGGTTATTGCACTACTGTAAATAGTGTAAATAGTGCTGTAAATTGTGGGGAGGTTGGACACAAATCTGTAGGAAGCACAGGCTCGTTAACTCTTTTGCAATTCTGTCTGGTGACTCTGAAAGGGGAAGAGCATCACTTGCAGACACTGAACTTGACTTGCAGTCTGTGGTGCATCAGAGATCCTTTGTTCTAATAGATGTTTACAAGCAGATTAGCCCTAGGACTAAGGCAATAGACCAGCCTTTAGATTCAGTTCCCTGGCTTCCTCTGTGCTTGGACAAATCATATATCTTTATAAATGTGTTTTGTGGTTACTGTTTAAATACATTCAGGATCTAGATCCTCAAAGGCTTTCATGGATCCAGCCCTTGGTTTCGCTTTTTCTCAGTACTTCAGAGCCAGAACAAGACCCTACTGTTCATTGCCTCTGTTGAGAGTGAAAACTCCTCCAGAAGGAACTGATGCTCTCTGTACATTTGTACAATGGGCCCAGGTCTCTGCTGGGACCTGAAAGGGGTACCATAACCCAAGGAAGCAACAATAATAGCATTGAGGAGATACCAGGATCAGAGCTGGTGCTAGAATCCTCTGCTGCTACAGAGGTTCCCTTTCCTGGGAAAGGCTTGAGAAAGGATGGGAGTGATAATTTTGCAATCCAGCCTAAGCCAAGACAGTTTGACACACATCCTGCTCACAGAAATTATCTTGTTAAACCTGTATACAGGGGCAAGGATGGAGGGTGGGATTTTGAGGGTCTGCTCATGGTGGTATGAACAGCAAGATTCCAGTGAGCTCCAGGGTCCGTAGCCATTAGCCTTCTGTAGGCACTTCATCACAGTCAGTGCAATAGCTCAAGCTGCCTTGTTTGGGAATCCCAGAAAGCAGGTTACCCACTCAATGAAGAATCAGGCATGAAATTTATTCAAATGCCTTTTCATGGAGCATTGGCTGGAATTTAAAACACCGTTTTGGTGTGCATGCGTTTGAAAACAGGGTGTGGTGCAGTTGCCTTATTTTTAACTTGCTCACTAGGGTTGCACTGTGTATGTAATACTCTAGGAAAACCACAAAATTCAGAAACACTGTGTCATCTTGTAAATTAAACACTGAGGGTTTTTTTGTCCCAGTTTCTTTGAAGGAGTTTTGAAACAAACACGTTATTAAACTGATATTACAGAGTGCTCTCACTATCTAGAGGCACATAACCATACACATACCTATAGAAATTGTGACTTTTGCTGTTTTAATAGTTCTACAGTTATACCTGTAAGCTTCATATACTGAAATACAGGAAAAATTAATAGGAAAACCAGATTGGCTTGGCAGTGTCAGCCTGAGTTACTCCAGCAATATATAACACATTACTTGTTTGTAAAGCATCACAGTGAGGCTTTCTTAGGTGGCATGTTGCTGCTATGGTTTAAAGACATTAAGTAACCTCAGAAGTGGTAAATGGTTAATGAATCTATGGTTGACACCTCATTTAGTAATTTAGGCAGGCAAATGGAAGCAAAATATGTCTGCCACTGGCAGCTCTTTTCCTTTTTCGATCTCCTTGCCTGGCCAATGTCCAAGTGTGCATTCACAACCTATGACAAAGCCCTGAACTGGAGGATGCATAAAAATAAAGAGCCAGTAATATGGTGAAAAAGGATGATGTGGAAGAGTTTCCTTTAGTGTGAATGTTTTGGCAGCTTGGGAAAGCCAGGTGTTCCCCAACTCACATGTTCTTGTTTGCTGGCCTGTTTCCGGTTCTGCATTTGTTTGGGGTTTTTTTGCCCTTACTGGACTTGGGACAGACTTCTGAGCAAAGTATTTTGTGTATGTTCTCAACCTGCTTAAGTGTGCCTTCGTTTCAGCTTCCTTGAGAGACTGCAGGAATGACCTGTTTGCAGCAGCCATACATACCAAAATTGTTCAAATGAGGTCATTAAAGACATGGGGGAAAGCATTCATTACTCCATATCCCTTAATTTACATACCCTCAGAACTAACCCCAATAAGGATTCTACCCTTTAATTGTAGAAAAATATACTTGTAGAGTTTTCTCACAAGTTTGCCTTGCAGCCTGAAGCAGGTTACTTGCCTTGGTAGGAACCTAAACACTGTGTATGGCCTCATGTCCTGAAGAGTGCTGGATTGGTGCTGAGGTTGTTTACAGTGTCCAGGATTTTAGGTGAGAAAGCATGTTCTCTCCAGCCTTCTCCTTCAGTGTGCTTTATTTTTGTTTTGTTTTGTTGATGGGTGGTCTTTTTTTGTTTGTTTGTTTGCTGGGAAGGGCAATTATCTGCATTTTTAAGCACTTTCCAGACAACTGTGCCTCTGGCAATAGCTTTCATCAAAGGTACCACGTTTCCCTGCTGCCTCTACGGGCACCAGAAATTCCGTGTGCCCTGTGCTCGCCCATGTGGCAGCTGCCGAGAGCACAAGCACAGTCGTGCAGGGCTTCCTGACTGCTTTCATTAGTCTGGGAAAACCATAATCTCTTGAGTACTTTGCACTTTCCAAATGAAGTGCTGACCCTGTGATAGGTTCTACTTCTGTAGGACCTCCCCTGCTCCAAATTTGCATGAGTGTCAGGGAGGGAATCACCATGGGATCAGTGTTTAACTTTGGCAGCTGGTGGTAAAGAACTAAGATTTTTTTGGATTTGGTGACTTTATCATTAAAAATAAATGAAATCATATTGCAATAAGTCAGTAAATGACGATTTCCTAGCTGGAGAGATATAAGTGCAGGACTGAGGTCAAGCAGGGGAGGTCTGACAGTGTGCACATCACCACTGCACAAGGATCTGGGTGGCACCTTTCCATAGTGTGGGCTCACCAAACCCTACAGGCAGGTTGGTTGTGGATGCTTCGCTGCCCCAGCCCTCCCCCAGTGCTGCTGCCCTGCAAACAGCCCTTCCCTCCCCAGCCCCCTCCACACACTGACCTTGGCCTGAATACCATAATCCACTCCAGCCATAAGCAATTGCAGAGAGTGGCAGGTCATCCAAGGATACCTTTTCCAGCTCTGCTGCAGGTCACAGCTCACTGTGATGCTGCTGCTGGGGAAGTAAGGGTTGTCTGCTATTCCTTTTCCCAACCACTGGGCTCTTTTGGCCATGCCTACTGATGCCTCGATCCAGTGTATGATGTACATCCCACAGCTACCAGTGTAAAAACACATAGAGTATCCGGAATGTGGGGCTGTTGCTTTAATGACATCCAAATAACAACTCTCCTCCAGCCCCCAGGAGTGCTGGGTAAGCGAACAATCCCCATGCTGAGTTGCAGGAACAGACATTGAACTGTTTGGCAGTTGGAATCAGAAGCCTTTTTTCCTCCTCCCCCCCCACAACACTGGTCAGCAGCTGTGTTATTTATAAAATGAATGGAGCCCTTAATGAAGCAATACACAGAAACAGTGAGAGGCTGTGTCTGTCTGTTACAAAGGGCTGAGGGGGAAGGGTTGAGCCCTTAAAATACCCTGACATCCTTTCTCTCAGTTATTTAAACATTAGGCATAGCAATGATCAGCTACCAACATAAAGCCTATATTTGGCTGGGTGGAAACGCTAAATCCACACATCAAAGCAGCTATTTGTAGAGACAGACCAGGAGAGGCTTTCTATTCCAGTGAACGTGAAGTAGTGCAAAACAGTGCAAAAAAAGAAAAAAAAAAAACAGACAGCATGTGGGAAGGGGAAGGGACAAGTTGCAGCAGCACTGCTCAGCATGCTGAATTGTGGATGCAACAATCCCAATTTCCAGCATGTTAAGGATTGCAGCACATACTCTGCCCACGATACAAAAACATATATGAAGAGGATTCCTGCTCTGGAGAGAAAAAGTAAGCAGCTTTGCTATAAACAGTCTTCACTCCAGCTCAGTCCATCACTTACAACACATGACATTAATCATAAACCTTGAAAACACATCTAGGTTAAAGTTTCCAGCTGTTCAATCTGTAGAGACTTTTAAAGAGGAAAGCAGCATCCTTCAGCACAAAAGTCCTGCTGCCATGACGTGGTATTGGCACATCCTCTCCCCTTCCTTCTCTGCAAGGACAGGGAAGGGGAAATACATCTTGAAGTTCAGCCAGATTTTTGTACAGTAGATGTCAAGGCCCAGACAGAGGTGGAAAGAACCCAGATTTCAGCAACGACATCCTTTCTATTAGTGGTTTTAAAGAGCATCACTACAGCAACGATTTGGTATCAGGAATCCTCACAGTCCCTGAGAGCCCATTTTGTTCTCTTCCACCCTTTATAACTCCAAAAGCACTGTGAGATGTGAACTGGTTATTTTCTGGAAACCTCTTTTAATCGAACCTGAATTTCCTCTGTGCCAGAAGAGCTCCTTGTCCCCTGATGGCCATTCATATTTGGAGAAAAAAATTGAAACCTTTTCGGGGTTAGTGACACTACACTATCCAGGTTGATTCTGTCTCTGATAATAATGTAGAAATCAGCTTTTACAAGCTCTAAGGAGGGTTTTTATTAAAAAAAAAAATCTAATAAATCTGAAAACCACTTGCATCTCTTTAGTTACAGCACAAGTTAAAGATGCCAGGAGACCAGTACTGCAGGAAAAGAGAAGTCATAACTCCTTGCAAAAGGTAAGACTACTCCTCCAGCTGCCCTCCAGCTTTTCTTTGCAGATACACACTGTTCTTTGCCAAATGAATACTCTTTGTTGCAAAGCTGACATTTATAGTGGTCCTAGCAACGCCTTGGTGCTCAGAAGTGCTCGCAGATGCTTTTGTGCTGCAAGAAGGCTTGGATGCATTCCTCCCCATTAAACCAAAATAAACTGCCTGGGCTTGACAGGCACACCATGGTGTCCTTGTGGAAGGAATGATTAGCCATTCCCAGAAAAGCTCAGCAAAGAACATAACTTTGCCCTTCTTTTGTAAGATGAACTGGCACAGGTTCCTCCTGTTTTCACTGGCACTGACTGTGGTTAACCAAATCAAGCCCTTTGCTGGTATCAGTCCAATCATGACTGCTGAATCAGCACATCTAGCAGAGCCTCGACTCAGACATGTCAAATATTTGCTTTTGCCTCCTCCTATCACAGGATTTTTTGAGATACAGGAGGAATGAGCAGCCCAAAATAGTCCCATCAAAGTCACAAAGTTACCTGTCCCTGAAAACATCAGTATGTTAAGTAAGTCACTAGGTTAATCTTTACTCTTCTGAAGTTAGATTCCTGCAAGAGATCCAAAAAGAAATGCCTTTAGAAACTCAAACAGCAAATAGTACTCTGTAGTTCAGCAAGCTCAATATTTTTCCATATTTCTTAGAGCAAAATTATCCTTTAGTATTAATATAGCCAATAAAAATGGTGTTTTCTTAGTATAAATAGTAGGCTGGAATGGGGGAAAAACTGAGCACAGAAGTAGGTAATGGCGGAGATATAAGCAACAGAAAAAATATTTAATTGATATAAAGGGATGATAAAAATACACTTGGACTGAGAAGGATTGTACTCCTGGTAAAACATGAAGACACCAGACATTGCAAAGTTACAAATTTATTTGTTTTGAAATAAATACAAATACTTCATTAAGAAACTTTTCTTGATAGACTTTACACAATAGCTTTATTCTTTCTGGAAATTGTCTGTTCTTTCCACAAACCATTATGGATATTCTACACAAGAGCTGAAGTTAGTCAGTATAAAGTAACCTAGACGGTGTTCCTCTGAACAAGCAATCCCAAAGTATTATCACTTGCTATTTAGCAGCTCAGCCTTTGAGCTTTTTGTTTGTGTGAGGACTGCAGTTCAGCAGGTATGCACTGGAGCTCAGGAAATCCTGTCCTGCTATCTATGGAAGGACAAATTTAAGAACACCCAACTGTGAAAATCTGACTGGCAGAAAGGTGTCAAACCACTAGCTTCAAAGAAAGCAACCCAAGGTATCAGGAGGCTACGTAAAGATGCAGAACCAGCAGATCATGGCATTTACGCAGTCATTACACACTGTGTGTCAGACATACAGTGTTGCTGCTCCACCACTTCACGGAATACAGTTCTCAGCACCAGTGAGATCTCATCAGTTTCAAATCTAGTAATTAGTGGCAGTTGAACATACAGTATCTAATTACATGCCATCCCAGTTATTCATCTCTCCTGACAGAACATCTGGATCTGGCTTTACTTCCAGAATTCCAAATTTATCACAATTGTGCTGGACACAAAAAACTTGAGTTGCAAAGATAAGAAGCTTTCTGAAGGAAAAAAATCAAGCTGTTTCTGCTTTGCTGGCATGTATGGCTATGCTACTTATTACACTAACCCAGTTCTGCAGTATGGTAAACCCTTTGGCCCAAGTTCCCAAACAGGGAATCCCATCTTGCTTATCAAATTTAAATCTTGTCCTCTTTTGGCTAAGCAGGTTTTAGGGTCTAGGAGGGGGGAAGGGAAGGAAGAATGAAACTAAGTCTCAAAAAAGTGAAATAAAAAAGCTTAAAGATTTAGTTCATCTCAAAGTCACATTAAAATTGCCTATTTTAGTAGTATATTAATGTACATAGGAAAACAGGCTTGAATACTAATGAATTAGAAGGCCTATAAATGCACGATACATTAATTTCTCTATCATTGAAGTCAAGCTATATACAATGAATTCAACTCCAGCTTCAACATGAGGCCATAACACATTTGTTTCATTTCCTTTCATAAAAGTAATCTGTAATATTTTTCTCCCCCTCTTTGAATCTCATCTCAAATTGTGCCATTTTACTTCAAGATAATAAGAGATAAAGGGGCCTGTAACAGCTTTGATTTTAAAGGAGGGTATTGAGCAATTCTGGTTTGACTCTGAAGTGTTTACAACGACATCAGCTTTTGGCAAGTATCCTTTAGAATTTGGCATCCACTGAAGGAGGGCACAATAGCAGCAGCTGTCTGAGATACAAGAATAACGATAGAGCAAATGAGATGCCTCTTTTCTTTGGTCCCTGTCAGACCCTGGTGAACAGAGTTCCTCCTACAGAATAGCTTGAGATTAATACCAGTTATGTTTCTATGATACACAGGGGGCATCCATTACTTTTTCACACTGTGACCAGTTTAAACCTCCCACATCCGCCTAACAGGACACTTCCATGGACTTGGGGCTTGATTGTTCAGCGTTGCTTGCCGAGTTCGGTGTCAGCTCGATGCGTGTGTCTGTGTGGGAGCGGTTCCTGGAACCATCCCCAGTGTGGGATCGGCTCCTTGTTCCCTCCCCAGTGTGAGACCGGCTCCTTGTGCCTTCCCCGGTGTGAGACCGGCTCCTCTGTCCTTCCAAAGAGCTTACACTGGAGCCAGAAGCGGTGCGGGACCTCATCAGCCGGGTCATGCTAGCAGAGGGCACTGGAAGAAGAGTCTTTCATTAATTCCTTCCTCCATTGGCTTGGAAGGAAGCTCTTGCCTTCCCCTCCAACCTTGACCACACTTATAGAAGGCTCCAAGATTGAGTATGTGCTTTTCACGGTAGCCTCACATGCAGAACTACCCTCACTGCTCCAGGCATACAGTTAAGGAGCTCAAATTACTAAGGTGAAATTGGTGGTCAGGGCTGAGGGTTTCAAGGCAGTTTTATGGCACATTGCTGTGGCTGCATGAATCGAGAGAGAAACTAAAGAGACTCCATCAGACCTCCCATTACTTTCAGATGTTTAACCTTTGCTGGCAGCCCAGGCTAGCAATGCACCTACACAAGCAGCTGTCAGAAGCATATACGTGGAAAAAAAACCAGCTACAACTCAAAGAAGCCTCTGAACTAATGAGGTTTTAAATGTTGCATGCAGTAAATGATCTGTATCCTGTGATTCCACAAGGGGACACTATTACAAATATCCACCTTAAAACATCAAGATAAAGTAAAACAGGTGTTTGTGGGTATCAGCTATTCAAAAAGCTTTCTTCTATTTAATAACATCACTTGGTCTGAAAACCTTTTGCCCAGATACTACAGGTGTTTTTTATCTTTCCCTTTGCAAATGCACATCCAACAGGGAAAAGATCACACATTCTGAGGTCAGAGACTCTGTTTGCTTAGAAGCCCAATTTACTTAGGTAGTCAGATCAACCATTCCATAAAACCAATACTTACTGTATCCCATTCCCTGAACGAAGTATTTGAAAGCTTCTGCAAGCTTGGCAGGCTGCAAAAGAGAGGGAGTGTTATTGTAGGCATGCTCAGTAGGTTAGTTGCATTACAGTGTTACAGATGTCACAGATGTCCTATCTTAACAAGGATCTCGAATATTCTCTGGGCTTTACTGACTCTCTGAAAGCTTAATTTATGAGAAAAATCCAACCATTCCTCTCTCTAGACTGCTCCCCTGCTGCATTATTTTACAAAATGGACATAAGCATTTGAGAATGAGATTTCCAGAGAAGTGATGACCAGTCTGGCTCAAACTTTACTTGTGCAGTTACTGAAGCAGGTGAACCAAAGTAAAACAGCTGGCCTTGAAAAAAATACAAGGCAGTTCATACAGTCAGTAACTGAGCAATTCCTAATCAGCAGAGAACAAATTCTAGTCAGAGCTGATAGTTATGTTTATAGGGCAAAAAAAGCTCAGCAGGAATACACAAGCACAGCTGCCTATGATTGACATTCTTACAATGAGGCACTCCCAGTTTTTGTCTGCTGCTGGCACAGTGGCCACATAAGCCTCATAATCTCAATTATTGCACATGGAAATATTTTTTTGTATTCTATCTGAATCACTGCAAAGAATGGACTCTGCATAGCAGAAGCAATGCACTACTACTATGTGCACACTACTATGTGGCTTTAAAAAAAAGCCTTTTCCTGACTCCCACTGTTGGAGCACACACTGCCTGTCCAGGGACTTCAGCTGCAGGCAATTATAAATTCAGATTTTCATTAAGTTCACAAACACCACATTATATTGCTTAGAAATTTGTTTAGATGTTAGATTCTAAAGCTGATTTATAGGTCAGCTCTTTTAGTGAGGCAACACAAGAACAGAGGTAAATTTTAACTTTCCCACCCTGGTTTTATTGGCAACTTGGAATTTATGCCTAAATATATTTCAGAAACTCGAGGTCATTCTCAGTCAAGCAGAGTCAGTGTATGCAAGAACATAACATTGTTATTTCCTGCCTCCACTTTCCTGATCTATACTATAAATAGTTCAAATAAAACTATTTTCAAAATGCTAGTGCTCAAGCCTTAATCCACATCTGCTTAGTAAATAGGCATAAAATAGTACTTCTGCATTCCCACCTCCGATCTTAAGACTTTATTAGTGAAAATAATATCCCCTCCCAATCTTAATTTTGTACTTCACTGCTCTTTGAAGAAAAAAGAAAGCTCAGATGACCAATTGACATCATTATTCATGAAATCATAACCATCCTTTTGGCTGAGATTTGGGAACAGCAAGTACCCTAAAGGAAAACACCCATTTGTTGCAGTCTGACATGCTGCAGAACAGGATTAGTAGGATTTCCGCCAGCCAAATCCTACCTGGGAAACTTGGGGGAGTCCGCCACAGTCAGCCATCTGAAACAAGATGAGAATGGCCAGTTAGTGTAATGCCAGAGGAACTCATTTGTGCTCAGGATATATTAAAATGACCTTTTTAGCTATCTGGCAGAGAAATGTTTCCTTTTTTTGTGTGAGTAACATCCACGTGGATGAACACATCAAAGTAAGCTGTTAAACATTCATAAAAGCTATGACTGCACCCCAGAAAACCCTGAAGTTTCTTGACCATCAGACAAAGAATCAGCTGGAGCTACAAATGTTTTTTACTAGGCAATGATTACCGGTTTATTAGAAACTAGCCTGATAGTCCTGGTTACAAGTTCAGCTCTGAATTACAATAACATGACTCTGTATTGACCTGGATGACAAACAGGGAAGAGAAAACAAACACCTGAGGCTCAGAGGTGAGGGGTAAAAACAATTTGCTGAGATTGTGGATGGCAAGCATCAGCCTGACTTGCCAAGGGAAGCAGTGAAAGCCAAACGAGAAAAGCTATCTTGAGTGCATACAGTATTTTTGGAGCACTTCATTTTTCCTGCCACTCCACCCCTCAAAGTCAACCCAACAAAAACAATCCTGTTCCAAGGAACACCACAAGCCCAGAACAGTGGAGTTGTAAATTACAGGAAATCCCAAATCCTATCTATGATTAGTTAGCAGCAAATCAGGCCTGCAATGGGATCTGGCATCAGCCACATCCCAGGACTGAGCAAAGGCTGGCCACAGATACAGGGTCTGAGATAGTGTCATGCCCACATGGTAGGGCAGCAGTTTAAATCCTCAATGTTAGGAGGAAAAAGCATTTGAAAAAAAATTCCATTATTTTCATTTTCACTGACCAGTTCAATAAAGAGATGCAGTAGAAGTTCACAGCAGAAGCAAGATCAAACTTGTTTCACCCTTTGCATGCTATTACTTCACCAATAACAAGCTGCAATCTGCACCCATACTCTGAACATCAAGCATCAGCCAAAACCTTTGCATCATGATCAGCTGTTTGGAAGTGTATTTTATCAACTTTCTGGAAAATAACAGTAAGGTGTCCTGCACTGTACTCTCATAAAAGGCAAGATGACCAAACTGTGGCTGATATATGTGTCAGTTGTCAATAGCCATCAATTCATCTGACACTACTGCTGAGGGAAGGCAAGCACAGGATCAGAATGAGCTGGTTTGCACTTCCATTCCATGCTTTTTTAAACATTTCCAAATACCTCAAGATCAGTTTTGCCAGCTCTAGTCAAATTCATTATGGGTGTGTGAAATACAGGGCATTTCAAGTCTCATCCCTAATGCTTTAAAATGGAGGAGCTGAAAAATTCTGTACTGTTGACCCCAATAAGAAGCCCCTAGTCTTATTTATCCTACTAAAATACTCTTACCCTGAAGGAACAGTCTTTTCACATCAGAACTGGATTCTACTGCAACATATCACTTGTTCTGCTTTTTTTAAAGTTAATCCAACAGGTTTTATATGAGAGGAATATTTATTTGGAAAAATCACAGTTCTTGTTTTTACCTTCAGAAGTGTTGTCCTTGTTGGGTCCAGCTTTGCATTGCATTCAACCTACATAAAAGAATAGCAGCATAAGGCATTGTACATAAGACTTATGAGCCACTAGATGAAAACAGATTAAAAATCCTGTTTTCTGGCTTAATACAGAGTAAACTGAGTATCTTATGCTTCTGTATGAAGACTATATATACATATATGCATCTTCTAACCCAAGCAAATCAGTTCACTTTTCTGACTGCATTTTTTTCCATGTACAGACCCAGTAGTTGGGAACTGTAGATTTGTCATCTGTCTCTGGGACTCCAGTGGCAACAAGTGTTGTTTATCTTGTGATTTGGGGTCATCTGGTAGCGTCCCAAGTGGTGAGCAGCCATGTGGCCACGGGCCAGCAGACTGGGCATGCCCATTAAGGCACAACATTTGAAGTCATCCAGTCATCTGGGGTAAATTATAATGGTCAAAAAGCAGCTCTTCGCTTCCATAGTGATCCAGGGCACAGCTCCAGCACCACACAACAAGTTAAAATACCAGGAGCAGATCCCTCTCTGAAGGAAAATATTTGCGGTTCACTGGAACTGCTGTGGTGATTGTTCCTAACATGGGAGCTATTAAATAATGGTGCAAACACAGAGGGCACAAACAGAAAGGGATTAATGGCAGCTCTCCTGCAGTCGAAGAGGAGAGCCAGCTGGGCTGAACTCATAGCCAGCCAGGCTGCTGTGTGGCAGGAGCTCTGCTGGCCCTGTGCAGCTGCTTGGCTTGCCCACCCATCACCCAGCAGGGTGGCAAAGAAGGCTCAGTGTACCCACCACTGCATCCACTGCTGGGGAGCTGTCACCGACCACCAGGAGGACAGGACACCTGCAAAGAAGCACAGACAGGAGCAGTGTTATCTCTGATCCAGCTTGGACTTGCCCTAAGCTGCATTTTGTGTTGCTTGAAGGATGAGAAGTGTGTGGAAGTGGTTTGGTTTGTATTCCAGACACCTTAAACATACATCAAATCCACTGCATTAGCTGCAGATGTACTGACATGTTCCGATTCCTTGCCTGAGAACCTTTCCTTTCCCCCACCTGGCAGCAAATCATCCCTTGCCAGTGCTCTTATTCCTTGCTTTAAAAGAAATTGAACGTGGGCATCAGCATCAAAGTCTCACCCCCACCTCCAGGCCCCTGAGCTCCAACTTTTGGATCTGTCCATCCTATTCCAAACAGACTGGCAGAGGAGCAGAGTCTCCTGTGTGTAACCATCAGCAGCTGAGCAGAGAAGGACTTGACAACTGTTATGTTGCACAACTTGCAGCATAAATGAAAAGCTGTTACCAGAAGATCTCCAAGTCATTCTCATACCTGCTCCATCTTCCTGAATGTTTGTTTTTTTCAAATGTTTTTGGGTTGGGTTTTTTGTTTGTTTCCATTAACTGCAATATGTTTCTGCATAAGTCTGAGTACATCTACTTTTCAAGTACCCTGTAAGCCCAAGTTTGCACATTCACAGAGATGGGAACTGCTTAACTTTCCATTTCATCTAATATATGTTTGTCAAGTCTGAAGAGTGAAAATCTTCCTAATGGCCATCCCTGACTTGCAGTAACCTCTCCTCTCCTACATGCTATTACAGGATCCTTTTCTAGCACATAAGCACGTGCAACTACAGCTCTGCAGTGCATTTGCAATGCATCTACTAATCACACCTCTTACCTCACATGTACAAATGAATTGGTAAGAAATGAAATACTTACTGAAGGGTGACAACGTTTACTCCAGGAACAGGGCGCTCAATCTCTAGGTCTCGCCGGCTAAAAAAGAAAAAGTTGGAGAGGACAAAGGCTTTTGATACACTTAGATTTTACAGACAGTTTAGAGAAAGCACAGGCATTTACATGTTAGTTTAATCTAATACATGTTGTAACCTCCATAACTGATGTCAAATCATACTTAGACTGAAGGATCAATGTCTTAGTTTAGTCTCAGTGTACCATCTTTCACCCCACAAATGCACAAGGTCCTTCTCCCATAAACAAACCACCTGAGATCTCTAAAGGCACTCTCAAGCAGAACTTTATACTGGGGGGAACACATGTAATTTCACCACACAAGTAATACTGTCTCTAAAGACCTGGACAGCCTCTTAAAACAGTTTCCAGTTAGAAATCAGGTAAATGTATTACCTGTTGTAAGAGTTGACAAAGAGATGAAGGTTGGTTTGATTCATGTCATTAATAATATGCTGGCGGTAAGTATGGATCAGGTCATGGTTGGTGTGAATCTCTTCCTAAAGTGGAGACAGAATCATTCAGAATAGGGGCTATTTTCTGAAAGGATCTGAAGACATGGCACAGTAGTTGCATATCAGACTCATATCTACACACCAGGGGTGCATTTTGAGGGAAGGGACAACTTCCAGCACCCAGTGATGTCACCCAGAATTAATATTAGCTTGTGATTGCAGTACTACAATTTTCACTTTAAAACTCCAGTATATTGTAATGTTAAGATCTCACAATTGCAAAACATGTAGCTGTAGTGCAGATGGTTACAGTCAGACAAGTGTGAGGTTTTAAAACAAATAAAGATTCAGAGTAAGAAGCCAAATAAATGTTTCCAGGGCAAAGCAGATGTTGAAAGCTTACAAACATATGTAATGTGCAACTCAATTTCACAATCGTAAATACCTAAACTTCAAGGACTTCAACCAGTAACATTTTCAAACAGTTTCATTCTAAAGTCTTTATAGATTAGTCCCTTGTTCTGCTGGAATGGAGTTTTCCACTGCCCTTACTAACAGTTCCAAGCACAGAAAAGTAGCCTCAGAAAATAGTACAGTACTTTCCATTAGGCTTGCACTGAAGAGGGCCATTAGTACTAATAACCAGCTGTCAGAGCTACAAGTAGGTTATATAAAAAATCTGTGGGGTAATTCAGCTCAGGACATGAGCATTTATGACAGTTATACTCATGTTTAAGTATTGGCTGTCTAAACAGTAGGGTTTAGAGCTGCCTCTACTAGAGTAGTCACAACTGAGATGCTCTTGAGTCCTCAGGACACAGCAAGCCCCATGGCAGTATACCATCTCCAAAATACTGGGAATGCAAGTATGAAACCTATCTCACAGTTTAACTTTGTCCTTTGTTGTTCAAGTGAAGGCTTCTCCCCTCCTCCCAGCCCCAGGAGGTAAATACAGAACACTGAATACATCGGAGGAATCTTTTGAACATCCTTACCTTTCCAAATAAATGTGAAATGACCATGTCTGGCAAAGCATTTGTCCAACCTGAAATCTGAAAAGCAAGATTATCTAATTATCTGCTATTAACACAACACTTGAACAATTCTAATTGAAACCTTGAAATACAGTGAATAACACTTGAAACCTTCTAATTACCCATAAATGGATGTATCTCTGTTGTCTCTATATGTACAATATTCTGGACTGATATTTTTCCCCCTCAATTCACCTATATTGAATTCAACCACCACCAGGGGTTGTTTATGTTTGAGTGACTCATAAGATGTCTTTTTTAATGCAGTTATTCAGGAAACAGTACTAGTGGCATAGGCATATATGGAATCATTTCCTACAGGAACACCAAGCAAACCAGCCAGATAGGTGTCATTTAACCTCTCTGTCCAGTCTCCTCCCTGACAACCCACACTGACAACCCAGTGGAGCTGGTACTTTAAGCTCATGACCCACAATATGTGCTCTTGCTTTGCAAGGACAGAAGAATACAGGTTACCTGCTGTACTCCTAAGTTTAGCAATACTTGACAGGTAGAAGGCAGAGGCACAGATAAGGAAGAACTTAATTACAGCAAGACATTGGGTGAGATAATCAAAATGGGTCTACTGCTAAATTTCATCATAGACAAGTTACTACATTTTTTTAAATAAGTTTGTATATCAGTTTATTTTTATAAGTTTCACCTGGGAGTTCATTTAGTAACTTAAGCCTCAAAAGAATGTTATATCCTAGCTCTGCAAGTTTCTCCTAGTATTACAGTATTGCCATTACATCACCCTAGAAGATACAATGGGTTGCTTCTGTGGTTAAAAGATGACACACTAATTTTTGTACTTCTCAGTGTTTAAAGCAACTGCCATTCACTTAAATGTGACTCTGAATGATATGAAGCACCTGCCATCAGTTTACCTTGAAAAATGTTTTAACCTGTTAAATTGGAGTAACATGTAACATAAAATTTATGCTTATTTATACATAATGGTGCAGGAAGATTTTTAAGCCAGTTCTCAGTGCCTGTTTCCCCACATTGCAATGTTTCTTACAACTACAAAAGAACACAGTTAACAGGAGCTTTTTTATATGAGAACATTTTCATTTAAAAGCCTGGTATGAACAATCTCTCCACAGTTACTATAGCCTTTTCTGAGTCCTTTTGGCATCTAAGGCTCATACAGATGATTGAAATGTGGAAGATTGTTGTTCTGAACATTTTTCTATGTTCTAGTTCACATTTTGGACTGTTCTGGTAAATAAAGCCATGAAAAATAAAGAACTAAATGTTATACTACACTTGAAGTTTACTTGAAATGTTTCCCAAACTATTGTGTCCAGGTTCAACTCTGTTCTCCCAAGCAGTTACCGGCTCTTAAGAATTGTCCATGCCCAGTAGCTCCACTATGTCACAGATATCTGTTTTCTCAAAGTACTTATTTTTATCACTACTCCTGTAAATGATATGTTTGCAAATGGAAGAATAAACCCCAAAGGAATTATTCTGGGATACTTTTGTCTGCAGCCATGCTGTGGCACACAGGCTTGCCCAACTCCTCATGTTCAACAGTCTTGCAAGTAAGATTTATTTTACCAACTTAAAGATGTTTACCTTAGTTGCTGCCCAGTCCATCCAACCTTCAGCACAAGGGTTTACATTAATGAGAACTAATCCCTCCACCATGTCTGGATGGTTTAACTGCAAGAGAAAAGATTGAAGATTCATGAGATATCAGTCAGCAAAAAATTTGAATTAGCAACTTATCTCCTGGGGAGGAAAGTGGTAGGTCTAGTTTTTTCTTGCACAAAAGAAGCATATGTATGGAAAAAAAAAATTTCGCTAAAGCAATTCGACTGAGCAGCTGGAGAACATTAAGATTTAACTTTTTCCTCCACCCTCAGTTTAAATAGAGAACTCCCATTATAAAAACCTTCTGCAAATTAACTGGGTAGAGCCCAGGCCTTAAAATGGAAAATCTAGGTCTTCTGGATTAGCTATCCCGCAGATTGTGGTATTTCACTTAAAAGCCTGACTGCTTACTTAAATGGGCACGGCAGAGCAGGAATCCTCTCTGCATGCTACAGGGACAATAATATGTAAGGGAAATCAGGCTCTAGGGAAGCTCCACAAAACTTACAGCAAATCTGGTTAAGATGTAGGCACCAGCTCCAGTTCCCATTCCTATAATTGTCTTCAGCCTGCACAGCAACAAAACAGAAGAGACAAATGAGGAAGAGGGCCAAAAATAAATTACATCAGTAGCCTTCCTCTTTCACATGCCAGCAGGTAGCTACAGAAGGTGGGCTCAGCTCAGGCAAACTGGACTCTCAGCAGTGCCATCAGCCCTAGTAAGATTTGCAGGACACTGGTCCCTGTGCATTGCGGGGAAGTACATATTCTTACTTATATTTAAGTAAATATACTGAGCAAACATAGCATTTCTCTTATCCTGGGAGACAGTGGTTAGTCTCTGCCAGAAAAACTTCAAAGATACAGACCTGAAATCTGCAGCCTAAACACAAAACTCCCCCGCTCTCCAGGCTCCCCCTGCCCTCTCCCCCATTACAGCTTTCCAACTGGGACACTGATTCTTCTCTAACAGGGGGCTGGCAAGGAAACATCTGCTGCTCTCCAGCCACTGTGGTGATGAAGTTTAAACTTCATAACCAAACAGGGCAGAGACAAACCAAATATTTCCCTTAACTGGAACTGGGTTTAAAGCATCACCTTCAAGGTCTTAGAAAATACACTGAAGGGAAGACTAGACAAAACCACTCAGAAAAACAGCTTATTCAATGCTTTTAGGAAAATACCTGAAGATAGTTTTCATTCTTATTAGCAATATTAAATCAAGACTTTGTAAATACACTCCAGTTTGATTGAATTTCAAGGTTCTGACTTTATGGATAGCATTTTTTACCCCAGTGCACCAGAACTGACAACCTTGTGACTTGCATCAGGCATTTCAAAAGACACTTCTCTGAAGAAGTGAGGTAAATTGATTCAAGATACTGTAACAATTGGTTACAACTGAACAATGTCTAAATTGGGTTGCTGGTCCTAAATCTCCACCACCAGCCCAGCCTGTCTGTTCTCCAAGGCTGCCTAACCCTGAATGCTAGGTTTTCTCTGTTTGGTCTGAAAACCCCTTGAAGGAGTCTACCTGCCCTCTTCACTGTGTACAAGGAGCACCAACTCAACAGAAAAGGAACCTTTCTCAGCTACAGCTCTGGCTAAAGCTAAGCTTTAAGGGAGGACACACACCTAAACTTGCTGCACGTAGACAACTGACAGACACTGCCTTTAGACATTGGCAGCCTGGCATCTGTACTTGGTGGTAGAAGAGGCTTAAGGAGGTCAGACTGACCTCTTAAAGACCCTCAAGCCGAAAAAACAAAACAGTAAACGTCTTCAGATGCAACCATGGTTGTTTTTTTTCTGCTAACCACACAGGAAAACGTGGGTCATTACAGTGGGAAGAACAGATTGTCTGTGCCCTGCCCCTGTGAGGGCGATGCATAGAAAATACTGGAGGAAGCCCCTAAATTAAGCACATGGGATTTCACTTGAAGTTGCTTCCTGTTTAAAAATAAACAGACATTTCAAAAAAGGCCAAAAAATAAGCTCTGTCAGAAACCAAGGCAAAAGTAATCCATCCATAACAGAGGAATCAGAAGCAACCACAAGTGCAGTTCTAGCAAACGAAATGCCAGACAGCCAGATCAAAGCAAATGCCTGCTCTGCCCTGCTCTTTCAGTGAGCCGTGTAGAGAGAAGAATGAGAAAGTAAACAATTCTTCACTCACCCAAACTGTTTCAGGATTCCAGGAATCATTTCAGCCAGCTGATCCATGGAGGGATACACATACCTACAACAAGGATGTGTTTTTGGAGTTACTACACCACATTCAGCAGTGTAGGCTGGCAAATTTAGACACAGTCATCACTAGATTTAGCATCAAAGGTGTTCATTGCGAGATCATTGAGTGTATGAGAAGAATTTAGAACAGGAGCAAGCACAAGTAACTAATTTAACAGAAATATGTGCATAATCTATATGGCACTTTATGAGTTACAGAATAATAGATGTCTGGTCCATCTAAGAGCAAAACAGACCACAATGAATCTTTTCCAAGAAAAGTTAACACTTAGAACCTATGAAAAAGTTCAAACATGAGAGGTGAGTTTCCAACCACATTTGTACTTCTGGTCCACCAAAGTTTCCCTGTGTTGCAGAATCACAGACTACAGCAAGGAGATCTAGATATCTGGCAAATAACTTGCATGCATGTTTTCAGGGAAACACAAATTACCATAGGATAAATAAGAATAGCTTTCTATTAATATTAATGGAGAAAAGGAAGACACCAGAAGGGCTATGAAGCTGCTGAGGAAGCCCAATAAAAACAGCTGTTTGTTAATGCTCCTGGTCTTCTGCAGAGCAAAACCAAAATTTCGAGGGAAGAAAATTCTGAGCAAAATCTCAACTGAGCAGCAAATGGGGAAAAAAAAAATCTTTTACAATGAGGGTGGCAAAACACTGGAACAGAGGTAGTGGATGCCCCATCCCTGGAAAATGAAGGTCAGGTTGGACAGGGCTCTGAGAAATCTGATCTAGTTCAAGATGTCCTTGCTCATTGCATGGGGACTGGTCCATATGACCTGCAAATTTCCCTTTCAAACCAAGCCATTCTGTGATTCTATGACTTAACTTGAGCATGCTGGTCTCCCAGTTGGAGAGCAGGTAGAGATAATACAGCTTCTTATATTATCATCGTGATTCTATCAAGTAGAGGTATTTTCTAGTATAAATCATGATGGTTGCCCTCATACAGCCGACAACTTAAAAGTGTTAATACTTGTTCAGGATGTGAGGGTTAAGGCACTTAAAAGCTCATGATTTAAACAAATGCAAAGAAGGGGTGACTGAAATAGCTTTGTAGGCTGCTCTGATAGACAACTGGGCCATTGCAGTCAACAACAGCTGAGAACCTGGCCTATCATGACCTCCTCAGCATCAGACCAGCTTAAAAATTAAGAAGGGAAATAGACTGGCTCATGCAATAAGGGTACATATAAGCTCCTTAACACGTAGTTCTTACAGAACAACTGGTTCTCGCCTTGTATCCTCCCCTTGGCATGTTGGCTGCTCCCTTCCTCAGCCAAGCTGACTACTATCCAAGGGGTATCTACATATAAACCTGTATCATTTGACCTAAATGGGACAAGCATTTTGGGGCTCACAGCACACAAGGTTTTGAAGAGCTACAGCAATGTATGTGGTACACACTCAGGAGCATGCAGTTATCTATGGCCTTCTGTGGGGCTACACAACCTTGTTACTGTCCAACAACTTGGATATTTCAGGTAGGTTATCAGGTCTACTTATTAATATCTACCATGCTGCCGTTTCATTAAGACCACAGAATTAAGAAGGATATTATATTAATGACTATCTTATTTATAGGAATAATTTAGTTTTTTGTCTTTGTGATGTCATTACAAAACAAGGTAACTCAATATTTAAATTGACAAGATGTAGACATCTGTCAAGGAACTGCTCTACAAGCAGTCTAGTTATCAGAGCAAAACCTTAAAATGGCAGCCCCAAAGTCTATTGTGAACTGGCACAACAAAACAGAGCTCCCAGGCTCCAGTACTTTAGAGTCGGGATTTAAGTTCAAAAGCCAACTATTGTATCTGCTTCAAGCACTTTTCAATGAAATTGCAGAGCAAGACTTTTCCAGGAAGAGGATAACTCTAAAGAAATGGGCAGTTTCCCAGACAACTCACCCAGCTTGGAAGGACGGTGCTCCATCCTGCTGACCAGGTGCATCCACATGGCAGACTGCAAAGTGTTGAGTGATTTCCTGCATATCCTCAAAGTTGAAGAGAGGATTGAAGCAAGTTTTATCTTGAGAAGGAAAAGAAGATATGAAATAATAATGCTGAGGGAAATAGTAAGTTTGCTGCTATAAGAGAATAATTTATTAAACTCTCCTGCAGGTTAACAAGGAGTTGATTCAACCAGATCAGTGGTGTTGCAGCCTCAGAAAAGGGGCAGTCTTATTTCTAAGGAGGAAAGACAAGTAAATCCCTATTACAAAGTAATCTGTATCAACTTGCTTAAATTTCTTGAAACATAAAACCTGATCAGCTCCATCATGTCCAGCTAAGGTTTATCCATGTTACTTTGGTACCTGCTAGCAGGATTTGCTTGGTACACCAAATTCTCAAAAAATTATTCCTTATGCAATGTGAAAATAATAAAATGTAGTCAAGGATATTTGTCATGGGTTTCCTTGTCAGCGCCCCCCCCCGGAGGGGCTGAAAATAGTTTTGCCAGGTGGATTTCTGGAGAAAAACCCCCAATCAAAAGTTTTGGTAACGTCTCTGCCAATTACATTTTTAAGAAACCGGAAAAGAAGGCTGTGAGGCTGAAGAGATAAGAGCCATGAGGGGCGGCAGGAGAAGAGGAAGCCATGTAGGAGAGGCAGCTGGCCCCAAGTGGGGGCCAGGCCTCCCTCCTCCTCTGGCCATGGGCCGGGGGCAGGTTGTGGCATTGAAGCCCCTTGGTCGAAATATGTAATGGAGTGGAGAGAAAAAGCTCTAAGAAACAACTGCCTACTGCAAGAAGAATTCCAAACAGAAAGATAACAAAACCTTCCAAGGTCGAAACTGGCAGCCGGAGAGAGAAAAGCTCAAAAGGGGGGTGAGTTTTTTCTTCTTCCCCCCCGCTCTCTCCCTTCAGCAGGGAAAAAAGACTGAAAAGTAAAACTCCCTGCCATCTGTGGAAAGTTATAAAGT